>CAMZMU010000035.1:62961310-63568393 GCA_947311845.1 Poa pratensis
CCCTGGAACATTGAGCAGCTACGTCCTTTTTACACTTAGCAATTTCCACATTGTAATAAGTACTATATGATTATGAAATAAAAGTCTGTGGTTTGCTCATTCAGTTTTGGGATCATGCCATCTTTTGTCTTTTCTCGCAATCATATATCTGTTGTCATAAAAGTTACCAAACAAAATAAGTTTTGCTCCGTGCTAAGGTCCAAACTTTTTTGACATTTGCCGTCTGCCGGCTAAAAAACGCAAACAATCTTTGCACCGCCTAATATGCTTATCTGTCTGTTTGTATGTGGGTCGCCTAGTAGTATGTCGTTGGCACCAACATGCTGGCTTTGGTCTCTGAGTCTAAATTAGTTGGTATTGCACCTGGTTGGCTCAGCTAAAGTAACTAAGATGAGGTTCCGCCAACATATGAAAAAGCTAAACATGCAGGCGAGATACATATTAAGGCGGGCCACTTAAGTAAGCCTACCGCCAAGTGTAGCATAAAAGTTGGCCCATAAATATTTACAACCCAAAATAAAGTTTTATGCGTTAACAGATTAACGCAGTGTTTTGTGCTGCCTTTGCAGGAGGAAGTCTAAGGGATTGCCGCCTTCGTAGAGCTGGTGGAGAGATCCTGGGGGCTAACGCCGGCATTCTTGGGGCTGGCTCCGCCATCCTTGGGGCTGCGCTTGTCGGTTCCGGCTTCGCCTTCTTCGCCGCGGGAAGCTTCAGGATCTGCCAAGGAGGGATCAGCAACGGCAACATGCGGGTCCGGGTGTTCCTTGTAGAACTTGCGGATGTCAACCATGTTGGCAACCCGGGTCGCATAGCCGCGAACAGACCGCAGCACGTCCTGCATCACGATGGCTTGGCTGTTTTCGTCTTCGGTGGGGAAGTACTCGGTGACTTGATGAATATCAGCCTCCGGGTACCACGCCGCCGTCATCGCCAATGCCAACTTGGCACCGCCTCGTGCTGCTGAGCGTAGTGTGTTGTCGTGTTCAGCTGTCGCCTTCTCCAGCAACTCCGGCAGAGCATCGAAGATGACGGGATCGCCGTCTTCCCCAGGGTAGAACTTGGCGGCAAATGATTTGCCGGCGCCGACAATCTGGTTGACGATTTCGCCAATTTTCAAGATCCGAGCAAGGCGCGGCGTTGTGGCCAGGTCATCTCCCAGCAGCCGGCACTGCACAAACACAAAGTTACACACTGCAGCTTCAAGTATCAAGAAAGCAAGGTGACAAAAATGAAGGACTGGAGGCATACCCAAGACATGGTCGTGGATGGCGTTGACCTCATCCAGATGGTTCTCAAGCGTTTCTTGGGCTAGCTGGACCGCCTTTGACAGTTGGTCCTGCTGCTCCTTGGCGTTCTTGTTCACCTGGTCAAGGTTGTTGCTCATGGCCTCAAGTTGTCCAGTCAACTTGCTAACTTCGGCAGCATGAGCCAACGCACGATCATCCAGCTCCTTGGCGTGATCCGCCTTCAGCTTGGTCACCAGCCCGGCAAGATCTGCAGCTTCGTTCATCAAAGCTTGCATGTCAGTGGAGTTCTTGAGAATATCTTGCGCAGTGTTTAATAATTCTACAAATAAAAAGAAAAGACGACTAAAATACTTGTCGGAAAAGGAAAAGAAGTCGGACGAAAAGAAGGCAAAGAAAGCTTTGTCACCTTCATCCTTCTTGCGAGCTTCTTCCAAACTCGCAATTTGGGCGTTCTTCAACTCCACGTCCTGCTGCAGTTCCTCGCATTCCTTCTTCTTCATCTCTTGAGCACGAAATAGCTCAAGATTGGAAGCAAGAACGGCCTGCATGCACGAAAGCAACATTATGGTTAGCGCTATTTAGTCAACGAGACCACTTTGCCGGCTAAATTTTTCAGCCGCCAAAGTGCTCGGGGGCTGGGACCATAGGCTATTTTACCTCAAGTTGTCCGTGCAGGGTGTCGTGGAGTTCGTCCATGTGTGCGTACCAGTTGCGGGTACCGTCACGCATGGTCTTCAGTGTTTGCCGGGGGTCTTGCAACCCTTTGCCAGGTTGGGAGCCAGGATGAGTGGACGATCCGCCTTGTTCGGCCGCCATCTGGTCATCCATCTCCTGCTTCATGGCGATAAATCGAGCGGCATCACTAGCCGAAGCTTCAGCCGTCTTGGAAAAAGTTATGCCGGCAACTGATTTCTTGCCCGCCATCTTCTCTGTAGCCGCCTCTGCGGTACCGGCAGCTGTGTACGTTCCCTGGCACACAACCACGGGAACGCCAACTGTGGGCGTTGTCGGCGCAGCAGCTGGAGAAGAACGTGGTGGCTTGCCCCTGCCGGCAGCAATCTTCAAGTTGGAGCGGAGTTTGGGCATGGTAGGCTTGCCTCTGTAAGCAGAAACATGCAAGTTTGTCAGCACAAACATATTAAAATATCCAAGTCAGGGAAGCCAAAGTTTGCTAACCGCTTCAAGGGAACGTTCCCCACGGTCTCATCCTCTGCGTCGGCAGAGGTGGCCGCCTTCTTCCTCTTCTCCAAATCCTTGGTGGAGGAGCTCAGCTTGCGCTTCTTCGACTTGCTGGCACCTGTATCATACCAGTTTGGGGCCAGCTCGTCCTCTCCCAAGGTTTGTAGCTGAAAAGGAAGCAAGACAATATTAATTCAGTACCTAGTGGGCAAGGATGTTAGTGAAATAACAAAGTAGCTTTCACTACCGCTGGGGCTGGGTTGTTATGAGTGAACATGGCGACGCCTTCAGCCGCCTTCACCGACAGAGGCTTGATAAGCTCTCTAAGCCGGTACTCCAAGGCATCCTGATCAAGGGTGCTGTTGCCGGCGTCGTCCGCCTTGTACTCGCACATCTTCAGTGGGCGATGGCGGAGAGGCATAATCTTCCTCGACACCCAGCAGATGACGGTGTCAACTCCGTCAAGTCGTGGAGCCAACATCGTCTTCGTCAAGAACTCGATCCGCCTAACGGCAACTCGAAGTTCTTCCGGCAAGCTGCTGAGCGGCACTTTGCTGTCCAGCAAGCCTTGTGGGTTGGCGGACCGTTGACGAAGGCTGGCATCCCTTGCGTGCTGCCAGGTGTCGGGATGTCCTTGCAGTAAAAGAAAGTGCTGGTCCAGTGCTTCACCGACTCGATGTATGGTATTTTTGGGTACCAGTCGGGTTGGCGGCAGTTGAACGTAACACTACCGCAGGTTGCTAGGTGGCCGCCTGGTATGGTTTGCCGGCGGCACAGGAAGCAGTACTTAAACAGCTCTATGGACGCAGCTATGCCTAAGTACCCTTCGCACAAAGCCTGGAAGCCGGCTAGCACTAGAATACTGTTGGGCGCTATGTTGTGTGGCTGCAGCCCATAAAAACTAAGCACCGCCAAGAAGAAGGCGGAAAGCGGCAGAGACATACCGCGAAGGCTATGCGAAGCCAACATGACACGCTCGCCGTCTTGGGGGTCAGGCACCGCCTCGTCGCCTGGAACCCTCCAGGAGCATTCCGTCTTTGGCGGAATGTATCCGCCTTCCTCCAGTTCCTTCAGATATGCTGACGTCATAACTGACGGCAGCCAGTACCTGGAACCCAGGTCTCCAGCCTCTTCCTCTTCCTCGACGTCGTCATCCTCGTCGGCGGCAGATTCCGCCGCGGCCTCTGAGCTGGTAGCCGCGAGGGATGGGAGGGGAAAAGTTGGAGCGGCGGTCGCAGGCCCGTCGGAGCTGGGGAAGAAGTAGAAACCCCGCCCGTGGCCACGGTGGCCGCGGGAGAGGTCATCGATGCGCCTGCAGGCACCGCCGCCGCCGCTGGACAGATCCAGATCCGGCGGGGGTCGAGAGCCGCAGCCAGTGCCGCCGTCGCTGCCGCATCCTGCTGAGTGCTCGCCATTTAGGGGAGAGGGCGCTGCTCGTGCTCGCCGGAGTTGAGTTCGAGGAGGAGTTGAGCTCGGGAAGGTGAGGAGGCCACGGTGGGTGTGCGAATGAGGAAGAAGTGCATCGATGTGCCCTTTGGAGGTATTTATCCCCACGCGCCAAGATCCGTGCCTAAAATTAGGGGGACGCGAGATTTCCGCCACGTGCCCACGATTTGCACGTCGTGGCAACGGCGTCTGCGGCCTCGCTCCGATTTCTGTGCGTGGTGGAGAAACCATCATGACGCATGCCCAAGTCCAAACTGTCGTGGACTGCATGGCGTCATCCGTCAACATTTGACGAGCCTAGTCAATTGACAAGACTGGTGCCAGGAAGATTCCTGACAATGGTCAGGCCGTCTTTCCCATGATGGCGGCAAGTTGTCCGACTACTTTAGGCGGACCGCCGCTTACTTTCAACTATGGAATGCTTCAAGCTCTTCAGACGCTTACAAGACAAGGCGGACGTTGCCGACAAAGAAGACGGCGCCTGAAGAACTCGAACCCTCCCAGGGGCTAATGTTGGGGATATACCTACTAGGGGTATCACCAGCATGGATCAATCCGGCTAGTCCAGGGTGGCCCGCAGTGGTGGTGAAGGCTTTGCCTACCGGGCGGCCCAGATAGCTGACGACCAAGGAAGGCGGATGCCGGCAAGGAGGAGGCCCAAGACTGAAGCCCATGAAGCCACCAAGACCAAGACGGAAGGCGGCATACTTGCCGGCTAGGTTTAGGACTCCGTATACTTGCTGGATACGTATTCACCTTGTAACCCTAGGTCCAGCCGCCTATATAAGCTGGACCTCGGGCGCCTTTAGGGCAACTCTTTGATAGACAACCAGCTCATTGTAACCTGTTCACGGCGATATTGCCTTATAGTGAGTTATAGCAGCACGTAGGGCACCGCCACCGCCGTGGTGCCTGAAGCTGGGTAAACCGCCGTGTACAATCCCGACCTTGACGACGTCCACCTTCTTGCCCTACGTTCACCCTCGGCTAGCAGGACCCCGTCTCCTATCCAAAATGCCGATACGACGACAAAGATGGCCTGTATTTTCTCCGGGTCTGCCTCGATTCCTCGAGCTGAGACTAGATACCCGAGGAGTTGCCCGGCTGGCACGCCGAACGTGCACTTCTTCGGGTTGAGCTTGATGTGGAAGCGTTTGAGGTTTGCGAATGTCTCTCGCAAGTCATCGAGTAGTGTGTTTTCCTCTCTTGTGGTGATGATGTCATCTACATAGACCTGGACGTTTCGCCCAATTTGCTTCTTGAGGCAATCTTGCATCATGCGCTGGTATGTTGCGCCTGCGTTCTTGAGCCCGAAAGGCATTGTGGTGTAGCAGTAGACCCCGAGTGGGGTTATGAACGCCGTTTTCTCTTCATCCTCTTCCTTCATCCTTATCTGGTGGTAACCCGAGTAGCATCCAGGAAGGACAAGCGAGCGCACCCGGCGGTGGAGTCGACGATCTGGTCGATTCGAGGTAGTGGAAAGTGATCCTTTGGACAACACTTATTGAGTGCTGTGAAATCTACGCACATCCGAAGGATATCTGTGTCTTCTTTCTACGAGTACGGGGTTGGCCACCCATTGTGATTTCTTGATCTCTCTGATGAACCTGCTGCGAGTAGCCTGTCGACTTCGGCTTCGACTGCAGTTCTTTTTGGGCCGGATATGCGGCGCATTGTTTGCTTGACTGGTTTAGCATCTGGAAATAACTGGAGAGAGTGCTCGGCGAATTCCCTGGGAATACCTGGCATGTCGGCTGGACACCATGCAAATATATCCCAGTTCTCACGGAGGAATTCGACGAGCGCGCTTTCCTATGCGATAGGCAGACTCGACGAGACATTGACTGTCTTGGTCGGGTCAGTCGGGTGCACCTGATGCGATCTTGTGTCATTGGTGGCATTGAATGCTCTGTCGACTGCCACCTTTTTGTGTTCTGGCATAAGTGTTCGATCGTTGGAGACCGCTAGATCAGCGAGTGTTGCTTCCATGCCAAACATCTCAGAGATTTTGCTGAATTCTCGGTCACAAGAGTCAGACTTTTGGAAGTTCCCTTGACTGTGATTACTCCTTTTGGTCCAGGCATCTTCAGCTGGAGGTATGCGTAATGTGGCACCGCCATGAATCGAGCGAACGTCGGGCGTCCAAGTATAGCATGGTATTGTGACTTCCAGTCGACACTTCGAACTCAATCGACTCTGTCCTGAAGTGGTTCTTGTCCCCGAACGTTACGTCGAGTTGTATGGTGCCTTCTGGGCTTATTGCTTTCCCTGGAACGATACCGTGGAAGGTATTTGAAGATCTTGGCAGGTTTTCGACTGACCTGTTCATTTTGCGGAGCGTATCTGCGAAGATGATGTTTATGCCGCTCCCACCATCCATGAAGACCTTGGACATGGCGTAGCCTCCAATTTGCGCGTCGAGTACCAGAGCAGAGTGCCCTGGCGAACAACCGATGGAGGGTGGTCCTCTTGCTGAAGCTTATTGTAGTTTCGGATCCCTTCAAGTATTCAGTTACGCAGGAGGTGACATGACCGCCATGTTTACTTGTCGAGTGCGAAGTTTTTGCTCCCTGTTGGAAGGTCGACCTTTCTGTATCATGTACATCTGCCCTTGGGGCGGAGGGTACTGTGGCTCGTCCACCCGAGGTATGTGCTGTATGGCACCCGCGAGGTTTCCGCCTGCAGCAGGCTGTGGTGGTGGAGGTGGTGCCATCAGAACAGGCACGTTGTTTGGCTGAGGCACGGGTGCAGGTGCTTGTGTGGCTGCTGCCTTTCTGAGATTTACGTAATCAGTCGCCATTTGGTCGAACTCCCTGCAGTTTCTCATCGAGTGATTGGATCGCAGTTTTCCGTCGTCCCCCTTGTACAGGTGGAATCTGCAATCAGCGTCCATCTTTTCTTCGAATGATCGCTCAGATTGTGCCCGTGACTTGCGCCAGTCCTTCCTCTTGTAGCTATCACTGCGTTGGCCGCGGTCTCGACTGTCCCGACGATCATCTCGACTGTCTCGCCGATCTTCCGACCGTCGGTCGCTTCTGTCCTGGTCATTGCGGGGTGTGGAGAACCCAGCCGCCATGAATTCGGGTCTGTCATCGTCGTAGTGACGTTTTGAACGTTTGCGCCTTCGGTCGTCTCTGTACGAGTCTCTGCGGCTTCGACTGCCGCTTTCATGATTGTCACGGGGTGAGGACCCGCGTGTGGTGCGCGCCATGTCTTCTCCGTCTGCCCACTCAGTCGCGGTCATCAAGAGGCTAGCCACAGAGGTTGGCTTTTTGCGACCGAGTGCTTCTTTGAGGTCCCGCCTGGCGAGTCCCATTATGAAAGCATCCATGGCCATGTCTTCTGAAATTACTCCGACTGAGTTGCGTATCTCAGTCCATCGTCTGATGTATGACCTCAGCGTTTCGTCTGAACGTTGCACGCAGGCCCGCAGCTCCTCGAACGTTTTTGGGCGCTCACATAGAGGCTCGAAGTTTTTGATGAAGTCATGCGGAAGTGATCCCACGAGTCGTACTTTGATGGAGGTAGGGCCTTGAGCCAGTCGCGGGCTGTGCCTTCGAGCATGAGTCGTATGTATTGCATGGCCGTGGTGTTTGTACCTCGCTGGCACGCGACAGCCAGCCTGTAGTCTTCCAGCCACCCAGAAGGTTCCTGTCGACCCGTGTACTTGGGCTGTTCAGATGTGAGTTTGAACCCTTTGGGCATCCGTGTCTCGCGGACGCGTCGAGTGAAGCACAGAGCTCCATGTGGCTCAGGCTCTCGATCAGAGTATGAGTCGCTACTGTAGATCTGCGTGATCTGCTCCTGGACCTGCGCCTGCGCGAGCCGCTTCTTTCCCTCGAGTGGTGGCGGTGACCACTGTGATTATGCTCTTCCGACGTGCGTCGACTAGGGCACGGTCTCGACTCCCACCTGAGTTCTTGGAGTTTGGCGTATGGCCTTCGCCGCTAAGGCGAGTGATTTGATTTGCTGGCGATGCAGTTTTGCATTGGGGTCATCAGCTGGAGGCTTGATTGCTTCTAGGTATGCTGCAGCGGTGAAGAGGGCACCCGCAGCTGTTTTGGGTACTGGCACTCCCTCTTCGTCGTATGTCATGAAAGAGTTGCCTAAGTTGCGGGTGAGTGCCGCCCTTTCGTCTGGCGAGAGGTGTGACAACCTTGATCTAGGTCTTGTGTCTGCTCGCCCGGTGGAGCTCAGGGAGAGCTGTCTTCTTCGCGCACTCGACAAGCTAGCTTGCTTTTTGCGTTCTTCGAGTGTTGCTCTGACCTGCCGCAGTCGAAGTGATTCCTGCCAGTTGAAGTACTGGAAGGTCAACATCTCCTCTTGTGTTGCGTCTGCTGGCATCATTGTGCACTCCTTGATGACTTTATCTGCTTTTGCTGCCATCTCAGCAGTGATTGTGAGAGTTGTGACTCCGTCCGGCATAGTAACTGTGCACGGGAATTCTGTAGGCCTGCGGCTGGCCGCAGCATCTGATGATTCTGCGGCGATGGCGACGTAGACCTGCTGGGGTATCACCCGAGGATATGTATGTGTGTCTTCGAGTCCTGTCATGGACTCGATCGTCATCAAGGCTCATGTCGGAGTCGATATGCCCGTCGAGTGGTCCGTCTGGACGGATCTCGCTGTTGATGCCTTCATCGCCTATGCTCATCTCGGCGTCGACGAAGTTGTTATGAATCTCAGAGTCGAGGTTGTTGTTGTTGGTGCAGATCTCGGAGTCGACGTGGTTGTCGATATGAGTTTCGAGTTCGTCGAAGTCGCTGAAGGAGATCCCGCAGTCGAAACTATCCTCGAGTGAGAGATCGAGCTCGGGATCGTTTGTGCGGTATGCTGATTCGGCCTCCTCGCCCTGAAGTTCTTCGATGAGCTCGTGCATCTCTCGTGTGGACATGGTTGTTGCGGACGAGCAAGCTTGGAGGATCGACGATGGTATGGACGCGGTTGAGGGATCCGCAGTCGAAGGAACCGCAACCGATGGAGCCTCGGGTGCGGAAGTCGCGAGTTGGCGTGGATCCGTCAAGTCCTGCACACCAAGCTTGTTGACGAAAAAATTGAACGAACCAACGGTTAAACCCAAACCTGACTCGAGATCGGAGAAGGCCTCCTGGAATCCTGGCGAGTGTGGCTCGAAATCCATCAGAGGATCCGATGCGCTTTTTGCGGGTGAAGCTGGCGTGTTGCCGTTTGTCGAGTGAGCCGGCGAGTTGCCGTGTGCTGCCTGAGTCGGCGAGTTCTGGTTTGTCGATGCAGCCGGCGAGTTGCCGTTTGTAGATCCGATCGGCGAGTCGCCGTTTTCCGATGGAACCGAAGAAACCGCGAGTCCAGCACTATTCTTTCCCACAGACGGCGCCAATTGACGAGGTGTACCCTCATCAAATCCCATGGTTAAGGACCTAGGGTTGAGATTATGGGAGAGAACGTGGTAGTACTGGTAGTTTCGTCGGCTGACAAGCAGAGGCAAAGATTTACCCAGGTTCAGGCCCCTCGGGTGGAGGTAAAGACCCTACTTCCTGCTGTCTGTTATTGATCGTGTGAGATTATGCGATTACAAGGAGGCTCCGGCGAGATGTCGATCTCGCAAGAGTTTTGGTGGTTTGAGTATGGCTTGGTCCTAGATCGGCCCCCTCCCAGCCTTTAAATAGGCTGGGTCTCGGGAGTTTGTAACCGACCTAGTTTACACATAAGGAAAGTATAAACCGACTATGTCTATGTCTAAATTTGGAGGGTACTCCATCTTGTTGGGCCTCTCGTCTTGGGCTTCGAGTTGTCTCTTCGCTATTGGGCCTTTAGTCATCACGTGCACCAGGTACCCTCACGGTAGGGTACTCGAGATGTATATCCTTGTCATTGTCGCTGCCTCTGCCTCCGTGGCCGGACGGTTTGGTGCACTGGGTTGGCGACTCCGTCCGTGACCTCCGGCTCGTGTTGGGGCGGGGTGCGGCTGGGAAAATGCCCCTCCCAGCACCCTAATTTCAGCCGGCGGAAGAATTTTGCCCCCCCCCCCCAGGACATGACCTTTTTCATCCTGGGAGGCACCAGCGACCGGAGATGCCCTAAGCATTTCTACGGGGGCATGGCATGTGTCATGCCACAACGTGCACCATAGTCAGGTTCGGGGCAAGGGTGGTGCACCCTGAACCATACCTACCGGTGAACTAGTTTGTGGCGTTGCGCAAACATCCTCGATGTCGATTTCCACCCTATTGACTTTATGTGCTTATTACATGCTCCCTTTTCTCTCTCTCTAAAAAAAAAAGCACTACTGCAGCTTCCTAGCCCGGCGGAAGGGTCGTGTAGCCAATGTAGCGGCTGCGAGCACTACTGACCGATCGTGAAAGCTCCGCCTAAAATAAAAAAAGAAAAGAAATCCTGAGCTTAGGTGAAGCTAACGCATGAGAGCACATGTACGGCAGACAAACAATCCGGGGATTGCGCCTCCCCCGCTACTGACAACGTTTAACCTTTCAGAGCCCGGCCGGAAAACTATGCTAGAGTCAGTGCGAGTGCGACTCTTTGAGAGCCTTTGGCGAGTGACCCGCCTACGTGCTCTCCCTGCCACCTGTTCGGACGGGCGCGATTCCTTTGATCAATCTGCCGGAGAAGGGGCCAACCCCCGCCGCGCACGAGCACGAGATGGATCAATCACTCGAGCGCGTTGCCTCGTCGTCGGCTTGTACACCGCGACAGACCACGCTGCGTCCAACAGAGACGCTGTCGTTCCGTAGCACGCGGATGAAAAAGATGCCGTGCACGCTGGCGCCGGCTAGGCTAGCTGCTGCTCGGCTGCATGCGGGTGGCGCAGCGCCCACCCTTTCGCGTGTCGGGTGGCGAGCGCACCTGAGGCTCAAACTTGGCGACCCCGAAATGGTACTTGAAAAAGAGTGAAATGACCTGCCAAATTTGCCGGGATAGTTCAGTTCAGTAATAGCAGGGGCGCGAGTGGAGAAGCGCGGGACGCTTCATAACTCCCTCACTCCACGCTCTCTCTCAAACTATTGTCACACACTATACTCTCCCATTATTCCATCGAGCGAATACACCGAAACGAGCCAAGACACTGAAGAGACCGATTGTTCTTGTACCTCCTCCGCCGCCATCGCCGCAGATCCTGTCCCAAGCATCGGTCGGAACATCTGGAGCGGTGATCACTCGCATTGCATTGAAAACGACGTCAATGCACACATTATGTCATATGATCACTTGTGCATGTCAATGGACTGGGACACGCTCCACAACAACACACCGTCATTCCTCACAACAATTTTGTCATTAGGACTGCTGTAGTTGGGCTGGAGACGGCTGCAGACCTACTGGGGCAGAAGGAACCCGCTGGAGAAAACGAGATGGGGCGTCATCAGGGCAAAGGCAGGATTCAATGTTTAAGGGCGCCAAACAGGTAAATCTTTATTAGGGGCCAACAAAGCTAATTTTTGTCTAAGAATCATATCTTAATTAAACTTAAGTACATAAATTTGCATGTTTTCACTGTCATGGGGGAGCGGGGTCCAGGGCACTTGTTGCCCCCTAGATTCGGCAGTATCCTCCATGCCTTGACCACAATGCTAGAGATCTGGTGCCATGTCGGTTATGTGTGGAGGTACACCCAGTTGACCTAAAAGCTCTCATTATTCCGAAAACGTTCAGGTTGGTGCTGGAGAAGAAGAACATGATTAGAAAGTCTCACACCGAACATAAGATTAGCATGCCAATTCAAATGGCGAAGTTCAATGAGTACGGTGTCCAGATCGAGTGGTTCGATGGTGAGCGGTCTTTTTGAAGGGTTGTACGAAGTTCGCCAAAAAGATGAGGCTGAATGTTGGCGACGTCCTTTTTTTGTAGCACATAATACAAATAGTTTATAACAAGTTTGCCTACCGCTGTGTCATAATACAAATAGTTTCACAATATGATTTTGCATGCTTATAGGATGCATCATTGATTATATTCAGATTTTTCTTAATACTTATAAAAACAGTTTTTGAATTTAAAAATAAATAAAAAGTGATCACTTTTCGTTTATGTATTGCACTTAAAAAACAAACCAGGGAAGGTTGGTTTACCGTGCATGCGTGCGCGCCTGCAACGGCTCGGAATCCAAATCTCGGGCACACACAACGACCTAACAAACTGGTTGTCGATCGTGCGCTCCATCCCGCGTGGGATCGGACGGCCAGCGGCAGCCGCTGACGCGCGTCTCCTCCGTCGAAGGGGATGACGCGCGCGGCACGCATGGGTGGTGGGCTGGCGGCGGCCGCGGCAGAGGATCACGGGGTTCAGTTGGCAGCACAGCAGCAGCAGCTTGCTGATTTCTCCTGCTCACGGAACCAAACCCGCTTTAAAAGGCCCTCGCCTCTATCCCTCCTCTTTCCCAATCCCACCCTCCTCCTCCCACACATCGCGGCTGGCTGCGGCGACGAGGAGGCGTGAAAAAACACAGCAGAGACAGCGGCGAGCCGGTCTCCACCTGCGGCCATGGCGCGCGCCGACCCCAACCGGAACTTCATGAAGGACGTGAAGCGCATCATCATCAAGGTGATTTCTTTTGACTGATTAGCGGCGGCGGCTTGTCTGTTTCTTGCTAGCTAGATCTAATCGCGGCTGCTCTGTTGTGGGATGCTGTTTCCGCATTGCTATGTGTTTCCCGAGGCGGTCTCTGAATCGAATCAAAGATTAATTTTTGTATTGTTCTCCACGATTGATTTGGGTCGTCTGTTCCGTTTTTGGCTTAGGATGAATGGTGATGGGAGGAGGGAACGGAGGGGTTCTGTTCGGGGGTTTGGGTTTAACTCTGTGACGCGTTGATGTCAGTCGTCAGAGTCCCATCTTTAATGACTATCGCTGTAGGAACTTTTGATGTGCCCATGATGTTTGGGGTCTTTGTTGGTCAGGCATGGGGAAAGCTTTATAGGGTAAAGTTGATTCCTATCACTGGATTCGGGTAAAGGCAGAGAGAAATTGTCGTATGGGAATATTCCTTATAAATATGGAGGGTTGCTATGATCCATTAATGGAAAGAGCAAATCAAAGAAACTATGTTTTTCGTGTAGAGAAGAGTACTTCTGCCCTTATGGTGTGGCTCGTCTAGACAGTTGCCAACTCTCGGCGAGCATACTGGATATGCCGAGAATCTTGGGGAAGTATATTAGGTATGCTGAGGAATTAGTGAACGATGGAACACACAGGGGGCCATGGACAGAATTTTGATCCGTGCCACTTTTATTTGCTATTAATTCATTTTTTTCGCTTGACAGGTGGGCACTGCAGTTATCACTAGAAATGATGGAAGATTGGCTTTGGGCAGGATTGGAGCCCTGTGCGAGCAGGTAAAATACTCGTTTCTGAACTTCTCTACAATGTAAAATATGCAGTCTGATATCGCTTGGCGGATACTGAACCTACAAAATGGCAATGTAGGTGAAGGATCTGAACGCTCAAGGATATGAGGTGATTATGGTCACCTCGGGCGCTGTTGGTGTGGGACGACAGCGACTCAGATACCGGAAGCTTGTCAATAGCAGCTTTGCCGATCTGCAGAAGCCACAGAATGAGCTGGATGGAAAGGCGTGCGCTGCTGTTGGTCAGAGTGGGCTGATGGCACTCTATGATATGTTGTTTACCCAAGTGTGTTTATTTAACCTGGCATGAGCTTCACTGAAAAAATTGGTACCTTGTCTTCTGTCTGTATAACATCAAACTTCTCATGTTGCAGCTTGATGTATCATCGTCCCAACTTCTTGTGACAGACAGCGATTTCGAGAATTCAAATTTCCGGGAGCGGCTTCGTGAAACCGTGGAGTCATTATTAGAGCTTAGAGTTATTCCAATATTTAATGAAAATGATGCCATCAGTACGAGAAAGGCTCCATATGAGGTTTGTTTTGTACAATACATTACCCCCAAAAATTAGTACTGTAATTGCGATGTTACTTATATAGTTAGAGCTTCATTGTTGCATACACAAATGGCCATGCCTCTCCAATTTCCTCACCTGCCTCAGCACTTTTACCATTTGCATTGTAATGTTCACCAACATTTCTGTTACAGGATTCATCTGGTATATTCTGGGATAATGACAGTTTGGCAGGTCTATTGGCATTGGAACTGAAAGCTGATCTCCTTCTTCTACTTAGTGATGTGGATGGCCTCTACAGCGGTCCACCAAGTGAACCTTCATCAAAGATAATACACACTTATATCAAAGAAAAACATTATCATGAAATTACTTTTGGAGACAAGTCTCGTGTTGGTAGAGGTGGCATGACAGCTAAAGTCCAAGCTGCTGTATGGGCTTCAACAGGTGGTGTACCTGTTGTTATTACAAGGTAAGTCAAACATTTCCTTATATTGCATGAGAAGTTTTGCTGCCTAGCATTGTTATGTATACTTCACATATTCCATAGTGTGTTGACTGTGTTCTCTCATCATATGCAACAGTTGCAATTTGGCAACTCGTGATTTTGTTTGCATCTTGTCACTCTGCCAGATCTGATTAAATTAGTGAACCATTAATGCTTAAGGTGTTAAGACATATATTTGACACTCGTCAACGACTCTAAAAGATTGTTTAAATTTTATAGTGTCTTAACAATAAAATCTGAAATGATATGGAGTCCAGTGTTTAGCTGTCAGCTTTTTGACATTAATGATGAACAGTTCTACCATGAGAGTTCTGCTAGAAATGCACCTTGCATGCTATAGTGAAACTTTGGTTGTGATGCTTACTGCCTGATGTCAAGTAAGGAAGCTTGATCTTTCTCTTTCCTCTATTCCTATAAACGCTTCAAACCCAAATAATAAGCTTTGTCATCGATCAACTCGATAGAACCAAGTAAACTCCATTTGTTGCAAACTATTTTTCATTCTCCGGTGAATAGCCGAGTAATTTGACTTTCTTATTGTTCTTGAAGTGGATGTGCATCTCAGAGCATTGTTAAAGTTCTCCAAGGGGAAAAAATTGGTACTCTTTTTCATAAGAATGCAAGTTTATGGGAACCATCCAAGGATGCTAGTGTGCGTGAAATGGCTGTTTGTGCAAGAGATTGTTCGAGGCGTCTACAGGTATATTTCAGTCTATTTATAATTTCTGCCCACTGAATGGTGCAAATTGTCCTTCCCCTCTAGTTTTGCTAGTTCTTGATATCGATCTTATGTCAAATGGACACTTGAAACAGAATTTGTCATCAGAGGAGCGCAAGAAAATATTATTAGATGTTGCGGATGCTTTAGAGGCAAATGAGGATTTAATTAGGTCTGAGAATGAAGCTGATGTTGCCGTGGCACATGAGGCTGGGTATGAGAGTTCTTTGGTTGCTAGATTGACTCTGAAACCAGGAAAGGTAGGCAGTTGGATAATCTTGTTTCTTTTGAGCTAAATTGATCTGTTAGATATGTGAAACTTGCTTCGTTTCATTTTGGATATTGTTTATTTGTTGATCCAGTTTATAATTATGGTTTGTAGATAGCAAGCCTTGCTAAATCTGTTCGCACTCTTGCGAATATGGATGACCCTATTAATGAGATTCTGAAAAGAACAGAGGTGAATGCTTGCATTATTAAGATTACACTCTGGAATTCTAAAGGGGAAAGCTTCCATTTTTTATCCAATTTGTTTGTGTTTTCAGGTTGCCGAGGGTTTAGTTCTCGAGAAAACATCATGTCCTTTGGGTGTTCTCTTGATTGTTTTTGAGTCCCGGCCCGATGCCTTGGTCCAGGTATTTTTAGTTCTGGACTTACTTCAGTTATTTATCTAACGTGCTCCGCGTTCGTTTTGTACTCAAGTATATTAAGCAGCTTGGCTTGAACACCATTTTTTAGATTGCGTCTTTAGCCATTCGAAGTGGTAATGGTCTTCTCCTAAAAGGTGGAAAAGAAGCAATGAGATCAAATGCAATATTGCATAAGGTATTATCTTCTGCCATGCAGCAGCTTTCTTTTTGCATGGGGTATTATTTTTAGCTTTAGTGTCCTTAAAATTATCAATTTACTGTTTGTAGGTTATAACCAATGCTATTCCTGACAATGTTGGCGAAAAACTTATTGGCCTTGTTACAACTAGAGATGAAATTGCAGATTTGCTGAAGGTGAGCATTCAATACTATTATGAAAATAGTGGTTCTAGCAATATGCCTAAACACATAATACACTGTGTAGCTTGATGATGTCATTGATCTTGTCATTCCAAGAGGGAGTAATAAGCTGGTTGCTCAAATTAAGGCCACGACTAAGATTCCTGTTCTTGGCCATGCTGGTAAGTTCTCTTTCAACATTATTGTTGTTACTAGTGTTCTCTAGAATGTTTAAAGTTCATAACTGTTCTTCGGATAATTTTTTGCATCACCCTGCAGATGGTGTCTGTCATGTATATATTGACAAATCAGTAGACATGGATATGGCAAAACGTATTGTGATGGATGCAAAAATTGATTACCCAGCAGCCTGCAATGCAATGGTACTTGTTTAGTTTTTCTTTGCCATGATTTACCTGCAATTCTTATTGTAGGTTTTCTTCTAATATTTTGGCTAGGTTGTTATTTTCTGCTGTATTTGTTTTTCCAATTTCTTCAATTTTGTATGTTAATTGATTTCGGCTATATTTTCTGTAGGAGACATTACTTGTTCATAAAGATCTAGCCGAGACTCCAGAATTTAATGACATACTGGTAGCGCTCAAAACAGAAGGTTTGTCTTCTTCTCTTTTTTCAGTTTAGTTGTATACCTTTTCTGTTGATTCTTATATGGCGGCATGCAAGAGTTGATCCTATATTTTCACTAACGTTTAATATTCAACATTACATGTTTATTGACGCAGACATAAAACTTTTACCTTCACGTTTAAACGTATTTTTGTCTGCTTATGATTATGTTAGTTAAACATTATCATGTTCAAGTAGTAATCATGAAGAAATCTGCCATGTTCCTTGATTAATACATTTAAAATTGTAAATGAACCGCACTGCCAGTAGAAAGTTATGACTAGGATGCTATGGTGCTGTCAGTTTCTTGTCCCATAGCCTAACTGCAGAATCAGGGTGTGGACAGTGGGTTTCCTGGCAGTGCGCTGAACTCGATTGTCCCATTCCTCTTTCTGTTTTGCACTCTTGAACTGCTTGTTTCCATAATTATGAAATTAATTAATGGAAAATGAGAGTATCCTAGTTTGAAAAAAAATTGTATTTTGAATCAGAAGAACAACAGCTAGTACAACCAGCTAACTCAACATTGTTGTTTCACCATTCACATTGTGCCATGTTGTGGAATGAAGTCACACAGAGTCCTTACGAATTCTTCATAAATCATTTAGCAATTTGTGTAAACACAAAATCGCCTTAAAAGTTCCTACTTCCATGGCACAAGTATTGTGTAAAAAATGTTCATTTTAAATAGCATACCTATAAACTTGGTTTGTAGGTACTACTTGTGTTTTAACTAATGCTTTATTGCAGGAGTTAATATTTATGGTGGGCCTGTTGCACATAAAACATTGGGCTACCCCAAAGCAGATTCATTACATCTGGAGTACAGTTCTATGGCATGCACGGTTGAGATTGTTGATGATGTACAATCAGCAATTGACCATATACATCGCTATGGAAGGTAGCTAAGAGTTATTCTGTACTCTGTTTCCCTTGTCCGATTTCTAAATATATTTATTTTCCTGAGAATCGAGATTCGGTGGAACTGAATTCTCTCTGCTGTATGTTCTATTTTCAGCGCACATACAGATTGTGTAGTTACTACAGATGATAAAGTAGCTGAGACCTTTCTACGTCAAGTTGATAGGTATTTGTAAAAGAAAGTTTCTGTCTTCACTCTTCAATTTTGTCTCCTGTATGAGTTAACAGATGCCTTATGCCATGATTTCTGCTATTGCTGTCGATAAATTTCTTTCTGATATTCTATGAGGATTAGGTGTCTAATAAGTGCTTTATTCGACTTCTAAAATTTCAATAGTGCTGCCGTTGTATGCAATGCAAGTACACGATTCTCGGACGGGGCTCGTTTTGGACTTGGCGCTGAGGTACTTCCAACATTATATGTTTTGTTTGTTTGTGATCACTTACCATTATGTCTGCATCTCTAATCCTTTGGAATATCTTGAATAGGTTGGCATAAGTACAGGGCGTATACATGCCCGTGGACCTGTGGGTGTTGAAGGTCTCTTAACTACACGATGGTATGTGGCCAACTGGTTAATATGTTAGCTACTGAACAGTACAGACCTATAAATTGTTGTGAAAAGTTGATATCATGCAATAGCTCACTTCTGTGGTAATTTAAGAGCACATGCATTCTGATAGCTGGACTATAAAAATTGACCGCTATTCTTCTCATGAGGATTAGAATAAAGAAACATAGTCATCATGAACAGTTTGCACTTAATGTAGTCATCGGATGGCAATCACATGCACATAGCTAAAATAAACCTTCCAAGCAAAGAATTAGCTTCTTCTATAGCAAAAGAGCTCAACATTCAGCTTGCATTGTTGGCGCATCGTCTTCCATTACTTGTTCTTGTTACATGTTATGAATATTATTTTTGAAACAAAATGTAAAAAAGAAACATGAAACAATCCTGATTGTTGGATGATTGATTTTGATATGTAGGCTCTTACGAGGGAAAGGGCAAGTGGTGAATGGTGACAAGGATGTCGCGTACACCCATAAGAGTCTTCCTTTGCAATGAAGTTTGCTTCACGAGGTGTGCTTCTGATCTCAGACATTCTGTTTCAAGATTTATTTCTTAATTCTCATGTTTACCTACTCAATCAACCGAAAACTGTACAGGATATACTGAAATTTCCTTATTCAAGTTTGTGTGTTAAAACACAGATCCAGACGTCTTGTCATATGGTTCTTTACTTGTTTATGTGATGGGGCATACTAATTTGATACTAGCAACTATGCAGGTCTGGCTTCTTGGTCAGGATTCGTTGAAAACCATGTGAAGCATGATCGCTTAATCAGACCACAATGAAAGAGAACAGTGAATCTTGTGAAGATTGAGGGGGAGGCGAATCAATTAATTTGTGTACAACCCGTCTTATTGCGGCGGTTTGGTAGGTTAGTTTGTATGAGCTTGGAGGCTCCAGCTCTCCAGTATTATAAGTAATAAAAAGCAGCAATGCTAGGAGTGAGCGAGTGAGAGTACTAATGTATCGATACTATAAGCAGTATGTTGCTTGGGACCAGTCATCCAGCAGCATCTGCAATTGCTCGGTAATCGGTACACTGTAACGGTTGTTTCTACACTTGTTCTATCATATCGTCCCGGGCATCTTGCTCCTGAAACTGTATGAGCTCCTGAAATAATTGTTTGTGCTATACATGCCATCGGCTGCGGCACTCAAATTTGTTGGATTTGGTTGTCTTTTAACGCTTTGAATATCTTGAATAGGTTGGAATGCTAGGAGACTTGGTCTGTAGTGCCAAGGAAGAATGAAGCAATGCAATTACCGTGAGTACAAAGCGAACGTTGCTAATTTTTTTTGGGACCATTTCATACATGAATCTGTGAAAGATTCGTCCTATGGGCCATCAGAACCACCACCGATGTCTCAATAATAGTTATTATTTCCAGCAGACACTTTTCATGTAATCTTACCCATTTTCCACGAGCAACCATTGTGTAGACTGTTATTTTCTGGCTCCACCATTGCTTTGTTCAAATATTCCATAGAGAATGGTTGATAATAAAGCAATAACAAGTTTAGCAAGGTTCCACAGAGAATGGTTGAAAGTAAAGCAATACAACATCTATTTTTATAACTAAACTGAAGTAAGTTAGAAGGTTGCAACATATATATGTTGATATATTATCTGAAGATCTTCTGACGGGTGACTTGCTAAATGTGGTGATTGTCTGCCAAAAGCTCGATATAAGTGTTGCGGCATAATGCAGGTGGTTGCAATTGCTTCAAGATATTTCCTGAGCGTGAGAACATGAGCCATGAGGGATGTAATGTTTTCAATATGAAATCAAAATGTATTGAAATCTTGAGCATTCTTTGAAAGATGTGTAAAACAAGTGTGGATGTTATGATAAATCGGGGTCTTCTATTTGAAAGAAGCAAAGGTCATATTCAGTTCAACTGCTATGTCGTCTAAATTATTCCCAATAAACGCATATTGGTCATTGATGACATATTTTTTTTAACTCTGGTTTAACTCCATTCAATTGTTCTTTTCACATAACCTTGTTTAACATCCAAGAGTTAAATTTAAGAGATTCACTAGATTGAACAATCATAAAAAATCTAATGTTTAAGGTAACCTAATCGGACGAACTTGAACTCAAAGGTTTCTTCTCCTTCGAAACAAAACCCATACGCCAAAAATGGCAAGCGCCAAGTGAAGGGTTAACAAAGATCTTTCATTGTACAAAGAAAAAACAACAACAACAAACAACAAAAGAGCTTGTCTAACATGTATGGTCCACACAGAATAACTATGTATATTTTAGTGTTAAATGTCTGAGCTATTTTAAAATTAGCAGGGAATGCATTTTATGTTAACAAATTTTTTTAATGAAGGTCATGCACATTTATTTCGACCCATTCCCTTTTTGCATTGTTCTCCACTAATAAATCTGTGTAGTTTACAAGTCTTGAAGATAGATCTTGAAATCTTTGAAATACTCTTGAAGGGACAACTCCCATCTCTTACATTACAATATTTTTGACTTAAATCCCCCAAATATACAACAAAATTTAATTATTCATAATGTGCTTTTTGCAAAAAATACTTTAATTTTGTAAAACTTAATTTTAATTGTAAATAAGGCACACAGAGAACACTTTAGAGATTAACATGATATAACCATGCTTATTCAACAACCATTTCGGATTTATTTTGAGGTTGAAGAGATTAGAGTACATTTTAAAGTTTAGGTTATTTTATCATTCAGAATTGTCCAAGAAATGAAATTTAACCTTCTTTGGTTGTTATCTAAACTATTAAATAACTTGTCACATAATTTGGATCCATTTGTATCTAACATTGAACGTTTGGAAATCTGATCACGAAAACATGTATGAATATATATATTAAATATCTAAAATGTTTGTTTTAAATATATTTTATTTTAGTTTACTAATTTAGTTTGGAATTTTTTTGCAATGGACTTCACCTAAAATATAAGCGGACCAAAAGTACCACATGAATCAATAATAAATTATGCACCCTTGATACATTATGATGCATTTGTACGTGCCATTGTCTCCATATCCAAAAATATCCACGAACTTGGTAGAGTATTCCCGAGTGTGTAAAGCTAACAAACACATGGCAAAAATTTATTGAGTACAAGACTCCATTTTAGGTTTAACATAATACCAGTTTAGAAAAGGTTTAACATAATATAACAAACACATGGCAAAAATTTATTGAGTACAAGACTCCATTTTAGGTTTAACATAATACCAGTTTAAAAAAGGTTTAACATAATAAAGAATATTAAGTTCATCACTGGATTCCCTATCCCCTCTGATCGTTGGCGGTGGTTGGTCTTCGTGTCAATTTTGTCCTTATGTACCGCTACCGTACCGTTTGTAACATGGATGTATTTAGATCTCAGAATTCTGACTATATTAAAATTCTGCTTTGTGCTCATGGCATCTAACGACGGTTACTGATTGTTAGCTCGATCTAAATGTGTTGCGGTAGTTATGTCACGACATCCCACTAATAATTTAGAAATGGTTTCTATCAGAATATGGAATCTTTTTGCATTATTATGAGATCTTATAAAAAGGAACTTTCACCGAAATCCTAAAACAAAGCCGGGGCTTACGTGGTGCCCTTTTTCAAAAAATTGAAATCGACATTTTTGAGTTTCTGAAAATCGAGAAAAAATCCCCAAATGTTGATATTGTCGAGATCTACAATAGTGAAAAAATTTAACTCCAAATTCTTTGTAGTTTAGGCTGCACAAAAAAGACAAATGGATCGATCTGGGTGGTGAAGAATACACAGTTTAATTTTTTTAAAATTCTCCTGATTTTTCGTTTTTGTGCAGCCAAAAAATACAACGAATTTGGGGTTAAAAAATTTCACGCTTGTAGATCTTGACATTATCTACATCTGGGCTTTTTGCGTGATTTTTGGAAACTAAAAAATGCCGATTTTGATTCTTTCAAAAAAGCGGGCACCATGTAGCCCAAGCTCTATTTGCTCGCTCTCAACTTTCAGACACTAACTTGAACGTACTACGTTAGTGCAGTTGCCACTCTGATCGTCCGATACATCAAACCAGATTCCGTATGCTAGAAAAAAGAAACCAGATTCCAGTTTCACCTTTGATCGGTGTCCTTTGGTAAGCTTGCATGCAATGTGTCTTCTGGGACACTTTGCATGACTATAGTGATTGCATAAAGGAACAATTGGCATTTTCCTTTAGGTTTGTGTAGAAGTAGTTAAATCTAGCTTTGTTTCTTTCACTGGATTATGTCTAAAATTGTTAGCTTTTCTTACTTGAATTGAGTTTTCTTATAACGTCGTGCAAATTTTTTATCATCGTACAATGTATTCCTTTTTTGTGTTGTTCAATTGTTTTTCTTTTCGGTATGCACGCTTGCCTTTGGATTTTGCACGTTTATGATCTCCCCTTATGTGCGTCCAAAACACGGTTAAGGGCATTCAAAACACGATACACTGTTTTGTATAAGCATCATCCTAGTACTCTCTCATGTCTAGATACATGTGGGTCAAAAAATGCTAAAACATTTTACATTTTTATACGGAGGGAGTAATAATTATGAAGACATCTTCACAACTTCAATATTAGAGCTGTTACATCGACCGCTCCAATGAGCAATCACCCAGTATCTCTATCGGGTGACCCTGGATGATTATATCCACACCACAATCATAGAAATTGCTACACAATCATCAGCTTACCCAATGCTATCTTCGGGCGTGTTCTTTTGGCATCTTCTACAACAAGAGCAAGCTCAACACATGCGTCCTTATGAGTGTCACCGTATTGTCATCGAGTTGATCACGCAACCGGTGGCCAGTGGGCCGAGTCCTTGGACGTGTCCAGGGACGTCGGCGGTATCCACTGCCAGAACGCGGCCGGCGGCGGGTAGCCGGCGGTGTAAGCCGGGACGAACTTGCCGGCCTGCGCAAACGCTGCTGCGGGGTGGAACTGCGGCGGAGCCATGGCAGCCGGGTGCGGCATGAACTGCGGCGGTGCAGCCGCAGCAGCGCTGACGCCCTTGAGCATCTGCTCCAGCCTCTCCCTCTCGGCCTTCAGCTTCGTCTTCTCGTCTCTCAGCTCCGACTTCTCCGACTGCAGTCACACCGGAACCATAAGATTCCTGAACTTTTTCTTGCAGACGAATGGTGTCCGGGTGGGTGCAAGTGGGGTGCTTTGGTGCTTACCTTGAGGCTCTTGATGGAATCCTGAAGTGACTCATTTGACGTCTTGAGCTTCTCAGCCTCAGTGCGCAGCTGATCCAGCAGACGAGCGGCATCACTGAGGATGGCGACCTTGTCGGCCTTGGGCGGCTTCCCCGGCTCCAAGACGGCGCAGAGCTCATTGAACCTGGAACATTATAAGACATAGATGTGGCTCAGATTTGGTGGGTGCAACTGCTGAAAACATCTACCACTGAAGAACTGGAACTATCATGGAACTTCAAATTTTGAAATCTGGAACTTGCCTTTCGTTCAGCCTATCTCTTCGGAGCTTCTCACGGCAAGCCTTTGTGCCGGGCGGCGCGCTCGACTCGGGGCGGGACCTGCGGACAGTAAAGCACGTCAGTTTCGGCTCATGAATTCCAGCTCAATGCAACTTGGTGCTGAAAAAAGCCTATAGGTGTGATATCAATCAGCATCAGTGATCAATGACTAGGACATCGTGATTATTCTGACAGGCTTTGGACTTAAAAGCTGAAATCGGGCTGTGAACACATATGTGGAAGAAAAAAACCAACTCTGTAGCTTCAAGAATCACTACTAGGCTCTTAGTCCGAGGCACCAACCAAGCCATCAGCTAATCTATTGGACTCAAGCTTGTCTGCGAACAGTTTCAACAATATGTAATCGGATACTTTTTGAGTGTCATGTGAAGTTACTCAGTCCAGCCTGGCGTTTTCTCAACTACCACTCTATCTTTCTTATCAATCTAATCAGGGAGGCCAAAATCATGCTGACAGGATCACGAAAATAACAAGCAAATGTCCCAACAGAAGCTAGTAGAGATCGGAACAAGAGAGAAGAGATTACTACCTTTTCTTGGCGCCGGAGTTGTCCTGGCCACCGTCCTCCCTTCTGGGAGCATCAAACCCCAGTATCACGCTGCACAACAAACAAACAAACAATCGTATCAGTCACCGACATCGAGTAGCAGAACAGAGCATCCCCTTACTCGAATCACCGAAAAAGGAAGACGAGCAGAGTCGATGAAAAGAAGAGAAGCAAGCTCACCTGGAGACTGGCGGGTCGTCGACCATGTAGATGAAGTCGGAGCCCTGGATCTCCTCCTCGACGAGGCCGTAGTCGAGCAGCCAGCCGCTGTGTCCTCCCCCGCAGCTCATCGCGACGACCACCAGGAAATCCGAGAAATCGGGCTATTATCCCGGGGATGGCAGAGCAGATCTTTTTGAGGAGGGCGTGGGGAGGGCACGAGCCGGGGAGGGGGAAGGAGTGATCGGGACGCCAGGGAAAACGAACGAACCGAGGATTTGATTATTCGATCTGGTGTAGTATGTGTGTTGGCCTCCGCTGCCTTTTCGCGCCACCAAAGCAGCTACTACTGCACGAGAGTATTATCGTTTTCCCGGGTGGGTTGGCCTTTGGCGAATTGGAAAATAAACGTGGGCACGGGCCAATGCGGGCGCTCGCTCGCGCTGAGCCGCTAATTTTTAATCGACCCAGTTGGGTCGTGTCGGGTGGGACGCGTCGTCTTTATTCTGTTATTACTTGCTGCTCTCCTTGTGTGTCCGTAATTTTTTTCTTGAAACCGAGAAAAAAGCTTTTTGCCTATTTTATATTAATTATAAGAAGAGAGTTGCTCATTTAATTAATGCAAAACTGGGCGAAAACCCCAATAAACACCCAACATACCTAGGGTCCAAACCAAACATGCCAACGATATAGCGGCACGACCAAGCCGTATGCACCCCAACCAACACATACACACTACCCGTAGACGACGGCCATCATATCACACCAACATCCAGGGTCACCGCCCTAAGGTAAAGTCCAACCTCCTCCGATCAGACAGCGTCAATCCAGCCGACAACCTCGCCGCACTAGCGACACGGGATTGCCGCCCAAGCCAGGCAACTGCCCCGCCCCATGAAGTTGTTGCTCACCAAGGTTCCCGAGGCCGTCACCTTGATGCATCCACCATCCAGGGCTGATGGCCCAACATTCACAAACACTGATGAAGGAGAAGCGGCACACAACAGCTACACATCGACTCTCCCTCAACGCCCGCCCTCAAGAAAGAAGTGACGAAGACGCCACTGGTGCCTGCTCTGGATAACCAGAGCGTGAGTTTTCACCCAAAGAGCCCAAGCCCGTGTCTGCAATTTTTTTATTCGATTGTTTGCTTGCTTTGCAACAACACTACCGCTACTGTGTTGGATTACCCAAAAAAAGATACTACTAGTAGCATTGTGTCTATTTGTTTTTTCTGGCTGCGTAGACTGTGGAGCCAACCCGGATAGCATTACTAGCTCGTAGTTCTCACAGTTTATCAGATGTTTTAAATATTTTAATGTAGACACGATACAGGCTGAAAGGAGTAAATCTACATTGAAACACATCTCAATCAGAAAACAAGTTAAAACAATATTTTAATGTAGTACAGTATTACTCTCTCCGTTTTTTAATATAATATGTTTTAGGATTTGTCCATATGCATGTGTACACAAATGTATGTAGACATGTTTAAATATGTATGTTCACTCACTTTAGTATGTATCTAGACAATATGTACAACATCTAAAACATCTTATATTAAAAAACGGAGGGAGTACTTATGTACAACCATGAAGGTCTGCGGCCAGCCGCCAGCAAGACACTTACGTCTCACGCGGTACATGTCCCCCTGCCGGTGAGTTCATATAGATCTTTTCGGAAATATATCGTTGCCAAGTAGAATAAAATCACCTCGAGGCTGTGGTATATATGATTCGTCAACCTAAAATGACGTTGCTGCGAAAAAGGATACGGAAATTAAAACAGAAGGAAAAGGCCGGGAGGTCGCTGCGAGTTGCTACAGCATGATGATAGCTACTCCTACAGATTCCACTACGTGCGAGCGTGCGAAACGATTATATAGTTCATGGATGCACCGCCTAAATACGAGCCATTATGCGTCAATTTCGCCAAAACAAGTGTTATCCCCATCCATTGCGAGGCATTTGATGTGACTGACATTGTCTCTCCTCTCGGTGCACGGATCGCGGCCTTGCCGTGCAAGTTCCTGGGCTTACCTCTGAGCCTACGGAAGCTGTGGAAGGTTGACTACCAGCCCCTCCTCGACCGCATTGCGAGCAGGCTTGCGAGCTGGAAGGCCAAGTTGCTGTCTGGCAGCGGGCAGGCTAGTCTTGCTCAATGCTGTCATGTCTGCCTTGTCCGTCTATTGGATCTCAGTGCATGCAATGCCGGCATGGATCAGAAAGGAGATTGATCGCATCAGGCACGCCTGGCTATGGCGTGGGGAGGAGACATGCCATGGCGGGCATTGCAAGGTGGCCTGGAGCAAGATTTGCCGGCCTCGGGAGCTCGGAGGCCTTGGCATTGTCGACCTTGATCGTTTTGGTACCGCGCTACACCTTAAATGGCTTTGGATGGAGCGAACGGCGCTGGACAAGCCCTGGGTTGGCATGCCCGTGCCTTGCTCCCTCTCCGACCGCCAATTGTTCGCGATGGCCTCAACTGTCATCATCGGCGATGGGTGCACTGCGCGGTTCTGGTTCGGCAGCTGGATGGAGGGCCGGGCCCTGTTCTCGGCTTTCCCGGGCCTCTTCCTTGCCTCCCGGCGCAAGCACCGCTCCGTTTGCGAGGCGATGCACGAGCAGCGCTGGGTTGCCGACTTGCGGGGACGCGTAACCACGGAGTTGCTGCCGGCGTTTGTGAGCCTCTGGCTTGCGGTGGATGAGTTACAGCTCGTCCCGGATGCTGCGGACGCCTTTACATGGCGATGCTCCGAGTCCGGCTCGTACTCGGCTTCCTCCGCTTACAGGATGCAGTTCCTGGGATCCACGCTATTGCCGTTGCAGCCTACAATCTGACAAGCTTGGGCGCCGGCAAAGTGCAGGCTGCTGGCGTGGCTGTTCGTCCAAAATCGGGTCCTCACGGCGGACCGGTTGATGGCAAGACGCTGGCCGAACTCCTACTTCTGCCCGCGGTGTATGCGCAACTTGGAGACGGCGGAGCACCTGCTGGTGGATTGCCCTTGGTCCCGGTCCTTGTGGTTCAGGGTGGCCGACAAGTTTGGTGTCGCAACGCTGCGACCTGATGCTTGGAGTCTCCCCTTGACGTCGCTCCCGTCTTGGCTTGCGTCGATCTCCGCCTTGGTGGGTTTCCCAGCCAAAACAGCCAAGTCGCTGGCCCTGCTAGTGATTTGGGCGATCTGGCGTGAGCGGAACGCACGCATCTTCAGGGACTTGCGCCGTTCACCCGACGCGGCTGCGCGGGAGGTGTTCGACGAGGCTGCTTCTTGGGCCTTAGCTGGTTGCCAGCACATCCGATGCCGCGAGTAGTCCCGTTTGTTGTGTAGGGCGTTGCCCTATCGTGTGCCCTGTTCCTTGCAACTTTTTCTTTCTATCAATATAAAAGCGCAGCTCTCCTGCGTGACTGCGTCGGTCTCAAAAAATAAATACGAGCCATACGCGAGTCTCTGGCTCGCACGCAAGCGTGTCGGCTTTTCCCCACCTTTTTATGATGACATTCTAGCATCTTGCCTAGTGTAACCAATGATTGTCCCAGCAGAGCCGTGTGTGTTCCAACCGAAACCATACCTTGCATGATCATCACTTTTTTTTTCATATTTTATACTAGCGTATGCGAGCACAATTTGTGTGACGTCCTCTTCCATGGGTGTCCAAGGATGGTTTTCACGATCCCCACGGCAATGACAATCTCGATGTATCGAAAGAGTGTTTATTTGTTCGGTGGGAGTTTGGACCAAAAGGTAACGGTAAAGTTGAAGATTTTCCAAACTTTATTCATGCTTTGATTGCAAGATCGTACACGACAAAATTAGATGAATTTATGATTTTTGACTATGAAGACTACAGTTTCAACTTGGCCGTGAATGCGTATAGCAAGCCTTTGTAATTGTCAATAGTAGTTAAAGTTAAGATTGATTCATTTTTTAAAACATATATGCATTTTTGAGAAACAAAGATATTATATCCGTTTCTGTGAGTCCATGGAGAGCGCATGCACGCAGCCAGGAAAAGCCTCTCATGACCGATGATTAAGTATAATCGCTCTGCCCAGCATCAAAAGCGACACTAAATAGTGCTCATTCCAGTGCCTCAGTCTTACTCTAATCTTGAGATTAGGGCTCATTCCTCCGATTTGCCTTTCCGGCTTGTTTTGCATTTGGTTTCTGGTGGGGGTTGACACTAGGTCTTGTCCAATACTAATTTGGCATAGGTGAGAATACAAATGAAGACAATTTATATTGAATTTTTATACCTCTCCATGTCTTATTTTTATCATGTTATAGTATTTAAAATAGAGTTTTCTGTTTGTTCACATAACTGGCAGTATTACTAAGCTGTATTTTGTAACAAAGTTTGTTCTAAAACTATGTTTTCCGCAATGCATAATCTATGAAATTTATAATTATTTATTGAAAAATCTGTAAATAGTACGATCAATCAAATGTCTCGATAGTAATTTCTAGTGTATGATTAAGTAATCATATTTATTGAAACGAGGTAAATTGAACTTATGACACTATTTTTTCAAGGTCAAAATAGTCTAGAAAGTCCAAATTTAACAACATGTGCAGCTTTATACTTGGTATTAAAATAACGTTGGTTAGAGTAGTCACCAATGAAAATGATAGTGTGGATTCTAGTATATTTACATATGTAAATATTATTAACTTAGTGCATATTATCATTTGTATACCAAGTCCACTGCCACTTTATGAAATACTTTTTTTGCACCGAATTAACACATGAAAATTTAGTTACGTTGATTTTCGTAAAATCTGCATAATTCACCGTAAAGAGAATATCATGGTACCTAAATTTGTTGTTTCTGGTCACAATTTTGTTCTTACGTACCTAGAGGCACCTAGTGTGTACTTGTTTCCGCAAATTAACCATTTTATTGTGTTAAGATACTCCCTATGTCTCAAAATATAAGACACACATGATTTTTTACCATATTTAATTCACGTGGTGGACCTCTAATAATATCAATGTATGGATGACTTTGTAAATGTCGTCGTTACATTTTTCTTACGGAATACTTTTATATATGTATTTACACACATATTATAAAAGAAAATCATATTGAAAATTGTGTGTTGTTGACCTGAAACAACATTTGTGGTTTAATTTCTTGGAAGAGTAATTAATAATAGCATAGTGATTAGTATATACTTTAACAATTTAGTCGCTTCTCTTCTCGGTGCCATAGGTGGTCGTATTTTTACCCCCAGCCAATGGGCTGGTCCTGTTTGACGCAACACTGGCCTCCTGCACTTGTGGACACCCGAGTCTAGCCGGGTCACGTTCGTTTAGTAGTGACCAGTCGTTCGTAAAACCTAACCGCCACCACCAGAGTTTCTTCGTTTCATTGCTATCGCCCCCTGGACTATGACACTCGATTTGGTGCCTGGAGATATGGGGAACCCCGTATCTACGTCTCCTTTATAATTTACATCTATTTATTGTTAAGTTTTGTGTTCGTGGCGACGTCTCAATGGGGAGTTTTGCGTTGCACATAATAAGAGGCTCGTGGCTCCATCTCCGTTCTGATGTTTCCGTGGTGATCGGCGCGACTAACATCGTGGAGCCTATGATGTTTTGTTCCCGCAGATCGGCTGCTCTAAATCTGTCGGTTTGTAAGGGGTGTGTCCCCGGTCACGACACGTTCAACACGATACTGGGCTGTTCGACTGAACCGGTATTTTAAAAAACCAATGCAGGTTTGGTCTTCTGTGATTGGATTATAATTTTTAATTTTATCGGCAATCTTGTAGTTCACACATATTTTACATGTTTCGATCTGATGTAATCTGTTTACCTTCTAAACAAAAAGTAGTTCTCACATCGGAGAGGGCCGCGTATTAGCTGCGGTGCATCCTACCGAGAAGTGAAAAGTACAGCGAATGTCTGCAGCCACGGAGCGGACACGTCTCATCCGGTACGCGGCCATTCCAATTTCACGTAGTAGTAGATTGTTATACAAAAACTGACAAACATCTTTGTTAAGTACTCGCTCCGTTCGAAAAAGGATGTATTTAGCATCTTTTCGAAGGGAGGGTCGAAGGGAGGGAGTAGAATAAAAATCACCTCTCGAGAGACACTGTAGCATATATTATTCCTCAACCCACAGCGACGTTGCTGAGAAAGAAAGAAGATACGGAAAAGAACATCAAAACGACGTTGCTGCTGTGAAAACAAAAGGACGCGGTCGATCGTCGTCGTCCACGGATCTTTCCCCGCGGGCGTTGCGTAGCTCAAGCTCCTCAAGAATCACGATCAGGTTCGGAGAATCCCATCTCTTTTGCGTCGTCTCTCCCTCGATCGTAAAGCTCTCTCTCGGAAATCTATCCTTTTGAGACCTGAAGAAAAGGCCTCTACAGGCTACAGCATGATGGCAACACTAGCGATTCCACTACGTGCGTGCGAGGTGATGAGTCCATGCAGCGCTTAAACATGAGCCGTACGCGCGTCCTTCTCTCGCAAAGCTCGCACGCAAGCGTGGGGGCTTCCCTACCTTCTGCTCTCCACACTCCATGGCGACATCGTAGCCTCATAGTGCCGTGTGTGCCTCAACCGAAAGCATACGTCCATAGCTTTCACCTTTTATTTCTTATGATTTTCAGAATCTTTTTATATAGCGTATACGAGGCACAGCTGTGTGACGTCTTCTTCCACGAGATTACCGGGATCGCACCACACGCCTTCTTCCAACAAATTTTCCATAATATAATCGGTTCTTTGAGCCTGTGCCAGTGTGGCGAGAGCACGCGCGCAGGCGGCAAAAGCCTCTCTCACGACCGAGGATTGATTAACTTATACTAATCGCTAGCTCTACTTATCACCGATCAAGCGAGGCTAGACTCAGTGCCCACTCTCCTGGATCACATTCACAGTGCCCAATCTTGAGCGTTTGGAGAAGGGAAAGGCCAGCCTATCTCATGTGGCCAACTTGTCAATGCCTATGATAGGGAAAACACAGGTTCCTTCCGCCACGGTAGCTAGCACGGCATATCTCTTATCGAAATGCTATCCTTTTAGCATCGTGATGGGTAAGAAGGCCGGCTGGAGAGGCAATCATTGTCATTGACTTGTGCCAAATTAGGAGGCTGCCCTCTCCCGAACAATGTCACTCGGGCCAAGTCGAGGGCCTGTCAACGGGTGCGAGATTCTCTCTCTTCTTCTTTTTTGACCTGACATTCTCTCTTTTTCTTCATGTGTTGAAATTCGTTTTTCACTTTATCGGCCCTGATCTTTAAAAGTTTTGATGCGCCACAAGGCAGGGAGCCAGGATTTAAAAGGTGCGATGGGAGACTAAAGATGCAATGCTCTCACGAAAAATAACAAGTGTGACTTTTTTTTGGACATATATGCAGACTTTAAAATATAACTTTCCGACCATCAATTTTATTATAGTGCGAAGTTTTAACAACTTATAGCAAAACTACTTATCGACAAGAGTCGACATGTATAATTTACAAGTACCAAATCCAACTATTTGCAAGGATGTAATTAGTGACCCTGTTCACTACCTTTGTGCAAAATACCAATACATAAGCTTGTAAGTGGTGTTCAATTTCGTACATCAACTTAGAAATCGACCAGTTTAGTCCATTTAGTTGTCTATGCGATGCACCATAGGTCCAAACCAGCCCAACAGAGCCGTTGACGCCGATGTGGCATGAAGACATGTGCCTGGGTACCTTTTCGACGGGATTCTAGATGAGGTTATTTGACAAAGTCACCACAAAAGTTTGCATTTTGGCTCTTCACACATTTTAGTATTTATATATGCACCCATCAAACTCGAAATCCCTAACTACACAAGCCTAAAATGTACATCCAAAAACTTTTACAGTCACGGAGAGCACAAATGCACATAAACCCTACTTAACCTCATAACAAGAATCGTCGGATCATCCTGATCAGATTGGAATCTGTAGAAATTGACAACAGTCAAAGAAACATAAGTAAATAAGAGCAAGACCTCCTCGTTCTCAACAAAGGGGTGGCATCACTTCCATCCTCTTGATCGATGTGGCGATGCCACCATCGTCGACTCAGTCGCCGCTCATGTCGCTACCGATGAAACAATTTAGTTGGGGGTTCGATTGTGAGGAGACAGACAAGGACATGTGGTTGAGTTCAAAATTACAACGCCTATTCGATCGCTCGCCTCCCCATCAAGTGTGGTGCACGCACAGAAATCTCACAGAAACGATACCCAAGCTAGGTTAGCGTACCACGTCGGTGTTAGTAGCTCAGTTGGACTAGTTCGGACCCGTAGTGTACCACTTCGGAAAGATAATGGACTAACTGATGGATTTTGAAATTGAGGTACTAAACTGAACATCGTTGGCAAGTTTCATGCATTTACTGAAAATAGCAGCGATATCAAATCGGGTGAAAGTACATACTCCCTCTGATCCGATAAAAGAGTCGGTAGGAAATAGCTACTCACGTACAGCTAGCTAGTACAACTTACGAATGTTTATTCGGATCGGAGGGAGTATTTGTAACCAGTCCTGTTTGTAACGTATTCCTCCCAATTTAAAAGCAACAAAAGGTGAAGGAGCTAGTAAATACTCAGTCCGTCCCAAAATAAGTGTCTCAAGTTTGCCCAAAAGTGGATGTATTTAGACATGTTTCATGTATAGATACATCCACTTTTAGATAATCTTGAGACACTTATTTTGGGACGGAGGGAGTACTAGATTTTCACCTGATTAATTGATCTTTTCCTCCACACCTCATCAATATCGACACATATATAGAGCCTGATATATCTTAGTAATATCTAGGGTTTCGCTATATATGACTCACAAATGCTGTAAGCGCTCAACGACTCCTTGGTCTCGACCAAGGTTTTGGTTACCGTTCCAAAAAAAAATCCGGGGGGGCCCGGTATTTCCGGTAACCCGGCCGGTTACCGGACCAAAATTTCGGCTAGAATTTAGGATTTAAACATAAAACGTCGAAATAAAGTCAAATTTAAATTTTCGGAGGACGAATTCAGTCCAAATTCGAAGATTCCGGGATTTTTCACCCGGTATATGCAATTACCGGGGGTGGCCGGTAAATCCGGTTACCGGCCGGTTACCGCGGGATTCTGGCCGGTAACCGAAACCCTGGTCTCGACATAGATGAAGGCCCATGCATCCGAGCAGCTTTTGATATCAGTGACCATCGTCCCCTGATTGTTCTCGTTGATCAGCACTGAGCCACGCAAAACATTATTGATGCCGATCGGCCTGTGTTTATACAGACCTCCGTAGCCCCATGTCAGCATATGCCCGCTACCCTGAATGAAGTGCGGGCGTGTGAGATGATGGTGGCTACGCGGCGAGCACACGTGCAGATTGTACCTACAGTCCAAGCGTTGTGGTTTCCCCATCGCAGTAGTAGTCTCCATGACCCGCACCATCGTGGTGTGCATCCACGACATGGTGTCCTGATAGGCAACTCCCAGCATCCCCTGCACCACCGTGAGGAACATCCTGCCTGCAGGGCTCGATGGTATAGCATCGATCGGTGTGATGGTCTCTTCCTCGAGGTCGAATGCCATGACGTTTCCGGCGACTGTGGTCCAGTACGTCATGCCGTTGATGTCTACAATCCCGGCGTCAAGGTCGCATCTCGAGCCCGGGACTGTAACCATAACGTCCCGCCAGGTCTTCTCCCCAAGCGTGAACACCTGAACACTGCGGAACTCCAGTTCCTCCTGGTCAAATCGGCACGGTACGTGCACGACCTTGTATCACCCCGTCGTCGGGTGGTACCCGAAGCTGTATGCCTGGTGCCATCCTCCACGGTGGTCTCGGCCAGCACCGACACCAGTACACGGCGGCGGCAATGGCAGAGGCGGGACGTCGAGCGTCTCGCCGGTGTCAGGGTTGGCCACGGTGATGGCGCCGCCCGGCACCCCGTCGTCGCACAGGCAGACCAAGCCGTTGCAGGTGCCGACGATGCGCATGCCTCTGCAGCGGGGAGGAGTGATGCTGATCCACTGCTCCTTTCGCTGCCCCGTTTGGTCGTCCATGATGAACGCGGCGCCCTGGTCGGTTACGACGAGCGTTTTGGAGCGGCGCAGAAACGTGCGATTGTCGACGAGCTTGCACCATTGTCGGCAGACGAGTCGGAATTCACGGCGGGTGTTGGGTGGAAGACGTCGCAGGATCTCGACGAGGACGTCTGTTGGGAATCGCCAGGTGCCCGAGCACCCGTGCGGATCCATTGCTGCAACTCGGCGGTGTCTACTCGATCGAACGTCGTCGATCGGTGGACGATGGGTGTCGACGGCCGTCAGCTCGGTTGGGATCTCTGCCGATTTGTTGTCTTGCATGTTTAGGTTTACCCAGGATATAGTTTCAAAAAAAAAGTTTACCCTGGATATACATGGGCAGCGTGTTTATACATGGGCTTTTGGACGAGTATTTTCTAGTTAACTGATTTGGGCCATTTGAGCTACACATGTGCTTAAGGCCCCAGATATTGTTTTTTCACAAAAAATAATTGGGCCCTTAGGCACATGTGTAGGCATTGTATTATTTGCATATGCTTTTTTTCCCATCATTTATATTTCCCTTTTTCTGGCTTTACATGCTTCGCGACTAACAATTGGAATTGAGGTTTTCGGCTGTAAGTGGCGTTGTAACAGACATATTTTTTGTTGTGGATGGGGTTGCACTTCAGTTGCAAGTGGAGTTGAAACTGAGATTTCTTTTTTCAATTGCCAATTTGTTTCGAACAAGATTTTTCCTAATTGTAAGTCGGCTTGCAACTGAGTTTTTATTCGAACTGCAAAGGTTGTGACTGAAATTTTTCACTTGCAAGTCGTGTTGCAACTAAGATTTTTTCTTACAAATCGGGTTGCAAATGAGGAAAATGTGATTGAATGATAGTTTTGTGTCGTGATTTATCCTAGGTGGATTTGCAAGCATGTTTGCAACTGGTAACTTTTACTAGTTTTTCGATTATCTTTTTTGTATATCTTGATTTATTGTTGAGTAGCTTTTTAGGTATTACAACAAATATAAACTATGAAGCTAAATCATAGGCCCAAATAGCCAGTACGTGACAACAAATTAGACCCAAAAATAGCCCATAGGCCACAGTAGAAGTACTACACGAGTAAGATGTTAAGCGAATAATAAAACTAGCTGTACAAAACGAGGCAGGCCCCAGCTGATTGAGAGTGACGGACCCTATTTTTTCTTGATGTGAGAGATATTAACCTATGTGAACTATATTGTTTTGGAAAAAGGATTCACAAAATGAGTATCGTACATTTTTTGGGTGCGCCACAGGATCTTTACCTATTTAGGTATTCCTATTCATTATTATAGGAAGTTGCTAAATAAAGAATGGAAACCGGTGAAAGATCAATTTGAAAACAAACTTGGTTGCTGGGCGGGCAAAATGTTTATCATATAGAGATCGCCTGGTATTAATAAATTATGTTCTAACTAGCCTACCTATGTTCTTGCTCTCCTTCTTTCTAATCCCGGTGGGCCGTGGGTGTGCGGAAGAGGCTGGACTATTACCGATATAGGTTTTTTTTGGCAAAGTGATCAAACAAAAAGAAAGTACCGATTGACTAAGTGGAATATTATCTGTTGGCCAAAAGATCAGGGTGGGCTAGGAATTGAAGTACTTGAGATTAAGAATATTTTTTATTAAGCAAATGGCTTTTTAAAATTTTAACGAAGATGGTGTTTGGCATGAGTTGTTGTGCAACAAGTACTTGAATAACAAAACTTTATCCCAAGTCAAGGCTAATCCCACAGATTCCCCTTTTTGGAAGGGTTGATGATGGTTAAGAAGGATTTCTTTCAGCGAGGACGTCTTAGCGTAGGTAATGGCCTACGTACTCGGTTTTGGGAAGACACTTGGTGATCACCTCTAGCTATTCAATATCCCATGCTTTTTAATAATGCACGCCGTAAAAATGTTGCGGTGGCGCAGGTGTTAGGTAATGTACCACTAAATATTGAATTTAGGAGGACATTGACCGGAGCAAAATGGAGTTCTTGGCTGTCCTTAGTGGAAAAACTCATGGATGTTACGCTAACAGTTAGCTCTATGTACCACGATTTAATGCATGGACATACTCCATTTTTGCGCAAATATGTTTGGAAGCTGAAAGTTCCATTGAAGATAGAAATCTTTATGTGGTTTCTTCAATGGAAATTTCTTTTGACTAAAGATAATCTAGCTAGGAGGCGTTGGACTAGGTTAAAAATGTGTTTTCTGTCAATCGGATGAAACAAATGAGTATTTATTTATTTCCTGTCCTTTTGCAAAAGACATCTGGAAATTAATACATTTTACTTTCAGTATATCACCACTAACTAGTGTAGAAAATATGTTTGGACATTGGTTGGATGGGATTGATAAGAAAACAAAGGCACGCATATGCATTGGTAATTGTGCTTTTGTTTGGGCTATTTGAATTGTAGAAATGATATGGTTTTTAACAAAACAAGAGATGCTTATTTTTTGCAGGTTGTTCATCGCGCACTCTACTGGATACATATGTGGTAATTCCTCTTACCACAGGACCAGCGGTTGACCATGGAGTCTGGATGCTCCCGGTTGTCGGCAGTTGTCCGATCTATTTTCAACCACAATGGTTGGCTTCTCACTAGAAGACTTCAAAATGTGTAGTCTTCGTAGATCTCTTGAGTTTCGGTGGCTTGTTCATGTAGCCACTTTAGCGTATCTATGATTGTAATAAGTTGAATTTGGCACTCTCATACTTGGTTACTCTTTTTTAATATAAAAGGTTGTGTGCATCATCATGATGCAGAGGCCGGGCTACCCATTTAAAAAAAAAGTGTCTTAAATATTTTTGTATCATATGTTAGGAGAACATTAATCATACTCTAGAGTCTAGATGGAATTTGGTAGCCGTCGAATGGCTCGAGATTTCTACGTCGGGTAGCCCCCACGCCATGGACGCACATAGCGTGTCGTGCCTCTCATTACCCTTCACCGTGCTACCCATGCCAAGTGGTTTCAGACGCTTCCATTCTCTCCGGCAATAGGACGTCGTACCTGCCAGGATCCGTTCACGCAAGGCTGCCTCGGTCCACAGTGCCCGCTTGCGTGAACATGCATAAGTCGAACCCGCACTCGATCTCTCCATTCTCCAAGGCCTCGGATCACGGGTCATTCTCCATCCTAAGCTCCGTGATTTTCAAATGACATGTGCTTCTTTTGAATGCATGCGTGAATTACAGCCACCACGTGTCATGGTTTGAACGATGTTCGACTGATTTGCGCCTAATGACTAGTTTGTGGGCTAGAATTTTCAAGTTGCTAAAATATGCTTGCACTTTGCAAGTATTTGTATGACCAACGCTAATTTTACTTGATCATTGCTAGCCTCAGCGGTATCAAACATTGGTCCTCTCTAATATTTACACTGAATCTTTCCTCCACCAAACATTCACAGCGACAATCCTTGGCGAAATCGAAATCCCATCCGTAGGAGTCTTTTACCTCCCTTACATATTTGAAAATGCCCCCAATTAATTAGCCGGACTGACATTAATTCCCATCACATGGCAAAATTTTCGTAGTATACAATCTGACTAGGTGGTCCCGCTACGCTTATTTAGGACTCCAGCTGTGCCGCCGCTCTAGAAAGAAAACTCCACCCCTCGAGGCCCCACTCCCGAGAGAGAGGAAGTAGCCGTTGAGCTGGGGCGACCGTTAGGCTCAGGCGTAGTACGACTCGCCCGTCTCTTCAAACCCGAGCCCGCTCATCATCATCAGCAGCAGAGTCAGAGCTCGCCCACCGCCCAGGCACGACGACCATGGTCGCCAGGAGCCCCAACGGCAAGGCCGACCGGCAGACGGCGGCCGCCATCGCCGCCGCCGCGGCGCTCAACCCCGCCTTCGTCAGGGAGACCCTCAAGAAGGTACGCGATAGGATCATGATTCGATTTATGTTTTGGGGAAAGATTGCACGAGTCTGTCGCTGGTTTTGATTCGTGGAACTGGGAGGCGCGCGCAGATGGACCGGTGCATGGCTCGGCTCCAGGAGCTGCAGTACACGGTGGCCGGCGGCGCCAAGGTCGTTTCCGGGGTCAGCCTCAGCCCGCGCAGCACCCGCGGGTACCTCCGCACCAGCATCCGCTGCAAGCAGGAGACCGTCAGGTAAAGTCTTTCTCTTTCTCTCGCTCCATCCCGTCCGATCTGTACTGCCCTGGGATGATTTCGCTGACAAGTAGTATGCGCACGTCTGGGCAGGATGAGGGGAACGCCCGCGAAGAGCAGATCCCCCAAGGGCAAGTTCGTCGGCGGCAGCGAGCAGTGGCAGCGGATGTCCTTGCCGGCGATGCTCCTCGGCGAGACGGTGCTGGAGATCGTCCAGGCCAGCCAGTTCGCCCGGGACATCGTGGCGGTCGCCGATCCCCCCAAGACTCCCAAACCCGTCGCGCGGACCAGGAAGGCGACCGTGGAGCTGCAGACGCCGCTCCGAGCCCGCCGCGCCAGGGAGAAGCAGAGCCAGCGTGGCACGGCGGGGGCGGAGGTCGGCACGCCGCCATCGCGCGGGCGCGTCCGGTCCCGGATACAGTTCAAGCCCACCTCGCCTCTCGGCCGGCCGTCGTCAGTGTCGGCGAACAGGGTGTCCCCCAAGAACCGGCCTTGGGCCAAGAAGACGGTGATGTTCCCCAATCCCGCATTCTTCGCTTCCACTTCCTGCACCTCACCGTCTTCGACAAAGAAACAGAAGCGGTTCTACAACAGCCGGTCCCCTGTCATGGCCCGGCAGACGCCGCACAAGTTCCTGGTCAAGTCGCCGCCAAGCGCTCTTGGGTCCAAGCTGAAAAGCCACGGCAAATTGCTGCCCAATCCAAGACCCGTCGATGTGTCGCCGCCAGGAAAAAGCCGGCGGTGCTCGTTCTCGCCGTCCAGGCTGGCGACGAGGCTCGTTTCACCAATAAAGGCGAGGTTATCCTTCGTCTCGCCGATGAAATCGAGGCATAGGAGCCGCGACGGTGGCGTCGGCGGCGGCAACGGCATGATGAGCGGGCTCAAGCAGAGACCCGTCGTCAGCTTGACGGCGCGGACTGTCTCGAGCAGGATATAAATCTTGATGTGAGGTGATCAATCATGGTGATCTTCAGCGTCTTGCCACAGAGCCAAGAGAAACTGTACATGAGTTGGTGATCTATGGGTCACTCCGTTACATGCTGTCTTTGGAGCGTATTCATGCGCCTCAAGAGGAAATTGATCTCGTTGTTTTGATCAACCCAACAATAATTGTAATTTCCTAGACAAAGAAGCACATTTTTTAGAACTTTTTGCCCAATTGCTAGTGGCCTGATATTATCCTTTTAACTGATCTAGCAAGATCATATTCCCTCCTTTCACAGTGGCCCTCGTGGAGTTTGGGAAAATACTCCTAAGAAAAGTTTTCTTTTCCAATTATTATATTCTACAAAAGTTCATACAAAATTTTCATGTCTAGTAGTCAGTTCAATCTTTTCTTGGCCCAAGAAAGAAGACTCCAAGTACAGTACACCTTGAGAAGAACCACACGACTATCCTCAAACGAAACACACGAACTGAAGATGGAGCTGGGTAGGTCGAAGAAGGTGGTGAAGTAAGGACTTCTAGGGTTGCCCGATCTTCACGGATTGACGGCGGGAATGGACGAACGCACGTAAGAACACGAAGAACACACGAAGAACGCCTAGAACACAAGAACACACGATACAAGAACCGTTTCCCTTACCGGTCGGTCCAAACGGCCCAATAGAATCCACACGAGGGTGGGAGATCGGCAATTAGATACAAGAAGGGATCTTGGATGGTTGTTTCTCCAACGGTCAACCAAACCGCTCCAATAAAGTCACCCGAGGATGAAAAATTGACAAGTAGTCAAACTACAAGTAGAGGTCTTGAATCCACAAGAGGGATCTTCTCCACAAGGGGAGGCAACACCACAAGGGGTGGGTAAGGAGTCTATGCTCAACTCTCTCTCATACTCTATCCTAGATCTGAGCAAAGGGGGTCCTATTTATAGTGTTGACCAAAGGGGTAGGTGGGAAAGGGATACAAGGGAATATTCCCTGCTGGTTTCCCGTAGCTGCGGTAGTACCGCTGGTAGGAGCGGTAGTACCGCGTTGGCGGTAGTACCGCTGGTAGGAGCCGGTGCCAGTGCCGCACATGGCACCTGAAGGGTGGTTCTAGCGGTAGTGGCGGCGGTAGTGCCGTGCTGGCGGTAGTACCGCCGTTGGGGCCGGTAGTACTGCCCCTGACTCTGCTTGCTCTCTTCCTTCTCCTCTTCCAAGCCACCGTCTTGGCGTCCTCCATTCCTCTTGCAAGAGATAGAAGATGACGTAGCATACCATCCAAAAAGGGTGGGAAATGAGTTCTCGTAGAGGAATGAGTTCAGCTTTGAGGTCCGTGGTGACTTGCGATGAGTTGGGATGCTTTACATGGTGATGGTCCTAGGTCGAGCTACATCATCTCCCCCCCTTTAAAAAGAGTCGTCCTCGACTCTTGCTCATCATCATGGCAAGGAGGTAGATGTGTAGACCTTGTCGTGTGGTTCACCATGTAGTCTATGGAAATGATGTGGCACTTCTTCAATGTCCCTTCGCCTTTCAGGTAACCTACAAAACTCACAAGGAAGACGAAACAACACTCAAATAGTAGCCAACTCTTGAAGGTCATCACATGGGCGCTTATGTAGAAGGAAGTCACCTTAGCAAGATGCTGATGTGCTCTTCTTTCAAGATCTTCCGTCATAGGAATGCGTGATTGAAGCAACTCATGGAGGCTCATCCAAAGGTACGACCTACACATCAAAGACCAAGCAAACCATGTGTGTGCAAGATAGAGGAGCATATCATCAATGACATGTCCATTCATGTTCATTACACCATTAGCACACCACAAATATGTGAAAGTCAAATCATATGCAAGGTCAATATGCAAGCAATTTCCCGAAACATTCTCAAAATGTGCGAATGATGCATGTAAAATGCATACATGAACTTTGCATTATTTTTACTTATATTCCAGTCATATTTGCATCATATAAGGGTTATATCACTGTTTTATAATGATTTTGGGAATATTTGATATGTTTCCTATTTTTAATGGAATTAACCCTGCGCAGGCAGAAAACCCTATTTCTATATTTTAATGTTTCAGGGACCCAAACGACGTCCAAATGACCTGGAAATTTACGAGCATCATTTTTTAGAAGGAACAAAGCGTGGGAGCGAAGGAAGCAAACAAGCGGAGGCCCGAGGGCCCAGATGAGTGGGCCCACGCGGCCCAAGTACCTGGCAACGTGGGACCCCCCACTTTGGCCCTCGGAGCTCCGTTGCCATCGATCTTTCCTCCACCGACTCCGTTTTGACCTAAAACCTCCTATAAAAATAGTCCCCCGACGTTCTCTGGAAGGAGCGCCTCAGAAATACAGAAACACCGAAACAGAGACCTGGAGTTGCAGATTGGAGGGGGAAAACTCCGGCGGGGCGCTGCCGGGGTGGTCTCCATCTTCTCCAACGACTTCTCCACCGTCTCCATGATGAAGAGGGAGTAGTCCACCTCTGGACTATGGGTTTGTTGAACTAACTTATGTATCTCTCTCTCTCGAGCTTCACTAATTAGTACCGTATGAGCTGCTGAACATGATTACGGTCATCTATGTAATACCTTTGTGGTGGATCTTTTTATGAGTTAATATATGTGTGAGATTGCAATGGTTTTGTTTCAGTTATGAAACTAGATGCATATTATGTACCCCGTTCTTATTTACTTGTCATGATCAAGCATATTTATGAGAGCGTGTGAGGGGGAACGTGTGCATTAGTTGGAGTAACGGGGGGTGGCTAGTGCAGTGAACGTGAGAGAAAGTTCTGCGATCCACTTGGGTATCTCTACCTTACTTTGTTGCCTCACTAGGGATAAAAAGAAATACCATGCTACCAGAGATGTGGGTGTGACCATTGCCACTACTCCATGACTAGATCTAGCATGTTCTTATTTTAACTTCATGTCATGATACTTATTGCTATACTCTGAATTATCTTAATTACTGAGGTGTTATGATTTAGTTCACATCTTGGTGGAGTATAAGAGAGACTAATAACCAAAATGTCTCTATGTTAGGACGTGATGCCCATATAATTATAACTTGTCATTAAACTGTTGTGTTGCAATCTCATATGTCAACTCTAGTGTTCCATTGTCTACCACTTTATTAAAGAGAGAGTGCATTTGTAAAACCATGAACCCCGGTCCATTTTTAATCATAAGAAACACCTTTCCAACAACTTTTACCACTTTTCCATTTTCTGCCATTTAAAAATCCGAAAATACAAAAACACTTTTACATCTTGCATTCATCATATAAAACCAAAAAATATCATTTATCATTGCTACCACCATCCTTGCATATTTATTTACCACAATAGCATATTTATTTCTCGTTTGCGTTGCATATTATCTTGATATCATTCTTACACCTTGTGCTTGACAACCACTAGGTGAGGTTGAGGACCAAAACATTTACTTTGTTTTGTAGGTAACCAAAAGAAGGATAGGAAAGATAAATCTTCACTACTGATTCCCCGAGAGTTCGATATTAAACCCTCGAGTCACCCCTCGTGGGGAAAACACGTCTTCCACTTACTACACACTCTGCACTTGGAGTCTCAACCTAACCCATTTACTTTTCATGCAGGTAACTACGTGAAGGGCCATCAAGAGTGCTTTCTGGCACCGTAGCAGGGGAAGATACGAAGCTTCCCGCAGAATATTTTTCCCGTCAACTACACGCCATCAGGGAACACAAAAACTCCATGAAAATTTGAGAAGGCTATGACAAGTATCTCATTTTTAACCATATGATCATTATTGCACACAAGGCATTGGAAAGAACAATTTGTTATCATCCTTGATGCAATAAGAGAAGAATTTGGCAAAAACACACAATGAATGATTTCCAAAATATCATCATGGGTGCAAACAAAGCACATGAAATATCAAGTTTTCTTCATATTTGTTGCAACACCAAATTGGTAGAAACCAAAACACTCATGACAAGACATGCATAAAATGTCATTATGGTTGCAAACAAGCCATTGGAAAGAAAAATTGTTCATCATTTTTGTTGCAACACATAAATCATCCATGTGAAAGATCAAATAAATATGCTTGTCATAGGGAAGACCAAAAATACCATCATGATTGCAAACAAACCATAAGCAAGAGAAATTGTTCAACTTGTTTGATGCAAACATGAGAAATATTTGAGAGTTGGATTCGATCCACTACTCACATGTATGATCTGAAGAGCTCGTATTGTCAACTCATGCTCAATTGAGGTTGACATTATCATGCGGTTACCGACACACACAAGACACCATATGAAGAAGTTATGTGCACGGTATATGAACACATCATCCATCATGAATTGTCTCTTCATTTGCACAACACCAACCACATAAAAATCAATTGGAAAATATGACATATGTGGATGGTCACTATGCAAAGTGAAGGATGGAACAAGGTCCATGAGAGAAAAGGAAACATCTCCAAAATGTGAGAAAGCTATGGGGGCAATCTCATTATCAAGCATTTCAACATTACTGCAAGCAACACATGTGAAAGAGAAATTGTTCAACATGTTGCATGCCACAATGGGAGAAAAATGGAAACATTCATAACAAGGCATGCTCATGGCAAAATCATCACAAATGGGTAACTCCACGTGATCAACATTGGTCTCAAAAAAAGTATCATAAGGGAATAAGAATTTATCATATGATGGGGCAAGAGAATCATCCATAGCATGCAAGCAATCATAGTTCATCATGTCCACTAGTGGGATCATGGTCACATCAACACACATACCTTTGTAGTCCCGCTCATGTGAAGTAAGTGTTGAAGTAGTAGGGGCTTCCATGTAGCCGACTATTTTATCTTGAAGTAGACATGGGGTGGCATCATCATCATCCTCCATTTACATCTTCTCCATTTGAGGCATCGTCAAGTTGTTAGAATTCGAAATGGCCTCACAAGATCTATCAACTACTTCTCTCAACTCAAGTGGTGTATCACTCATTCCCTCAAAGTGAAAGCACTCAAACTCACATATGGTGGAGGCACTCAACTCACTCTCACTCTCACTCAAGTGGGCTAAGTGGCTCTCATTCTCACATGAGATTGGTACCATCTCATAAGTCAAATACAAGAGGGTAGGCTCGATGTTCTCAACTCCAAATGCCTCCAAGGTTGAAGGGAAACTCCCATGCTCAACCTCCTCAACCATCTCGCCTCCAAAGGTCAATGCCATAGTGTGGGCATCATCACTCGACTCCTTTGCCGAAGGGAACATCCCATGCTCGGCATCATCATCACTTGACCCATGGTCAAAGGTGATAGCATTCACCACGCTCGCCTCCGTGGTCGAAGGGAAAATCCCATGCTTGACCGTCTTCTCACCATCTTGGTCACCAACTTGGCAATCCCACATCATATGACCACGGACATTGCATAGGGGGCACAAGAGATTGGGACATTCACGTGGATCATGGTCTTGGCCTTGGCAATTGTCACATATTAGGTCTTCATCGTGCCATATGGGGACCGATGTGGTGATGGCACTTGGTGTAGAGGTCATATCATCAGAAGTGCTTGAGAGGGGCGCCGTCTTGGCTATGTCCTCACAAGTGTTGCCATGCTTCTTGCGGCGTCGACATGAGCGTGATCGTTGCTTGAAGAACTTGTCGATGTCGGCCATGAACTCGTCAACAATAGAATCAACACTAGAAGGAGACACCATAGGATGTGCACTTGTGATGCACCTAAAATGCATCTAATTTTCCAAGCACTTTGCTTCATAATTTGCTCCGGAATCTTCCCATATTTGAATAAACCTGCTGAATCTGACGCTGTTTTTAGCAAAGTCTCCTTTCTGGTAATTTTTGCAGGAAATTAAATCGGGGAAAAATACCACGTCAATATTTATGGAAAAGGAGGACATTGGGCAAAGGATGGACATGAGGAAGCGCTCGAGGGCCAAAAGAGGGGGCCCCACGCAGCCCCTGTACCCGGCCACGTGGGCGCACCCCAATTGTGCCTCGGGCACCGCCTCGCCTTCGGTCTTCGACGTACCACCTCATATATACGAAAAAGTGGGTGCCCTAAGAGAAGAGGAGTTTTCGCGAAACACACCGCCGTCACCACCACGATCTTCGTTTTTGGAGACAGATTGATCCAGGATTTCTCCTCCGGTGGAGGGATCCGGAGACCGTCTTCACCGCAATCTTCACCGCCTTCACCTCCATCGACCATGAGCTCCCTCTCCATCACCATGTGTGAGTAGTCCACTGCAGGCATGTGAGGTGGATGAGGATTGGATGAGATTGATCATGTAATGATACCCGTTGTCCGAGATCTTAGGGGTTTATCTTGAGAATATTTTTGTATTGTGTTGATGCACTTATGCTATGTTTAATGCTTGCTACTAGGGCCCGAGTGGCATGATTTCAGTACTGAACTTATTTTGCTTCATCATATAATTGAGTTTGATATCTATCTGTAAAGTGTATCACCTGCTATTATGTTGAACCTGCGAACCCTAAAAGTGATAGTATAGGGAAAACAAGGGGGATATGTTTTAGTTTGAGGATTCTATGTGTTCATGAAGTATTAATGCATTGTTCCGGGCTATTCGAAAGGGTAGACCTTAATTACCTGTAGTTCCAAGTTGGCCCCGGTGAAATGGGCAGGTAGGACAATAGATGTTGTGTAAATTCTCTTGGTTAGTACGCACAACTAATTATGGAACACATACCTACATATATCGGAGTTAGAGATAAGTCCCATTGCTACTTATATCTTATTATATGATCAATCTTATTCATGCAACACCCCGCTATCACCTCATGCCTACGTTTTAAATCTCTGAGTTACACTTTCACTTTTCCGGTGAAAACTGGGAAACCCTTGTTCACTACTGCTATTCTATTTGTTACTTGAATCATACTACTGCCATCACTATCACTGCTGCAGGTTTATTGATATACAGGTGTGATTGAGAGTGACGCCTCAATTGCCAAAGGCTTATTGGTATTCTTGTGTTCCCACCGTGTCGAACTATAAATTTGGGTAATACTTCCCAACAAAGATTTCAGCGATCCCCTATACTTGTGGGCATCAAGACATTTTCTGACGCCGTTGCCGGGGAACCTAGCTTTATTGGTAAGACAACTTGTTATCATTTATTTGCTGCACTTGCTTGTTCCCAACTATGGGGAAGGAAAAGAATACTCCGAAGGAAGTAAGGCCTTCAACTACTCGTAGAGGTACTGATTTGCCAAGTAGGCCAAACTTTTCACCTAATGTTTCTTCTGCTATTGTTGCTAAGAAGAAAGAAAAAAGCTTTATCTAGTTCACCATTGTCTAAGATGTCTACTAGTATTGAAAATAATTTAATATGTGGTAGCATAGACAAAGAAGTGACACTTGAAACATCTGAGATAACTGAAACACCTGAATCTGCTATTATTGAAAATGTTGAGTCTGAATTAGAAGATAATGAATATTGTGACAATGAACATGAAACTTCTTCTGAGGAAGAGGATGCTTTTATTATGGCTTTTATGGATTCGAATTTTGATAAATTGGATAAACTTGATATCTATAAAAATTCTCCTCTTGATAATTATTTCCCTGTTACTGAGAAAATGAATGCTCCAGCTATTAAAATTAAAGACAAAGATTATGAGTTTAGTGTTGATCCTGAAATAATTGAAAAAGCTGAGAAGTATAAGTTTTATGGGAGAGACAATGAGTTCCCTTTTGAACACATTGCTAATTTGCATGATTTATCTGTGTTATTTGGTAAAGATGAAATCCACCAACGTTATTATTTCTTAAAGTTGTTTCCTTTTACTTTGGGAGGAAATGCTAAAACTTGGTATAATCGTTTAGAACCTGGATGTATTACTAGCAAGGAGGAATGCTTGCAGGTATTTTTTAATAAATATTTCCCTGCTGATAAGATTCATGGTTTAACTATTGAGATTAGCAACTTTTCACAAACAGAGAAGGAGGATTTACCCCAAACTTGGGGGAGGTACAGTAAGATGGTTAGGAAATGTCCTACCCATGGCTTCAAGAATAATGAAATACTTGATATATTTTACAATGGACTAACTGAAAATACAAGAGGCTATCTTGATAGTATTGCAGGTAGTGTTTTCAGGGAAAGGACCGTTGATGAAGCAATTGAGTTATTGAAACTATCTCTAGAAACTATGAAGATTGGAATATTGAAATAATAGATGACAGAGAGATATTCCTAGAGAAGAAAGGAGGTATTCTTGAATTAAACAAAGAGGCAATGAAGGGAGCCTCCAAGGATATGAAAGAGAAGGGAATTAAAACCTCTCATCTTAAGGAATTATTTGAAACTAGCTGGGTGGCTCGCGCAATTGCGCGGCTAGCTTTGATACTATTAAAATATTGATATCTAATGCATCATTTTGATCTCGGTACTATATTTTAAGTAAAATTTTATTGTATAAGAACGATGTAGGATAGTTAGTTTGTTAAGCTTCCAATTGCTTTCTCTCTTCAATCTACATGATGAAGCATATGTACATCCAAAAAAATGCATAACCTATATACCTTTGTTGTTTAGGCCTCCAACTCCTCTTATGAAGCAGTGATCTATACGTCTATACCATTAATTTTCTTATCGTTTGAAACTCCAACAATCAACTGTTTCTCGGCCCTCGTGGAGTGATTGTGCCATGTCATGTTGCATTAGAAAATACCAGTTATGTTCATAACCTGGATACATGATGGACAAAACCTATGAATTATAAATGGTCATTGATCAGTCATCTGAATTATAATATCTCTAGTGGTATTTTCCAATTCATTTATCATTATCATAGAAATACATAAACCTGGATACATGATGGACAAAACCTACGAATTATAAATGGTCATTGATCAGTCATTTAAATTATAATATCTCTAGCGGTATTTTCCAATTCATTTATCATTATGATAGAAATACATAAACTAATGTAATGAAATTTCATTCATGCAAAGGGTAGATTATCCAAGGTTAAAAAACCATTATGGATGGATTCTTAAATTCACAGAGCGATCTATAAAGGTTTTTTTATTATCGTGTGTTGTGCATTAATCAAGTTCCACTATCATGAATCGAAAGTGAAGCATAGCATATATCAAATACTATTAGTCTGGCACATTACCTGACACCATAAGTTTGAAACTATTATTCACAATTAATGATGTTTTCCCTCTGACAACAATTTACCAAACCTTTACCTCCCCTACTTGAATATAATTTATTCACCCCTAAATTGTGTGCATCCCCAATGCTCCAAAAAGAATCGTTAAAATATATTTGAAATGAGTATGTACACTTTAGGAAATATTGTACCTTACCGTAGTATGGATTGGACTTCTTTTGTGTAAATATAAGCTTCATAGAATGTTACCATTTTCTGTATATTAGTGCACTTCTGATTACTTTATTACAAAATTTCTCGGTACTTAGTCTCCCTGATCCTTTCACATGATTATGGGAGAACTCAATGCCACTAAATATGTATATTGATGTGTAACTAAAGATCCGCAACCAAAAAGCAATTGTTGTTTGGAAGACAAATGAAAACAAAGAAGTAAATCTACCTCATATCCGCCCGTTAGATTTTACTGTAATTATATTGTCATATACATCCTTGCAAGAGAGTACTACCAATCGGCTACCACATTTATACTGCTGCAGGCTAACATCGGTTGTGGTAGCTCTCGGGTTATGGATCTGAAGTAATCCTAGTGCCGCTAACTGAACGTCATACACGGCTCAATGTTGTATATCCTAATGCAGCCAGCACAGTTGATTCCGATGAAATGAGTGCTTGTGTACTTGCTGTGTCCACGTTCGACCTTGAGTTTCTTGAGGTTACCATAGCAATGTTTCCCTTGAGAGCGAGGTACAGCAATACACGATTCTGCTCCTTGCGTGTAGTTTTAGTGCCCTGCAAGGCTGCAATCAAAGAATTCTTGGCTGCCTATTAATACTCACAAAATACTCTTGTCAGGGTATATCATAGCAATGAAGAGCTTCCTAATCTCTACTATATAATATGGCTTCAGGTGATGGTTGGTACGTTTTTTTTAATTTCCAATTTTACCCTCAAAATTCATGAAAATTATCCACCACTGCCATTGGCAAGTGGAAAAAACGATTCGACCTTTTTCTGTCCGACCATAGGCCCGTCTCGCCTTTCCCCTCCTCGCTACAGTATCCAGCGGAGGAGAAGAGGCGATCCCAATCTCAAAAAAAAAAAAAAAGAAGAGGCGATCCCGAGTGCCGCCGGCGATTTCGCCGGTTCCTTCCGCATCCGGCGCCGTCGTGGCGTTGTGAGGCGGGGGAACCGGCGGATCTCCTCACGCTCACCTTCTCTCTGCAGTCTGCATCTCGACCACGGCGAGGACAGCCTCCGACCGCGTGAAGAACTAGGCATCCGCGAACCATATCTGAGCCCGCGTGAAGAACAAAGCAGGAGCTTTGTTCGTCCCTGCATCTTCAGTCTAGCGCGCATCTCCAACAGCTCCTCTAAATGGCCATCTTCGATTTGAGCCAAGAATTGGATGGGGGCGCCGCCGGATTCGATCCAGGCAGCTTGGGTCGCGCTGATTCCGGCCGCCGCTGTCCCTGTTTTCCTCGATTTCAGGCGTCATGTGGAGTGTGGAAGGGGAGGGGCAGAGGAGAGGGCGGCCGCCGGCGAGCTCGTTGTGGTGCTGGGGAAGGGGAGGGGCAGAGGAGAGGAGAGGGAGGCCGCCGGAGACCTCGGGGTGGTGCTGGGTGCAGAGGAGAGGGCGGCCGCCGGCGACCTCGGGTGGTGCTGTCTTGCAGATACCCCGATGAGTTTGAAAGTACCCGCATTATTGGGAATAGGCAATTTCTGAAGGCTGTAGATCTCTTTAATTCAGCTTCTGAAGAACTGCATGGCAAAATTGACTATCGGCACACTTACTTGGATTTCTCGCAACTCGAAGTTAGTGTTCCTACAAGTACAGGTGCTCAGCAGGTGGTGAAAACATGTCCAGCAGCGATGGGGTTTGCATTTGCTGCTGGAACCACAGATGGCCCTGGAGCATTTGATTTCAAACAGGGAGATGACAAGGTTTGGTATAGCAATTAAATACTTGCTTCAAAAAATTTGATGACATGCTATTCGCTGATTGTTAAACTTCTTTTATCAGGGAAACCCTTTCTGGAGATTAGTGAGGAACTTACTAAAGACACCAGGAAAAAAAACAAGTAGAGTGCCAAGCTCCGAAACCAATATTGCTATACACTGGTGAAATGAAGGAACCATATGATTGGGCGGTATGACTACTTTTTTAAATAATCTGATGTTATTTCACTTGATAGTTGACACCAAGTTCACCATTAATAAGGACCAAATACTGCTGCACCAGATAAAGACCTAATAGGATGATATGTAACATATAATTCCCTGTAATATCAGCGAATGTCATAGTCCTTAATTTTTCTTTAACCAATTTGATATTTCCATGAGGATTCTCTTAGTTTTAGAGCTTAAATTGTAGACAATAGCTCCTCTCCACACAGCTTTTCTGGTAGAGGTGATGGGATTGAATGGTCGCCCTTTTTGAACGGCAGGACGCCTGTTGTGCGTAAGCTCCACCATATGTCAAATCAGAACCAAGATCTCAAACTAGGAACCAACTTACTGAATTAACACAATTTTTATTTCCTGCTCTTGTATTTTTTTGCCTGGCCTTGTATTGACTTTTGTCATCTTATGCAGCCATCGATACTTCCCATTCAGATTATGAGAATCGGCCAGCTGGTTATCTTGTGTGTTCCTGGAGGTATATTCCAATTTGTCAATCCTAGCATGACTGCCCAGTTAGAAGTGCATGTGGTTGCTTCATCTATCCAGATGTGTTACGACATGCCATACTCATACCATCCAACCATTCTTTCTCAACACAAGAAGTATTTGTTCAAAAAAAAACACAAGAAGTAGCATGCATGTCTGGATTATTTTCCCACCTTGCTTTGCTTGGCAAGGACAAACTAGCCCAGATGAGCAATAGCTACGGGCTTGGTACATAAGATGAATGTGTATTTTGTGTTAAAGTATAACTATTAATGAAAATAGTATATAGTATTAATTACAAACTAGCACGGGTCACGCTCCAGCACCAAGGAGTTCTTGGAGGGCTGCAGGCGGGACGGACGGGAGCATGATCGGCCAATTCGGGCTTCGGGGTGGGCTTCTACTAGCGACAAGGTGGTGTACCTCAGTACCTGTTATGGATTCACAATCATGTGTCCAGGACGAAAGTGTCATGCATACTGAATTTGCACATGTAGCTGCAAGAACAACTTCGATTAATGCTAAAAGTTACTCAACAGTTTCCTTCGCCAAGCTTTGCACTTTTGCATTCATTATTTAATCATACAGATAATTTGCTTTCACTTTCCTTTGAATACACCTATCGTGACTGACATATGAATAAGCAGGATGAAGAGGTGGTAGTGGATAACTTTTTAGCAATTCAAGTCAGGCAGTCAGCTGAGGCACAAGTCCAAATCGGCATAGCTTCAGGTCAAAATCTACTGACGGTAGAACTTTCTTAAGCTGCTCAAAAACTGTAGTCAGCTTTATTGACTGGTAATGAGAAGAAGGATGCAGAATTCGTCTGGGAAGTGGAAGAAGAACGCGAGCAAGGGAGTCCAGCAAACGCTCATGGGAGGGAGGTCAGCATGGAGATTAAGGCTAGATGACCACCAATCCACCATGTGTGTGCCCGGAAGCAGTAGAATTTGGAACTCACCAATAACGACTTCACCACGGACGTGATCCTGATGTGAGGCAACGCAAGGTAGGTGTTTGAAAAATTGTGAAGTTTCTGAATTGTCAATTTTAGTGGAAGGGTGCATTGTGCTTTCATGAGAACAATTGTCAAGTTTAAGGTTGGTCAACTTGCAAAAGAAACATGTATGACATGTATCAATCTTGATATGCTTTCGGTGTGTTGTTTTGCTGGTTCTACTACCTGACCACAAGCAGCTACGGATATGCTCTAAGTCACATGTTCTTCAGAGAAACCATTTTCTATCATGCCCATATATTTGTCCATATATCTTGGTGCTCGGTAGGTCTATGGAGTATTCCTTTTTTGTTCAACGAAGATGCCCATGGTCAGAATTTATATGCGCCATTAGCTCTTCATTCACACAAATTTAGAGTTGCTTGATTGTTCAAAATTTATTTGCACTAGACTTGTGATTCAAGGTTCGCCTATACTTTATGAAACAATTGGATATGATATTGTCACTATGTTATCATTAGACATAGTAGTGGGACGCTTTGTTCTTGATATTGTTTTTCGGTAGCAACGCCCGGACATTCGGTCGTTCATTTTGTAGTGTTATATTGCGAAAAAATTCATCGCCCGTTGCAACGCACGGGCATTTTGCTAGTAACAATTAAGTTGTTTTCTGAAGTAACGACACACTGAAAAAACCAATCAGACCTTGACCGGACTTGATTAATCTACTCATGATTTTCTCCTCCACGACACAACGCACCGGAAGACTTTGATCCTGCGCGCTGCCCTGCCTCATTGATGGTGAAAATCTGACACCACACACCCTCAGCGGATTATTCAAACATTTCGAAGTCTGGGTACGGATCTTCAACGAAAAAGATTATAAATCTATTGGACATGATATTGAGAAGTCTGGAAACGTTGTATATCTTAATGTAAAATGTATATGATAAATAGTGGAAATCGAGGCACCATACCTCTGCTTTGCGCTGGAAGACTGAAAGATTAGAAATACCTTGCAGATAATAAGAGATCTAGTTTATATTCGCTAGAAACAGTAGGAAATATCCAACTTCCTATATCCATAAAAAAATCAACTAACTCTGTTGGCTAACACTGGGTGCGTAACATAGGAAAACATCTGAAACCCTACTGTAAACCACAAACCGAATTGTGCAGGGTTTTTTTCGGTGCGTCATTGTCTTCGTGTAGCAGCCCTGGAGTACATGGTGCCTCCCTCTCTGCTCCAAATAGTTTTAGGATGCATTGTTAACCTTTTTGCCGTATTCCGTCAATGTAATGCATAGACAGATAGGGCATCAACAAATACCAACTTTAATTTTTTTTACATAAATTCGCGAGCAGTTTTATTCCTTGGGGAATTCGGTGAATAATTCAAGAAACTGTAGAAGAGAGCATGACTTGAATCTGATCATGGGTTACTTACATGGAACGATGAGCGGACGTAGGAAGGTGAACCACAGCCACGTCAGTCCGTTTTTAATTTGCAGCCACAGCACTCACCAAACCTCGGACGCCCGATTTAATTCTGAGTTGCTGTCGATGTGGCTCCTCCTCTGCTCCAAATACTTGATGCAATCGAATATAGAGTCCATATATATTTGCACGTACCGGCGCATAGATTGATCAGCTCGACCGTGTCTACACTGCAGTACATATATATTCCGTAGAAGACAGTGGGCATGTGGGCACTGGGTATGCATATTTACCTGACGCCGACGCGGTGAGGATCAGATCGAGGTTTGTAGCCATTAACATACGTAAGAAAAACTGAAAAATTGTTCTACCTATCATATCAGTCGTGGATGATCAGATTCGTCTTGTAGACTTGCCTGCACGCTCTAGCACGTCGGTGATGGACAAATGCAGGCTTCATCCGTTGTGTATGGCATTGGCGTCGACCGCGGCAACGACGCCATCTTCCGCTTCTCAATTACACTACTGGTGGCCGCCTGGACGATACGTCGCCTCCTGAATCCCGATTGCCGCCGCCGTTAATGCCTAGGTGTAGGCCTATTTATTCCTTTCCAACATGGATTGCTACCTTGTTTTTCTTCTAAACGTGCCGCGTATGTCTTGGATTGTCGTGTCCTCCTTCTAAACGCGTGTAACCGCGCACGTCATATTCCAAGGAATTCTTTTTAAATCTAAACCGTTCATTAAGGTTGTTCAATCTAAGTTGAATCTGAGCCATCCATTGTCTTGTGTTTTAATTATATAATAGATGGGTGTTAAACTTCCTATTGATCGACCATGTTTTCCAATCTCAGTCAATGCCATAAGCTTTTTGGAAGGTAATGAAAAGGTAACACCTCCTATTGATGTATCATATGTTAATGATTTTGCTTATCATAATAAACCTGAAGAGCATGATATTAGAATGAATATGATGGAAAACTCTCATAAAATTAAATTCCTTCGTGAAAATATAAATGCTAGTGTGGGAGAAGTTAGAAGAATTGTTAAACACTGTGAAATGATGAATAATCAAATTGAACAAATGGTTTCTCTTCAAAATCAATTGTATGAAAATCTTATTGAGAAGAAACAGGTTTGTGGGGTTAATACTAGAGGTGGTGCAAGTACTCAGGACCCTGACTATCCTGAAAACCATCCCAAGAGAAAAGAGCAAGAGGCTCTCAAAAGGAAATCTTCTGCAGGAAAATCTCCCAATGGAAACAAAGGCATTGATGATTCTCAAGAACAAGACAATGATATTTCTATTTCTGATGCTGAGACCGAAGATGATAATGTTGAAGAAGAGGAATCATCTCCACCTGAAGAAGATCAACATGAAGTTGAAAATATTGCAGAACCTGAACCTCCTGAAAAGGAAGACCCTCAACCATCTACTGAGAAGAACAAAAAGAAGAATCATCCAAATCCACAAAAAGGTAAAGAGAGGGATCCATGGGTACAAAGACCCATACCATATCCCCAAGAGGTAATGAAATCTTTGGATGATGCTAGGTTTGAGAAATTTTTTGAGTTGATTAAAAATTTATGTTTGCAAATTCCTCTTGTTGATGCTATTAAAATTCCTCCATACTCAAAATATATGAAAGATATTGTCACTAATAAAAGGAAGATACCTAATGATGCAATTACTGCTATGCTTGCTGATTATTCATTTGAAGGAAAATTGCCTGAAAAGCGTGGAGATCCTGGTATTCCGACTATTCCTTGTCGTATTAAAGAAACTTATGTGAAATATGCACTATGTGATTTAGGAGCTGGTGTTAGTGTTATGCCTTTTTCTTTATATAAGAAACTTAACCTAAACAAATTGGTTCCAACTGAAGTTTCATTGCAAATGGCTGATAAATCAACTGCTGTGCCTATAGGTATATGTGAGGATGTTCCTATCTCTATTGCTAATGTGTTAATTCCTACAGACTTTGTTATATTAGAAATGCCTGAGGATGATAATCTATCTATTATTCTTGGAAGACCCTTTTTAAACACTGCAGGAGCTGTGATAAATTGCACTGAGAGCAAAGTGACATTTAATGTCAAAGGAAATGAGCATACTATCTATTTTCCCAAGAAGAATCCTGTTACAGTGATAAACAAGAGTGTGAATTCTATTCAAAGAAATACTATTATGATTGGAAGCTTTGAAATTGCACTACCACCTCCTGAACCAAAATATGCTATCTTGATGATTGGAACTATTCCAATCAAGTATGAGGTATCTTGAAACTCTTCTTTATATCTATAAAATAAGAATCATGTATTATATCTTTTGCATATTATTAATGAGACTTGATCAACCTCATTACTAATGTGGAAATGATGAAAACTTGATTCCCATAAAAATTTGTATTGCATTTTAATTTTATTTATCTTAGAATTTTAGAGTATATGCATAATCATAATTATTTCAGAGTTCAGAAATTCCAGAATATGAAGTTTGAAAAATTCTCTTTAGAAAATTGTCTCTGAAAATTCCAGAAAAATTTGGAGGTAAGTTATTTAACCAGAGGGACCATCTGCCAGAAGTGGGACACCAGGAGGCCACCAGGGACCAAAATGGGGTGTCCCACGCGGCCAGATTCCTTGGCCGCGTGGGACCCACCAATTTTGTCCCCAGGTGGTGTTAGGTGAGTGTCCTGTGCCCATCTCCTTCCCCTCGACAGAAAACCACTTCCAGGTATTTTTCCCAAATTTTCCCGAGCTCGTTCTTCCTGCTATCCTTGGATCTCCAAGTTTAGGGCAGATTTTTCAAATCTGTTTGGTGGGATTGCTCCTTGGTATGTGACTCCTCCACCCATCCAATTATTTTTTGTTCTTGTGCCTCATGTATGAAGTATTTTGCTGCACTAGGTGTCACCTAATATGCTTGAGAAATCCATGGATTTAAGTTTTCTAGTTGATATGGATGCATGATATTGATGTGGAGACTAGTTATGGATGGCTCAATGTTGTTTTAGAGTGCTACATCTTAATTTTTGTTGAATATTATTTATGGGCAGCAAGGTACCATGATGAACAAAGGCAAGGCATTGCTTGGGATGAGCTCAAGACCGAGGAGAAGACATCTAAAGTCTCCCTTAATTATGATGACAACCATCTTTGGGAGGATGATGCAGTTTTTGTGGGGAGAAGCTGAAGATCCATACAACTAGATGGCAAGACCCCATGTTCTTGAGCAGTGGGGGATAAAAGAAGACTTCGACACCTTCGCCAATGCAACTGGTTTGCTTGAGTTTGCCCAAAATCCACGAGGTACATACGAGGAACTCTCGCGAGAATTCCTCTCCACATTCAGGTTTGAGGGCCCTGAGATCTACAAGCACAGTAAGAAGAGTAAGGCACCCCTCCTACCTTTGTTTGTAAATTTACTATGAGGGGGGAGCGCCTTGTTATGTCTTTGGAGGAGTTTTGCAAAGCTATTGGTGTGGAAAACAGGGGTAGTTGGGATGAAACCCGTGCTGACTCCAACCAGGAGCTTGTTGCATTTTGGCACTCTATTTCTGTTAACTCTCATGATAGATTGAATAGGGGTAAATTTACTCATATACAGCACCCAAGTTTGAGATACTTTGCGTTGTTCCTTGCAAGAGGATTTCTTGCTAGAGACAACAATTCTGCTTGCACGGGACCAATGGTTTATTTACTTAAATGTGCAAAAGAAAACACCACATGTGGTATAACTTGGGAGTCATTCTTGCTAGATCCTTGCATACGGCTGTGAGTAGAAATATTACTGATCAAACCCCTATTTATGCTGGTGCTATTGCTACTTTAGTGTATGAATACATTAAAGATGAAAGAGGTTATGGTGATAACATGGGTACTCCTGTGATGGAGTCCAATTTACTCGATTTTGCTTTGACTACCCGTATGGATATAAGTGTGATGCATGGGGATCATTATTGGTATAACTATTTGAGTACTAATGGACAAAGAGTGCCCATTAGGCTCCCCCGTGCTGACCTTTTTGACAGGAGTACCGGAAAATGGATTGTGGAAGAGATGCCGCCTCAAGAGGAGCCACAAGATCCAGGGATGCAAGGCTACCAACCTCGAGAGGAGCCCCAAGACTCAGGAATGCAAGGCTACCCATATGGTTACTTCCCTGGAGGTGGAAGTGGATACAACTACTACCCGGGATACTAGCTTGATCGCAAGCTTGGGGGAGTACCTCTTCCCTTTCCATTCATTGTGTTATATTTGTTATGTTTTAGTTTCTTGTTCTAAAAATCACAAAAACACAAAAAGATTTCATTTGTTTCTTTTGTTTAGTTACTTCTGGACATTTACTTTATGCATCTTAAAACTAAAAAGAACAAAAACATTTTCGTTTTATTGAATCCAAAGTGAAAACGGAGGTGCAGGAATTGCTGAAATCTGCTCACTGTTCTATTTTTCATATTTTCTCTGTAACTCCGAATGAGCTAAAATTTTAACCACTACTGCAACTTTTCATAACCTACACACCCGTAAATTATGAGATTTTTCTGAAGTGTCTAGGTAGGGTAAAAACAGTACTGTATGCAGTAGCATTTTATGGCAGATTTGAGTTTTTATTGCGCAGTTCAAATTGGGAGAGGAGAACAACAATGATGAGTTGATGTGCATGAAGTGGATGAAAGGTATGACACCTTTGCCCTGCTTATGTGGACTTTTTAATAACAGCAAGTGCGCACATCATAGTTTCTTTAACATCTAGGGAAGTGGTAGCAAATGTTTATCTCTCCGTGTTCTAGTATGTTATATTATGATGCAAGTGAGATAATATGTAGCGACAACACTTGGATGTGAGTTGAGTAATTGTGGCTCTAAACAAAGGTCTACGCATCCCATTGTGCTTGCTAAACTTGCCAACCAAAGAATAAAAGAATTTTTCAAATGATAAACATGAAGTCATATGCTTGACAAGCTTAGTGGTTGGGAGTTAACTTAAATGTGCTGACACATGGAAAGCTTTCAACATTGCACTAAATTATATTTAGTTGATATCATGTACCTTTGTTTATGGATGCTTATCATGTGCGAAATAAATGTGGAAACTTAGTAAGTTTGGGAGTAAGAATAATTGGCTAGAGAGACGCCTGGGCCGCCAACCTAAGCCATGCATCATTCATGGTGGAAATTTACAGCGTACCATAGTGAACATTCAGTGATGCACATCATAATAAAAAGCTATACAAATAGTAAATAAAAGAGTGCTGAGATTGTTCATTGTCTGTTTGTCTTGTCGTTTGGACATGGGCTTGTTCCATGTCTTGGGACAAGAGGTACCCCAGTTGACGCTCTTGATGACGCTTTTATTACTTGCAATGACTGAAAAACTCGAACTTGCCTAGTGACCAGAGTTGAGTAGCACATGGTGTAGGTACTCGTATTCACGGGGCATGAGACTTTCAACCTCTAGTTGGTCAAGCATATGAGTCATAATAGGGAACACCAAATGGTTTGATAAAACTGAGAGCAAGGTTGTAAGCACAATGAGTTCATTAGTCAATAAAAGAAAGAATCAAAAGATCTCAAAAATCTTGTCTTGATTCAATTAAAAGCGATGCAAGAACCTTTGTTTATTTCTACAGTTGGGCAAACTCATCCAAGTATTGACACTTCATGATATTTCTCTTGCAACATGTATAAATGCTTTAACACTGATTAGATATACCTTTGCTAGCATTTTGTTATTTGTTATGGAAATTATGTCTTGAATACTTGTTGGTATTAAACGGTGTTACATATGCAATGCAAAGTTCTTGTCAAAGTCTTTTTATCGCTTCTGCACTATGTTTGAGTTGTTCGAGGACAAACAACGAGCTAAGCTTGGGGGAGCTGATGCACCTAAAATGCATCTACTTTTCCAAGCACTTTGCTTCATAATTTGCTCCGGAATCTTCCCATATTTGAATAAACCTGCTGAATCTGACGCTGTTTTTAGCAAAGTCTCTTTCTGGTTATTTTTGCAGGAAATTAAATCGGGGAAAAATACCACGTCATTTTATGGAAAAGGAGGACATTGGCAAAGGATGGACACGAGGAAGCGCTCGAGGGCCAAAAGAGGGGGCCCCACGCGGCCCTGTACCTGGCCGCGTGGGCCCACCCAATTGGGCCTCGGGCACCGCCTCGCCTTCGGCTTCGCGTACCCCCTCATATATACGAAAAAGTGGGTGCCCTAAGAGAGAGGAGCTTTCGCGAAACACACCGCCGCCACCACCACGATCTTCGTTTTCGGAGACAGATTGATCCAGGATTTCTCCTCCGGTGGAGGGATCCGGAGACCGTCTTCACCGCCATCTTCACCGCCTTCATCTCCATCGACCATGAGCTCCCTCTCCATCACCATGTGTGAGTAGTCCGCTGTAGGCATGTGAGGTGGATGGGGATTGGATGAGATTGATCATGTAATGATACCCGTTGTTCGAGATCTTAGGGGTTTATCTTGAGGATATTTTTGTATTGTGTTGATGCACTTATGCTATGTTTAATGCTTGCTACTAGGGCCCGAGTGGCATGATTTCAGTACTGAACTTATTTTGCTTCATCATATAATTGAGTTTGGTATCTATCTGCAAAGTGTATCACCTGCTATTATGTTGAACCTGCGAACCCTAAAAGTGATAGTATAGGGAAAACAAGGGGGAGATGTTTTAGTTTGAGGATTCTATGTGTTCATGAAGTGTTAATGCGTTGTTCCGGGCTATTCGAAAGGGTAGACCTTAATTACCTGTAGTTCCAAGTTGGCCCCGGTGAAATGGGCAGGTAGGACAATAGATGTTGTGCAAATTCTCTTGGTTAGTACGCACAACTAATTATGGAACACATACCTACATATATCGGAGTTAGAGATAAGTCCCATTGCTACTTATATCTTATTATATGATCAATCTTATTCATGCAACACCCCGCTATCACCTCATGCCTACGTTTTAAATCTCTGAGTTACACTTTCACTTTTCCGGTGAAAACTGGGAAACCCTTGTTCACTACTATTTCTATTTGCTACTTGAATCATACTACTGCCATCACTATCACTGCTGCAAGTTTATTGATATACAGGTGTGGTTGAGAGTGACGCCTCAATTGCCAAAGTCTTATTGGTATTCTTGTGTTCCCATCGTGTCGAACTATAAATTTGGGTAATACTTCCCAACGAAGATTTCAGCGATCCCCTATACTTGTGGGCATCAACTTGCCGCCATCTTGGATGTGGAGGTTGCACCTTGAACTTGGAGTGTAGGCGTAGGTGCTTGATGGCGTGGCGTCCGTCTTGACTTCTTCTCATGTCTTTGTTGGCGTTCTTCATTGGAGGGATGACGTCGAAAATTGTTTGGATGCTTCTCCTCACGTCGACGTCGGCGTGCTTGTTGCTTTGGTGACCTTGTCTTGGAGCTCCCACTCGAACTTGGTGATATGTTCCGAAGCTTGGCGAGTGTGGTGAGGTCATCTTGGAGCTTGGACAAGTTGCGGTCGACCTTGGCAACGTTCTTGTGGCGCCTTGTAGAGCGTGATGAAGGCTGTAGGCTCTTGGCAAGCTTGTCAATGACGTCCTTGAGATTTTGGAACTTGGCATCTTTCTTGTGGCGCCTTGATGAGCTAGATGGGCCTTGACTTGGCTTGGCCTTGTCGATGCACTTCTCGGGACGCCGTCTTGTTGATGTAGAATGTCGAAGCTTGGCGCTCATGGCAATGTCCTTCTCATGACGCCTTCTTGAAGTAGATGAAGCTTCATAGGATGGACTCATGGTGGTCTTCTTGTTGTTCCATCTTGAGCTTGAACCATAGTAGGTTGTGCCATGACGCTTGGTGGTGCCACTCTTGAACATGGTGGTGATGGGAGTCCTCTCCTCTTGCATGTTGTCGAAGGTGTGATCGATGTCGTCGCACATGCATGAAGAGTGGTAGTCGTAGACGTTTTCCACCGTGTCATTGGAGTTGTAGTTGTAGTAGTGCGGTCCACCATGTCATTGTAGTCGAAGTCGGTACCATATGACGAGGCATATGAGGACACTTGCACCTCATTGTCGTTGGAGCTTGTGTAGTCGGAGTCGTGGTACCGCTCCATGTCATCGATTCACGTGTAGTTGGAGTCGATACAATATGATGAAGGTTGCTCGATGTCGTGGTACCGCTCCATGTCATGGACGCTTGAATAGTCGGAGTCGTAGCGGAAGTCTTGGTGATGATCCATCATGTCATGCACGCTCGTGGAGTCGTAGTCGTGGTAGCGGAAGTCTTGGTGATGCTCCATTATGTCATGGGGGTCACTGTCGGTGTAGTAGTCGTCCCCCATGTCCTCAAAGCATGATGCATCATAGTCCATGTGACTCATCATGTAGTCGTTATCATCTTTGTAGATAGTATTGGACATCGTGGACAACCAAAGGGAAACGATCACAAAGTAAAGTGCTTGTGTTCAAGTATCCAAAGCAAACTCCAAAACACACACGGCTTAAAAGTTGGTAGGTAGGTATGGTAGGTGGAAAGCAAATTGAACCAATCCAAAACCAACATATTGTCAAAGCAAGTAGAGAACCACGACGATCACAAAGGAAAAGCAAGTCAATCTCAAAGATAGGAATGTAGTTCAAGGAAACACACACGAGGATAGATAAATGGGACTTATGCAACCAAGAAGTGAGCTAAAGAACCATATGATCCTAGCGAAGACTATAAGCTCGTGTTGCACAAGTACAAGGAGAGCCACTAGCTCGATTGCAATTTATTTGATGGGCTACAAGATTTGCACAACAATGCACCACCTACAAGATGTTCAATGAGCTTGCGCGCTTCCTACAAGATATGGCAAGTGGTGTTTCTTTCTTTCTTTCTTTTCTTGCACTTTTTGCTCTTTGCTCTTTGCTCTTTTGCACACCCACTTCTTTGATGCCAACACAAGATATATGTCAACTAGCGCAAGAACTTTTGCTCAGAAACTACACAGTGCAAATGTGCAAAGCTCACCCAATTATCAAGAGCTAGCCTCAATAGGACATGGTAAACGCAAAGATATAGTGTGGCTCACAAAGGAATGGCAAGGGAAAAGATTCGTGATGATTATACCTTTCGTCGACGATCTTCACCCTTTGTAGTAGAAGCTTCGTGCTTGCCCATGGATTTTGGTGGTGGTGGATGATGGATCTTCCACAATGGTGACGTAAAGCTTGTTTGTAGCTTCGAAACGAGTCGAAAAACACCACAAACGGAGTCCGGAATCAAAAGATATGGCCAAAAGAAATTTTCAGAAAATGTAGTTTTCTGCCAGTACCGCTGGAAGGGGCGGTAGTACCACTCCTAGTACTGCACATGCGCGTCAGAAGGCCGTTTTTGAGGTATCGCGGGAGGTAGTACCGCTGGGGCGGTAGTACCACTGTTCGGGGCGGTAGTACCACTCCTGGACGCAGATTCGTGCCCTAAACGCGATTTTGACCGATTTGGGCAGAAAAAGTTGCACGAAAACTTCAAATCGGAGAGCCAAATAATGGAATTAGGCTATGGGAACGCAAAGGAAGCAAGATCAACTAGTTTAGCAATAGATCTATGGGCCAAAAGCAATTTGTGGCTATTTTTGGTGGGATTTTCGAAATAACTCAAAATCAAAGAAAAATTTGGGGGATTTGTGGGGGAAACAAAGTCAAATCCATGACAACCTTTGCTCTGATACCATATGGTGAAGTAAGGACTTCTAGGGTTGCCCGATCTTCACGGATTGACGACAGGAATGGACGAACGCACGCAAGAACACGAAGAACACACGAAGAACGCCTAGAACACAAGAACACACACACGATATAAGAACCGTTTCCCTTACCGGTCGGTCCAACCAGACCAATAGAATCCACACGAGGGTGGGAGATCGGCAAGTAGATACAAGAAGGGATCTTGGATGGTTGTTTCTCCAACGGTCAACCAAACCGCTCCAATAAAGTCACCCGAGGATGAAAGATTGGCAAGTAGTCAAACTACAAGTAGAGGTCTTGAATCCACAAGAGGGATCTTCTCCACAAGGGGAGGCAACACCACAAGAGGTGGGTAAGGAGTCTATGCTCAACTCTCTCTCATCATAGACTCTATCCTAGATCTGAGCAAAGGGGGTCCTATTTATAGTGTTGACCAAAGGGGTAGGTGGGAGAGTGATACAAGGGAATATTCCCTGCTGGTTTCCCGCAGCAGCGGTAGTACCGCTAGTGCGGGAGCTACGCTCATGTCACTCCGCGTCGGCGGTAGTACCGCTGGTAGGAGCGGTAGTACCGTGTTGGCGGTAGTACCGCTGCCACTGCCAGTGCCGGTGCCGCACATGGCGCCTGAAGGGTGGTTCTGGCGGTAGTGGCGGCGGTAGTGTCGTGCTGGCGGTAGTACCGCCATTGGGGCCGGAAGTACCACCCCTGACTCTGCTTGCTCTCTTCCTTCTCCTCTTCCAAGCCACCGTCTTGGCGTCCTCCATTCCTCTTGCACCTTGGTCATCCTCTCGTGTATCCGTAGTCGTCGTGACACTCCTAGTATCAACAAGAGATAGAAGATGACGTAGCATACCATCCAAAAATGGTGGGAAATGAGTTCTCGTAGAGGAATGAGTTCACCTTTGAGGTATGTGGTGACTTGCGATGAGTTGGGATGCTTGACATGGTGATGGTCCTAGGTCGGGCTACATCAGAAGGTGCAGAAAAGCTGCCAACACAAACATCGAATACTAAAGAGACCAAGTGGAGTTCACAGAAAGGAGCATTGGCCCTCATCATCACTACAACTCTGTCGTAAGCAAAAAAAAACAAGCGGAAACAAGGATCCCTTCTCCAAAATCCCAGACACTCAGGCATCAAACGCCGGCTAGCATAGACACACAGGACGGGAATCACACCTAAGAGTTGTAGAAGATTCAGTTTCGCCACCATCATCGTGAAAGTGCCCCTCGGCGCTCGCATAATTCTTGTTCCAATTGTCCTATGCATCAGGCAAGAATATGCAGAATTTAGTCGACATGCTGAGATCTCATACCTACCTTCAACATATCCTATTTAAAAGGTTCGTAAATAAATTGTAGCATGTCGTCTTTGACATGTTTTTGTTGGTTATAATCTCAATGTTTTTCGTTGGTAATTAATATTAGTGATGAGATTTTATTACCAAGTTATGAGCACATACATGTTTCGAATTAGCTTACTACTGAAGCACCAACTTTAACTAGGCAAGACAAATCTTTGACAAACTAACCGGTATAGAGTAATGCCGATGGATCAATTTATACTCTAGAAGTTTCTATAAACATGTTTATTTAATCATACATTAAAATACAATATTAAGATATTTTAGACCATATATTTTAGATATTCCATAGATAGATGTATACACAAAGTTAATGTAGATGTCAAAAATTATTTATGAAATAAATATGTTAGAAAATACCGTTCAAATGTAGTACAATGGAAGTGTATTTTCCAATGATATATACATTATCAATATATATCGAAGACTAACCAACTCATATTTAGCAACTACGTTATGTGATAAACTATGTAAAATAACTAATAAAAAAGTATACTCGTTTAGAGTTAAGATAGTAATATGATATAAATAAGTTATTTGAAAGTGTAAACGCTTATTATAAATTACATTCATTTCGTTTGCTACCGGACGCCCCTGCGTGGAATGAGTGGTTGAGGTTGCTCCAGTGTCAATAAATGCGGATGTTTGGTAATGATACAAATTCGTAATACATTGAAATACGACTGTATAATTAGGAGAACTGTCGTGGGCAAAAAGAATATCAAATGGAGTCGGTTGGTCCGTACATAGCATTAAAATTTGAAAAGTGGTTTGCCCTGCACGCGTTGACGGATGGAACCTGTTTTAGGCCCATGATAGACCAACTAAGATGTTTATCAGGCGTTTGTTCACAATTAATTGTTAGCTCATGAAGGTAATTTTTCCCAAGTTCTTTTTCCTGAACTGGTATGCCAAAATTAAGGGAATGTCTTTTCCCGCTCCTCCGTCAATGGTGAAATAAACTAATCTTACTAATAATTCATGTACTGGACTTCATGCGCATAATTCCTTGAAACGTTATGCATAATTCTTTGATATTTGAAATGAAAGTTATAAGATGATCACTTACATACTGTACAGAGACGGATGAAAGCATAAGTCGTTGAAACCTCATGCATACATGGTATACATCTATATGTGCTTGTATACTTTCTAAAAAAACGAAGTAAAAAACCGAAGAGTTTGATTTCTTCGAAACCTTATGCATACATGCATACATTGATTACATAATGTACCCCGGGGTCTTTACATTTTTGATTCAGAGTGGGTGATATGGAGCTCATTTTTTGATATTTGAAAATGATATTTCAAGTATTAAAAAATATAAATTTTGTGTACAAATACAAGAAGATGATTTCTAGGAGATTGCAACTTTTTGTTGAAAAATATGTAGTTTTCTGGGATAAAATCATAAAATGTTGATGGCCCTTCACGTAGTTACCTGCGTGAAAAGTAAATGGGTTAGGTTGAGACTCCAAGTGCAGAGTGTGTAGTAAGTGGAAGACGTGTTTTCCCCACGAGGGGTGACTCGAGGGTTTAATATCGAACTCTCGGGGAATCAGTAGTGAAGATTTATCTTTCCTATCCTTCTTTTGGTTACCTACAAAACAAAGTAAATGTTTTGGTCCTCAACCTCACCTAGTGGTTGTCAAGCACAAGGTGTGAGAATGATATCAAGATAATATGCAATGCAAACAAGAAATAAATATGCAATGGTGGTAAATAAATATGCAAGGATGGTGGTAGCAATGATAAATGATATTTTTGGGTTTTATATGATGAATGCAAGATGTAAAAGTGTTTTTGTATTTTCGGATTTTTAAATGGCAGAAAATGGAAAAGTGGTTGGAAAGGTGTTTCTTATGATTAAAAATGGACCGGGGTTCATGGTTTCACAAATGCACTCTCTCTTTAATAAAGTGGTAGACAATGGAACACTAGAGTTGACATATGAGATTGCAACACAACAGTTTAATGACAAGTTATAATTATATGGGCATCACGTCCTAACATAGAGACCTTTTGGTTATTAGTCTCTCTTATACTCCACCAAGATGCGAACTAAATCATAACACCTCAGTAATTAAGATAACTCAGAGTATAGCAATAAGTATCATGACATGAAGTTAAAATAAGAACATGCTAGATCTAGTCATGGAGGAAGTGGCAATGGTCACACCCACATCTCCGGTAGCATGGTATTTCTTTTTATCCCTAGTGAGGCAACAAAGTAAGGTAGAGATACCCAAGTGGATCGCAGAACTTTCTCTCACGTTCACTGCACTAGCCACCCCCCGTTACTCCAACTAATGCACACGTTCCCCCTCACACGCTCTCATAAACATGCTTGATCATGACAAGTAAATAAGAACGGGGTACATAATATGCATCTACTTTCATAACTGAAACAAAACCATTGCAATCTCAAACATATATTAACTCATAAAAAGATCCACCACAAAGGTATTACATAGATGACCGTAATCATGTTCAGCAGCTCATACGGTACTAATTAGTGAAGCTCAAGAGAGAGAGATACATAAGTTACTTCCACAAACCCATAGTCCAGAGGTGGACTACTCCCTCTTCATCATGGAGACGGTGGAGAAGTCGTTGGAGAAGATGGAGACCACGCCGGCAGCGCCCCGCCGGAGTTTTCCCCCTCCAATCTGCAACTCCAGGTCTCTGTTTCGGTGTTTCTGTGGCGCTCCTTCCAGAGAACGTCGGGGGACTATTTTTATAGGCGGTTTTAGGTCAAAACGGAGTCGGTGGAGGAAAGATCGACGGCAACGGAGCTCCGAGGCCAAAAGGGGGGTCCCACGCGGCCAGGTACCTGGCCGCGTGGGCCCACCTCTTGGCCCTCGGGCCTCCGCTTGTTTGCTTCCTTCGCTCCCAAGTCTTCTTCCTTCCAAAAATTGATGCTCGTAAATTTCCAGGTCATTTGGACGTCGTTTGGGTCCCTGAAACATTAAAATATAGAAATAGGGTTTTCTGCCTGTGCAGGGTTAATTCCATAAAAAATAGGAAACATATCAAATATTCCCAAAATCATTATAAAACAGTGATATAACCCTTATATGATGCAAATATGACTGGAATATAAGTAAAATAATGCAAAGTTCATGTATGCATTTTACATGCATCAACATCCCCAAGCTTAACCTATACTCGTCCTCGAGTATGAAGGTGATAAAACTAACATGGACTTTGCAATTTAATACTATCAATGGATATCAAAGATGATTACTATTGCTACATAGAGTCAAATGATTCATTCTTAAAAGGAGTAGCAATATGCAAGATAGTTTATGAAGTGATATCAAGTATTCAATGCAAGGATGTTCAATGATAATTCACAAAGTGTAACATAAAAGAAAGTACTATGGACCACATGTATGCATAATGAAAAGTAAGAACATCCTATAATGGTCATAGAGTATTGATGAAAATCTGAATATAAAAGGTGGACACTTTGGAAAGATATATATATATATAGAGGTAAAGCATGAATAAATTTCATCTAACTTCTGAACTTCTCTACTTAAGTTAATGATTGTAATGTGGTAATCCTTGGTGTCAAGCTCTCATTCCCCTATCATAGCATCTTGAATGATTAAGTTTAAAGTGAAAGCAAATATGAGTAGTGTGCTTGACAAAGTACAGGTTGAAAGTCTCATGCCCCTTGAATACAAGTACCTACTCCATGTGTTACTCATCTTGGAAACAAAGCAAGTTCAAGTTAAATATCATTGTAAGTAATAATAGTATCATTAAGAGCGTCAACTGGGGTACCTCTTGTCCCAGGATATGGAACAAGCCCATATCAAAATGACAAGACAAACAAACACAATGAACAATCTCAACACCCTTTTTATTTACCATTAGATAGCTTTTTATTGTAAGGTGTATCACAGAAGGTTCACCATAGCATGTAAGTAAATTTCCACCATGAATGATGCATGGCTTAGATTAGCGGCCCAGGCGTCTCTCTAACCATTTATACAAACTCATTTAAACTCACTTCATTTCCACATTTATTTCACCCATGGTAAGCATCCATAAACAAAAGTACATGATATCAACTAAATGAAATGAAGTGCATGTTGAAAGCTTGCCATGTGACAGCACATATGAGCTAACTCTCAACCAAAGACATTTGTCAAGCCCACAACATCATAATTTTAATCACAATGGGTCATATTTTATTTATGCAATGAAAGTAAAGTGTGCATCAAGTTCGAGAGAGCTCTATAACCAACTTTTCCCATAACAATCAACAACATAAGCATTTTCATTCAGAGGTATAGATAACACAAATATCATGATAAACATACTCGGAATAGCATAAAGCTAATAGGTAGATATGGTGGACTCACTGGAAAAACTTTGGTTGAAGGTGTTGGAAACAAGTTTTTGCTTGTTGGAATTTTTGGGCTAGCAAGAGGGAGAAAGTTGACCATCTAAATGCATGCATGAGTGTCCATAGAACTAACTAATCCATGTTAAAACAAGGTAAAATAACATTCAGCATCAAAACATGAATAAAAGATAGCTCTTGATAAAATACTTGCAAATTATTACTCATTAACAAGCTCATGAATCATGCAACTATATGTATCTTTTAAAATCAACTCCAACATCCCTTTTCCCAATCTTATAATAGCATCCAACATAATTCAACCCAAATTTCCAGTAGCTCTCTCATATATAAATGATAGTGTGGTGGTCTCACAAAATAAAAATCAAACCAAAACAAACAAAAAGACGCTCCAAGTTTATGCGATAAAGTGTTTCGATCGAAAAACAGAAGTTAGACGTGTGCAAACCGAGAGTGTGTAGGTCCAGTGGGGTTGTCTTCACATCCCCAAGCTTATGGTCTTCACCATCCTTGGATAGCTCTTGGTGCATCTCCTCTAATCCCTGTGAAAAAACTTCAAAACACCGTTTCTCCCATTTCTTTTCTGTGGGTGCATTAGTAGTGATAAACAAATAGATTTCTTGCTGCATATAATCCTTAGACAAAAATTCATATGAATGTCCAGAAAGTGTATAATGTTGTATGCCTACTCATAAACTCAATTGGATAAAAAGTTCAAGTTAAAAGTTCTAAGCATGCATCAAACAAAATGGGACAGAATCTGTCCAGAAAAACAGCAGCAGCAAAACGTATTTTTCTACCCTACTTAACTTTGTCGGAAAATTCCGAAAAATTCATGCATACAGAGGATGAAAGTTGCAACTACAGTTCAAATATGAGCTCATTCGGAGTTACAGAATAAGAATTAAAAATCATACCGTGCACAGATTCGTGCAGGAATAAAATCTCCGAACGCTATAAGCAACTTCTTCAAACCAAAATGAGTAAAACTTGGCACTTTATTAAAAATTCCAGAAACTAAACTAAACACAAAGTCTCTTGTTACAGCAAGAGGACACAAAGAAAATCAAAATAAAAACAACCGGGTTGCCTCCCGTAAAGCGCTTTCTTTATAGCCATATAGCTAGGCTTCTTACTTGATATTTATTGTGGACGAAGCTCATGAGGGAGCTTGAACTTTGTGTGCCCTCTTCCTTGGAAGTGTTCATGCATAATACCAGGATCCCATGGTGTTCTCAAACCAATCAAAATAATAGTCAAGTTGAACCCTAGTTGAGAGAAAAACAAAACACAAAAGTAATAACAACGAAGTCTAACTTTCTTTCTATGCATTGGCATTTTGTATATGAATGAATCACCATAAATAGAAGTTTCCAATGCATATTAACAATATTTACTTGCAGCATATAATTATTAGTAACATAAAGAGGGTTCTTATCACCTCCTCTTTCATAATAGTTGCAAGTAGTAGAAATAAATTCAACCATATAACCACAAGAATCATTCAACTTAGATAATTTAGGCACATAAAGAGGATTATTAAATTTATTATGGAATTCATTAGCATGCTTCCCTCTTTCAAAATAGTTAATAAGATCAATATCAAGTTTAATATCATGATTGCAACAAAGATTTGGAACTAAAGATAATTGCAAATCACATAAGTATTTCTCAACATAAGCAAATTTCTCCTCTATGGTGTAAGTAGGAGAGTTCAAGAACAAAGTAGGACTCTCATGAGTAAGAGTACCATCACAAACAGCAAGTATATCATTTTATCCTGACATAAATAAGTAACAACTTCTAAACATGGAGGATTATCAATAAGCATAGGACCATCATCTAAAGCATTATCATATAGCATATTTAAGCAACACTCCTCATTATCATCAATAAGTTCACTAGTAGTATTACTAGAAAGTAAAGGAGCATTATTAGTTTCATCATAATAGCATGGGTTATCATAAACTTCTTTAGGAGTAAAATACTTAAGAAAGAAAACCTCCCTCAAAATACTCCATTCAATAGTGACTTCTTCATCCAAAGACCTGAACCAAATACGAGCATTACCAGATAAAGACAAATATAATAGCTTCCTTTTCACCTGATCATCAGAAATACCAGGAAGCCTAAATAAACCACATATGTCTTCAATTGTCTCCACGTGTTCACGTGCAGACTTAGTTCCATCCCCTGTAAATGGATTTTTCATAACACTTTTAACATGACCAACGGGGATTTTAAATCCCACTTTAGGTACCTCAGACATAGTAGTTTCAACCACTTTAGGAGCAATAGCATAAGCACTTTCATATAAAGCAAGATGCAGCGAGGCACGATTCATAAATGCCATAGTAACAATGAGATAATAAAATTCAGCTTTCAAGTTTCCTTACCAAACTTCTTACCAATAGCTTAAAACACATATTAAAAACAACACTTAATTTTTATGGATTTTATGTTTTTAGATGAAAACTGAAAATAAAATATGCAAACCGAAATATGATATGCAAGACAATGACAAAACAAAATAAATTGCTTTGAAGGTAAAGATGGATAAGATGATGCTCACGTAGGTGCAACCTCCCCAAGCTTAGGTGTTAGCACAAGTTGGTGATGAAGTTGACTTGGTGAGATATCCTTGGATAAACCGGCGCCAGAAAACAGAGCTAGTGCAGGGGACCCTTGGATAAACCTTTCAGCAATGATTCCCCGGCAACGGCGCCAGAAAACAGTCTTGATGGCCCTTCACGTAGTTACCTGCGTGAAAAGTAAATGGGTTAGGTTGAGACTCCAAGTGCAGAGTGTGTAGTAAGTGGAAGACGTGTTTTCCCCACGAGGGGTGACTCGAGGGTTTAATATCGAACTCTCGGGGAATCAGTAGTGAAGATTTATCTTTCCTATCCTTCTTTTGGTTACCTACAAAACAAAGTAAATGTTTTGGTCCTCAACCTCACCTAGTGGTTGTCAAGCACAAGGTGTGAGAATGATATCAAGATAATATGCAATGCAAACAAGAAATAAATATGCAATGGTGGTAAATAAATATGCAAGGATGGTGGTAGCAATGATAAATGATTTTTTGGGTTTTATATGATGAATGCAAGATGTAAAAGTGTTTTTGTATTTTCGGATTTTTAAATGGCAGAAAATGGAAAAGTGGTTGGAAAGGTGTTTCTTATGATTAAAAATGGACCGGGGTTCATGGTTTCACAAATGCACTCTCTCTTTAATAAAGTGGTAGGCAATGGAACACTAGAGTTGACATATGAGATTTGTGGCGCCCTGACCCGACTGCTATACAGTGATACTGTGTCTCCGGTTATCCGATACCAGCAGGCACACTATCAAAGCATAAGAGAGAGATCAAGACTTGTGGAACAACTGGCACATCACAGACTCTACGACACAAAATCATATAGTTCAACTCTTATAATAGAGAAAGATAGCAAATGACAACCAGAGGTCACCGACCCAACATTACAACATGCGGAAGCGAAGTGTGTTGTTCTAAACAACAAGAACCAAAATATGGCCTAAGAGGCCTACAGATAAACATCACAGCGCCAGCTGCTCCAGGATGTCCCAAGCTGCCACCTGGGAACCCCAGACTACTCGTCGACGTCCACAAAGAACCCACCTTCGAGGTCGGTGAAGTCCTCCACTGAAACAAAAGCAAAGACGTTGAGTTCGACGAACTCGCAAGATTAAGAGCTAATATATGCTCGATGAGGCTTTCAAAGTTATATGGTTGTTTTGCATAAAGCTGATTTTATTTATGAAAACATAACTCAAAGGCAATCGACTATTCAGAGTATTTTCAAAAGAGGTAAGAAGTACTCTTTCTTTCATCACCTTTATCAACATCAACCACTGTACCTGTTCATCAAAGGCACCTCCCCGAATCACCCTCGAGGAAGCTCACCTTGCATTTGTGAGTGGTACCTCTAGTACCCAGTTTTTAATCATTCCGTTAAAGTTATTCTATGATCTTACCTTCACTTCCCAAGTCGTCCATAACCGCGGACACGGCTTTTCGAAAAGATTTAACCCTGCAGGGGTGTACAAATGTTTGCCACGCGTACCGTCCGGCCCATTACCTGATCATTAGCTCTCTTCCATGGAAAGCCGGCTGGGTGGGAGCGGTGTCGACTTCTCCCTCGTTAAGGACTTTCCAGGATCATCAGTGCCGGTAGGACAGGTTTGGTGACTCCTCCAACCCCCTGTCCCGCGGACACTTACTTTCTTAACACCACAATCCTCATACCATTCTCAGCCACCAACTCACGCACGCGCAAATGGAAGCCCGAACTAGAGGACCCTGGCTAGCCCCGCTCGAGTTATTTAGTCTATGAGGGTTCCTGCACTGCGAATGCATAGGCCTCACGCATGGTTGCACGCTCAGTCTTGGTTCAAGAGGTATAGAACTCGCACCTAGGCGGCGAGAACGAGACAAAACACCACAACCACAGTGGCCTCTCATCCCCACCTTTAAGCATTTTATTACCCGTCACCACAATTCCTCCACCATCATTCTCATTTCAACACCTGCTTCCAACATAAACCATCCACCATATAGCTATGCAATTAACTAAGCATGGCTAAGCAACAACATAGCATAGTAAGTATCTCGGCCAACAATACAACACTATGGATAATAGGAGGGAAACAGGTAAAAGGCATAGGGAACTTAATGCAACTATAGGATACTCTAATCCAAGAAAATTGACATTTAGAACCGCATGCAATATTATAGTGGAGAAAATATTTGCGGAAACATAGGATAAGATATGCTCAGAGGGGGGATTACGCTTGCCTTGCTCAACGTGCTGGTAGTACGGATCTTCGGGGTATTGCGGAGTAACCTCGGCTGCTTGATCTAGCGAGAAACAAACATCGGGAGAGAGCAATCAATCACCACACATATGACTAACAAATGCAATGCGCAAACACATGATGACATGGCCTTTTAAATCCCCGGGAGGAGGATGCTTCAACTATTCAAATTAAATGGGGTTCGGGTGCTTAGAGGGGTGCACTTCGAACATACCGTGGAGTTAAATCAAGATTCATCTTTACTTGTTAATTAGCATAGATGATCCTATGGTTAACTTGCATGTGAATGGCATGATCATGTGATGAAATGCATGGTTTAGGTGATTTAAACATTAGTGTAAACAAGTTCCAAAAATTGGGCTGAAACCGGTTAAAACGGAGCATCCGGAATGAAATCCGGAAAATTCTGGGTTTTATACCGGGTCATTCCGGGTTTTATACCGGGTCTGGCACCGGGTTTAATTCCGGGTCAATTCCGGGTATGAACCGGGCGAAAATGGTCGAGTCCAGTACCGTTTTTCTTAATCCGGTATAGATTCCGGACAATTCCGGGTCTGGTACCGGGTGAATCCGGGTTCAGTTCCGGAAATTTCCGGGTCTGACACCGGATTTGTCAACGCGACGAGAACTAAAACTGCTACGGTGAATCCACGAAATGGAGGGGGAGGAAGGGAGAATGGGGGTGCATTTGGAAGGCTTGCTCACCCTGAACTCGTGGGGTGCTTGAGAGTGGGTGGAGATGGCCGGAATCGCTCGGGAAAGCTCCGGGCAACCGCGGGGGAAGTAGTGGACGGCGAGCTCGATTGAAGGCTTCCCGGCTCGATTCCTTCGGTGGAGAGGTAGAGGACGCGAGGCGGAGCTATTGGCGGTCTTCGTTTCGCTCGGGGACTCCTCAATCAACGGCGGCGAGCTCGGCCATGGGAGTTAGCTTTTGGAGCTCTTGGGGAGAGGAAAATATGGAGAAGAGAGTGAGGGAGAGGGAGTGGGCTGGTTGGGGGTTTTCTCCTTTTTCTTTATTTTCCAACTTACACAAAACCCCCTGCACTTTTGTTTCCAACATGGATAGGTCCTTTCCCCTTTTAAAGAAAGTTAGTAGCTCCTTTCTAGATTTAATTAAGGCACTAACTTATTTTAGAGAAATATGACAAAAATTTGGGGAGGCTCCCCTTAGCTTGTAGAAGCTCCAAATTTTGGTGTGACAAAATAAAAGGTTTTGAACCACGTTGTTCATATAGGTTTGGATTAGGGCATTTTGCTAAATTCAAAATGTTGCTCCTTTGGTAAATTAGAGCAAGTGCAAAATATTACCTGGAGTTTGTTGAAACAAGTTTGCATTGTGGTTTTCAAATGGTGCTAAACCATTTAGTGTGTTGCCCAGCAATTTAATATGGATGCCATGATGCAATTAAACACAAAAGCGAAAATTTTAAACAGGTTTTCAGGTTCTCAAGTTTGGGGCTGTTACAAATCTACCCTCCTTACAGGAATCTCGTCCCGAGATTCTAAGGTTGCGGAAAGAAATCGGGATACTCTTCACGAAGACTAGACTCTCGTTCCCAAGTTGCTTCTTCCTCGGAATGATGAGACCACTGAATTTTGAGGAACTTGGTAGTCTTGTTGCGGGTCTTTCTTTCGGCTTCGTCCAGGATACGGATAGGATGTTCGCGATAAGTAAGATCTTCCTGGAGATCCAGCTCTTCATGATTGACCCCATGGATAGGATCTTTGAAACACCGGCGAAGTTGAGATACATGGAACACATCATGCACATTGGGAAAGATGACCGGTAACTCCAACTTATAAGAAAGATCTCCTCGCTTGGCCAGAACGGTGAAGGGGCCAACATAGCGAGGCGCCAATTTCCCTTTGATTCCGAAGCGGCGAACGCCACGGAGGGGAGAGACACGGAGATAAGCTTTATCACCAATTTCATAGTGAATTTCCTGATGATGCTTATCAGTAGCTCTTCTGCCTAGACTGAGCAATCTTCAGATTCTCTCTTATGATTCTAACCTTCTCCTCAGCTTCATTGATATATCTGGACCAAAGAGTGCCCTCTCTCCGGTCTCAGACCAATTTAGAGGAGTGCGGCATTTTCTTCCATAGAGAACCTCAAATGGAGCCATGCCCAGACTAGCTTGATAGCTATTGTTGTAGGAGAACTCCGCGAAAGGAAGGTACTTTTCCCAATCCTTGCCAAAAGAGATTACACATGCCCTAAGCATGTCTTCCAAAACTTGGTTCACTCTTTCGGTCTGACCATCAGTTTGGGATGGAAAGCGGTGCTGAAGTTAAGACGAGTTCCCATAGCGTTTGGAAACTAGTCCAAAACTTGGAGGTGAAAGGCTTCCACGATCAGAAATTATCTTCTTGGGAATGCCGTGAAGGACGACGATACGAGAGGTATACAGGTCTGCCAACTTGGCAGCAGTAACGTCCACACGAACGGGGAGGAAGTGAGCCACTTTTGATAGTCGATCAATGATGACCCAAATGGCATCATGTCCCTTTGGAGACTTCGGCAGACCGGTAATGAAGTCCATACCAATCTCATCCCATTTCCACTCGGGATAGCAATAGGGCGAAGAGTGCCGGCAGGTCTTTGATGTTCAGCCTTTACCCGTCGACAGGTGTCGCATTCAGCAACATACTTGGCAATTTCTCGTTTCATACGAGTCCACCAAAATTGAGGCCGAAGGTCTTGGTACATCTTGGTACTACCGGGATGAATAGAGAGAGGGGATTCATGAGCTTCTTGGAGGATCAACCTTCTCAAGTTTTGTTTCTTTGGCACTACCAAGCGGTCACCAAAGTAAACAACTCCGGATTCATCGACAGAAAAACATTTGGCCTTCCCGCTAGCAATGTTCTCCTTGATTTTTAGAATACCCTTGTCACGCTTCTGAGCATCCTTAATCTGGTCCACAAGAGTAGATTTGATTTCCAGATTTGCAAGGTAGCCAGAAGGAACAATTTCCAGGTTCAAACGGGCAAACTCTTCATGGAGAGCAGGTTGGGCCTCTTCAATCATCAGATTGTTGCAATAAGACTTCCGACTTAGCGCGTCAGCCACGACGTTTGCTTTGCCGGGTTGATAGTTCAGACTCACATTATAGTCCGTGATTAACTCCAACCAACGCCTTTGCCTGAGATTTAAATCCGGTTGGGTGAAGAGGTACTTCAGACTCTTGTGATCCGAGAATAACTCGCAACGGTTACCAAACAGGTATGGTCTCCATTGCTTCAAAGCATAGACCACAGCGGCAAGCTCTAGATCATGAGTTGGGTAATTGAGCTCATGCGGCTTAAGTTGGCGAGAAGCATAAGCCACCACATGGCCATCTTGCATCATACACAACCTAGGCCTTGCAGAGAGGCGTCACAGAAGACGACGAAATCCTTGCTTGTGTCCGGCAGGACAAGCACAGGAGCGGACGTGAGCTTGGCTTTCAGTGTTTGGAAACTCTCTTCAGCTTCGGCCGACCATACAAACTTTTTATCCTTCTTGAGAAGGTCAGTCAGGGCCTTGGCTATCTTGGAGAAACCTTCGATGAATCGACGGTAGTAACCCGCCAATCCGAGGAAGCTTCGTATGTCCTTGACTGACATTGGGGTCTTCCAGTCTAGAATAGCTTGAATTTTGTCGGGGATGACTTCCACACCATTGGCAGATATTACATGTCCAAGGAAGACAAGTTTATCCAACCAAAACTCACACTTGGAGAACTTGGCATAGAGACGGTGTTCTCGAAGTCTTGTCAGAACCAAACGAAGATGTTCCTCATGCTCTTCATTGGTTTTGGAATAGATGAGGATGTCATCAATATAAATGACGACAAACTTATCAAGATAATCCATGAAAATGGAGTTCATGAGCCTCATGAAAGTAGCCGGGCATTTGTGAGACCAAAGGACATGACGGTATACTCATATGAACCATAACGAGTAACAAAAGCCGTCTTTGGAATATCCTCCTTTCTGATTTTTATCTGATGGTAGCCTGACCTCAGATCCATCTTGGAGAATACCGTTGCACCAGCTAACTGATCCAACAGATCATTGATGCGGGGAATAGGATACTTGTTCTTGATTGTCACCGCATTCAACGGTCGATAGTCAGAGACTAGACGAGGCACGGTAGAATCCCTCTTCTTGACAAAGAGTACCGGACAACCCCATGGTGAACTGCTAGGCTGGATGAACTCCTTAGCTAACAGCTGATCAATTTGCTCCTTCAACAGAGCCAACTCTTCCACCGGCATACGGTAGGGCTTCTTGGAAATTGGAGCGGTACCGGGAGTAGCTCTATGACAAACTCCACACTTCGGTCAGGAGGCATGCCAGGCAACTCTTCCGGGAACACATCCGGGAAGTCACACACCACGTGTATGTCCTGGATTTCAGGAGTGGATTCGCCTTCCATAAAGCAAAGAAGGATCTCAGGTGAGCGGGGTACGATGGCGGACGGAGGTATTGATGTTGCAGGCCAATACTTCACAATGTCACCGGAAGGAGCGGTCACAGTAATGGTCTTGGCGGCACAGTCGAGATTAGCCTGGTATTTGGTTAGCCAGTTCATGCCCAGTATGACATCAATGCCTTTGGACTTCAGAGCTACCAGGGCATAAGGAAAAGACAAGGAACCTATATTAATCTGGACCTCAGGAGTAACACCATCGGTTTGCCATTTGGAACCAGGAGTAGCGATCACCAAGGAACGGCTCATTTTCTCAAACGGTATGTTGTGCTCTTTTGCAAACGCTATGGATATGAATGAATGCGATGCTCCAGAGTCAAACAAAGTTGTAGCTGTATTGCCGTTGATTCGTAACTCACCCATAAGAACGCCGGGGTCATCTTCAGCTTCTTCAATAGAGACGTGGTTCAGGCGACCACGCACATAGGTCCAGCCTTGCCAGTTGGAGTGGCAGGGGCTCGTGCAGGAGTTATCGCGAGAGGGCCTTCTGGGGGCACTCCCTGGAGTAGTGACCAGCCTGGCCACAGGTGTAGCAAGTGACTCCAGGTGGAGCAGGTAGCATAGGACGGTACCCACTTCCGCCTATCCCAAGTGTCGAAGTAGTGGGGTGCGGAGGAGGTGGCCTATATCCTGCTGCCTCGGCATGAAGGGAGCACGAGGTACGGCGCTGTAGGGAACAAAACCCTGCGCTTCTTGCTCTCAGAACCCGAGGAACTCTGGTGATCCCCATGTGCGGGCCTCTTGGAAGCTTCAAGTTCCTTTCTTCCTTGCTCAAGAGTGAAAGCCTGGTTGAACAGCTCCTGATAGGTCTGGAACCTGAAGGGCAATAGCTCATAGCGGAGCTGCGGAGTCAGACCCTTGCGGAACAGCTCTTGCTTGTCAGCATCATTGGTCACGTCCCTTGGGGCGTAACGAGAAAGATGGTTGAACTCACGACCATAAGTGCGGAGGTCCATCCGTCCCTGTTGCAAATCCAGGAACTCCCTCCTCTTCAAGTCCATGATAGGCTGGGGAATGTACTCCGCACGAAAGGCAGTGCGAAATCAGCCCAGGTGAAGACATGGTTGGCTGGAAACAAGCCACATGGCTCTCCCACCAACAGCCAGCAGCACCAACCAAGAGATAGGTGGCAAAGTTGACTTGCTCCGCCAATGGACATGAAGCGCGGAGAACTTGCGCTCCAAAGCACGAAGCCAATCATCAGCTTCCAGTGGCTCCTTAGCATCAGCAAAGGTGGGTGGCTGTGAGCGCAGAACTCGGTGAGAGTGTTGCACTCGTTCCTCCGTGCATTCTGCTGCACCAACTGCTCAAGCAAGCGCTCATTGCGCCCACGGTTCTCCTCAATGGCCATCAAGACTCAGCCATCGAGGGTGGTGGCGGCAGATCATCCTCATCATCATTGTGGTTACCGCGACCACGGCCTCCACGGCCTCCACGACCTCCTCGAGCCATTCTGGAGATTTGACAATGACACGGTTAGTATCTTTCTCCGAATGGTCGAACAATAGCATTAGCGTCTCACAAGTACACAGACTAGGGACGATAATACTTTGCGAGAAGGAAAACAACAAGATAGAACTTGGGTCAAAGATCAGCATCATGTGCTACTAGTGAGAGTTAAGAAATCACAACTTAACACACTCTAGTTGGCACAATCCGGGACCTTATGTTCAAGTCCGTGGGTTAAAACCCAAAGAAAGGATCAAATATTGATTCGGTAGAAACATCTGAGTTGATTTGGGATTGCAACGCAGCGGGAGCAACTGACACATAACACTAAAGGTCGAACCCACCCCGTTTCTAATCATTTTGAAGTAACAGGTGAGAAGTAAAACCTTTAAACTCAAATCGAGGTAAGATTGCTCCGAGATTAGAGGGTAACCAGATAAGGAGTAAAAAGAATCCTAAGATGGTTTTCACAACTCATTTTTAGGTTAAAAATATTTTCACAAACACTAGACTCAACATCGACCAGTAGAAGGGTTTCCTACAGGCAGTACTGCTCTGATACCAACTTGTGGCGCCCTGACCCGACTGCTATACAGTGATACTGTGTCTCCGGTTATCCGATACCAGCAGGCACACTATCAAAGCATAAGAGAGAGATCAAGACTTGTGGAACAACTGGCACATCACAGACTCTACGACACAAAATCATATAGTTCAACTCTTATAATAGAGAAAGATAGCAAATGACAACCAGAGGTCACCGACCCAACATTACAACATGCGGAAGCGAAGTGTGTTGTTCTAAACAACAAGAACCAAAATATGGCCTAAGAGGCCTACAGATAAACATCACAGCGCCAGCTGCTCCAGGATGTCCCAAGCTGCCACCTGGGAACCCCAGACTACTCGTCGACGTCCACAAAGAACCCACCTTCGAGGTCGGTGAAGTCCTCCACTGAAACAAAAGCAAAGACGTTGAGTTCGACGAACTCGCAAGATTAAGAGCTAATATATGCTCGATGAGGCTTTCAAAGTTATATGGTTGTTTTGCATAAAGCTGATTTTATTTATGAAAACATAACTCAAAGGCAATCGACTATTCAGAGTATTTTCAAAAGAGGTAAGAAGTACTCTTTCTTTCATCACCTTTATCAACATCAACCACTGTACCTGTTCATCAAAGGCACCTCCCCGAATCACCCTCGAGGAAGCTCACCTTGCATTTGTGAGTGGTACCTCTAGTACCCAGTTTTTAATCATTCCGTTAAAGTTATTCTATGATCTTACCTTCACTTCCCAAGTCGTCCATAACCGCGGACACGGCTTTTCGAAAAGATTTAACCCTGCAGGGGTGTACAAATGTTTGCCACGCGTACCGTCCGGCCCATTACCTGATCATTAGCTCTCTTCCATGGAAAGCCGGCTGGGTGGGAGCGGTGTCGACTTCTCCCTCGTTAAGGACTTTCCAGGATCATCAGTGCCGGTAGGACAGGTTTGGTGACTCCTCCAACCCCCTGTCCCGCGGACACTTACTTTCTAACACCACAATCCTCATACCATTCTCAGCCACCAACTCACGCACGCGCAAATGGAAGCCCGAACTAGAGGACCCTGGCTAGCCCCGCTCGAGTTATTTAGTCTATGAGGGTTCCTGCACTGCGAATGCATAGGCCTCACGCATGGTTGCACGCTCAGTCTTGGTTCAAGAGGTATAGAACTCGCACCTAGGCGGCGAGAACGAGACAAAACACCACAACCACAGTGGCCTCTCATCCCCACCTTTAAGCATTTTATTACCCGTCACCACAATTCCTCCACCATCATTCTCATTTCAACACCTGCTTCCAACATAAACCATCCACCATATAGCTATGCAATTAACTAAGCATGGCTAAGCAACAACATAGCATAGTAAGTATCTCGGCCAACAATACAACACTATGGATAATAGGAGGGAAACAGGTAAAAGGCATAGGGAACTTAATGCAACTATAGGATACTCTAATCCAAGAAAATTGACATTTAGAACCGCATGCAATATTATAGTGGAGAAAATATTTGCGGAAACATAGGATAAGATATGCTCAGAGGGGGGATTACGCTTGCCTTGCTCAACGTGCTGGTAGTACGGATCTTCGGGGTATTGCGGAGTAACCTCGGCTGCTTGATCTAGCGAGAAACAAACATCGGGAGAGAGCAATCAATCACCACACATATGACTAACAAATGCAATGCACAAACACATGATGACATGGCCTTTTAAATCCCCGGGAGGAGGATGCTTCAACTATTCAAATTAAATGGGGTTCGGGTGCTTAGAGGGGTGCACTTCGAACATACCGTGGAGTTAAATCAAGATTCATCTTTACTTGTTAATTAGCATAGATGATCCTATGGTTAACTTGCATGTGAATGGCATGATCATGTGATGAAATGCATGGTTTAGGTGATTTAAACATTAGTGTAAACAAGTTCCAAAAATTGGGCTGAAACCGGTTAAAACGGAGCATCCGGAATGAAATCCGGAAAATTCTGGGTTTTATACCGGGTCATTCCGGGTTTTATACCGGGTCTGGCACCGGGTTTAATTCCGGGTCAATTCCGGGTATGAACCGGGCGAAAATGGTCGAGTCCAGTACCGTTTTTCTTAATCCGGTATAGATTCCGGACAATTCCGGGTCTGGTACCGGGTGAATCCGGGTTCAGTTCCGGAAATTTCCGGGTCTGACACCGGATTTGTCAACGCGACGAGAACTAAAACTGCTACGGTGAATCCACGAAATGGAGGGGGAGGAAGGGAGAATGGGGGTGCATTTGGAAGGCTTGCTCACCCTGAACTCGTGGGGTGCTTGAGAGTGGGTGGAGATGGCCGGAATCGCTCGGGAAAGCTCCGGGCAACCGCGGGGGAAGTAGTGGACGGCGAGCTCGATTGAAGGCTTCTCGGCTCGATTCCTTCGGTGGAGAGGTAGACGACGACGAGGTGGAGCTATTGGCGGTCTTCGTTTCGCTCGGGGACTCCTCAACCAACGGCGGCGAGCTCGGCCATGGGAGTTAGCTTTTGGAGCTCTTGGGGAGAGGAAAATATGGAGAAGAGAGTGAGGGAGAGGGAGTGGGCTGGTTGGGGGTTTTCTCCTTTTTCTTTATTTTCCAACTTACACCAAACCCCCTGCACTTTTGTTTCCAACATGGATAGGTCCTTTCCCCTTTTGAAAGAAAATTAGTAGCTCCTTTCTAGATTTAATTAAGGCACTAACTTATTTTAGAGAAATATGACAAAATTTGGGGAGGCTCCCCTTAGCTTGATGAAGCTCCAAAAATTTTGGTGTGACAAAAATAAAAGGTTTTGAACCACCCTTGTTCATATAGGTTTGGATTAGGGCATTTTGCTAAACTAAAAATGTTGCTCCTTTGGTAAATTAGAGCAAGTGCAAAATATTACCTGGGAGTTTGTTGAAACAAGTTTGCATTGTGGTTTTCAAATGGTGCTAAACCATTTAGTGTGTTGCCCAGCAATTTAATATGGATGCCATGATGCAGTTAAACACAAAAGCGAAAATTTTAAACAGGTTTTCAGGTTCTCAAGTTTGGGGCTGTTACAAGATTGCAACACAACAGTTTAATGACAAGTTATAATTATATGGGCATCACGTCCTAACATAGAGACCTTTTGGTTATTAGTCTCTCTTATACTCCACCAAGATGCGAACTAAATCTTAACACCTTAGTAATTAAGATAACTCAGAGTATAGCAATAAGTATCATGACATGAAGTTAAAATATGAACATGCTAGATCTAGTTAACCCCGGGCACAAAAAACCGAAACCGAAGCCCGAACCCGAAAAGACCGGGACCGAAACCGAAATACCCAGAATTTCGGGTAACCGAAATAATATCGGTCCTGAGAATCAGGTAACCGAAATAATATCGGTCTGTTCGGTTATCACGAGCTGAGGACCGAAATGACCGAAGGGACCGAACTAGCGATGTGAATTAGACATTTAGGCCCAACTCGTGTACTCTAGCATGTAGCACAGCCCATCGAGGCCTAGTTCTCCACTTCTTTTCCCCAATTTCAGCACTAGCGCTCGTTTCCATGACCTAACTCCATCCCGCCGCTTGTTTCCCTAGAATTTTGTGGTACGCATCCATCCATCTTGCCGCCTGGAACCAGCGACCTCCATCCATTCTCTGCCTCTTCCCATGTCTACTAGAACAAGAGATTGTGTTGCTGTTTTTTTTAGATGACATTTGAACATGAGGATGAGCTGAAGGAATATAACTATGAGGATGAGCTAAATATAACAAGAGATTGTGTTGCTGTTATTTCCTTTTTTCGGTCTATTTGGTCATGACCGAAGACCGGACCAAAAAGACCGAAGACCGAATACAAAAAGACGACCGTAATTCGTGTAGCGTTTCTAGATGACCGAAATGTTGGATGACCGAAAAGACCGGACCGAGCAAACCGAACAGACCGAACGCCCGGGGTGAGATCTAGTCATGGAGGAAGTGGCAATGGTCACACCCACATCTCCGGTAGCATGGTATTTCTTTTTTATCCCTAGTGAGGCAACAAAGTAAGGTAGACATACCCAAGTGGATCGCAGAACTTTCTCTCACGTTCACTGCACTAGCCACCCCCCGTTACTCCAACTAATGCACACGTTCCCCCTCACACACTCTCATAAACATGCTTGATCATGACAAGTAAATAAGAACGGGGTACATAATATGCATCTACTTTCATAACTGAAACAAAACCATTGCAATCTCAAACATATATTAACTCAGAAAAAGATCCACCACAAAGGTATTACATAGATGACCGTAATCATGTTCAGTAACTGATGCATGTAAAATGCATACATGAACTTTACATTTTATTACATGTTATTCCATGATATTTGCATCATATAAGAGTTATATTCATGATTTATGTTGAGTTTTGGGGATAATTAACAACTTCCCCATTTTTCTGGAATTAACCCTACGCTGTCAGAAAACCCCTTTTTCTATATTTTGATGTTTCAGGGACCCAAACGACGTCCAAATGACCTGAAACTTTACGGGATCACTTTTTTGGAAGGAACGAAACGTAGGCGCAAAGGAATCGAAGAAACGGAGACCAGAAGGAAGAAAGGGGTGGACCCACGTGGCCAGATTCCCTGACCGTGTGGGGTCCCCCATCCTGGCCCTCGGGCCTCCGCTGCCGTCGATCTTTCTTCCCGAAGCTTCGTCTTGACCTAAAAACGACTATATATAGACCCCAGGGCTTTCGCGAAAGAGAGCGCCGCCGAAACATAGAAACCACGAAACAGAGATCTGGAGCTGAAGATTGGAGGGGGAAAACTCCGGCGGGGCACTGCCGGTGTGGTCTCCTTCCCCTCCAACAACATCTCCACCGACACCATGATGAAGAGGGAGTAGTCCACCCCTGGACTATGGGTTTGTGGAAGTAACTTATGTATCTCTCCTCTCTATGAGCTTCACTAATTAGTACCATATGAGCTGCTGAACATGATTACGGTCATCTATGTAACTCCTTTGTGGTGGATCTTTATTATGAGTTAATACATGTTTGAGATTGGAATGGATTTGTTTCAGTTATGAAAGTAGATGCATATTATGTACCCCGTTCTTATTTATTTGTCATGATCAAGCATGTTTATGAGAGCATGTGAGGGGGAACGTGTGCATTAGTTGGAGTAACGGGGGGTGGCTAGTGCAGTGAACGTGAGAGAAAGTTCTGCGATCCACTTGGGTTTTCTACCTTAATTTGTTGCCTCATTAGGGATAAACAAAAATACCATGCTACCGGAGAGTGTATGTGACCTTTGTCACTACCTCCATGACTAGATCTAGCATGTTCTTATTTTAACTTCATGTCATTGAACTTCTTGCTATGCTCTGATTTATCTTTATTACTAAGGTGTTATGATTTCGTTCACATCTTGGTGGAGCATAAGAGAGAGAACAACTTATACTTGAGATCTCTATGTTAGGACGTGATGCCCATATTATTAATAACTTGTCAAACCATGTATTGCCCTCTTTCATGTTAATTTTAGTGTTCAAGTGTCCACCACGTTATCAAGAGAGAATGGATTTGTGAAACCATGAACCCCGGTCCATTTTTAATCATAAGAAACACCTTTCCAACACTTTTATCACCACTTTTGTTTGCTTCCATTATTAAATCCGAAAATACAAAAACACTTTTACATCTTGCATTCATCATAAAAAACCCAAAAATATCATTTATCATTGTTACCATCATCCTTGCATATTATTTACCATCATTGCATATTTACTTATTGTTTGCATTGCATATTTATTTTATTATCATTCTCACACCTTGTGCTTGACAACCACTTGGTGAGGTTGAGGGCACAAAACAATTTATTTTGTTGCAGGGTCTCAAGAGAAGGATAAGGAGATAACACCTAAAATACTGGTTCCCCGAGAGTTCGATATTAAACCCTCGAGTCACCCCTCGTGGAGAAAACTGTTTTTGACTACTACATACACTCTGCACTTGGAGTCTCAACCTAACCCATTTACTTTGCACGCAGGTAATCACACGAAGGGCCGTCAAGACCTTTTCTGGCGCCGTTGTGGGGTAACTACGTGAAGGGCCATCAAGACGTTTTCTGGCGCCGTTGCCGGGGAACCATAGCTGAAAGGTTTATCCAAGGATCACTCACATCAAGTCAACTTCATCACCAGCTTGTGTAACAACCTAAGCTTGGGGAGGTTGCACCTACGTGAGCATCATCTTATCCATCTTTACCTACAATCATTTTATTTTGTTTTGTTCTTGTCTTGCATATCATCTTTATATTTCGGTTTGCATTTTTATATTCAGTTTTGCATTTTGTGTTGCATTTGTTATTTCAAGTTGCATTACTGTCATTTTACTTTCAGTTTTGCATAAAAAATTAAAAACACATAAAAACTTGTTAAAATGGGAGATAGAACTAAATTGTGTGACTACACAAACACTCCTAACGATCAATTTATTGCTAAGCCTATCACCACACCTGAGATTACTGCTGAGAGCTATGAACTTAGTCTTAGTTTGTTAAACTTGATAACAGGGAACAATTTGGTGGTAGTGCTGTTGAGGATGCCTCTATGCATCTTCATAATTTTATTGAAATCTGTGACATGCAAAAGTTTAAAAATGTTGAAAGTAATGTCTTAAAACTGAAGTTATTTCCTTTCTCACTTAGAGGAAAGACAAAAGAGTGGGTACATTCACTACCCCTTGCTGAAGTTAAAACTTGGAGAGAATTAGAAAAGGCATTCCTTAGGAAATATTATCCCCTTTTGAAAGTTTGGCAACATAGAAACAAACTGGTCGATTCTATGCATGTTGAGAAAAAGACTAGAAGTGGGGAGGTACTCCCTGCTAAGGAAACTATTATGGTTGTGAAAGAAAAAAAAGTTGAGGAAGTTAAAATGCTTAGTGAAGTTAAGGAACCATTTGTTGATTTAGAGAAGTGTAGCTTGCATGAATTAATTTCTATCTTACAAAAATTTGCAAGTGATCCTTCTGTTAATATTAACCAGGCTGGTTTTGGTTCCTATATTGCTAATCATGTCTTAAAAGAAAAGATTGCTAGGTACAATCAAGAAGCTATGATACCACCTAAGCTTGGGGATATCTGGATCCCAAGGTACTAGTAACCATTGGAAAAGAGACACACCATGCCATTTTAGATCTAGGATCTAGTGTCTCTATATTATCTAAAGAACTATATGAAGTCCTTGAACTTAAAAATATTGAGAAATGCTCTATTGAACTTGCACTTGCTGATGATTCCATTAGACATGCTCTAGGAAAAGTAAGTGATGTTATGGTAGAGTTACACATGACTTTTGTGCCTGTTGATTTTCTAATCATGGACATGGGGAATAAAACCTCTAGTCCTATTATTTTGGGAAGACCTTTTCTTCGTACTACAGGTGCCATTATTGATTCAAAGGAAGGGAATGTGAAGTTTCAGTTTCCACACAAGAAGAGCATGGAACACTTCCCAAGGAAGAGGGACACACCAAGGTTCAAGCTCCCTCATGAGCTACGTCCCCTTTGATTATCAAGTAAGTAAGCCTAGCTATATGGCTATAAAGAAAGCGCTTTACGGGAGGCAACCCGGTTGTTTTTGTTTGAGATTTTCTTTGAGTCCTCTTGCTGTAACAAGAGAGTAGTTTGTTAGTTTTGTTTCTGGAATTTTTAATAAAGAACCAAGTTTTACCTATTTTGGGTTTGAAAAGTTGCTATTCATTTTCGGAGAGTTTTCTGCCTGCACGAAGTCTGTGCACGGTTTGATTTTTCATTTTTTATCTGTAACTCCGATTGAGCTGTAATTTGAACTGTAGCTTCAACTTTTCATCCTCTGTATACGTGATTTTTTCAGATTTTTCTGACGAGTTTAAGTAGGGTAGAAAAATGCGTTTTGCTGCTGCTGTTTTTCTGGACAGATTCTGTCTTGATATTGTTTGATGCATTCTTTGAGCTTTTTGCTTGAATCTTTTTGATTCAATTGAGTTTATGAGTAGGCATACAACATTATATACTCTCTGGACATTCATATGAATTTTTGCCTAAGGATTTTATGCAGCAAGGAACCTATTTGTTTATCACTACTAATATCACCCCACAGAAAAGAAATGGGAGAAACGGTGTTTTGAAGTTTTTTCACAGGGATTAGAGGAGCTGCACCAAGAGCTATCCAAGGATGGTGAAGACCATAAGCTTGGGGATGTCAAGACAACCCCACTGGACCAACACACTCTCGGTTTGCACACGTCTAACTTCTGTTTTTCGATCAAAGCACTTTATCGTATAAACTTGGAGCGTCTGTTTTTTTTGCTTTTGTTATTTCGGTTTGTTAATAAGACCACCACTATCATTTATATATGAGAGAGCTACTGGAAGTTTGGGTTGAATTATGTTGGATGCTATTAAATATATTGGGATAGGGATGTTTGAGTTGATTTTAAAAGATACATATAGTTGCATAATTCATGTGCTTTGAATGAATGTTAATTTGCAAGTGTGTTGTCAAGAGCTATCTTATGCCATGTTTAGATGTTGAATTTTAACTTTACTTGGTTTAACATGGATTGATTAGTTCTATGGACACTTATGCATGCATTTAGATGGTCAACTTTCTCCCTATTGCTAGCCCAAAAATTACAACAAGTAAAAAGCTTGTTTCCCAACACCTTCAACCAAAGTTTTTCCAGTGAGTCCACCATATCTACCTATTAGCTTTATGCTATTCCAAGTATGTTTATCATGTTATATTGTGTTATCTACATTTCTGAATTTAAATGCTTATGTTATTGATTGTCATGGGAAAAATTGGTTAAAAGCTCTCACGAACTTGATGCACAATTTACTTTTATTGCATTTAATAAGCATGAACCATTGTGATTAAAATTATGAAGTTGTGGGCTTGACAATTGTTTTGGTTGGGAGTTAGCCCATATGTGCTGTCACATGGCAAGCTTTCAACATTGCACTTATTTATATTTAGTTGATGTCATGTACTTTTGTTTATGGATGCCTATCATGGGTGAAATGAATGTGGATACTTAGTAAGTTCAAAGAGTTTGTATAAATGGTTAGAGAAATGCCTGGGCCGCTAATCTAAGCCATGCATCATTCATGGTGGAAATTTACAGCATAACCATAATGTTCATTCAGTGATGCACCTCATAATAAAAAGCTATACCCATAGTAAATAAAAGAGTGCTGAGATTGTTCATTGTCTGTTTGTCTTGTTGTTTTGACATGGGCTTGTTCATGTCAAGGGGCAAGAGGTACCCCAGTGCAGTTCTTGATGATACTATTATTACTTGCAATGACCTTTATTTGAATTTACTTTGTGGACCAAAGTGAGTAACACATGGTGTAGGTACTTGTATTCAAGGGACATGAGACATTCAACCAATACATTGTCAAGCACACCACTCATATTTGCTTTCACTTTAAACATTAATCATTCAAGATGCTATGATAGGGGTAATGAGAGCTCCACACCAATGACTACCACATTGCAAGCATTAACTTAAGTAGAAGTGTTTGGAAGTTAGATGAAACTTATTCATGCTTTACCTCTACTTATTTATCTATCCAAAGTGTCCACCTTTTATATTCAGTTTTCATAAGAAGTACTCTATGACCACCATAGGATGTTTTTACTTTTCATTATGCATACATTTGGTCCATAGTACTTTCTTCTATGTTACACTTTGTGAATTTATCATTGAACATCTTTACATTGAGTATTTGATATCACTTCATAATTTATCTTGCATATTGTTATTCCTTTGAAGAATGAATCATTTGACTCTATGTAGCAATAGTAATCACCTTTGATATCCATTGATAGTATTAAAATGCAAAGTCCATGTTAGTTTTATCACCTTCATACTCGGGACGAGCATGGGTTAAGCTTGGGGATGTTGATGCATGTAAAATGCATACATGAACTTTACATTTTATTACATGTTATTCCATGTTATTTGCATCATATAAGGGTTATATTCATGATTTATATTGAGTTTTGGGGATAATTAACAACTTCCCCATTTTTCTGGAATTAACCCTGCGCTGTCAGAAAACCCCTTTTTCTATATTTTGATGTTTCAGGGACCCAAACGACGTCCAAATGACCTGAAACTTTACGGGGATCACTTTTTTGGAAGGAACGAAACGTAGGCGCAAAGGAATCGAAGAAACGGAGACCAGAAGGCAGAAAGGGGTGGGCCCACGCGGCCAGATTCCCTGACCGCGTGGGTCCCCAATCCTGGCCCTCGGGCCTCCGCTGCCGTCGATCTTCTTCCCGAAGCTTCGTCTTGACCTAAAAACGACTATATATAGACCCCCAGGGCTTTCGCGAAAGAGAGCGCCGCCGAAACACAGAAACCACGAAACAGAGATCTGGAGCTGAAGATTGGAGGGGGAAAACTCCGGCGGGGCGCTGCCGGTGTGGTCTCCTTCCCCTCCAACAACATCTCCACCGACACCATGATGAAGAGGGAGTAGTCCACCCCTGGACTATGGGTTTGTGGAAGTAACTTATGTATCTCTCCTCTCTATGAGCTTCACTAATTAGTACCGTATGAGCTGCTGAACATGATTACGGTCATCTATGTAATTCCTTTGTGGTGGATCTTTATTATGAGTTAATACATGTTTGAGATTGCAATGGTTTTGTTTCAGTTATGAAAGTAGATGCATATTATGTACCCCGTTCTTATTTACTTGTCATGATCAAGCATGTTTATGAGAGCATGTGAGGGGGAACGTGTGCATTAGTTGGAGTAACGGGGGGTGCTAGTGCAGTGAACGTGAGAGAAAGTTCTGCGATCCACTTGGGTTTTCTACCTTACTTTGTTGCCTCACTAGGGATAAACAAAAATACCATGCTACCGGAGAGTGGATGTGACCTTGGCCACTACTCCATGACTAGATCTAGCATGTTCTTATTTTAACTTCATGTCATTGAACTTATTGCTATGCTCTGATTTATCTTAATTACTAAGGTGTTATGATTTAGTTCGCATCTTGGTGGAGCATAAGAGAGAGAACAACTTATACTTGAGATCTCTATGTTAGGACGTGATGCCCATATTATTAATAACTTGTCAAACCATGTCTTGCCATCTTTCATGTTAATTTTAGTGTTCCATTGTCTACCACGTTATCAAGAGAGAGTGCATTTGTGAAACCATGAACCCCGGTCCATTTTTAATCATAAGAAACACCTTTCCAACACTTTTATCACCACTTTTGTTTGCTGCCATTATTAAATCCGAAAATACAAAAACACTTTTACATCTTGCATTCATCATAAAAAACCTAAAAATATCATTTATCATTGTTACCATCATCGATCCTTGCATATTTATTTACCATCATTGCATATTTACTTATTATTTGCATTGCATATTTATTTTATTATCATTCTCACACCTTGTGCTTGACAACCACTTGGTGAGGTTGAGGGCACAAAACAATTTATTTTGTTGCAGGTTCTCAAGAGAAGGATAAGGAGATAACACCTGAAATACTGGTTCCCCGAGAGTTCGATATTAAACACTCGAGTCACCCCTCGTGGGGAAAACTGTCTTCCACTACTACATACACTCTGCACTTGGAGTCTCAACCTAACCCATTTACTTTTCACGCAGGTAATCACACGAAGGGCCGTCAAGACGTTTTCTGGCGCCGTTGTGGGGTAACTACGTGAAGGGGCATCAGCAACTCATACGGTACTAATTAGTGAAGCCCAAGAGAGAGAGATACATAAGTTACTTCCACAAACCCATAGTCCAGAGGTGGAGTACTCCTCTTCATCGTGGAGACGGTGGAGAAGTCGTTGGACAAGATGGAGACCACGCCGGCAGCGCCCCGCCGGAGTTTTCCCCCTCCAATCTGCAACTCCAGGTCTTTGTTTCGGTGTTTCTGTGTTTCTGCGGCGCTCCTTCCAGAGAACATCGGGGGACTATTTTTATAGGCGGTTTTAGGTCAAAATGGAGTCGGTGGAGGAAAGATCGACGGCAACGGAGCTTCGAGGTCCAAAAGGGGGGTCCACGCGGCCCATGTACCTGGCCGCGTGGGCCCACCTAACTTGGCCCTCGGGTCTCCGCTTGTTTGCTTTCTTCGCTCCCAAGTCTTCTTCCTTCCAAAAATTGACGCTCGTATATTTGCATGTCATTTGGACGTCGTTTGGGTCCCTGAAACATAAAAATATAGAAATAGGGTTTTCTGCCTGTGCAGGGTTAATTCCATAAAAAATAGGAAACATATCAAATATTCCCAAAATCATTATAAACAAGTGATATAACCGTTATATGATGCAAATATGACTTGAATATAAGTAAAATAATGCAAAGTTCATGTATGCATTTTACATGCATCAAATGTGTCTCTAAGTGGGCCTTTCAAAAAAAATCTTCACATTCGTCTATTTTGTTCAGGTCACGGGTGATAGCATAATTCTCTGGAACTCATACTTTTTGGAATTTTTCGAAGTCAAAAAGTAAAGATTTTAATTTTTACCGGACTCCATGTAGCCCAGACTCTCTTTTTGGATTTTTCAGTCAGAGTCCTGTGATATGGACCTCTTTTTCAAAAAAAATTGAAAATGATGTTGTGAAGTTTTAAAGGAGTATGATTTTTTTTTGTACGAAGATGATTCTATGAAATTGCAGTTTTTTATTGAACAATACGTAGTGTTGTGGGCCAAAAAATCCCATAAATATGGCTGTAAGATTATAAGTAGGCATTTGAAAATTCATTTTTATCTTTTCATTTGTATTTTTTTAGGCCAAGACTGAAAGCATAATTCTTTGAAACTTTTGGCATACATGGTTGTACCTATAATTCCTTTTGGAATTTTTTGAAGAGAAAGATGATGAGTTTGAATTTTTCTAAGATCCGGTCTCCATGCAGCCGAGACTTTTTTTAGGTTTTGAGTCAGAGTGCCTGGTATGGAGCTCAATTTATTGAAATTTGAAAGTGATATTCGATTTTTATCCAAATCTGACCCTTGACGAAACTATAGTCATATCTGGCCCCTGTGTGAAACTGTTGTCAAATCTAACCCCATAGTTTGGCGCCAATGAAGATGGAGCCGAACCAGGTCGGCGCCAGCAAGAAAATTCACCGAACTAGGTCGGCGCTAAGGGTGGTGGCGCCGAACCCATAAATCTTCAAAATCGCAAAAATTGTTGACGCCGACTTGCACAAGCTTGGCTCCATTTCATTGGCGCCGACATCGGGGACCAGATTTGAGAATAGTTTCGCACAGGGACCAGATCTGATATTAGTTTCGTCGAAGGGCTAGATTTGGCAAAAAAAACATACGCTCACTGCAACTAGGAACTTAGTTATTGCTCTTCTATCCATACTCGGCCAAATTAGAGTTTAACACCGGCAAAGATCTAGCTGCAGGGTGTGTGAGGTGTGTGAGTTTGGGAAAAAAACTCCTAACAAAAGTTATTTTTTCAAGTATTCTGTAAAAGTTAATACAATATTTTCATGTCTAGCAGCAGTTGAATCTGTTCTGAAGTTTGGGAAAATACTCCTAAGAAAAGTTATTTTTTCAAGTATTCTGTAAAAGTTCATACAATATTTTCATGTCTAGCAGCAGTTGAATCTGTTCTGAAGGTCTGACGGAACGGGCTGACAGAACTGTAATGCTTACTGAATATTAGTTACATATACTTGAATACTTTACTCCTACTAGTAATTGGGCACGTGCAATGCCCGTGTAGCATAATGTAAATTAGACCGGCTCGGCATTTATAAATGAAGTCAAAAGTGTGTAAAATGAAATATATTTTAGATTGAGTAAAGAATGGAACCCAGTGCTAATCTAGTGGCAAAGGCTAGTCGACTAAGATTTAGAAAATTTCAGCCCCGTTACCACTTGATTCAAAAATATATACAGGTACTTAGACATTTAACCATAAGAATGATTGGTTCATAGAAAGAGCCGCATTATTAATTCAAACTGATAACCCATTCAAATTTTGAACCAGCAACAAGCAAAAAGGTATCAAAACATGAAACCTAAGAAATTCAAGCTTCTAAGTGTTGATGTATTTCAGAAAGCATGGAGTGTAATTTGTTCAATTTATTCCTCTAACTTGTAACAAAACTCTTAATTAATTTGTGGAACGAATTTCTTTGCAGAACATAGGTGGCTAAAGGGAAAGGTTGATCTTCGTATCTCTCCAATGCATGATCTTTCTTCATCACTTACAAAAGATGAAAAATATGTAAAGATAATTGGCAAAACACATGAATTCCGTTACTGAATATATGGCAACATAATTAAGTTGTAGAATATTTGGCAAAATAATAATCAAGTAGCCACAGAAGATGCCAAATCTACAAATTACCATACAAGATAATCTTAAATGCCCACACTTCGCTTTTAAGCCATATTGAGATCAGCTATATCAAAGTATTCACTCTCATACCACACGAAATAAATATATTTATGCAATTAACATTAGATCACTTATAATCACTACTATAACCTTGACAATTCATAGCTCATAGCTGAAGCTATTGGTGCCATCTCTGTTCCCTATAGTCATAACATTTACTGGCAGCCCCGCTTCACTGTTATTGAAATATATTTTTATTCGCCGAAATAATTTACTTAGATCGGAGTTCCCAGCTACGAACTGAACCACTTTGTGCCTTTGTGTAACTTAAAGATATCACTCCAAAGAGAGCTTGCCATAAAACTTAGGGTGCCAGAGGATGCTAGTATATAGGAAGCCCATCGACATGAAAAACAGAATAAATGTGAATAATTTATTGAACTTTCATGAGTTCAATCTAACTTGCATTACAGGTTTAAACGATTTCTTCTTGAGTTGCAATGGCGATTTTACAAAGTGGCAATACTGCAAGCAGGACAGATCCTGACGCCTCTAAATTGTATGGAGGACAGAAAATAGGAAGTCATCTTGAACTTAGGGAGGAACTTCCATCTGGAGTCTACAGAAAGTAAGAGAAATTCTGAAGGACGGAGCTGGAACATGAACGTTGGCCATGACGACTCTGTACTACTGTCAGTTATAGATCGATATTCAGTATCCATGGTCAGCGTCGGGAACAGCCTCGGTGGCGTGGATACAGAGCGGCGCGGCATCTGGGACAGGCGGAGGAGGCGTGGATGCACGGCGGCGCAGCGCCGGGGATGGCGGCGTCGGGCAGCGTCGGGTTTGGGCGGCGTTCCCGGCGGCGACGCGCCAGGATGCGCAGGTGGCGGCGGCGTTGCCGTTCCCAGCGGCGACGCGCGTAGAGCCGTGGATGCGCAGGTGGATACGCGTGTGGATGCGCAGGTGACGACGGCGGTCCTGGCGGCGGCCGGTCTAGAAGTGGTCGGCAGCGAGCGTGCAGACGGCGGCCGGCCGGTCGGTGGCCTTCCAGACTGTGGTGAACTGGTCCTGGCGACGCGAGGGCGAGGCGATGTTTGGGGATTTTTTCCGTACCAATGGCGAGGGAGCTCCCGTCGGGGAGGCGAGCGGGCCTCGTGTCTCGCCGAAATAGAAAGGTCTGTTGAAATAAAACGAACCGGTACGATGGCATTAGCAGTATTATGTGATTTGGTGGGAGGGTAAAACGGGCAAAAGTGGATTTGTGTTGAGTTGTCAAACATTGGAGCGATCTGAACCGTTGGCCAAATATTGAAGGGCTCAGATTCAATATATCAACACAAGTTTGCTCTTTTAATAGTAGTATAGATATAAGAACTTTGGGCGTCGTTTTGAAAAAACATCAGCCGTAATCATCTTGGTGCAATTTTACTTGACTTCTGAAATTATAAGACAACCTTTATTAACTTAAACGACAGTTACATCATCCACTAACAAAGAATGCCATATAGATGTCGGCTGAGATCTCACAATCTTAGCTAGTTCATGAACTGTAGTACTGTACCTTGCCGTGCTCGTCGTGCAAGAGTCTGTATTAGCTGGGGTTCCACCTTCAATCACCAAGTCTGTAACCACTCAATGACTCCCGAGTCTCGACATAGGAGAAGACCAAGTATCCAAGCAACTTTTGAAATCCGCGACACCCCAACCCCGGTTCCTATCGGTGATCTCCACAACATTATTCCAAGGATCGATTCTATCGTTCTTGGGTATCTTGTGCCTGTATAAACTTCCATGGCCGGATGTCAACCCCCATGTCAGTATATGACCACTATCCTGAAGAAAGTGAGGGCGTGTGAGACGGTGGTGTCCAGTACCCTTGCGAGGTGGGCTCACCGGCAAGCTGTACCAACGGGTCCCCCGAGCGTTGTCCATAACCAACACCACAGTGTTCTCCATCGTCGGCAAGCTGTGCCGAAAGACAATGCCTAGCCTCCCCTTCACCTCCGCGAGGAACCACGTATCGGGTCTTAATGGACAATGGTCGTGCCCTGGGCTTGACACGCTCTTCCTCGAGATCGAACGACATGACGCACCTGTTGGCGGCGATCCAGTACGTCGTGCCATTGATGCTGACGATCCCGGCGCCAAGGTTGCATCCCGGGTAAGTGGCTGGGATCACAACATCTCGCCAGGTTGCCTCCCCGAGCGTGAGCACCTGCAATGCAGGGAACTCCCAGTTGGCCAAGCGGCACGGTACGTGCACAATCTTATACTGCCTCGTTGCCGGATGGTACCCGAAACTGTAGGCCTGGTGCCAGTGGCACTGATCTTGGCCAACATTGCCATGGACTCCACATGACGACGTTGGCAATGGCAGAGGCGGGACGTCGAGCGTCTCGCCGGTGACCGGGTTGGCCAAGGTGATGGCGCCGCCTGGCAACCCGTCGTCGCACAGGCAGACTAGGCCGTTGCAGGTGCCGACGATGCGCATGCGCTTGCAGCGGGGAGGCGTGCTGCTGCTCCAGAGGTCCCTCCGGCGCCCTGTTCGGTCGTCGATGACAAACGGCGAGCCCCCGTCGGTGACAACGAGAGTCTTGGGGCGGTGCGGAAGCATTAACGAGCTCTCGTCGACGACGTTGCGCCAGTGTCGGGAGACGAGGCGGAAACGACAGCGGGTGTTGGCCGGGAGCCGTAGCAGGATCTCGACGAAGGTGTCTGTTGGGAATCGCCAGCGGGTGCCCTCGTCGTGCGAATCCATTGCTGCAGCACGGCGGGCGCGCGGCGTCGACTGGACCGATGGACGTCCCCTCGATCGAGAACCTCAACCTATAAGACTAAACCTCATTGTGTTGCTCGTTTAGGTTACGTAGGTGTCCGTTTAGATTTCCAAGCTGGGTTCGATCCTTGCCTTTGATTAAAGCCGGCTATGACCCATTGACCCGTACTCTTTCCCGTGATTTCGGTTGGGGCCGCTAACCACATTTCCGCATGCATTGATAAAGATTATTCAACGGGCACAAGAGAGAGAGATTGTACAGAGCATGTCAGGGGGTCATTGCCATGCATGCGGCCATGCAATATATATAGATTGCACAATGCTCGCTTCCGTTACAAATTCACTTGGCGAAATTATTGTTCGTTAGAACTATTCAGAGGTGTATAGAGTTCATGAATCTCCCAAGTTTGACACCTGAAGACACAGGCAATGCGTGTCGTATGTGTCGACGCAAAAGTCTCAGGGTCACTTATTCACCTTGTTCACCTTCAAGATGTACCAGCAACTCCAGTTAAGTTGGCACGCTATGCCCTCCATGACCCAGACCTCTGTCGTGGCAAGCTGTTCTGAGTCGTAGCTAAAAGTGATGCCTAGCCTCCCGTGCACCTCCACTAGGCCCCAGTTGCCGGGTCTAGATAGTACTCCCTCCGTTCGGAAAATGATGTCATAAAAATGAACTATAGATATGCCATTTTTGTGACATCCTTTTCCGAACGGAGTGAGTATATTCGGCAGTGGTATAGTGGATGTGAAGTTTTCATTGTTGAGGTCAAACGACATAATGCCTCTCTGCCCCCAACTGCGAAATAGATGTAGCCGTCGGCGCTCACGATCCCGGCATCAAGGTTGCATCTCGCACCGCGGCCGATCATGGGGACATCCCTCCAGGATGCCTCCCCTACTGTGAACACCAATACACGGTCCAAGTACCGTGGGATGTGCCGGATCTTGTACCGACCCGTTGTTGGGTGGTATGTGAACGTGTATGTCTGCTGCCACTTGCGATGGCCAACTGCATATCGTGGTGGCAACGGCGGGATAGCCAACGTCTCTCCGGTGACTGGGTTTGCCAAAGTGATGGCGCCGCTGCGGTTGTTGCATAGACAGATGATACCATTGCACGTGCCGACCATGGTCATGTCTTTGTAGTGGCCACCAGTGCCATGAGTCCATAGCTCCCGTGTAGGGTACGCTGTCGTCGACAGGTAGTCAAAAACGAGCGCGGTCTCCTTGGTGACGACGAGAGTCTTGGCGCGGTTCCGCAGGTCCGTGGCCGTGCGCGTGTCGACGATGTCACGCCAGTAGCGGCAGACAAGGCGGACCGGCGGCGATTGTTGGGCGGGAGGCGCGTCAAGATCTCCGTGAGGACGTCCGGCCCGAAGGTCTTGCAGCTTCTGGTGCCCTTGTCCATGATCGTCACCTCGATCTTCTCGTACAAGGGTTTCGGCGCGTTTTAACCCGATGCAGATCGCCTGCTTTGGTTGTCAACTTTGCAGTGATTTTGATCGATCGGCAGTCTGCCATACACAAACATATTCTCACGAGGATTACTCCAATCCTATGTGTATCCGCGTGCATATGCTTATATGTTGGAAATACGGGTGTTGTACATATACCTGAACTCTGAGGCAGGCCCCGTATAGTAATCGAGTTCTTAGACATTTATGATTTCTGTTTGAGTACTTTTTTATGTCTTTCTTCGCAGAAATTCGGACCATGCGGTTTACCACGGGCTGAAAGTCGCTTACCCGGTACATGTTGTGACACGCGAGAAGGGCCCAGGGTGCGAGTGTTGGGATGTACTCGAGGGCCCCGGTGCCCGATAGTTACGAAAAACTATCTGCCGCGTACTGGGACATATACTGCCCTGCTGGCCCGTAAGAGGCTCAGGATGGGCTGGGCCATTAACGTCGTATTTCTTCTTCTTCTTCTTCCTTTCATTTCCTTTTTCGTTATTTTCCCTGTTTCTGGGAATAGTACTCTTTCTGAGATATACGATTTTTTTCTTGCGAACCCATGAATAGTATTTTGCAAACATTAACCAATTTATCGAGATGTATGAACATTAATACCAATTTTTAAAATACATACACATTTTCTTAATATATGAGCATTTTATAGGTGAACCTTTTGAGAAACCCCTGAACCGTTTTTTAAGAAACATAGTTTTTAATGTACATGAACATGTTAAAAAATACATGAGTTTTTTGTGATACATGACAAAAAATGTTGTATGTGAACATTTTTGTTTTTCACAAAGCATAAATATTTTTCCTAATTATTAAATTAATTATATAAATTAATTTGTTGAAATAGTTTTTAGATTACCGAAGAATAAAAAATTAAAACAATATCTCCCTGCGGGATTAGTAAACTACATGATTTTAGATCCCATAGTGTTTGATTGCACAGAAAGTAATTGTAAAAGAAAATAGAGTGGTGGAGATTTTTTCTCTAAAATATAGTACAAAGAAATTCTTTGTAGTAATTTCAATGGATTGTAATCCTGTGAACCAAATGGTCCTTGTAGGACAAAATTCCGAGGATCCAATTCCTCCAAAAGTGCTACACAATTGTTTTGTATCAAAGGAACCCTAAAAGATTGTATTCCAACATATTTGAAAACAGTGTTCCAGATTACTGCTAAAGTACCGTCCTGATTTCTACCGTAATAACTGTGTTCTTGTACCCGTTTGATCTCATGGGATCTGCATGATCCAGCTGCTACCTAAAAACTATTCATACCAGTGAAACCGCACCACACATTTCCGGTGGTCAACGTGTAACATCCCAATTTTCACAAAAAATTAAAACTTTTCATTTGCATCATGCATCATGTCATTGCATCATTGTTTGCATTGTGTGTGAATTCAAATTATGAAATTTAGAGAAAATTGTCTCAAAAACAATATTTGCATTTTATCTGCAAATGCCTTTCAAACCTATTTCAAATTTTAAATAAAGTTTTTGAATATTTTATCCTCAATACATGCTAAACATGTGGGGCATGTTTTTACAAAAGTATAGAAATTGGTTTGAGTGGTTTTGGTTTTATAAATCAAAAGTTATTTGAATTTAGTTAAAAACAGAAAAGAAAACAGTTTCTGGAAAAAAATGCGTAGCCTGCGCTGTTGGGCCGAGCCCATCTATCCTAACGCGCGCGTGGTAGATAGTGCAGCCCAGCTGCGTGCTCCTCTCGCTACCACCCCGGCCCCACTTGTCATCCCCATCCCCTCGACGTGAAGAACACGGAGTCTTCTCCGAAACCCTAACCAAATCCCAACCGAATCCGGCTTGATTCGCACGCAATCGCACGCGTTGTTGACCCCTATATAATCTCCACGACACCGCCGCCTTTTTGCCCCAAACAAATCGAGACGAGAGCCCCCAGGCTGCCCGCACGAGTCGCCGCCGTGCCGCCACTGCCGTCGACGACCTCGCCGTACTCCGGTGAGCCCTTGCGCGCATTGCCCCTCGCAACCCTTCCTTTCGCTTCGCCGCGACCGTGCGCACCTCCCTGACACCTCGCCGTATTTTCTCGCGCAGCAGATCGAGAGATCCATCATCGACAAGAGCTCGCCGCCGCCACCCCGAACATCGACGAGCGATCCCAGGAGGAGAAGGAAGCTCGCGACATCATCGACCACGCCACCAGCTCCGCCGCGACGCTCTGCATCTCCTGGTACCAAGCCCCCATCCTCCCCTTCTTTTCCGTCGCGTTTAGCTCGTCGCCGGCGATGGCGCCGCCGTAGGAACTAGGGTTCCGGCATGTTTTCGGCGGAAAACGTCGGTCATTTTGGTACAGTAGATCTAGGCCGTTGGATCGTTTTTGCACGGTGGAGATTAGATGCATCACGAAGCGGTACCAGCCAACCAGAGATCGCCACGTCGCCAAGTCGTCCGCGAAGCCTCGCCGCATCCGTCCGCGTCCGTCCGCACCCGTCCGCGTCCGCATCGCCGCAAGACCAGTCAACAGAGGCTCCGCACCAACCAGAAGACGCCACGTCGACGGAGGACTCCAGCGCGAAGATCTTTTCAGTTTTCTTTACGTTTTAGCCCCTGCGCATCACAGATTAGTCCCTGCGATTTAGATCTATTATTAATTTTTATTCCTTTATCCAAAATTTATGAAATTTATATTTTTGGAAAGCTAATAATGTGTAGAAACTTTCTATATGCTTAATTTGAGGTTTGGACGAAATTAATTTAGATAAATTTTAAAAATGGTTTAATTGATATTTTGGCTATAATTTAATTATAAAAATTGATAATTGAGCAAAATATTTTGCTATATTTTGTTTGTATAAGTAATGGCCGTAGTATTGCTCTAGTATTTTTGTATAAGTGTTTTTATGTTTTTGCATGTATTTTGTTTTTATTGCTTTTAGGTGTTATTTTAATAAGTAAATTATATTAAAATTGTTCTCCACATTATTTTCGAATAGAAAATTTAGCTAAGTAATTATGACCATGTTATATGCAAAATAACTTAGAAATATTTCACCCCACCAAATATTTCTTCCTTAGAAAATTTTGGGTAATAAAATTTGAGAACACTTAGAATTTTTCCTTAGAAATTTCAACACATTAAAAATGCTAAACTTGTCCTTAGAAATTTTTAGTATCTAGAAAACTTAGTTATTTCCTTAGAAATTATTCTAAGTACTTGCTATAACAAATGTTGGTCCTTAGAAAAATTTATCAACTATTGCTATCATACCTTTTTCCTTAGAAAATTTTAGCACTTCTTATTTTGTTTACTTTCCTTAGAAATTATTTTGGACATGATGTGTTAGTTTAGTCCTTAGTTAAATTTCGACCCAAGTGTTAGGACCTTGGTCCTTAGTCATTTTTGGACCTTCTTGATTGTCTTGTTTTAACTTAGAATTATTTCATGGCATGGCATGCATGCATCTCTAGTCCTTAGAAATATTTTGCACATCATGCATGACATATTTTCCTTAGAAGTTTTATGAAAATTGTTTGTTCATTATGTATTGTTTGATGTGTTAGAAACTCCGGAGGGAAACGAGGACTGTTGCAGCTGCTGTTGTTCTGCTTGTTGCCAAGGCAAGTGGCACACCCCCATGAAGTTTTCCTAAGTATTTTATATGCATTACTTAGTGTATTTCTTATATGCATGTGTTGGATAGTATTATAGCTATATGCTAAACCCACCATACCTTTACTCTAGTTGTGTCTAGAATCCCTTTTGATAACTTAGTAGATTATTGGATGCTATGCAAATGTGTTTTCTTTAAAGCTAAATTCTACTAAGTAATTTATCACCTGGGTGGACTTGGTTATGAAAAGATGATGGAAAGGTTGAGTGTCATCTCTTAGGGGTGACCTCTAAGGGATGGTCACTTGTGGTTGCCACCCAGGGTATTAAGGGGCCAATGTTTTCTCTAAGTGAAGTTGCTTACCGTGCAGCCATTAGTCATATGGGCTCTGACTTGATGGATTAAGTTGCGTGGACTCGTCCCGTCTTGACAGGTGGTGGTAGATGGTTAGAATGGGAACGGGTCAAGGCGGCATGGGATGAGGAAATGCTTCTGAAAAGTCTCGTCTCAACTCTCTCCTTTTCCTTAGCACAAATTGAGTGCTTGAGGATAGTTTGGGTTTGTTGGGTCTAATGGTGAAAGTGCACAACCTCTGCAGAGTTAAAAACTAAGTACTTAGCCGTGTCCCCGGTTACGGACAATTTGAGCAGCTGATCAAGGATTCAACGGAGGCTTCATCATTCAAATTTCGAAATTAAAACTTGGTGGTGAACAAGGGTAGTTAAGACAATGGTTTTCAAGCCATCTTGTCTCAAAATTTTGAAGGAAAAGTTTTACAAAGTGTTAGGCAAAATTGGCTTTTATGCAAATCAGCCTTCAAACTCCACCAGCCAAATATGCATATAGGTTATAGAGTTATTCCTATATGAGTCCACATAGTGTCACTTGCCAGGATCATTTTTAATGATTCTGACCCACTCTGTTGCAAATATTACTTTGTTGCAGACTTTTCTGACGATGAGTAAGGTCACGTTTGGGTTTCGAGTCTGCAACCAACATGTTTTCGCCTGTGGCGCATCATGAAGATGGAGGCTCATTGAAGATTTATTCCGCTGCTTTATTTGTTTTGAGCTAGCTATAAGCTATGCAAAGATGTATCGAACTATTTATTTTCCAAGTCTGGATCATTCGTGTAATAATTGATACAATGTTGTGATATTCATCTTAAACTGTGTGTGCAAATGAAACGATCCAGGGGTTTGCACTATACACAGGTACCTTGCCATTTTCTAAGTGCAGGTACATTACAGATGGTATCAGAGCATAGTGTTGCCTGTAGGATCGAAACCCTAGGTTTGGTTAGAAATAAGTTGGCCAAAAACTTAATTTATTTACTAAGTATAAAAGCTTCTATGATATATTCTTGCTTTTTCTTCTAAGTACTCGTAATTCTTTACTTATGCATTTATCTCATACTTGTTTCTTCCTAAACTAAAGGATGACGAAGAGGTTCGAGTACATTGACGAGGAGGACTACCCGGTGACCCGCTTCGGCAGCATCATGTTCGACATCCTCAAGCACCTGAAGCTACCTACACCCATGATCAAGGGATGCATCTTGAAGAAGTTCAAAAGAGAAGGCCTTTGGGGAATCAGGGTGTTTCAACAAGGACGTGAAGGCGAAGCACCCATTGAGTACAGAGTAATGGGAGTCTCCATGGAGAGAGGAATCGACATCATCATGCAACACGTGATAGCTTGCCTTTGTGGACGCTACTCCAATGAATTGGAGGGGCACTACTCCTTCCCTTTTGGAAGGCGTGACGATGAAGGATCACCCTTCTGCTATGGCACCGAGAACATGGGCAAAGATGAGTTCGTGAGCGACTATTTCCAAGGCTTAGAACTCTTAGTCCATGATCTTTACTTTGATACCAGTGAGGAACTCCACAAGAATGATGAGCTTTGCGCCCAAGTCCAAGTGAATGATGAGAAGATAAAAGAGCAAGAAGAGAAGACCAAGGAGCTAGAAGAGAAGTTCAAGGCCCAAGAGAAGAAATTCATAAGTCAAGAGAAGAGAGTCAAGCAAAGAAACAAGCAAATAAGGGACTTGAAGGAAGAACTCTCCACCAATGATGTGGAGCTTGAAGCTGATTGTGACTTGATCAAGCGACTTCGTGCTGAGAAGAAGGAACTCCAAGAGAGAAACGCAGAATTGGAGAAGGAAGTGAAGGATCTCAGAAGCGTGCTATTCAGGAAGGCTTTGAAATCCAAGAATTTGAAGAAGAAGTAGATGAAGGCATGATTGAGGACTAGGATAGTTAGTGAGACTACCATTTTACCTTACGCACCATTTTACCTTACGCCTTTTAAATTTTCGAATTTTAGTTTGGAACTACCAACTTGTGGTAGGACAATACCTAGTACCCTTTGATGTTTAGTTCGAATTGAGACAAGAGAAATTTGGAGTTGAAGTTTTGCTTGATGTGTTGTTTGATTGCTTTCTATGTGATGCTTGTATGGGTAGAATTATTTCTCATAGACCTGTCTATCTTTTACTCACCTATGCTAAAACCACAGATGCCTCCCCGTCGTGACAACACCAACAACAACAACAACAACAACAACGAAGCTATGATGCAACAGATGATGGCAGCCCAGACTCAGCTGATGACCATGATGGCACAATTCATGGCAAATCAACATGGACCTCCACCACCACCACCTCCTCCCCAAGTGGACAGACTTGCCAGGTTCTTAGGCTTAGGCCAAACAAGTTCTCAACTACAACTGACCCAATTGTGGCTGATGACTGGCTGCGTTCTGTGCAAAAGGATCTGGTGACAGCTGAATGTGAAGATGCTGAGAAAATTAGGTTCACCGCACATCTGCTTGAAGGACCTGCAGCCCAATGGTGGGAAACTTATCAGATTACTCACCCATTGGACACTTTGACTTGGGAGGAATTCAAGGAAGGATTTCGTAATGCTCATATCTCCACAGGCATTATGAATCTGAAACAGGAAGAGTTCCGCAATCTGCGTCAGGGGAACAGAAGTCTTAAGGAGTACATGGATGACTTTCATGCCTTGTCTCGATATGCTCCTGAGGACGTTGACACAGATGTAAAGAGGAAGGCTAAATTTCTCAAGGGACTAAGTGATGAGCTGAAGATACCTTTGACTGTGGCTTATGCTCCAACTTATCAGACACTTCTTGATCAGGCAATCACCCTTGAGGATAGCATGAAGAAAGCTGAAAACAGGAAGAGGAAGATGAATTCAAACAAGCACCACTCTGAACCCTCATTTAAGAAGCACTTTGTTCATGATGGGAACCATGGTCATAAACATGGGAACCACAATGGGGGCAACTTTCACAAACCCCATGCTCACAATCACAATGGAGGATTCAAGGGAAACAATGGAGGATCAAATGGAGGACACAGGGGAAATGGACATGCTGGACATAACCATAACAATGGACAGCATCGCCCAAATTCTGAACCCAAGAAAGATCTCAGCCAGGTGCTCTGCTACAAGTGCAACAACAAGGGACATTATGCTAATGAATGCCCTGAGAAGAGAGTGGACACTCCTAGCAAGCCCAATCCTTTCAACAAGGGACATGTGAACCACATCAATGTTGAAGAAGTCTATGATGAACCTGATGCTGTGATTGGTACGTTCCTAATCAACTCCTGTCCAGCATTAGTTTTATTTGATACTGGAGCATCGCATTCATTCATTTCAAGAGAATTTGTAAACAAGCATGGGCTAGCTGAGGAAACCATAGGCAAACCAATTAGAGTAAGCTCCCTGGGGGAGAAATGTTAGTAAACTCTGGGTGTAGACAACTTAACCTTGAGATTGGAAAGCACAGTTTCCAGCAAACCTAATCATCCTAGAAACCCAAGGTCTAGACGTCATTCTGGGATGGATTGGATGACTCATTTGAGGGATCATAGACTGTGCAAACAGAGCAATCACCCTCACCACCCAGAAAAGAAGACGATCAGATTCAAGTCAAAGTTTGAAATGAAGAAGTTTAGGTTAATTCTCTTAAGGGGGTTAGCCTCGGTGATGTGCTCATAGTAAGGGAATACCCAGATGTGTTTCCTGAAGAACTACCGGGAATGCCACCCGATAGAGATGTTGAGTTTCTCATTGAGCTTAAACCAGGCACAGGACCAATAGCCAAGACCATACCCAATGGCGACAGAGGAACTGAAAGAACTCAAGAAACAGTTGGAGGAACAGTTGCAGAAAGGTTTTATCCGTCCAAGTTCTTCACCTTGGGGAGCACCAATCTTGTTTGTTGAGAAGAAAGACAGTACTCAGAGGCTAGTCACGGACTATAGAGCTTTAAATGAAGTAACCATTAAGAACAAATACCCACTCCTAGAATCAACGACCTCTTTGATCAATTGAAAGGAGCCTGTGTGTTCTCAAAGATTGATCTCAGATCTGGATACTTTCAGATGAAGGTTAGAGAGTTGGACATACCTAAGACTGCTTTCACCACCCGATACGGTTTGTATGAGTACACAGTTATGCCTTTTGGCTTAACCAATGCGCCGGCATACTTCATGAATATGATGAATAAAGTGTTCATGGATTTCTTAGACAAGTTTGTCGTGTGTTCATCGATGACATCTTGATCTACTCCAAAAGCCACAAGGAACATGAGGAACATCTACGTCAAGTTTTGCAAAGACTTAGAGAGCACAAATTGTATGGCAAGTTCAGCAAATGTGAGTTTTGGCTGGAACAAGTAGGATTTCTAGGACACATTGTGTCTAAGGATGGAATAGCAGTAGACCCTGAAAAGGTTTCGGCAGTAACCAACTGGGAGTCGCCCAAGAATGTGGGAGAATCCGTAGTTTTCTGGGACTAGCAGGATACTATAGGAGATTCATTGAAAATTTCTCCAAAATTGCTAAGGCCTTAACAGAATTGCTACAAAAGGGCAAGAAGTTTGTGTGGACCGAAGAATGTGAAACTAGTTTTCAAGAACTGAAGAAACGTTTAGTATCAGCACCTATTCTATGTTTACCAGATCTGGAGAAAGATTTCCAAGTGTACTGCGATGCTTCACATCGAGGACTTGGAGGTGTGTTGATGCAAGAAGGCAAAGTGGTGTCATATGCCTCAAGGCAGCTCAAGAAGCATGAAGTCAACTACCCCACACATGACTTAGAATTAGCAGCAGTAGTACATGCCCTGAAGATATGGAGGCCCTATCTCTATGGAAAGCGTTGTGAAGTATTCACGGACCATAAAAGTCTTAAATACTTCTTCACACAGAAGGAAATGAACATGCGACAAAGGAGATGGCTGGAATTGATTAAGGACTATGACCTGAGTTTGCAATACCACCCAGGAAAAGCCAATGTAGTAGCTGATGCCTTAAGCCGTAAAACTTATGTTAACGGACTCACGGCAGGGGAATTGCCAGAAGAACTATGCAGGGATTCAAGGATCTTAGGTTGGAGATAGTACCTGAAGGTTTTGTAGCATCTCTAGAAGTGCAACCTCTTTTGATGGACAAAATCAAGGAGGCTCAAAAGGAGACAAAGTGATGGAAGAAATCAAGAAAAATTTAGGTGAAGGCAAGGCCAAAGGTTTTCGACTAGATGAAGAAGGCACAGTATGGTTCATGAAACGAATTTGTGTTCCAGAAGATGTGATCTCAGAAAGTTGATACTTCAGGAAGCCCATGATTCACCTTACTCCATACACCCGGGTAACACCAAGATGTATATGGATGTAAGGAGAGGTTTTGGTGGAACAATTTGAAAAGAGATATTGCTGAATATATTGCCAAGTGTGATGTGTGTAGCCGTGTAAAGCTGAGCATCAGAAGCCAGCAGGGTTACTTCAACCTTTGCCAGTACCCGACTGGAAATGGGATCAGATTGGGATGGACTTCATCACAGGTCTACCCAGAACCAAGTCTGGTTATGATTCTATTTGGGTTATTGTTGATCGTTTGACCAAGGTAGCTCATTTCGTGCCTGTGAAGACAACTTACACAAGTGCCAAGCTAGCAGATATTTACATGAAGAGAATAGTATGTTTGCATGGAGTTCCAAAGAAGATTGTGTCAGATAGAGGCACTCAATTCACTTCACATTTCTGGAAGCAGTTACATGAAGTCCTTGGAACTAGGCTAGAGTTTAGCACAGCTTTCACCCCCAGACTGATGGACAGACTGAAAGGGTAAATCAAATCCTGGAGGACATGCTGAGAGCATGTGCATTAGACTATAAGTCTAGTTGGGATGATAATCTCCCATATGCTGAGTTCTCTTATAATAATAGTTATCAAGCCAGCATAGAGATGTCACCATTTGAAGCACTGTATGGAAGGAAATGCACTACCCCACTTTTGTGGAGTGGAGTAGGAGAAAGAAGTCTGTTTGGTCCTGATATAATCGAAGAAGCTGAAGAAAAGGTTAGGCTGATTAAGGACAGATTGAAGGCAGCTCAATCTAGGCAGAAAAGTTATGCTGATTCCAAACGGAGAGAAGTCACTTATGATATTGGAGATAGAGCCTATCTTAGAGTCTCACCCCTTCGTGGAGTGAAGAGGTTTGGAATCAAAGGAAAACTGTCACCAAGGTTTATTGGACCTTATAAAGTTTTGTCACGTAAAGGAGAAGTGGCTTATGAATTGGAACTACCGGAAGCACTTTCCGCAGTTCACAATGTTTTCCATGTTAGTCAGCTGAAGAAGTGTCACCCTGAAATGGCAGAAACTCCGCTGAGAGATACAGTGCCACTAGAAGAAGTTCAGCTGGAAAGTGATCTCACCTATGAGGAAAAACCCATAAAAATTTTGGAGACAGCAGAGAGAATTACCAGAACCAAGACCATCAAATTTTGCAAAGTACAATGGAATCATCATTCAGAGGAAGAAGCAACTTGGGAAAGAGAAGATGACCTTAGAGAAGAACATCCTCACCTATTTGCTAGCCAAACCGAATCTCGAGGGCGAGATTCATCTTAAGGGGGTTAGGTTTGTAACATCCCAATTTTCACAAAAATTTAAAACTTTTCATTTGCATCATGCATCATGTCATTGCATCATTGTTTGCATTGTGTTGAATTCAAATTATGAAATTTAGAGAAAATTGTCTCAAAAACAATATTGCATTTTATCTGCAAATGCTTTTCAAACCTATTTCAAATTTTAAATAAAGTTTTTGAATATTTTATCCCCAATACATGCTAAACATGTGGGGCATGTTTTTACAAAAGTATAGAAATTGGTTTGAGTGGTTTTGGTTTTATAAATCAAAAGTTATTTGAATTTAGTTAAAAACAGAAAAGAAAACAGTTTCTGGAAAAAAAATGCGCAGCCTGCGCTGTTGGGCCAAGCCCATCTATCCTAACGCGCGCGTGGTAGATAGTGCAGCCCAGCCCCGCCGCGACGCCCTGCATCTCCTGGTACCAAGCCCCCATCCTCCCCTTCTTTTCCTTCGCGTTTAGCTCGCCGCCGGCGATGGCGCCGCCGTAGGAACTAGGTTTCCGGCATGTTTTCGGCGGAAAACATCGGTCGTTTTGGTACAGTAGATCTAGGCCGTTGGATCGTTTTTGCACGGTGGAGATTAGATGCATCACGGAGCGGTACCAGCCAACCAGAGATCGCCACGTCGCCAAGTCGTCCGCGAAGCCTCGCCGCATCCGTCCGCGTCCGTCCGCACCCGTCCGCGTCCGCATCGCCGCAAGACCAGTCAACGGAGGCTCCGCACCAACCAAAAGACGCCACATCGACGGAGGACTCCAGCGCGAAGATCTTTTCAGTTTTCTTTACGTTTTAGCCCCTGCGCATCACAGATTAGTCCCTGCGATTTAGATCTATTATAATTTTTTACTCGATTATCCAAAATTTATGAAATTTATATTTTTCGAAAGCTAATAATGTGTAGAAACTTTCTATATGCTTAATTTGAGGTTTGGACGAAATTAATTTAGATAAATTTTAAAAATGGTTTAATTGATATTTTGGCTATAATTTAATTATAAAAATTGATAATTGAGCAAAATATTTTGCTATAATTTTTTTTTGTATAAGTAATGGCCGTAGCATTGCTCTGTATTTTTGGTAGAAGTGTTTTTATGTGGTTTTGCATGTAATTTGTTTTTATTGCTTTTTAGGTGTTATTTTAATAAGTAAATTATATTAAAATTGTTCTCCACATTATTTTCAAATAGAAATTTTAGCTAAGTCATGATGATCATGTTAGATGCAAAATAACTTAGAAATATTTCACCTCTCCCACAAAAGTGTTATTTCTTCCTTAGAAAATTTGGGTAATGAAAGTTTGACAACACTTTTACTTAGAATTTTTCCTTAGAACTTTCAACACATTAAAAGTGCTAAACTTGTCCTTAGAATTTTTTTAGCATCTAGAAAACTTAGTTATTTCCTTAGAAATTATTCTAAGTACTTGCTATAACAAATGTTGGTCCTTAGAAAAATTTATCAACTATTGTTATTATACCTTTTTCCTTAGAAAATTTTAGCACTTCTTATTTTGTTTACTTTCCTTAGAAATTATTTTGGACATGATGTGTTAGCTTTAGTCCTTAGTTAAATTTCGACCCAAGTGTTAGGACCTTGGTCCTTAGTCATTTTTGGACCTTCTTGATTGTCTTGTTTTAACTTAGAATTATTTCATGGCATGGCATGCATGCATCTCTAGTCCTTAGAAATATTTTGCACATCATGCATGACATATTTTCCTTAGAAGTTTTATGAAAATTGTTTGTTCATTATGTATTGTTTGATGTGTTAGAAACTCCGGAGGGAAACGAGGACTGTTGCAGCTGCTGTTGTTCTGCTTGTTGCCAAGGCAAGTGGCACACCCCCATGAAGTTTTCCTAAGTATTTTATATGCATTACTTAGTGTATTTCTTATATGCATGTGTTGGATAGTATTATAGCTATATGCTAAACCCACCATACATTTACTCTAGTTGTGTCTAGAATCCCTTCTGATAACTTAGTAGATTATTGGATGCTAAGCAAATGTGTTTTCTTTAAAGCTAAATTCTACTAAGTAAATTATCACCTGGGTGGACTTGGTTATGAAAAGATGATGGAAAGGTTGAGTGTCATCTCTTAGGGGTGACCTCTAAGGGATGGTCACTTGTGGTTGCCACCCAGGGTATTAAGGGGCCAATGTTTCTCTAAGTGAAGATTGCTTACCGTGCAGCCATTAGTCATATGGGCTCTGACTTGATGGATTAAGTTGCGTGGACTCGTCCCGTCTTGACAGGTGGTGGTAGATGGTTAGAATGGGAACGGGTCAAGGCGGCATGGGATGAGGAAATGCTTCTGAAAAGTCTCGTCTCAACTCTTTCCTTTTCCTTAGCACAAATTGAGTGCTTGAGGATAGTTTGGGTTTGTTGGGTCTAATGGTGAAAGTGCACAACCTCTGCAGAGTTAAAAACTAAGTACTTAGCCGTGTCCCCGGTTACGGACAATTTGAGCAGCTGATCAAGGATTCAACGGAGGCTTCATCATTCAAATTTCGAAATTTAAAACTTGGTGGTGAACAAGGGTAGTTAAGACAATGGTTTTCAAGCCATCTTGTCTCAAAATTTTGAAGGAAAAGTTTTACAAAGTTTTAGGCAAAATTGGCTTTTATGCAAATCAGCCTTCAAACTCCACCAGCCAAATATGCATATAGGTTATAGAGTTATTCCTATATGAGTCCACATAGTGTCACTTGCCAGGATCATTTTTAATGATTCTGACCCACTCTGTTGCAAATATTACTTTGTTGCAGACTTTTCTGACGATGAGTAAGGTCACGTTTGGGTTTCGAGTCTGCAACCAACATGTTTTCGCCTGTGGCGCATCATGAATATGGAGGCTCTTTGAAGATTTATTTCCGCTGCTTTATTTGTTTTGAGCTAGCTATAAGCTATGCAAAGATGTATCGAACTATTTATTTTTCCAAGTCTGGATCATTCGTGTAATAATTGATACAATGTTGTGATATTCATCTTAAACTGTGTGTAAATGAAACGAATCCAGGGGTTTGCACTATACACAGGTACCTTGCCATTTTCTAAGTGCAGGTACATTACACAACGTCTACCCATCAATACAATTCCAAACTGGAGTATCTATACTCCATGTGTAAATCGTAGACTGACTGAGTAGTTTACAATCCTACACTGCACATCCATGATCTGCAATGCAAGTATGGCGAGCAATGCATGGGTTCAGAAAGCGGGGCTGCTGTTGCCGCAATCCAATGCCAATCCACTTCGACGCTCACTGCAGTTCACTTGCGTGTCCGTCGGTGTGTCACTCGCTCTTCCCGAGAAAAGGAAATTATTCTATCTACACGAAAACTGTAGCGCCTGTCATTTCCAAGGCGAAAGCACGTTGGCGCCATTGCTGCCCTGCCGCGGCAGGAGGAGTAGACAAATTAAACAAAAGGCAGCGCGGCATCATCATCTCTCGTCGTCGTCGTGGACTCGTCGTTAATTAAAAAGTGCTGGCGAATCCAGAGACGGATCAGCGATCTAATCGGCCATGTCTCTGAAGTGGAAAGAACATGTGCTCGTCGAGATCGAACGTACCCAGGGTAAATTATTAGCTTAAGAGAAAGGTAATTGGCCTTCCGCTTTGGCTCTTATGCCAGTGCCATATGTCCCATGCAGCCATGATTAAGAAAAAGCTTATAGGGCGCTTTGGTTTGGAGAAGAAGCATGTACGTGGAGAAGGAAACAGGAAAAGCTGCAAGTGTTTTTGCTTCTCTTTTATTAGTCACTAGCCTATGTTTTTTCAGGCGCCCTGTACTGCACAGTGAAACAGTAACATCTTCAGGTAGAGAACTGTGCTGGTAATAGATGATAGCTCACGTTCAATGCCATCACGGTGAACTATTCACCTGTCCTAAAAAATTGAACTGTTTTTTGAGTAAAGTCCACTGAAATATTTACTACTTTGAAATTACATGTCCTTGAAACCTTCCTGTATAGTCAGTCTGCTTGGTTACCTCGTCCCGTCTTTGTGGTCTTAGTGCCATGGTCGCGGAGTGCGGTGGCGGAGTCAGGAATTGAACTGAGTCGGGTCAAACAAATAAGGTCTAAAAAAATTAGGCAGAAAAACAAGTGTATTCAACACAAGAAAGCCGGTCCAAACAGATTCAATTTCATATTTCATTAAGCAACAAGAAAACTACATAAAAATAGTGCTACATTTTGATAAGATAGTACCATTAAGTTGAATCCATGTTGGCAAGACGAAAGTGTCGAGGAAGATGACCTCTATGGTCATTGTAGGAATGGAAACGTAGCATAATCTTCTTGTCATCAATTTTTGCAAATATCTCTTTCTCAACATAGCAAATCATCAAATTATTGAGCCAATCATCCCCTATCCTGTTTCGAAGATGTGACTTTATAATATTCATGGCCGAGAAAACTCTCTCAGCTGATGTTGTTACCATAGGTAATGTCAACACAAGTGTAATAAGGCGATAAACCAATGGAAAGGTCAAATGTTGACATGGACAAATTATGGTTAACAAACATTGCATCTAATTATCTTTTCAAAGAAGCCGATGTAGTATCAAGAACATGCTCAACACCAGCAATCTTTCCAGGGTCTCTCCTTTTTGGTTCACAAACCTATAAACAATAAGATAAGAACATATAAGATTACAATAAATGAGTAGAGAGAAACTAGCCAATAACATATAAGATTACAATAAGCGAATGACTAACCTCAAGATCACAGCCATTTGCTCTTTAACCGATACATCACGAGACTCGTCAACAAGTAGAGAGAAAGAGACATTTCCAAGCTCACTCATTATGACTTCTGTAGTCTCTTCTTCACATGCTTTTGCTATATCTAGTTGGATTTCACGAGATATCAATTGACAATTGTCAGGAGCATTCTCATTAATAACATTGGCTACATCCTCGCATCTTGCGCCATACCAATCCAACATCTCACGGAAATTGCCCTCGTTCAAGGAAGTGCTAGACTCGTCATGCCCACGAAAAGCTAGACCTTGTTCAAGTAGAAATCTGACAACACCCACAACAGCCCTCAAAAGAATTTCATAATCAATATGCAATTGTTCTTCATGACAGACAAGAGCATATGCCACACTTTGCTTTTTATTTATGAAATTTCACAACTATTTCTTACATTGTTGTGAATGCTATTTGGTCCACCTACATGAGACTTGAAATTTTCCGATGCTTTCTTCCAATTTTTAAACCCCGTCTTTGTGAAAACATCATATCCAAAGTGTGAACTATTGCTTGACGATTTGAAAAGAAAACAATGGAAACAATATGCAACATCCTTCTCAACACTATACTCTAACCAATCATATTTGGCATACCATGCATCTAAAAATGACCGGTGATCCGGACCAAATTTTGTTTTCGGAAAATTATGACCAATTAAACGATTATGGCCTCTTTACAAATATTCCCATCGCATCTTATCCCTGATTTCAGGGGTACCATATTCATCAATTGGTCTCCGAACTCCAGGATCGGCAACCACATTTGCTAGATCAAAGATTTCAGAAACATTTGCATGTTGAGTTTCCTACAGTATTGAAATCAAAATCAATCTTTGAGAAATCTTCAGCACACTACTGCTCACTATACAAGTAGACATCAAAACTAAAATTGAAATCTAAAATCCGAACTCCCAAGGGGAAATTAACCTGCTCATGGCGTGCCCTCTTGAGATTTATGGAGGCTTCTTTTTCTTGCCGAGCTTGAGCCAGCGCTGCTGCGGCGTCCTCCTCCTCGAGCTGAAGCCATTCGGCCTCTTCGTCGGAGTCCATCAAAGCGGGTCGTGCAGGTGCAGGCAAGCTGCAAGCCTGCAATCAGATGGGGCGCGGGCGGGGCTTCGCGGCGGGAGACAGAGGGCCGACCGGGCGGGGCGTGGCGGCGGCCGGCGAGGGCGTGGCGGGTGGTGGCGCTGGAGATCGAGCGGGGCGGGCTGAGGTGAGAGAGGAAGGCAGGGCGCAGGGCAGGGACGGGTTCGACTCAGCCACACGACTTGGGTGACTTTTCTTTTTTCTCCCATCTGATTTTTTTTCCACCCAATCTGAGCCGGGTCGGTCGACCACCCTCGACCCCCTACTGGCGCCGCCCCTGGTGGGGTGGATCCCGGTCCATACGGGCGGGAGTGCTCCATTCTCACATGTTTTTTTTATGTTTGGTTACGTTTTGTGACTTACTAAGGCAGATGAGGCAGCGACTGCTCCCTGAAAATGTAATAAGGTCCTCCCCGCCTAGCCTCCGTCCCGGTGATGCTTCAGTGTCATCGAAGGGTGTGTGGAAGTGTCTCATCTCGCGAGATTCGGTCGGTTCTTGTCTTCGGTGGATCCGATTAGATCCGATCTTTGTTCGTTTTCATTTGTGTATTTACAGATTGGATCCTTCTGATCTATGCTTCTTTTCATCGGGGGCGGTTGCTATTCTTGTGTGCTGCCCGTGGGGCCTTAGAGTACGACGATTTTTTCGACTGTCTACTACAACAAGTTTTGCCCGGCTCTAATGGAGGGGTGATGACAGCGACACGACTTCGGCTCGCTCTAATGCTAGTAGTCGTCGCTAGGTGGTCTACGTTCCTTGGTGTAATTTTTGGTGTTTCTTGTGTTCTTTTGTACCAACTTGTCAGTTGATGAATAGATCCAAAGTTTCTCACAAGAAAAAAAAACTTCCTATATGTACAACTGAAAAGGTGGAGGCATGATGGAATGCTAATCTAAGCCGTCTATTTCATGGCAAAGGAAAAAAATTGGCAAGTGACACAACAGAAGGAGCAAAGCACCTAAAACCAGCACACTCGGTCCAATCACCTTTTCCTCTAAAAATACGCTATCAAGTACTCAGGCTGTACATGTTACGATTACGAAACGCGTTAATCGTGCCGAAGATGCTCAGGCTGTACATGTTTGACGTGGGGTAACTAATACTCCTACGTGATTTTGATTTGACAACTGAGGCGCGCCATGCAATGCATGTCTGCTTTTCTTTAAGCTCACTGAACAACAACAACAAAGAATATACGACTTCGCATGCACGCAGCCGAGGCCTTTCTTTCCTCTCTCGAACATAAAGGGCGGAGCTGCGAGTTAAACTCCAGTTCTCCATCGATCCATGAGTGGCAATGATAACCCAGACTCATACTACTACCAGGTCAGCTTTATCCTGTAAGAAAAAAGGCAATGCATCATATTTCTCCGGTAGGCATGCAGAATCAGAGACCAATAATATATCCGTGCTGCATGCAGGTGACCTAGTAGAGCCTAGCTAGAAAAGAAAGTGTTAGCAGCAGCCACAGTGCCCTTTTTAAACAAGAGCAGTGGTTAACTTTTTGGTGAGAATTCAGTAGCAGTAGTCACTGACGTGCATGGTGCATGGATTCCATCCACGCAAGAAAGAAGCTCGCCGCATGCATGGAGCCCTACCTCCCACCTGTTTAGAGCATCTCTAACAGAATCCGCAAATGGCCGAAATCCGCAAAATAACCGCCCGATGCGGATTCGAATCCTTAAAAACGCGGAGAACAGAACCCTCAAAATTTTCCGACCCATAAAAGTTTTTGAGGGGCCCCGTGAATCCGGCCCTCGAAACGTCAAATTCGGAGATTTAACCGCCGAACCGAGGGGCGCCTGCAGAAGGTCAAAACAGTTGGCGGGACGAACTTTTCACCACGCGCTTCATCCCCATCTCGCCGCCGCCAGCGATTCGACCCTTTTCCCGGCCGCATCTGCAGGCGCCCCGTCGCACGCGACACCCCCCGGCCGCGGACGTACCCTGCCTCCGGTTTCCGGCTCGCCCCGCCCGTGGAGAACCCTACGCCGCCGCCGCCGATCTGTGGGTGAGTCCATCTCCGCTCGATTTTGTTGTGTTTTCGGACGGAGTACTCCGTTAGTGATATGCGGTACCCGTTTCAGATGGAGTTGAGCCCGGAGGAGGAGTTTTTGCTCTCTGATTCGTCCTCCTCGGACGACTCCGACGTGGAGGCGCTGTTTGAAAGCCGGCGTCAGCAAATGGTGGTCGCCGTCCTCGCCGTCAAGGAGTTCGATGATGTAACAGCCCACTTTTGGTAATGCAAATTATGGACCAAATTTTCACTTTTTCCTTCCATACATGCATCATGGCATCCATTTGAAATTGTTAAAACAAACAACTTTTGGTTTGGCATCATTGCAAAGTAACATGCCAAACTTGCTACAACAAAATTTCACAACGATAAGACACCCAAATTTGCAAAATACAAATCCTTGGCATCTTGTATTTGTCAAGGAAGTTCTAAGAGTTCAAAATGTTATTTTGGACTTGCTCTAAAATCGCTAAAGGATTATAATTCGGAAAATTAGAAAATTGCCATATTTGACACCTATGAACAAATGTGGTCCAAACTATTTATTTTGAGGCACCAATTTTTGTGGAGCTTGCACAGGGTACAAAAAGGCTACACAAATTATTTCATATTTTTATAAAATTGCTTAGTGCCTTAATAAAATCCTTGAAGCTGCTGCTGGTTTTTTTAAAAAAAAGGAAAAACTGGGCAGGGGCCTGTTTGTGATGGGAACAGAAGTTCCAGGGGCCAATTTGCAAAAACTTCATCTCCATCCTCCTGTAGCGACCAAGGTCGCCGTGCTTGCACCGCACCACCTCGACGCCGCGCCGGGCCACCCCCTGCTCTGCCTCCCCTGCAAGAGGAGCACGCGCCCACGACCTGCTCCACCTCTGCCCCATCCCCGATCTTTTCCCCGTCTTCCCCTGTTCTCTCCCCACCGAGCCGCACCCGTGTTCGCGGTCACCGCCACATCGCCGGCGTTCGGGAGCTCTCCGAGCCAAGCCCGGGCCGCCATGAGCTCCGCCTCGCCGTGCTGCTTCTCCCCGCGATAGGAATCGATCGGGGTTGCCGTAAATCGCCGCCGCCGTCCTTGTCTCCGCCGCTGCCGCCCGAGTTCCGCCGTGAGGAAATCCGCCACCATCGACCTCCCTCCACCGTCTCCGACCGCTCCCCCGTACGAGTGGTGAGATGCCCGTGCCGTAGCACCTCTCCTGTCCCTCCCCCGTGCTCTGTGTTGCTCGCATCGACGTAGCCACCGCCGCCGTGTTCCGGTCGACGAAGAACGAGACCGGCCGTGCGACCGGCCTAGGCCGGGTGGAAGGCCGACGCTCTCGGGCCACTAGCCGGCCTTGGGCCCAGCCCAAACCGGCCTGGAGGCTGGTTGCCTCTGTGACAGGGCCGGCCTCGGAGCCAGCCTAAGCTGGGCTGAGGGCCGGACCCCTCTGTAACCTAGCCGGCCTGCCAGCCGGCCCAGACCGGGCTGGAGGCCGGGCTGCCTGTTTTTTTCCAGGAGTTCCTTTTTCTTTTCCTCCTCGTTAGCAATTGTTTCCGCTACTCCCTCACACACTTAGGGACATCGATCCTCGATGATTCCTACTAGTTCATCCCTCTTCCTCGAGTCGAGTAAATACTTTATTTATCGTTGGATTTAAAGTAATCAAAAGTAAATATTTAAAAGAGGAATTCTAAAATTAATAACTTTTGATCGGGGCCTCCGAAAAATGTGTCCCTTATACCAAAATGTTCAGAAAAATATGAATCACCCCGAATCATCATCATCATGCATACTTGATCACAACTACAATAATGTACCTTTAGTAGCACTAGAATCATTAAGTTTTAATATGGGGTTATCCCAAATAATGCAAATAATATAATGGGGACCCCATTTAACTTGTTGGTCATGTTAAAAGCTGTTAGGGTGCATTTTAAAATGTCATGCCATCATATGTTTGCGCATTGCATTTGTTGAAACATGTGTGGTGATTGATTGTTACTCCTATGTTCTGTGCTCCGATAGATCAAGCCGCCGGGGTTACTCCACATTACCCCGAGGATCCGTACTACCAGCAACTTGATCAAGGCAAGCGTAATCCCCCCTCTGAGCATATCTTATCCTATGTTTCCGCAAATATTTTCTCCACTATAATATTGCATGCGGTTCTAAATGTCAATTTTATTGGATTAGAGTATCCCATAGTTGCATTAAGATTCCGATCCCAATTACCTGTTTCCCCTCCTATTATCCATAGGTTTGTGTTGTTGGCCGAGATACTTACTATGCTATGTTGTTGCTTAGCCATGCTTAGTTAATTGCATAGCTATATGGTGGATGGTTTATGTTGGAAACAGGTGTTGGAATGAGAGTGATGGTGGAGAAATTGTGGTGACAGGTAATAAGATGCTTAAAGGTGGGGATGAGAGGCCACTTCGGTATGGTGGTGTTTTGTCTCACTCTCGCCGCCTAGGTGCGAGTTCTTTACCTCTTGAACCAAGAATGAGCGTGCTTCCTTTCGGTGGGGTATATGGAGCCCTCGTCGACCGACTAACTTGAGCGGGACTAGCCAGGGTCCTCTAGTTTGAGCTTCCATTTGCGCGTGCGTGAGGATGGTGGTATGAACTGGGATGAGGATGTGGTGTCTAGGAAATGAGTGGCCACGGGGCAGGGTGTTGACGATCGCTGCTCCGTCCTCACTGATGATCCTGGGTTAGTCTTTAACAAGGTAAAGGTTGTAACCGTTCCCACTCAGCCGGCTTTCCCCGGAAGAGAGCTACGTGTAGGCAATGAGCCGGGCGGTACCGAAGGTAAACACAGTGCACCCCTGCAGGGTTAAATCTTTTCGAAAAGCCGTGTCCACGGTTACGGACAACTTGGGAAAGGACGATAAGCCATAGAATAACTTTAACGGAATGATTAAAAACTGGGTACTAGAGGTACCACTTCAAGATTGCAAGGTGAGCTTCCTCGAGGGTGATTCGGGGAGGTGCCTTTGATGAACAGGTACAGTGGTTGATGTGGTGATGATGAGTAAGGTGATGAAAGAAAGAGTTACTCTTACCTCTTTTGAAAATATTCTGATAGTCGATGCCTTTGAGTTATGTTTTCATAAATAAAATCAGCTTTATGCAAAACAGCCATAAACTTTGAAAGCCTCATCGAGCTATAAGCTCTTAATCTTGCGAGTTCGTCGAACTCAACGTCGTTTGTTTTTTTCAGAGGAGGACTTCACCGACCTCGAAGGTGGGTTCTTTGTGGACGTCGACGAGTAGTCTGGGGTTCCCAGGTGGCAGCTTGGGACATCCCGGAACAGCTGGCGCTGTGATGTTTATCTGTAGGCCTCTTAGGCCATATTTGGATCTTGTTGTTTAGAACAACCTAATTTGCTTCCGCTTGTTGTAATGTTGGGTCTGTGACCTCTGGTTGTCATTTGCTATCTTTCTCTATTATAAGAGTTGAACTATATGATTTGTGTCGTAGAGTCTGTGATGTGCCAGTTGTTCCACAAGTCTTGATCTCTCTATTATACATTGAGGGTTGTGCCTGTGTTAAGGCATCAATCGGGGTGTTGCGTTGCCGATGATCCATTCCGAGCAACGCCTGCCAAAGGTTTTGGCCGGGGATTGGTAAACCCGTAACCTCCGGTTGTATCGCTTAACCGGTGACACACAGCATCACTGTATAACAGTCGGGTCGGGGCGCCACAAGTTGGTATCAGAGCAGTACTGCCTGTAGGAAACCCTTCTACTGGTCGATGTTGAGTCTAGTGTTTGTGAAAATATTTTTAACCTAAAAATGAGTTGTGAAAACCATCTTAGGATTCTTTTTACTCCTTATCTGGTTACCCTCTAATCTCGGAGCAATCTTACCTCGATTTGATTTAAAGGTTTTACTCCTCGTCTGTTACTTCAAAATGATTAGAAACGGGGTGGGTTCGACCTTTAGTGTTATGTGTCAGTTGCTCCCGCTGCGTTGCAATCCCAAATCAACTCAGATGTTTCTACCGAATCAAATCATTTGATCCTTTCTTTGGGTTTTAACCCACGGACTTGAACATAAGGTCCCGGATTGTGTCAACTAGAGTGTGTTAAGTTGTGATTTCTTAACTCTCACTAGTAGCACATGATGCTGATCTTTGACCCAAGTTCTATCTTGTTGTTTCCTTCTCGCAAAGTATTATCGTCCCTAGTCTGTGTACTTGTGTAGACGCTAATGCTATTGTTCGACCATTCGGAGAAAGATACTAACTGTGTCATTGTCAAATCTCCAGAATGGCTCGAGGAGGCCGTGGAGGCCGTGGTGGTCGCGGTAACCACAATGATGATGAGGATGATCTGCCGCCACCACCCTCGATGGCTGAGGTCTTGATGGCCATTGAGGAGAACCGTGGGCGCAATGAGCGCTTGCTGAGCAGTTGGTGCAGCAGAATGCACGGAGGAACGAGTGCAACACTCTCACGAGTTCCTGCGCTCGCAGCCACCCACTTTGCTGATGCTAAGGAGCCACTGGAAGCTGATGATTGGCTTCGTGCTTTGGAGCGCAAGTTCTCCGCGCTCATGTCCCATTGGCTGAGCAAGTCAACTTTGCCACCTATCTCTTGGTTGGTGCTGCTGGCTGTTGGTGGGAAGCCATGTGGCTTTGTTTCCAGCCAACCATGTCTTCACCTGGGCTGATTTCGCACTGCCTTCCGTGCGGAGTACATTCCCAGCCGATCATGGACTTGAAGAGGAGGGAGTTCCTGGATTTGCAACAGGGACGGATGGACCTCCGCACTTATGGTCGTGAGTTCAACCATCTCTCTCGTTACGCCCCAAGGGACGTGACCAATGATGCTGACAAGCAAGAGCTGTTCCGCAAGGGTCTGACTCCGCAGCTCCGCTATGAGCTATTGCCCTTCAGGTTCCAGACCTATCAGGAGCTGTTCAACCAGGCTTTCACTCTTGAGCAAGGAAGAAAGGAACTTGAAGCTTCCAAGAGGCCCGCACATGGGGACCACCAGAGTTCCTCGGGTTCTGAGAGCAAGAAGCGCAGGGTGTTTGTTCCCTACAGCGTGTTCGTGCTCCATTCATGCCAGAGCCGCAGGATACAGGCCACCTCCTCCGCGCCCCACTACTTCGACACTTGGGGTAGGCGGAGTGGGTACCGTCCTATGCTACCTGCTCCACCTGGAGTCACTTGCTACACCTGTGGCCAGGCTGGCCACTACTCCAGGGAGTGCCCCCAGAAGGCACCTCTCGCGATAACTCCTGCACGAGCCCCTGCCACTCCAACTGGCAAGGCTGGACCTATTGTGCGTGGTCGCCTGAACCACGTCTCTATTGAAGAAGCTGAAGATGACCCCGGCGTTCTTATGGGTGAGTTACGAATCAACGGCAATACAGCTACAGTTTTGTTTGACTCTGGAGCATCGCATTCATTCATATCCATAGCTTTTGCAAAAGACCACAAATACCGTTCGAGAAAATGAGCGTCCTTGGAGATCTCACTCCTGGCTCCAAATGGCAAACCGATGGTTACTCCTGAGGTCCAGATTAATATAGGTTCCTTGTCTTTTCCTTATGCCTTGGTAGCTCTGAAGTCCAAAGGCATTGATGTCATATTGGGCATGAACTGGCTAGCCAAATACCGGCTAATCTCGACTGTGCTGCCAAGACCATTACTGTGACCGCTCCTTCCGGTGACATTGTGAAGTATTGGCCTGCAACATCAATACCTCCGTCCGCCGTCGTACCCAACTCACCTGAGATTCTCCTTTGCTTTATGGAAGGCGAATCCCCTCCTGAAATCCAGGACATACACGTGGTGTGTGACTTCCCGGATGTGTTCCCGGAAGAATTGCCTGGCATGCCTCCTGACCGAAGTGTGGAGTTTGTCATAGATTACTTCCCGGTACTGCTCCAATTTCCAAGAAGCCCTACCGTATGCCGGTGGAAGAGTTGGCTCTGTTGAAAGAGCAAATTGATCAGCTGTTAGCAAAGGAGTTCATCCAGCCTAGCAGTTCACCTTGGGGTTGTCCGGTACTCTTTGTCAAGAAGAGGGATTCTACCGTGCCTCGTCTAGTCTCTGACTATCGACCGTTGAATGCGGTGACAATCAAGAACAAGTATCCTATTCCTCGCATCAATGATCTGTTGGATCAGTTAGCTGGTGCAACGGTATTCTCCAAGATGGATCTGAGGTCAGGCTACCATCAGATAAAATCAGAAAGGAGGATATTCCAAAGACGGCATTTGTTACTCGTTATGGCTCATATGAGTATACCGTCATGTCCTTTGGTCTCACAAATGCCCCGCTACTTTCATGAGGCTCATGAACTCTGTCTTCATGGATTATCTTGACAAGTTTGTCGTCATTTACATTGATGACATCTCATCTATTCCAAAACCAATGAAGAGCATGAGGAACATCTTCGTTTGGTTCTGACAAGACTTCGAGAACACCGCCTCTATGCCAAGTTCTCCAAGTGTGAGTTTTGGTTGGATAATCTCGTCTTCCTTGGTCATGTGATATCCGCTAATGGTGTGGCTGTCATTCCTGACAAGATTCAGTCCATTCTGGATTGGAAAACTCCAATGTCAGTCAAGGACATTCGTAGCTTTCTCGGATTGGGGTTACTACCGCCGATTCATCGAAGGTTTCTCCAAGATAGCCAAGGCCTGACTGACCTTCTCAAGAAGGATAAAAAGTTTGTATGGTCGGCCGAAGCTGAAGAGAGTTTCAAACACTGAAAGCCAAGCTCACGTCCGCTCCTGTGCTTGTCCTGCCGGACACAAGCAAGGATTTCGTCGTCTTCTGTGACGCCTCTCTACAAGGCTTGGGTTGTGTATTAATGCAAGATGGCCATGTGGTGGCGTATGCTTCTCGCCAATTGAAGCCGCATGAGCACAACTACCCAACTCATGATCTAGAACTTGCCGCGGTGGTCTATGCTTTGAAGCAATGGAGACCATACCTGTTTGGTAACCGTTGCGAGATCTTCTCGGATCACAAGAGTCTGAAGTACCTCTTCACCCAGCCGGATTTAAATCTCAGGCAAAGGCGTTGGTTGGAGTTAATCACGGACTACAATGTGAGTCTGAACTATCAACCCGGCAAAGCAAACGTCGTGGCTGACGCGCTAAGTCGGAAGTCCTATTGCAACAATCTGATGATTGAAAAGGCCCAACCTGCCCTCCATGAAGAGTTCCCGTTTGAACTGGAAATTGTTCCTCCGGCTACCTTGCAAATCTGGAGATCAAAGCTACTCTTGTAGACCAGATTAAGGATGCTCAGAAGCTGGATGAGGGTATGAATATCAAGAGAACATTGCTAGTGGCAAGGCAAAATGTTTCTTGGAAGATGAATCCGGGTTGTTTATTTTGGTGACCGTCTAGTGGTGCCAAAGAACCGAATTTGAGGGAGCTCATCCTACAAGAAGCTCATGAATCACCTCTCTCTATTCATCCCGGTAGTACCAAGATGTACCAAGACCTTCGCCACAATTCTGGTGGACTCGTATGAAACGAGAAATTGCCAAGTATGTTGCTGAATGTGACACATGTCGACGGGTAAAGGCTGAACATCAAAGACCTGCCGGCACTCTCGCCCTATTGCGTTCCCGAGTGGAAATGGGATGAAATTGGTATGGACTTCATCACCGGGTTTCCCGATCTCAAAAGGGCAACAATGCAATATGGGTAATCATTGATCGTCTTTCCAAGGTTGCTCACTTCCTACCAGTCCGTGATGATATACGGGCAAGTCAACTTGCTGACTTATATTTGGCTCGTATTGTTCCATTGCATGGGGTCCCTCTGAGGATCATATCGGACCGTGGAAGTATCTTTGTATCCAAGTTTTGGCAGAGTTTCCAAACTGCTATGGGGTCCCGTCTCAACTTCAGTACCGCCTACCATCCTCAAACTGATGGTCAGACGAAAGAGTGAACCAAGTGTTGGAAGACATGCTTCGGGCATGTGTGATCTCTTTTGGCAGGTTGGGAAAAGTATCTCCCTTTCGCGGAGTTCTCCTACAACAATAGCTATCAAGCTAGTCTGGGCATGGCTCCATTCGAGGCTCTATATGGAAGAAAATGCCGTACTCCTCTAAATTGGTCCGAGACCGGAGAGAGGGCACTCTTTGGTCCGGATGTGATCAATGAAGCTGAGGAGAAGGTTCGAATCATAAGAGAGAATCTGAAGATTGCTCAGTCTAGGCAGAAGAGCTACTATGATAAGCATCATCAGGAATTCACTATGAAATTGGTGATAAAGCTTATCTCCGTGTCTCTCCCCTTCGTGGCGTTCGCCGCTTCGGAATCAAAGGGAAATTGGCACCTCGCTATGTTGGCCCTTTCACCGTTCTGGCCAAGCGAGGAGATCTTTCTTATCAATTGGAGTTACCGGTCAAATTCCCAAATGTACATGATGTGTTTCATGTCTCTCAACTCCGTCGTTGTTTCAAAGATCCAATTCATGGAGTCAATCATGAGGAGTTGGATCTCCAGGAAGATCTCACTTATCGCGAGCATCCTATTCGTGTCCTGGATGAAGCCGAAAGAAAGACTCGTAACAAGACCACCAAGTTTCTCAAATTCAGTGGTCTCATCATTCCGAGGAAGAAGCGACTTGGGAACGAGAGTCTAGTCTTCGTGAGGAGTATCCCGACTTCTTTTCGCAGTCTTCGAATCTCGGGACGAGATTCCTGTAAGAAGGGTAGAGTTGTAACAGCCCACTTTTGGTAATGCAAATTATGGACCAAATTTTCACTTTTTCCTTCCATACATGCATCATGGCATCCATTTGAAATTGTTAAAACAAACAACTTTTGGTTTGGCATCATTGCAAAGTAACATGCCAAACTTGCTACAACAAAATTTCACAACGATAAGACACCCAAATTTGCAAAATACAAATCCTTGGCATCTTGTATTTGTCAAGGAAGTTCTAAGAGTTCAAAATGTTATTTTGCACTTGGTCTAAAATTGCTGAAGGATTATAATTCGGGAAATTAGAAAATTGCCATATTTGACACCTATGAACAAATGTGGTCCAAACTATTTATTTTGAGGCACCAATTTTTGTGGACCTTCACAGGGTACAAAAAGGCTACACAAATTATTTCATATTTTTATAAAATTGCTTAGTGCCTTAATAAAATCCTTGAAGCTGCTGCTGGTTTTTTGAAGAAAAAGGAAAAACTGGGCAAGGACCTGTTTGTGATGGGAACAGAAGTTCCAGGGGCCTATTTGCAAAAACTTCATCTCCATCCTCCGGTAGCGACCGAGGTCGCCGTGCTTGCACCGCACCACCTCGACGCCACGCCGGGCAACCCCCTGCTCTGCCTCCCCTGCAAGAGGAGCACGCGCCCACGGCCTGCTCCACCTCTGCCCCAACCCCGATCTTTTCCCCGTGTTCCCCTTTTCTCTCCCCACCGAGCCGCACCCGCGTTCGCGGTCGCCGCCACATCGCCGGTGTTCGGGAGCTCTCCGAGCCAAGCCTGGGCCGCCATGAGCTCCGCCTCGCCGTGCTGCTCCTCCCGTGGTAGGAATCGCTCGGGGTTGCCGTAAATCGCTGCCGCCATCCTTGTCTCTGCCGCTGCCGCCTGAGTTCCGCCGTGAGGAAATTCGCCACCGTCGACCTCCCTCCGCCGTCTCCGACCGCTCCCCCGTACGAGTGGTGAGATGCCCGTGCCGTAGCACCTCTCATGTCCCTCCCCCGTGCTCTGTGTTGCTCGCATCGACGTAGCCACCGCCGCCGTGTTCCGGTTGACGAAGAACGAGACCGGCCGTGCGACCGGCCTAGGCCGGGTGGAAGGCCGACGCTCTCGGGCCACTAGCCAGCCTTGGGCCCAGCCCAAACCGGCCTGGAGGCTGGTTGCCTCTGTGACAGGCCCGGCCTCGGAGCCAGCCAAAGCTGGGCTGAGGGCCGGACCCCTCTGTAACCTAGCCGGCCTGCTAGCCGGCCCAGACCGGGCTGGAGGCCGGGCTGCCTGTTTTTTTCCAGGAGTTCCTTTTTCTTTTCCTCCTCGTTAGCAATTGTTTCCGCTACTCCCTCGCACACTTAGGGACATCGATCCTCGATGATTCCTACTAGTTCATCCCTCTTCCTCGAGTCGAGTAAATACTTTATTTATCGTTGGATTTAAAGTAATCAAAAGTAAATATTTAAAAGAGGAATTCTAAAATTAATAACTTTTGATCGGGGCCTCCGAAAAATGTGTCCCTTATACCAAAATGTTCAGAAAAATATGAATCACCCCGAATCATCATCATCATGCATACTTGATCACAACTACAATAATGTACCTTTAGTAGCACTAGAATCATTAAGTTTTAATATGGGGTTATCCCAAATAATGCAAATAATATAATGGGGACCCCATTTAACTTGTTGGTCATGTTAAAAGCTGTTAGGGTGCATTTTAAAATGTCATGCCATCATGTGTTTGCGCATTGCATTTGTTGAAACATGTGTGGTGATTGATTGTTGCTCCTATGTTCTGTGCTCCGATAGATCAAGCCGCCGGGGTTACTCCACATTACCCCGAGGATCCGTACTACCAGCAACTTGATCAAGGTAAGCGTAATCCCCCCTCTGAGCATATCTTATCCTATGTTTCCGCAAATATTTTCTCCACTATAATATTGCATGCGGTTCTAAATGTCAATTTTATTGGATTAGAGTATCTCATAGTTGCATTAAGATTCCGATGCCAATTACCTGTTTCCCCTCCTATTATCCATAGGTTTGTGCTGTTGGCCGATATACTTACTATGCTATGTTGTTGCTTAGCCATGCTTAGTTAATTGCATAGCTATATGGTGGATGGTTTATGTTGGAAACAGGTGTTGGAATGAGAGTGATGGAGGAGAAATTGTGGTGACAGGTAATAAGATGCTTAAAGGTGGGGATGAGAGGCAACTTCGGTATGGTGGTGTTTTGTCTCACTCTCGCCGCCTAGGTGCGAGTTCTTTACCTCTTGAACCAAGAATGAGCGCGCTTCCTTTCGGTGGGGTATATGGAGCCCTCGTCGACCGACTAACTTGAGCGGGACTAGCCAGGGTCCTCTAGTTTGAGCTTCCATTTGCGCGTGCGTGAGGATGGTGGTATGAACTGGGATGAGGATGTGGTGTCTAGGGAATGAGTGGCCAGGGGCAGGGTGTTGACGATCAATGCTCCGTCCTCACTGATGATCCTGGGTTAGTCTTTAACAAGGTAAAGGTTGTAACCGTTCCCACTCAGCCGGTTTTCCCCGGAAGAGAGCTACGTGTAGGCAATGAGCCGGGCGGTACCGAAGGTAAACACAGTGCACCCCTGCAGGGTTAAATCTTTTCGAAAAGCCATGTCCACGGTTACGGACAACTTGGGAAAGGACGATAAGACCATAGAATAACTTTAACGGAATGATTAAAAACTAGGTACTAGAGGTACCACTTCAAGATTGTAAGGTGAGCTTCCTCGAGGGTGATTCGGGAAGGTGCCTTTGATGAACAGGTACAGTGGTTGATGGTGGTGGATGATGAGTAAGTTGATGAAAGAAAGAGTTACTCCTTACCTCCTTTGAAAAATATTCTGAATAGTCGATGCCTTTGAGTTATGTTTTCATAAACAAAATCAGCTTTATGCAAAACAGCCATAAAACCTTGAAAGCCTCATCGAGCATATATTAGCTCTTAATCTTGCGAGTTCGTCGAACTCAACGTCGTTTGCTTATTTTCAGGAGAGGACTTCACCGACCTCGAAGGTGGGTTCTTTGTGGACGTCGACGAGTAGTCTGGGGTTCCCAGGTGGCAGCTTGGGACATCCCGGATCAGCTGACGCTGTGATGTTTATCTGTAGGCCTCTTAGGCCATATTTGGTTCTTGTTGTTTAGAACAACTTATTTCGCTTCCGCTTGTTGTAATGTTGGGTCTGTGACCTCTGGTTGTCATTTGCTATCTTTCTCTATTATAAGAGTTGAACTATATGCTTTGTGTCGTAGAGTCTGTGATGTGCCATTTGTTCCACAAGTCTTGATCTCTCTATTATACATTGAGGGTTGTGCATGTGTTAAGGCATCAATCGGGGAGTTTCGTTGCCGATGATCCATTCCGAGCAACGCCTGCCAAAGGTTTTGGCCGGGGATTGGTAAACCCGTAACCACCGGTTGTATCGCTTAACCGGTGACACACAGTATCACTGTATAACAGTCGGGTCGGGGCGCCATAGATGACCGGTATGCGAAGCAGCGGCAAGGATCCAGGGTTGGCCGCCTTTGCATACCTCGGAACCGCTTCTATGGCAACCGGTTGCTCATGCGGGATTACTTCGCCGAAATACCGACGTACCCGGCTCACATCTTCCGGAGAAGGTATCGTATGTGCCGCTCTCTGTTCGTGAAGATAGTAGAAGCTTGCGAGGCGAATTGTCGCTATTTTACGCGTCGACGGAATGCCGCGGGTTTGTTGGGATTCAGCGCATATCAGAAGATCTCCACCGCAATGAGAGTCATTGCCTATGGCATCCCGGCTGACTACGCGACGAGTATCTTCGTATTGGTGAAGATACTACGATCGAGTCCGTTCGTATGTTTGCCAAAACGATTATAAAACTCTATGGGAAGATTTATCTTCGGGCACCAAACGAAGAAGATACGGTGAGGCTGATGGCGATGAATGAGGCGCGAGGTTGGCCGGGCATGCTAGGTAGTATAGACTGTATGCATTGGACTTGGAAAAATTGCCCAAAGGCATGGCAGGGACAATATTCTGGCAGGGGAGGCGATGCAACAATTGTGCTTGAGGCCATTGCGTCCGAGGATCTATGGATTTGGCATTGCTTCTTTGGTTTGCCAGGCACATTGAATGATATCAATGTGTTGCAACGGTCTCATCTACTACGAAGGCTAGCTAGAGGTGATACTCCGGCTTGCAACTTCACTGTTAATGGGAATGAGTACACAAAGGGGTACTATCTTGCCGACGGTATTTACTCAAGTTGGACTACATTCGTGAAGACCATCTCAAATCCAAGAGGCAACAAGGAAATTGAATTTGCAAGGGCTCAAGAGGCATGCCGAAAGGATATAGAGAGGGCATTTGGTGTCTTGCAATCTAGGTTTGCCATTGTTCGAGGCCCCGCTCGTTTTTGGGACAAGAAAACTCTGAAAAACATTACGACTTGTTGTGTGATTCTTCAAAATATGATCATAGAGGATGAAAGGGACTTGGACTTGGAGTTGTCCTATGACAATGTTGGTAGCCGCGTGAAGCCTGCTAGAAACCCAGATCGCATCAGAGCTTTTCTTCAGACTTACCGTGAGATAGAGGATGCGGACGCACACACCCAGCTGCAGAAAGACCTAGTTGAACATGCCTGGCAGCGGCATGGGCAGTAGCAATTTGTTAAATTCATTTGAAGCATGTTTGATTCAAACAATATTTTTATTCTACAACATTTCTTGTATTGAATTATTGTTTAATTCGTGTGATTCAAACTTTTATTGTAATACATTATTGATGAGGATTCATAATATCCTACTATTGTAATATGAATCTTTATAATTTAGGTCTAATTTATTTATCATTCCATTTTTATGACATTCATGTGTACTTCATGTTTTGCATGTGCGGTTTCTGCTCCGCCGTGCCGCGTTTCGAGCAAAAAAACGCGAGTTGCGCGACCTGCAAAACTGTTTTGCGGGTTCGCGTTTTGCGGGTTCTGCTAGAGATGCTCTTAGGGCATGTTTGGTTTCCTACAGTGATTTTGACCTCTTTGTTGGGCCTCACACTAGAAAAATGAGGCAAAAGTCACGTTCTGCAGACCATTTGGTGGCCCACAAAGAGACGGACTCTCACCACCATTTTGAATGGTGAGCGTACCATCACACAACCATCTTAAAACAGAGACGAAGTGTAAATAACAGATAACTAACATGGACATAAGGGGATGTCTTGCTTACATAGGTCACAAAAGACAAGTGCATCACAAATTCAGCACAATTTCTGCTGGTGATGCACCTGAAGTTTATCAGTTGAGGGGTTATTATGTAACGCCTCGCAAAATATATCGGAAGTTCATCATCATCCGACACAACCATCACTACATCAGAAGTACTGCTACATAATCTAGAGCAGGTAGACTAAGAGTTCAGCATCATCAGCAACCTCACCTACTCACAAGGTAGTGCTTGCGAAGGAAGTAAGTGAACCAGTGCTTCCTCTGGTGGGGGCTCATCGAAATGTAGAACGCACATTCGTCTTCATTGTCCATCAGGTGGCTCAGGGGGAGATGTTGTGCGTCAACCCCGATTGGATTCTTCAGGCGAATCTGGCCAAAGATGATCTGAAGATGCTCATAGTTCTTAGTTGGCTTGTTGATGTAAGGTTCATCTTTGGGGGTGAAGTTGAAAGCAAAGCTACGTTAGTCCCTGGAGGATAGAAGTAGCAAACATATTGAACATCTCAAAGGACAACCGCTTACACCAACATGTTTGATGAACACATCGTCATCCATCATGAAGCAAGTGCTCTCCTTACACCATTCCACCCCTTCAAGTTGTGCTAGTGTGCGGTACGTGTTCCACTTGTATCTCCACTTTCTGAGATGGTTGAAGACACTTGTCCCCGATTCCTCCGTTGATGTCAATCCCACCTTCGACTTGTTCAGCCATCCTTGTGAGGACGAAGGTGGATAAAGCCGGAGGCTAGACATAGGATTTCCCCCTCTCAATTGAACGCAGTCAACAGCCGGAGCGCATCGAAGCGGCTTCACAGAGAGCAACGACGGAGCCGACAGATCCGGGGAGGTAGGCAAGACCTCAGTGGTGGTGTCCTAGTGTCCTACAAAGGTTACCGTCGTAAGATTGCGAGACAAAATCAAACAGTTCATACCCTCGGATCACTAGTTCATCCTAAAACAGTCACAATCATACCACGATTTCTCTAAACACGACATATGCAAGTAAAATCTTGTCAATCTGCTGTGACCTACACATATCTACAAGGATCTACTTAATCCATGACCTGCTCAACACTCTAGGGTAGACTAGAAAGGGTTGAAAGTTACTTACCACCATGGAGCCAGCGGGAGAGAAGCAGGATAGGAGGTGGACATCTCGCCGCCTAGCACCGTCGAGAAGATGAGGTGACCTCGCCGACGAGCACTACTGCCGACCGGAGGAGCATCTCTTGCCACCGAGCACCGCCGATCGGAGATGCAGATCTGGCCACGGGGGGGGGGGGGGGGGGGGGGGATGGTGGGCCGAAACTAGGGGCGGTGACGGAGAAACTCCCGCAGATTTTTCGCCTCCGCGCGGGAGCTCACGCCATCTCCAAACTCGCACGAGTTTGGCTCCGCGTTCCACTTCCCTGCACCAAGGTGAACGAGATAAGGATGGCTCAGCGAAAACGGCCGTTCCTAGCGGGCCTGCCTGAGGGGTGTTTTGAGATTCGTGCGGGCCAACAACACGGATCCGAGCAGCCCATCAAACACTCGTTTTTGCATCTACAGGGCCTATCCCGAGTGCACACAGAAAACCAAACGCGCCCTTACACTCCACTGGAGTGGTAGTACTCGCCAAAGCGTACATCAAATCAGTTGCTGCAGAATCGAGGGCGCGCCATGGATAACCGGTCCCGGATAACATGGGCTTTTTACCCTGGGGAGAAGTAAAAAAAGCAGCTCAGCTCCATCATGGCGTTTGCCCCTATCATTGTTGTACATTGGCTAAAAAAAGGCGATTTGTTTAGTGCATTGATCAAGGAGCAAAGATAGCATAGAGTAGGCACAGATAAGCCCTAGGGTATTGATTGACAGAGGATATGCCAGTGAAAGGTTAACATATGGCCAGATCATGGCTTGTCCAGGCTTTAGGAGGCTTGTCCAGACTAAGGATGCAAGATCTAGAACCCTTAAACACCCCCCACCACCCTTAAACTAGTTTCTTAGTATAATGCGATTACAAGGGAAAGGCTAACTATGCAAGATCAGCAGATAAGCCTATCCAGTCTACAGTCATATTTTAGTGCTACATTACTGACAAATATACTTGATAAATGGAGCACCCTTTATTTTGCCACGGTGGGAGCACTCATATGCAAAGTCAATGGGAATACAGGGTTAAGGCAGCTTAATCTAGGATCAGAACAAATAGGGAACTGCTACAACAGGCCTTTTAAAGGTGCAGCTATGCATGCTCTCTATAGCCCCACTGTGTCAAATGTTGACAGCATTCCAGGATCTACGAGAGGCATATATACCAATGCACCCTTTTCTTCATCATCCTACTTTCTAGTACAATACATATGGACCAACATCGTCTTCATCGACATCTTCTGCAGCCCGGCAATCAAGCAATCATCTGTCCCTCAACCAACGAAGTCATGGAGCAAATGGCCACCGATCTCCTTGGTGAAGTGTCGGTCCTGGCCTCCGAATGAGGCCATGGCGTAGGCGTCGCTGACATCCTCAAGTCCGAAACGGTGCGCGAGGTTGAGCGGGAGCGCGGCCGGAAGGGGTTCGGCGATGTAGGCCCGGTTGTTGTTCTGGTGAAGGCCAAGCGTGAGGGAGACGCCGCCACTGTTTCCAGCACCGCCCGTGCCTTCGGCCTGTTGGTGTTGGGGGTGTGACAATGCAATGTTGTGGTGGTGGTGGTGGTGCACGGCCAGCCCACCGTTGTACGCGAAGCTCACCTGTCCCGGCATGTCTTGGGTCATCGGGGAGAGCTCGTTTTGGATGTGCCGAGAAGCCTGCGCGCTTCGGTTCCGTGTCATGCTGCTGCCCTGCCCTTGCTGCGAGTTTGATGGATCAGAAGGCCTCCCGCTGCTGTCCGGGGAATGTTGTTGGGTTTGCTGCTGCACGCCGAGCTGACTCTTGTCGGCAGACGTGTTCTTGTGCCCTGCCGCATCTCAAGGTTGTGAATTTCTTCCACCATTGGCTTCCAGAGTCTAACCCTTGCGTTGATAAACCAGTTTGAGACCTGCACACGAAATGGAATGTTTGAAATTATCAGGCAGGCAAATTGTCAAAGAAGTTATATAAATTTGCATGTACACATGGTGCATGGAAAATACATAGCCCTAATAATATGTAAACAGATATTGCTAGAACCAGAATGAGTTAATCAGTTAAATTAAAGTAGTAGACTGGAAGCATAAATTGATCACTTGCCTGGTTCCTTGTTAAGCCTGTCTGTTTAGCCAACATCTGCTTATCGCTATCTGTAGGGTACCTGGAAAGCATCAAACGTTAGAATGCCTGCAAACGCAATCGTTCGGGTGGACAGCAACACAAATAGCCTTAATAGGTTAGAAACTTCATAAAGAAAAAAGAACTGGCATTGTTTTGAAGTTACATTACACCATTTGGATTTTTGGACCTAAAAGCTAGTGTCATTAATTGTTACCTCGTAGCTAGTGATTTAGGATCCTATAACAAAATAGTAGTAGTCGATTACGCCAATTCCTTCCTTAGTTAAAAAGTTCAAGATACATGTGTAAACTCACTCACAACGGGCGTTTGATGTACACAGGCGTATAGAAGTTTATACTACGAGATATAGAAGAAAAAGAGCAAGTTATAACATATAAAAACAAGTTTTTAAGATAGTACATAGTATGTATTTAGTTAGTGACTCAGTAGTGAGTACACGAGCCCGATAGGCATGCATGCCCCCTATTTGACATGTATAGGTAATTTGGAGAGCAGTCTCAATCAAATCAACAAGAATTGACCACCACTAGAAAAGACGGCACATATAGTGACATCGGTGTTTATGAGATTTGGTACCTAGCCTAAGTTAGATGCACATAGAGAGCCCACTATTAAATCGTTGTACAATCCTCACGAACTAAGTTTCAAGTAGGGCCCTTCTCTAGATATCTAATTAATGATGGTTGAAAGGTCTTCACATCATATGACACTGGATGAACACGGATTCAAAGCTATGGAAGGACTGTTTCCCCTCTTCTACAAATTCCATTTCTCCTGTTACTACTGTTAGATGCATGCACTAAAACAGTGGCGAGCTAATCTGCAGTTTTAGTGGATGCCCACGAAAATAAGATTAGAAACTTTCAGTAAAGCAAACGATTTCCAGCCATTCGTTTGCTCCCCAACTATCCTAAGCATTGATCCCATGTCTCGGATCTGTGCATGATCTTCACACTATGAAGAATCATGTTAATAGCACTTGCAGCATATCATAATGGCATGTCATGTCACTGCTACCCCATGGATAAAACATTCGCATTCTCCAATTGCAGGTACAGTATAGACACCGTGGTAATGTCAGAAAACTGAAGATCCATATTAACACAAAATACACTATTCTGATGATGTCATATACTTACGGGTGCAAGAAGTGCTCGAACAGCCAGGCGCGAAGAACTGACACGGCACGCTCGGGAAGACCCCGCTGTGGTCGCCAAATGTTGTGAGGCTGGATGAACGCATTTGCGTTGGCTCCCCTCAGGAGGGCGGCGCCGCCTCCCATGAGGCCGAAGTTCGCCATGTCTTCCTTGCCGAGACCGTCTTTCCCGGAGGCAACCTTGCTGCTCGTGTTGCGCAGCTGACTCTGTATCGTGCTCTTCAGGTACTTGAAGTGCTTTGACATCGTCCGAAGAGCGATGGAAGCAAATGGAGCGGCGTTGCTCAGCCCGGCAACCGTCTCGAATGAGGTGATCACGTCTTGGAGCTGCTGGTAGTATTGCTTGTATCGCTTGCAAACCTACATGGTTGTTGTAGTTGTATAAGAATTCAGAACACAACAATAGGTGGGCTTGACTTAGTTGTTGCAGCCAATAAACACCTGGAATTTTGGATAGAACTTGTAGAGAGAAGTTTTCTCTTCAAAAAAGAATACCTAGCTTAGACTTCAGACAGTACCAGATCATGTGTCACTTCCTAATTGAGGACCTAGCTAGAATTATATGAACTACTTTAGTGAGTTAAATTTAAACGGTGGGCTATTTTTTACCAAAAAACAAGAAGCTGAGGAACTATAAGGACAGAATCTTACAGCTTTGCATGGATGAGTATACACCCATACTGAAAGAGGACAAACTCTAGGAATCTTACAAAGAAGCAACTTGAAATTTAATATGAAATAAAATTAGAGCACCCTGTAGAATTTAGCTCTTCTAATTTCATGTTCAAGAACTACGTCCTGCTATGTGCTAACTCTTTGATCATGAACTAAAGATCAAGTTGCTGCTAGTTTACAAGAAAAACCAGCAGAAAAGAACTGTACAACATCAACAGTGCAACAATAAGTGAGGCATATAATAAGAAAAGAAATATATCTAAAGGAGCAGATATGATGATCCGGACGAATCAACCACCATCAAATCGAAAGCACAAGAAATAAGCTGTGGAACCACAGTGAATAAGCCGCATCCGGCCATGATGTGACCAAGAGTTGTTGGTTAGATTCCTCCACAAAGAAGAAATAATCACGACATGGAAATGGAAGCGAAAGATGCAAAGCTCGTGTATAAAAATAGAAGAAGAGCAGCTAGAGGGCGAAATTGTAGGCTATGCTCGATATATAACTCACTTCTTCCATGAGGGAGATGAGCCTGGTCTTCCTCCACTGCTGCTCGGCGCCGGAGACCGTGACCGCGTCAGCGGCAGCCCGGTCACTGCTGTCCATCTCGTTGCTGACGTCACCCGCGGCGTCCATCGCGTCCATGTCGAGCAACCCATCGTCGGAGCAGCGGTCCACCTGCGGGGACGGCCGCCCACGTCGCAGATCTCTTCAAGCAGCTTCTGCGCGGGGCCCAGGAACCTGGACCGCCCGAGCACCGCCGCATAGCCCGTGAAGGGCCCGTACGGTCCGGTGGCGCCCGCGCCGCCGCCGCCGAGGTGCCTCCGCGGCTGGGGCGGAGGATTCGAGGATGACGAGGAGAGCGAGAGGCCAAAGTTGTGGCTCGGGATCTGGGCTCCTCCTGCTGGCATCCCGTGTAGTAAAAGCTGGGCGTGCGTGTGCGCCAGCGAGGGGCTGTGCGGCGAGTAGGAAGACGAGGAGGACGCGTAGGAGTAGAACGGCGGCGGCCAGGAGCCGGGCGTGGGCGAGGAGGATTCCGCCGGGTCCGGCGGGAACCGCAGCTTCTCGCGTCGGCTTTGCTGCGGCACGTGGTAGAGCTGCCCCGCCACGGCCTGGCCAAGCAGCAGCTGGTGCTGGTGCTGATGCTCGGCGCCGCCACCGTACCCGCCAGCGGCCGATGACATGGCACGCGGTTACGTAAGCTCGCCCTGCCCCGCCTCGGAGGTGGAGCGACGTAGCTAGCTAGACGCCCTGGAGAGAGTAATCGCGTGGGAGGGGGAGGGAGAGAGGATGGACAAGGATACGAGGGGATCGAGGAACGGCTCCGCACTTTGCGAGCGCCTGGCCGGAGGGCTGCAGGCCAGGAGCGAGAAGGCGCACTGGCTGTGGCTGGCAGCAGCAGCTCGCTCGTCGGCCGACCTGATCTGATGTCTCGCTGCTCTGCGCTCTTGCTTTTGTGCGTTTTTGGTGGTGGTGTTGGGTTCGGGGTGCCTTTCTTTTCTTTCTGCAAAGGTAGGCTACCTCTGCAGAGGATGAGGTGAGGTGAACGCGGGGGAGGACGGAGGAGAGCGACGGGAAATGGTGAGCAGTGAAAGCGAAAGGCAGAAAGGGAGTTGGTGCTGGTCTGGTCGTGCGAGGAAGAAGAGGTGGATGGATGAGCCACCCGACTACCCGAGCGTGTGTGTGAGCGAGCTACGGAGCCAGGCTGCCAGGGGGTGGTTTTGTACTTCGGCGCCGGCCAGCAGTGCCAGGTTTTATGGATGCCGACGGAAGAGGGAGAGACGATGCCGGGAGTTTTTCTTTTATTTTCTTGGAGTCTCTCTATGTATAGTTAGACAAAGATTTTTCCGTTTCTAAGAGCATCATCTCTAGCAGATACAGAAATTCACGGTTACTCTGAAAATGCTTGGGTATGTAAACTGTAGATGATGTTCATGAGTATGTTGGGAAATGGCATGGGAGAGAGCACATGCATGGAGTCCATGGAGAAATTTGCTTACACCACGTTTGCACCAAACTATTTGAGAGAACCAACAACTGAGGAAAATAAAAATTACTGACAATTGGAGAAGACATATATGATAAGTTTAGTCTACTGCATGCATTACAAATGTACCAACTGCCCATCAGATTTGCGCTGGCAGTACCAATGTCACACTAAAGATTTCATTATCATATTCGAAACAGTGGCATCAAAAGACTTGTGGTCAGAAGTGGCCCAAGATTCTCACAAGGATATCAATGTGATTCAACGATCTCCCTTGTTAAGAAGACATTGTGATGGGATGCTCCAGCGTGCAACTACAACGTCAAAATGCATAACTACAACATGGACTATTTTTTTGATGTTATCTATCCTAAGTGGGCGGCAACAGTAAATAATATACCCGATACCCAAGGTAACAAACGACATGTCTTTGCAAAAATGCAAGAAACAACCAAAAAGGATGTGGAGAAGGCATTTGGAGTGCTCCAAACTCATTGGGTAATGTACGTGGAGCTATAATGATGTATAATCGAGAGACATTGTAGCAGACGTTAACTTGTTGTGTAATTTTGCACAACATGATTGTCAAGGACGAGGGCAGGGACAACTAAAAGAGCATGATGCCCCCATGTATTTTTTTGATAATTAATGACAATCCATGTAGACTAATTATGTGAGAGTTATATTTGTAGGGTTTGTGCATATGCAATGCTTCAACTCCATGTGTAGGATTCAATGTTGGATGCCATGAAGATAATGATATAAACCTAGTATTTGGCATCAAGAACATTGATTTGTACTGATATATTTGATATGGTCAAGAACAAAAGTATGTGATGACCAAGAATTATCCAAAGATTGGTCACGAAAGGGTTAAGCACATTGTAAGTATGTCTTCAAGAATAAAATTCAGTGAGCATTCATGTTTACCCTCGAGACATCATCGTAATGAAGAGAGAATAAAATACAAATGGGTGAAAGGACAAGGATGTCGCCTAGAGGGAGGGTGAATAGGCGATTTAAAACTTTTCCAGTTTAGGCTTGATAAATGTGGAATAAAACTAGGTGTGTTAAATTAACAAACATACAACCTAAATATACTAGGTTCACCTATGTGCACCAACAACTTATGCTAAAAAATACAAGTAAAAAGGTGATAGCAAGATATAGACTTCAAGCACGAAGGCTATCACAATGTAAATTGCATAAGTAAATAGCTCGGGTATAGAAATAACTGAGGCACGCGGAGACGATGATATATTCCCGAGTTCCTCCTTTTTAGGGGAGTATGTCTCGTTGGAGGGGTGTGAGTTTCAAACTCAAGACGCTACAAATGGCCTCACCCTATTCTCCGATGAACCTCGTACAAAAGCTCGGTTCACCTTCCACTATTGATTTCCTTTTGGGCGGAAATCGAGTCCCTTACAACAATCTTGAGGCACAACCCACAAAAGGATTGGGAGCTCCCAAGTGACCACAAAAGGTTTCAATCACCGTCTAGGGTCCAACGACACAAGAGTGACAAGCTCACGAAATTTCACTTCCACGAATCCTTGTGGAGAGAGCAAACCGATGCACAAAAGCAATGGCAAGAGCACAAGTGCTCAAATCCTTCACTCTCAAATCCCACCAAAAGAAACTAATGCTTATGGGGGGAGAAGAGAGGAAGAACAAAGAAGAACTCAACAAATGGAACTTCAAGGACTAGATCGAAAGGGTTCCCCTCACTTAGAGGAGAGGTGGATTGGTGGAAATGTAGATCTAGATCTCCTCTCTCTCTTTTCCCTCAAAGATATGCAAGAATCATGGGAGGAATTGAGAGAGGGGCAAGCTTTCAAAGGTCAACAATGGTGGGGGGGAGAGAGAAAAACGTGTTGGGCAAAGCTTGCTGGCTGGAGGTAGGTGGAGGGGTTTTTATACCCCTCCCAGAAATGTAGCCGTTGCAGACAGGGGAGTCGGATATTCTGACACAAGTCAGGATCGGATAATCTGACGGATCGGATAATCCGAGTCACCTTGTATCGGATATTCCGACAAACTCCAGACGGCCACAAAACTGGTTGTTTGAAGTCCTTAGCCGATTTCGAGAGAAACCTTGAGAGTCGGATATTCCGAGTCAACTCTGGACCGGATTATCCGACAACCAATAGAGAGCCACAACACAGGTTTCTTTAAGTCCTTAGCCGAAAACGAGCAACCTTGGGGGCCGGATATTCCGAGTCAACTGGACCAGATTATCCGACAACCACCAGAACGAAAACTGCAAACCCAATAACTTTCACGTACGAAATCCAAATGAGGTGAAACCAATTTTGTTGGAAAGATAGCAACAAGAGCTTTCCATACGAAAACTCTATATTAAGAACCATAAATAGAGTTAAGTTGACACACATGGAGGTGTGGAACTTTCCTGAAGGATAACCCGACAATATTTCCAACCCAAAAACACAACAAGTTTTCCATACGAAATCCGTTTTCGGAGAACTTGGGCTTGTCATGAAGATCACAACAAGCACCAAAACCCAACAAGGAGAAAAACCAAGTAAGAACCAAGAAAGATGATATGCCAAGTATGCAAAGGTTTGAACTCTCCACAAAGATGCGATCAAGTTACTCACTTAAGAGCCCCTCTTGATAGTACGGTATCTATCCTATAACCCGGTCTCCCACTAACACCATGAGACAGGTAAAATAGAAACCCTATCAAGATCATACCTTTGCCTTGCGCATTCCACTTGAGCTAGATGATGACGATCTTGATCTCTTCAAGTGGACCACCTTTCTTGATTGCGCTTTGCTTGGTGAAGACTCACATATCGCTCCCCCATACACCAAGATGGGAGTGCCTCTCTTAGGAACATCTTCACTTCCATTATCTCCAAAATGGGTTACAAGCTTCAAGCATGATATCTTCTAGATGCCCATCTTGAACTTGCACACCTCAATCTTGATGACGATCACCACTTGACGTCATCCTCCATGAGCTATAAGAAATCTTTCTTTTGATACAAGCCCATGGAGAGATACCTAACCCCAACAAAGGAATGCCACACACACATAATGGGTTAGTTCACAAAACTATATGGACAAATTCTTACCATACCATTGGATCACATGATCCCACATGGTATATCATTTAGCTTTGTGTGTTAATCAACTTGGATCCACTCTTTGCACTTAGTCTTGATCAACCTTGTATCTTTTCATCTTCTTGATAATATCAAATATGTCCATTATAATCAATGATCTTGATGGTATTCAACCTTCAATCCAACACATGGAGTTCAAGCGATGTCAATGGACAAACCTACAAGAATAACTCAACACAAACATTAGTCCATAAGAATTGTCACTAATTACCAAAACCATACATGGGGACACCATGCACTTTTAGTGGGATCGTGTGATCTCGTGGTATGCTAAGCTACTGTCCATATAATTTTTTGAACTAACAAATGATATGTGTGTTTGATATCTATATGTGTGGTATGTATGTTTTTACGGGTTGCATCAAAACAAGGATTTCATATAACCCATGAGAGGATGAAATAAAGTGGTGATCGTAATCAAGATTGAGAAGTGCGAATTCAAAAGTATCATCTCGGAGAGATCATATGCTCCCGTTTGGAGATAATGATCAAGCAAATGTACGAACTGCCCATCAGATTTGCACGGGCAGTTCCAAGGTCGCACTAAAGATTTCATTTTCATATTCGAAACAGTGGCATCAAAAGACTTGTAGTCAGAAGTGGCACCAAGATTCTCACAAGGATATCAATGTGATTCAACGATCTCCCTTGTTAAGAAGACATTGTGATGGGATGCTCCAACGTGCAACTACAACGTCAAAATGCATAACTACAACATGGACTATTTTTTTGATGTTATTTATCCTAAGTGGGCGGCAACAGTAAATAATATACCCGATACCCAAGGTAACAAACGACGTGTCTTTGCAAAAGTGCAAGAAACAAACAAAAAGGATGTGGAGAAGGCATTTGGAGTGTTCCAAACTCGTTGGGTAATGTTCGTGGAGCTATAACGATGTATAATCGAGAGACATTGTAGCAGACGTTAACTTGTTGTGTAATTTTGCACAACATGATTGTCAAGGACGAGGGCAAGGACAACTAAAAGAGCATGATGCCCCCATGTGTGGTTTTGATAATTAATGACAATCCCTATAGACTAATTATGTGTGAGTTATATTTGTAGGGTTTGTGCATATGCAATGCTTAAACTCCATGTGTAGGATTCAACTCCATGTGTAGGATTCAATGTTGGATGCCATGAAGATAATGATATAAACCTAGTATTTGGCATCAAGAACCTTGATTTGTACTGATATATTTGATATGGTCAAGAACAAAAGTATGTGATGACAAGAATTATCCAAAGATTGGTCATGAAAGGGTTAAGCACATTGTAAGTATGTCTTCAAGAATAAAATTCGGTGAGCATTCATGTTTACCCTCGAGACATCATCGTAATGAAGAGAGAAGAAAATACAAGTGGGATCGTGCGATCTCGTGGTAAGCTACTGTCCATATAATTTTTTGAACTAACAAATGATATGTGTGTTTGATATTTATATGTGCGGTATGTATGTTTTTACGGGTTGCATCAAAACAAGGATTTCATATAACCCATGAGAGGATGAAATAAAGTGGTGATCATAATCAAGATTTAGAAGTGCGAATTCAAAAGGATCATCTCGGAGAGATCATATGCTCCCATTTGGAGATAATGGTCAAGCAAATATGTATCTAATTAAGAGCGACGCTACCATAGTAGTGTATGGGGAACAATTTTTTAGTCTTCATCACGCGAGCACAATCAAAAAAAATTCTTCCAACTTGAGTCGGACATGATCGTCATTATCTCACTCAAATGGTGTATGTGCAAGGAAAATGTATGATCGTGATATGTTTTCTATTTTGTCGGTATCAGTGTGCTATAGTTGGGAGAGGGGTTATATTATAGAAAGTCGCACTACTAAGGGGGCTCTCGAATGAGTAACTTGATCATATTGTTTGTTTGAGAGCGGCAAACATTTGCATCATTGGCACCATCCTTCTTAGTTGTTATTTTTCTGCTAATTAAAGATTGGATTCTGCTAATTAAAGAAACAAGAAACTCGCAATACGCTTCAAATTCCTGCTATATAATCAGGTAGAGATCATGCATGTGTGCAGGACTGTAGCCGATATTATTTGATGTACTCAGTACTTGCTTTGGATCTGGAACGGAGCCCTTGAAAAAGAATTCCCGGCAGTAGAATCGTCCTCTCGTCACCAGCACCACAAGCTCATCCCAGATCAAATCGCTTCAACAATTGGCGGGTCGAGATTAGATCGACAAATCACACGTACAGCTCGGCATTAACGCAGCCCTAGAACCCGACCTCCCCATTGGCCAAGGAGCTAATAATTGCACCCGCGGGCGGGCGGGCGCTAGTAAACAAAAACATCCCGGATCGGGCCCCCGCCGACGCGACGTAACATAGCAAAGCCATGGCCCGCGGCCCATCGACGCCGACACGCGGGGCCGACCCGCTAGCCCGTCCCGTCGCCCCTTACCTCTGGACTCTGGTACGCTGTACGCACAGTAGCAGGGTTTTTTTTTTTGAACACAACACAGTAGCAGGTTGGGAGCCTGGCCTGGCTGGGGGATAGTTACGACGTACGTAGATTCCCCCGCCGGGATACGGGGGGCGCTACGGTCGATCGCCGGGGCTGTCAGTGAGAGTGAGGGGACGGAGACGGCGCAGGCATCATGCATGCATCCATCGATCGAGAGCTACAGTTGCGTACGTACGCGAGATCGATATACGGTGCGGGGAAAGAAAGGGAAATGAGATACGCGCACAGGCCTACGCCGAGCTACGGTTGAGAGGTGCTGTTTCCATTTAACGTCGCGTCCATCCATCGATCAGCAGCAGCAGCAGCTGCTCGTACTGGAGTACTGGGACTGGGTGAAAGGAACTAGTCCTCCGTGGTTGTGAGCTTTTGTTGTTACTGTAGCCTCCGTTTCAAATTAGTTGTCTTCCATTTGTCCACATGCGGATGTATCTAGCTAGCTAGCTCCATGCAGCAGCCAGACATCGTCCACCATCCAGAGCTATGCATGGCTACGTACGTAGCTCACAGCATCCTCCCATAGTCCCATGGCTGCTATGGTATGGCTACTTGGAGTAAAACATGCATGGCGATCGATAGGTCGATGATCCCCTACGGCATCGGTCGTCGAGGCAGTGGCTACTGTGCAGGCATCTCTGCGACCGGGCATGGCTACTGTTGGAGCCTCAAACATCAAGCAAGGCCGGCGGTGTGGTCAAGGTCCGGTGGCTCGTGGCCGATCGATGGCATGGATGCGCTCAGCCAGGGCCATCATAAGTTCCCCATTTTCGTGGTACCTCTACTGCGCGCGTGCCCTGGCCGGCCTGTGGAGTAATATTCTCACCGCCGGCCGCGCCAACCGGCGATTCAACGAGGCACGGACGAGCGAGCCGAGCCGGTCTCGCCATGTCCGTGGATCGTATCAACCACGCCTCCCCCTCCTCCTTCCTTTCCCGCTTTTCTCTTTCTTCCAAGTTCCACCCCTTTCCTCCAAGCCCCCGAGACGGCATCGACGATCGGTAGGGAGCCGCGGAAGGGTAAGACGTTGTCGAGATATGTGAGCGGAAGGGTAAGGCTACCGTTACTTCCAAACCCTTTGGTCCCGTCACTGATCGGTCAGGCTGGACGTGATCGACCTCTCATTCACGGCCGCGTAAGTTTCCGGTCCGGCCGTATATACACTGCACGTACGTACTACACACTAAGACTGTGCATGCGAAAAAACCTCCATTGATGGATCGTCTCATCAGTCCCGCGCGGCCTCGGCGACCGCTCGACGAGTGAAATTTGACAAAATTAACCTTTTTTTGAAACTTCAGCCAAAAATAATCCTTTTTAATTTTTTTTTGAAAACTAACCCTTTTGTGTGGCTCCCGCCACTGTGGCGCCACACATGCAGGTGCAACGCCCCAGCCTGGGGCGCCACACCTCTGCCAGCGGGGCACGGCGGGCCCCAACCTTGGTTAAGTAGCGCCGGCGTGTGGGGCGCCACACCTTCATGTGTGGCGCCGGGGCTTGGGGCGCCATACCTTCGAAAGAGTTAAGTGTGTGGAGCCACGGGGTGAAGTGTCCACCCCGCGACTCCCAGCTTCTAAACGAGCAGCAGCCTCTCTCTCTCCCTCTTTCTCCCCCCAACTCACCCCCTCTCAAATCCATCCATTTCGGTGCGATTTTTCCGTGGATTTCGGCTCCCCTACGTGCAAGAAGGTACTCTCCTCCATCCTCCTTGTTTTTGTCCAATAGAAATCTTTCAATTTGGTGACATTGTGTAGATCTTGGAAACCCTAGAATTTGGATATAAGGACAAATGTGTGGTTATTTGTTGATAATATTGGTCAATTTGTGTGGGTATGATGGATATGAAGTGTTGGGTTGTTGATTGTAGGTTAGGGTTAGGGTTTTTGTTAGATGTAGTTAATGAGCTAGATTTAGTTAGGGTTAGTGCATAATGACTTGATTTAAAATTAAGATAAGTAAATTGATTTTGTTTGAAATGCGTAGCTTAGTGCAATGTATCAATCATTTGATGCATTTTGGTTGTTGTAAATTTGTTTAGATGGAGAAAATGGTTAGTGTTCATCATGTGGACAAGGAGGCCTTTTTGAAAGGCAATGTGGAGCATGACTCGGAGGAGAAAGTGGTGGTGTTTGGCCATAGTCCTAGCTATGCCGAGGATGTCGAGAGAGTGCGGATTGCATTGAATTGGACGGATCTAAATGATGTTATTTCTTTGGAGGGGAGGTATAATGTTGGGTTTGGAATGCATCTTCGTTGGAAGACTATGCCTCTCAACTCCGAGTTGTGTTGGAGTGCATATAAGGAGACGGTTGCGGGATCTCAAGACAAGGCTCCTGAGTTGTTTGCCACCAAGATGTTTGACTTGAACCGGTGTGCCTCCGAACATGACGTTAGGAGGCCGGTTCAAAATGAGTCACCTCATGCGCATGAAGTGTACTATCCAACGTCGAGTCCACCTCCAATGACTCAACATGATTTTAGCCAACCAACAATGACCCAACACGAAAGGAGCCAACCTTCAAGCCCAATTCAAAGTGACCAATATGAAGAATCAGAGGAGGAGAGCGACGCGTCGGAGTATGAGCTTCATAAAAATGATATTGGTGATGTGGAGACAAATTGTAGGCATGAGGACATGGACCATGACATCCCTTATAACCGATGCTATGCATCGGACTCGGATGACGACGGTCCCGAAGAAGATGTTGATGAAGATGGGTTCACTGCTAAAGAAGCCGAAATATTCAAGAAGGTAGTGGGTCGGGATCATCGGTTACCATTGTTCCGTGATCTTAGTCTCGCCGATAAAGCCGTGGTTGATGGTGGCACGAGTAAAATTCTTGAACCAAGGACAACTTCAAAGAAGGATCGTAATCCCAAAAACTATGGTATTGCTGAGGAAGTGAAGTTTGAAAGCTTGTTGGAATTGAAGACATGGCTCAAGGAGTATGCGGTTAAGTACTTTAGACCATACAAAGTGGTTCACTCGGATGTCAAGAAGCGTTACACGGTTAAATGTGAGGACGCGCATAATGGGTGTCCGTGGATTGTGCATGCAAGACCTATCAAGGGAACCTCTCAATGGGTTCTAAAAAAATGTGTGTCCACTCACATGTGTAGTGGCAATGATGATGATGATGACAAAGATGCGAAGGACATTCATCGGCAACTAACCTCAGATTTCATCGGCTATAGACTTTTCAATTCCATAGAGGCATTCCCCACTTTTACGGTGAGGGCTATCATGGACACGGTGAAAGACATGTTTGGTTACTCGGTGAAGTATGGGAAGGCATGGAGGGCCAAGCAAGCCGCATTCAAGATGTTGTATGGTGACTGGGAGGAAGCATACAACCGACTTCCTAGATTGTTGGGAGCTATGGCTGCTACAAATCTGGGCATGGTTACGTGTGTGGAGCCCTTTGGCCAAAAGACTAGGGATTACAACGGTGCAACCGTCCGTGTCTTTGGCCGTGCATTTTGGGCTTTCGGGCAACGCATAAGGGCATTCAAGCATTGTAGACCGGTTTGTCTCCGTGGATGGCACATTCTTGACAGGCCAGTACAAGGGCACACTTTTGATTGCCGTAGCTCATGATGCTAACGACCGGTTGTTGCCGTTGGCTTTTCCTTTGGTGACGGCGGAGAACCAGGACAACTGGGAGTGGTTCATGGGTCTAGTGAGAACAAAGGTATTGGATGAAATTGAGAGGAACGGAGGAGCTTACCTTGAGGAACAAAGGGGAGACGAAATCCCTAAGGATCCGGCCGGTTTTGTTGCGGATTTGAGAGGGAGAGAGCCGCCGCCGCAGGGGAGAAATGAGAGAGAGGGAGAAGAGGGTCGGCTGGCAGGGGGATTCAACAGGGGAGAGGGGGGGGGAGCCGCCGCCGCCGGGGGGGGGGGTTCAACAGGGGAGAGGGGGGGAGCCGCCGCCGCCTCCATTCTTCTTCCTTTTCTTCTGTTTGAGTTCCTGAGGAATAGAGAGCGTGCGGGTATGGGCGGGCTCGGGCTCGATTTGGTCGCGGGTGTGGCGCCCCAAGCCCCGGCGCCACACACGCCGGCGCTACTTGACCAAGGTTGGGGCCCGCCGTGCCCCGCTGGCAGAGGTGTGGCGCCCCAGGCTAGGGCGTTGCACCTGCATGTGTGGCGCCGCAGTGGCGGGAGCCACACAAAAGGGTTAGCTTTCGAAAAAAAAATCAAAAAAGTGTTATTTTTGGCTGAAGTTTCAAAAAAAGGTTAATTTTGTCAAATTTCACGCTCGACGACGAGACGACGATTGGGAACATGACTCTCTAGCTAGTCCTCCATCGCTGCATGCGCGCGTTGTGCATGCATGTGCGTGCTGCCGCCGTATCACAGGCCATGCAGCTGTTTGCATGCTAATTTCTTCTCTCTCACCCCACCACCACCTTTGTCTTGCGCGGCAGAGGACATACGTGTCAGGGGCGGCGGCAGGTGTATGCACATGTATGCCAGCGCATACCCAAGTTTTTGGCGGAAAAACAATAAGTATATGTCAGCCCAGCCCACTAAGGAGCAAACACGCCCAGGCCCAACAGTCCAGCAGACCAGCGCGCACGTCTCGTTGACTCGTTCGCTCTAGTCTCCAGATCGTTCGCTCCAGCCTCGGCCCCTGTTCCTCGAGACGCACACTGTAATACCCAGAATTTTCGAGGTATTAATTATTTTGGATAAAATAATATTTGGTTTCTAATTATTTTGTTTGTTCTAATCTGTGGTGTTAAAATTTGCATGCATGAGATAAATAGAAAAGTCATAGCTGAATGGTTCATTTGTTTGTGCATGCATCGTACTAGGCATGTAGTAGTACTGATGAAATCGATAGAACAAGCTAGCTGTGTAGTATTAGTAGACGTCGTGCATGTGCTGGTGCATTGAACCATGTGTGACTACATTAGCAACGTAAGCTGTTTGGTTTTGAGAGGTTAACGTGGCTTGGTACTAGAGGAGCTTAGAAGATGTGCTGGCCTAGCCATCTACGTGAACTGCTGCATCGTGGATAAGCCTCCAGGAGAGTAGGACGTCGGCCCATAACTTTCTTCAGCTCGAAGGGTCAGCTGGTCAAGCGGCAGGATATTTTGGCCACGCTCACCAGGTCGCCGGCAGATATTTTCTTATCGACGAAGCTGTCGCTCAGATATTTTTTTCCCTAGCAGGCGGTGCCCAAGTCCTATAAATATAGGAACGCTGTTTTTCTGCCTATGCCGCGCGAGTCCAATAGGGAGTGAGGGACTAGCCAGTACACCGGTCGAGAGAGCCAGAGAAGGAGAGTGAGACCTCGGAGAGAGAGATGGCGCTTGCGCTCTAGTAAGCAACAGAGAAAAACAGACGCGATGGTGGAGTATGCTGACAGAGAGGAAACACAAAGAAGATACGGAATCGCCACACCGGCATAGGGAGCCGATCGGATTTTAATGCATACGATCGCGTAGTTCATCGATTGAGAATACTGCTCTCAAGGATTATGATCTCGATACCGAGGCAAGTGGATACTTTGCTGATCTCCTATATCATGCTTTGCTAATTCCTTTGATTCTTGCAAGTAGATTGCTTTACTAGCCTTTCAAATCCTGCTCTATCATCTCTGTTGAGTATCACTTCTGTCCTTGTGATCGTATTACATTTGTTACACATGATATGCTATCCTCTCTGATTATTGTGTTATCTGAGAGATATGGAGATCTCTCATACTTGATTAGATCGTTATGATCTGTTGAGCTCTTGCGGAGGCATGAGCATGATGAGCATCTAGCCATTTCCGTAATTGATCTGTTCCGATATCTTGATCTCTCTTTGTATTGGTGTCACGACGGCAAACGCATTGTACCGGTCGCAGTTCTGGTATGGGACAGTCTGAGCTCTCCGTGAGGGGCGGCCCTTGAATGGAAAGTGTCGGTGATGGATCCGTAGGAGCGACCGACATCGAGTAGGTCAAGGTGTCCGGTGTCTGAGCGGGTAAAAGGGCTCTGCTCGTTCTGGAGCCTGTGTGGTTCTGGTCGAGGCTGTTGATGTCGGAGTACCCCTCTTAAGAGTGTATAAGTGTGAATATTCACCCCTGTGAGTCCCGGGTAGGGAACCTTGCTGTCATGTGTGATACCGATACATTGTCATTCACCATCCTTGACTATTATCCTCGGTGAATGATTTCCTCTTTCAATTTTAGCTTCCGTTGTTATATCTTGTTTATTTCCTTTCAATGCAGTAAGGCCGTTATTACTGTATTTACTCTGATATGTTGTTACTGGTAAAGTACCTGCTTGCTGAGTATGAATTATTCGTACTCACCCTTGTTTCCTCTTGTTTTTATCTGATCAGAGTTCGCAGCGGAAGCCGTCGTACTACGAGGAGTAGGTTGGACCAGTTGGGTGGGATGCGACTAGAGAATTTCTTGTAAATGTAATAATCTTTTATAAAATGAATAGATGAGCTGTTGAGATCCACTGTGCTGGTTTATCCTGCTTCTCTAGCCTTGCACGTGTATAGACTTTCGGGTCTATAGACGCGCGGCGGCTGTCATTCTACCGGGCCGAGTCTCGGGGCGTGACAGTTAAAGTGGTATCAGAGCTCAAGGTACGCTGGGAATAACTGGGTAGATCGTTAGTTAGTTTTGCGACTAACCTTGCTTGTTTCCTTGTGCTAACATTTAGATATGTTTGTTTGACAAAATTCTTTTGGTTTTGATTTTTTAAAAATCTTACTATGTTTTGAAAAAAAAAAAGAGTTTGTTTTTGTGGTGAATTTCGGGGACGAAATTTTTATAAGGTGGGGAGGATGTAATACCCAGAATTTTCGAGGTATTAATTATTTTGGATAAAATAATATTTGGTTTCTAATTATTTTGTTTGTTCTAATCTGTGGTGTTAAAATTTGCATGCATGAGATAAATAGAAAAGTCATAGCTGAATGGTTCATTTGTTTGTGCATGCATCGTACTAGGCATGTAGTAGTACTGATGAAATCGATAGAACAAGCTAGCTGTGTAGTATTAGTAGACGTCGTGCATGTGCTGGTGCATTGAACCATGTGTGACTACATTAGCAACGTAAGCTGTTTGGTTTTGAGAGGTTAACGTGGCTTGGTACTAGAGGAGCTTAGAAGATGTGCTGGCCTAGCCATCTACGTGAACTGCTGCATCGTGGATAAGCCTCCAGGAGAGTAGGACGTCGGCCCATAACTTTCTTCAGCTCGAAGGGTCAGCTGGTCAAGCGGCAGGATATTTTGGCCACGCTCACCAGGTCGCCGGCAGATATTTTCTTATCGACGAAGCTGTCGCTCAGATATTTTTTTCCCTAGCAGGCGGTGCCCAAGTCCTATAAATATAGGAACGCTGTTTTTCTGCCTATGCCGCGCGAGTCCAATAGGGAGTGAGGGACTAGCCAGTACACCGGTCGAGAGAGCCAGAGAAGGAGAGTGAGACCTCGGAGAGAGAGATGGCGCTTGCGCTCTAGTAAGCAACAGAGAAAAACAGACGCGATGGTGGAGTATGCTGACAGAGAGGAAACACAAAGAAGATACGGAATCGCCACACCGGCATAGGGAGCCGATCGGATTTTAATGCATACGATCGCGTAGTTCATCGATTGAGAATACTGCTCTCAAGGATTATGATCTCGATACCGAGGCAAGTGGATACTTTGCTGATCTCCTATATCATGCTTTGCTAATTCCTTTGATTCTTGCAAGTAGATTGCTTTACTAGCCTTTCAAATCCTGCTCTATCATCTCTGTTGAGTATCACTTCTGTCCTTGTGATCGTATTACATTTGTTACACATGATATGCTATCCTCTCTGATTATTGTGTTATCTGAGAGATATGGAGATCTCTCATACTTGATTAGATCGTTATGATCTGTTGAGCTCTTGCGGAGGCATGAGCATGATGAGCATCTAGCCATTTCCGTAATTGATCTGTTCCGATATCTTGATCTCTCTTTGTATTGGTGTCACGACGGCAAACGCATTGTACCGGTCGCAGTTCTGGTATGGGACAGTCTGAGCTCTCCGTGAGGGGCGGCCCTTGAATGGAAAGTGTCGGTGATGGATCCGTAGGAGCGACCGACATCGAGTAGGTCAAGGTGTCCGGTGTCTGAGCGGGTAAAAGGGCTCTGCTCGTTCTGGAGCCTGTGTGGTTCTGGTCGAGGCTGTTGATGTCGGAGTACCCCTCTTAAGAGTGTATAAGTGTGAATATTCACCCCTGTGAGTCCCGGGTAGGGAACCTTGCTGTCATGTGTGATACCGATACATTGTCATTCACCATCCTTGACTATTATCCTCGGTGAATGATTTCCTCTTTCAATTTTAGCTTCCGTTGTTATATCTTGTTTATTTCCTTTCAATGCAGTAAGGCCGTTATTACTGTATTTACTCTGATATGTTGTTACTGGTAAAGTACCTGCTTGCTGAGTATGAATTATTCGTACTCACCCTTGTTTCCTCTTGTTTTTATCTGATCAGAGTTCGCAGCGGAAGCCGTCGTACTACGAGGAGTAGGTTGGACCAGTTGGGTGGGATGCGACTAGAGAATTTCTTGTAAATGTAATAATCTTTTATAAAATGAATAGATGAGCTGTTGAGATCCACTGTGCTGGTTTATCCTGCTTCTCTAGCCTTGCACGTGTATAGACTTTCGGGTCTATAGACGCGCGGCGGCTGTCATTCTACCGGGCCGAGTCTCGGGGCGTGACAGTTAAAGTGGTATCAGAGCTCAAGGTACGCTGGGAATAACTGGGTAGATCGTTAGTTAGTTTTGCGACTAACCTTGCTTGTTTCCTTGTGCTAACATTTAGATATGTTTGTTTGACAAAATTCTTTTGGTTTTGATTTTTTAAAAATCTTACTATGTTTTGAAAAAAAAAAAGAGTTTGTTTTTGTGGTGAATTTCGGGGACGAAATTTTTATAAGGTGGGGAGGATGTAATACCCAGAATTTTCGAGGTATTAATTATTTTGGATAAAATAATATTTGGTTTCTAATTATTTTGTTTGTTCTAATCTGTGGTGTTAAAATTTGCATGCATGAGATAAATAGAAAAGTCATAGCTGAATGGTTCATTTGTTTGTGCATGCATCGTACTAGGCATGTAGTAGTACTGATGAAATCGATAGAACAAGCTAGCTGTGTAGTATTAGTAGACGTCGTGCATGTGCTGGTGCATTGAACCATGTGTGACTACATTAGCAACGTAAGCTGTTTGGTTTTGAGAGGTTAACGTGGCTTGGTACTAGAGGAGCTTAGAAGATGTGCTGGCCTAGCCATCTACGTGAACTGCTGCATCGTGGATAAGCCTCCAGGAGAGTAGGACGTCGGCCCATAACTTTCTTCAGCTCGAAGGGTCAGCTGGTCAAGCGGCAGGATATTTTGGCCACGCTCACCAGGTCGCCGGCAGATATTTTCTTATCGACGAAGCTGTCGCTCAGATATTTTTTTCCCTAGCAGGCGGTGCCCAAGTCCTATAAATATAGGAACGCTGTTTTTCTGCCTATGCCGCGCGAGTCCAATAGGGAGTGAGGGACTAGCCAGTACACCGGTCGAGAGAGCCAGAGAAGGAGAGTGAGACCTCGGAGAGAGAGATGGCGCTTGCGCTCTAGTAAGCAACAGAGAAAAACAGACGCGATGGTGGAGTATGCTGACAGAGAGGAAACACAAAGAAGATACGGAATCGCCACACCGGCATAGGGAGCCGATCGGATTTTAATGCATACGATCGCGTAGTTCATCGATTGAGAATACTGCTCTCAAGGATTATGATCTCGATACCGAGGCAAGTGGATACTTTGCTGATCTCCTATATCATGCTTTGCTAATTCCTTTGATTCTTGCAAGTAGATTGCTTTACTAGCCTTTCAAATCCTGCTCTATCATCTCTGTTGAGTATCACTTCTGTCCTTGTGATCGTATTACATTTGTTACACATGATATGCTATCCTCTCTGATTATTGTGTTATCTGAGAGATATGGAGATCTCTCATACTTGATTAGATCGTTATGATCTGTTGAGCTCTTGCGGAGGCATGAGCATGATGAGCATCTAGCCATTTCCGTAATTGATCTGTTCCGATATCTTGATCTCTCTTTGTATTGGTGTCACGACGGCAAACGCATTGTACCGGTCGCAGTTCTGGTATGGGACAGTCTGAGCTCTCCGTGAGGGGCGGCCCTTGAATGGAAAGTGTCGGTGATGGATCCGTAGGAGCGACCGACATCGAGTAGGTCAAGGTGTCCGGTGTCTGAGCGGGTAAAAGGGCTCTGCTCGTTCTGGAGCCTGTGTGGTTCTGGTCGAGGCTGTTGATGTCGGAGTACCCCTCTTAAGAGTGTATAAGTGTGAATATTCACCCCTGTGAGTCCCGGGTAGGGAACCTTGCTGTCATGTGTGATACCGATACATTGTCATTCACCATCCTTGACTATTATCCTCGGTGAATGATTTCCTCTTTCAATTTTAGCTTCCGTTGTTATATCTTGTTTATTTCCTTTCAATGCAGTAAGGCCGTTATTACTGTATTTACTCTGATATGTTGTTACTGGTAAAGTACCTGCTTGCTGAGTATGAATTATTCGTACTCACCCTTGTTTCCTCTTGTTTTTATCTGATCAGAGTTCGCAGCGGAAGCCGTCGTACTACGAGGAGTAGGTTGGACCAGTTGGGTGGGATGCGACTAGAGAATTTCTTGTAAATGTAATAATCTTTTATAAAATGAATAGATGAGCTGTTGAGATCCACTGTGCTGGTTTATCCTGCTTCTCTAGCCTTGCACGTGTATAGACTTTCGGGTCTATAGACGCGCGGCGGCTGTCATTCTACCGTCCCGCACTGCCGGCCGGAGCCGGGCAAGAACCCTGCTCGGAGTCGGAGAAGAACCCGAACGAAGAGGAGGAGGCCCCGGCGTAAGGGCGGCCTTCACGAATCGCCGCCTCCGCCTCGAACTGCTTGTCGAGGAACCCGGAGCGGTTCCTCATCTGCCTCATGAAGAGGCGGTCCGCCGCCTCTGCCTTCAGCTGCGCCTCCGCCGCACGGTGCTCCGCCGCATCGTCGTTACGCAGCGCCTCCTCGCGGATCCGGCCCTCTTCCGCCTCCGCCTGAGCTCTCCACCGCTCCGTCGCAGCGCGTACCCGGGCGCGATGCGCTTCGGCCGCGCAGGCCGCCGCCTGCCGTTCGACCGCCGCCTCCGCCGCCGCGCGTCGGGCTTCGTGCTCCGCCTCCGCGCGGACGCGCATCCTCTCATCCTCAGCCTGGATGAACTCCGAGCCGGTGATGTCGATCTCGGCGTCGTCGGAGACCATGAAGTATTCGACGGCCGACGACTCCGAATCCGCCTCCGCCGCCGCATCCGCCTCAGCCTGAGCTCGGATTTGGGCCTGCTGCCTCAGCTTTTCCGCCGTCATCCTGGCGAAGATGGTGGGGAGGCGGCGAGGCATGGTGGATGTGGATGAACTAGGGTTCCGGCGGCGGATGTGGATGTGGATTAGGGTTCCGGCGTCGCCGGTAGATATAGTGGTGTCCGGACCGCCATGAATGCGGGTAGTTGGGGGTTGGCCGCTGCCCCTGGCCACTCCGCCATGAATGCCGGCGCCGGTCAAAGGCTAGATCCTCCCCTCCTGTAGGCTCCGGTAGGCCGGTCAAGGGAGGGTCCCACTGTCAGCGAGTGAGGGCGCGGACGCGTCCGGGCGCGTCCGGGCGCCCCCAAACCCGCCCCAGTTTTGTGCTGGGTTTGGGGTGTGCCGGACCGTCCGGTCGTTTGGGGCCGCTATAGGGGCCGTCGTTGGGTTGCGGTTTTTGGGCCAAACCCCATCTGGGCTGTCCGTCCGAATGTTTGGGGTGGATTTGGTGGCTCCGCTTGGAGATGCTCTCAGAGGGTGCATGCAGTCAGTGGCACTGCTGCCACGGGCGCACGTTGGTTTTGGACTACCCCATCGATCTCCATGCACTCGCTATCTTTTGCTTCAGTGAAAAGATATCTGCTGCATGCAGACCAAGATCACTGAGCCAGAAAGATGATGCATGGGAAGCATAAGGCGCCCGAGTTTCCCGCCGAACCCACCATGAGTGAGACACGACCTCCCAGCGGGTACTGCCGTGCCCGTGCCCGTGGCGTTGCGTGTGTTTTTGCATGCATGGCGGATCGTACGGGCGTTGGCATGCAGAAGGAGGAGGGAGCTGGCCTGGGTGCTGACCCACACGCTCCCCGGCTCTTGATGAGTGTGAGCACTAGTTTTTTTTTTTTTTTTGCGAGTAGGCCGGCCGGGCAGTCGGTAACGTGAATGGCAAGCTCATGATCTCTTGGTACAGTACTGTATTTTTCACAAAGCGCTAGTAGAATCTAGACCTCTAGTCATCGATCGTCTCCGACGTCACCTTCTCATTACAGCTATAATACGCCGTGATTTGAATCCCTTTTCTTTATTTCGTTCTCCATCTCCCACGCCTGCACAGCACAGCACAGGGAACTCCATTGTAAGATCGGCCCGGGAGATCTTGCTGTACTGTGTGAGTATGTGTGCAGTGTAGGGTATGATGAACCAGTTGGCAACTTTATACTAGCTCAGGCCACAACACTAGCTACCTAGACGATTCACGTACTCATGCTACTCATACGTACCGTGCTCCTCGGCGATTAACTTTGCAGGGTGCTTTCACGCCTTGCTCCTCTGCTGCGATAGCTAGCGCTTAGCAGTATTTTTTATATTAAAAACCAGTTTTAAATAACGGAAGAGATGTACTTTAAGTCTTTAAGCTAAACGTTGTAAAATTTGATTGAGTATATAAAATAAATACTCTCTCCGTCCAGAGTGGCACGCTTTGTTCCGCACGGTTTTTATGTACGGAGTTTAACATTAATATACAACTTGTATAAATGGTATAATTTTCTTTATGTTGCAAAATACTTTTGTTTCATATGTACTCCCTCCGTTCCACAATATAAGATGTTTTAGTCTTTTTCCACATGCACATGCACACATATGTATCTAGACACGTTTAAGTGCATGTGTCCATTCTTTTTAGTATGAATCTAGACATGGATGTGTAGCATCTAAAACATCTTACATTGTGGAACAGAGGGAGTCTATTTACTAATTTTGCAGACATAATATAAATGAAAACAAGTTATAAGTAAAAAACTTCCCCTCCCCTCCCCTCCTTCTACAGTAGAGAGAGAGGCGACCCGGAGGCGACCCGTTCCCCCTTGCAGTCGCCGGCGAAGCCGCGGGTTCCTCCTCCCTCCGCCGGCCGCCTCGGCGGCCGGAGGGTGGGGGAACCCCGGATCTTCGTTTTTGGCGTGTATAGGTGTGGATTAGGTGTGCGTGTCGCCGCTGCTTTGTTGGAGGTGGTGCCGGCGATGGTGCTGTGTGTTCCCGAGCTCAAGCCTCCTCCCGGCGTTGGCCTCCGTGGCGGCGCCGCTGAGCTCGTGGAGGTAGGTTCCTGCCATCCAGTTTGGGTGGCGAGGATAGGGTTTGCTCGGGTGTCGTGCGCGGCGCCGAGCTGTGTCTTCCTGGTCGGTGGCATCGAGCGGCGACTCCACTGGCAGAAGATTTGTTCTCCGGTGAGCTACTTTTCCTCTGCTTCTCTGGCCGGCCGTGGCGGCGAGGGGAGGAGCTCGTGGTGGGTGGTGATCTGGTTTTGGTGCTTCGGGTGGAGTTGGTCTTCTTCCTCGTTGTGTCTGCTCTGGCCGGCCTTGGTGGCGAGGGGAGCAGCGGCCGGTGGCGGATGGGTGCAGGTGGTGGTGGTTGGCCTGGACGACGCCTCGTCGGCTGGAAGATGGGCGGTGCTGGGGAGTGCGCGTTGTGGCCGTGCGCGTTCAACGCGTCTACAATCCGTCGCGGCGCGGCGGACGGCTTATGCGGCCATCTACAACATGTGGCGGCGCTCCTTCTCCGGCGGCTTGAGGTACGGCGACGACGGTGAAGGCTAGTTCTTGGGAGCCGGCGTTTGGATCCGATTGTGATTCCTTCAAGTTGCTCAGGGTGCTTCGTGCAAATTTCAGGAGCCTTTTGTAATTTTCTGTCTTCATTGGGTTTCCTTGTAATTTGTACTGAGTATCTTGTTTTATGGATCGGATCTTCCCTCAAAAAAAATAATATCAGCCACATAACATTTCAGACGAAAGGAGTCTCAACTTCCAGAATATGAGATACATCCAATATGAAAGTATATTGCAAAATGATTCTAACAATATTGATTTGATGTTGATTATATATATATATATATTTGGTCAAACCATACAAAGTTCAAAATTTTAATACTAATAGACATGGAGAGATTGCTTCCATTTCACTCCAAAGATATATGAGGCATGTCCAATGCTTAATTCATAACACGTAGACCATGGGTCCCACTTCTTCTCCTATGCAAACTTAACCATCCACAATGTATATGTCCAGTCTCAGCCTTAGGGTGGAGGCCACATGGCATGTCTTTATTAGCCAACCGATGAATCTAAGACGGTTTCTCGCCAAAAAAAATGGGGAAAAACCTTTATTAGCCAACAGATTAATCTAAGACGGTTTCTCGCCCAAAAAAAAAATGGGGAAAACCGGGGGCCTCCCCGACTATCTGGTCTTCACAAAATTCAAAATTTTGGCCCTCCGACCCTTGCAACGTACCCACCCGCGCATGTCAATGCAACATACCAAAATTTATAGAAGGCACCCAAAATAAATCCATGATCTCGTTCGTCCGTTCTTAGCAAAGACGGACGAGTTTGTAGGGCGAAAGAACCCATGTAGAATAAAAAAGATGCCAAAAAACTAACCTTAACCGAGATAGGTTTGACCGAGATCAGTTTGGAGCTGAAGGTTGAGCCGAGAGGGGCCAGCTCGTCTCAAATTGTTCGATTTTGTTAAAACAAAGAATTAGCTCAGCTCGGATCGTAACACAAGAAGCTCAAATTTGAAACTTATCTTTGACTTGGTAAGCTCGCGAGTTTTCTCGTTATAAATGTGTGGATAATAGTGCATATGAGAAAAAAAAATTCCCTACTAATTGTTGAATTTATATTCTAACCAACTCGACCAAAAAAGTAGAACTGATGGAGAGAGAGGCGGGCAATACATTTCAACACTTCCCCTCACGTACAGACTATTTAGTACTTAGGCGTGGATTCGATGTGCGCCGCAATTTAAATAATCCGAACCGATGCTCTAGCCAACTCGATCAATAATCCGAACCGATGACGAGGGGTGGGCAATATATGTCAACACTAATTCGAAACTTGAACAACAAGGGTCCTTCGATATAGCAGCTCTACACCATTATATGTGCAAAAAATCATTGTGGGTTTTCACTCATCTATGGAAAATGTTAGACTCTGTATTTAAACGAGTTTAATGACGACCCGTTTAGTTTGCTTGACAAATGAGATCAAATGGAAAACTTGGTTGGACACCAAGTCATAAGCTACTCGTTTCGAGTTTTAATTCCAACCATAGGTAAGTTGCAACAGGACCCTACTTGGAAGACCGAGATGTGTCGACCATAGTACTAAATTAGCCGCCAGCTGAGCTGACCATAGCTTTCGACATAAAGGGATTTTCCAGTACCACGTTGGCCCCCCCCGGACTATCTTTGTCGTCCATTTTGTGTTGGAGATCCGTGCAGGTCAACATGTCAAAATCTGGGTCGTTTTGCAATTTAGCCCTATAAAAATACCGATTTTAACCTGCAGTCCACCATCCCTATATATAGCTACGAAACCCTAACCCTAGCCCACAATTCCCAACAGCTCCCGTGCCCCGCCCCGGCCGCGCCGACCGTCGCCGGGTCTGTGCCCCCAGGCCGCCGGGCGCCCCGGCCGTCGCCGGCTCCGTCCGCCCCGGCTGCCGTGCGCTCCTGCCGGCGCCGGCTCCGTCCGCCGCCGGCTTCGTGGCTTCGTGCGCCCCGGTATCCATCGTCCCCGTCCTCCTCTCGACGTCTGGCGCCGGCGGCCGAGCAGCTGGCGTCGAGGAGGAGCCCCACCGGTGCGCCGCTCCAAGCTCGCCCCGTGGTTGAGGCTGCGGGTCAGCCTCCCGCCGGTGGCGGCCTATACCTGGAGGAGCAGCTGCTTCCCGTCCGGGGGGCCGGGAGCACGGCTCGGCGCGCGGCGTCGCAGGTGGCTGCGCTCCCGAGCAGCCCACCACGTCCCTGGTTGCTTTTCTGGTTTCTTTTTTGAATCTGAGATTCGTTTTTATTTTTGGTTATTTATAGATTCGTTTTTGTTTGTCTATTCAAGATCCAGAAGCAGAGAGGATGGATCCGGTCTTTGCTCTTTTTTTCCCTTGTCATGTTCGATTTTGTGTTGTTGATTTTTGATTAGCTATGAATCATTGGGCTTCTCAGCCAGATCCGGACCAAAGTTCGTCAAATTTCTTGAAATTTGTTTAGATCTAACTTTTTTTTTCTGATTATCGACGATAAAGATAGTCATTCATGTTGGAATTTTTTAAGGGGATCCGAATTCCTGTTGAATCATTTGTGAAACAAATTTGAATTTTTTATGAATCTTTGACAAATAATGCATTGACGACCGGATCTGCACATGGATCCAATGATTTCTCATTTCGAGTTTTCTGTGATGATTAGATCTCATTCCATCAAAGATTTTATGGATGTGCCACAGAGTTTTCTGTAGATATTTTATTGCCGAAATTCCTATTTGAATCCGTGTATCAGAAAAATCTTGTATAATTAGATGTGCGAAAATGCATCTTCTGTGAAAGCATTCTAGTGTTGAATCCGTATTTTTTCTCTGTGAATCAATTGTGGATCCGTGTGGATCTGACTTTAGATGTGTTGACTCCATATTTTCTGTGTGAATCAATTGTGGATATGTGTGAATCAATATGTGCAGGTACACCGTAGTATGAAAATTGTGAAAAACTTCTGTTTGAATCAATTGTGGATATGTGTGGATCAATTGTGGATCAATTATATTGTTATATGATAAATTGTTGTTTCTGCAGTGTATGGAATATGTATGCAAAACAATGGATTTCATATGAAACTTTTGTGGATTATGAAACTGGTAAAATGTCTATGAAAAATTTGAAGTGTACTAAAAGTGTCTATCAAAAAGAAAAAATATTCAGTTGTGGATCTTTATACTTGTATGATAAAAATTGTTTAATATTCTCCAACAAAAAATAATATTTTCGGACTAAAATTTATGTGAAAATATCTCAATGAATATAGTGAAAATTCTGTAAAAGGTTGAATATTATTGAAAAATTCAGAACTTGTTTTATCTATTTAGTTTCCTAAAAAGTTCAATAAACATTTTCATTAAATTTATCATCCAACGAGTCTTCGAAGGTGTGGAGAAAACTGAAACGAAACAAATACAGAACCGTGAAATGTACAATTCTTGAAAACAGAAACGAAACGAAACAAATTGTTGAATATTCTTGAAAAAAAATATTTGTCATATTGTTGAATATTTTCTGGGAAGAAAAATTCTATGAAAAACTCTCCAACAATATACAATTTATATTTGTGATTCGAAATCTGGGTGATCGAATTTGTGAAAGACTGGAAAGGTATGGACTGTTCTGCAAAAAACGCGTCCAAATCTTTGACCAACATGCTGCCGTCGGATCGCAACGAATGAACGGTAGAGAGAGTCCTTTGGGGCCAAGATACTAGTGGAACTGCATTTTTCGCTTTCGACCCACGAAGGCGTTGCCTCCCCCGGGCAGAGGCGCGTCACGTCGTATGCATGTTCCAGTTCCACCGCGATAACTACGAGGCGCGCGCACGCCACGACCCTGGGCCATGACTCACGAGAGATTAAATAGCGGCTGATTAATCCTGAGAGGCCCAGATGCACCTAACATCCCTGGTGTTGACAGAAACCGGACGATGCTTCTTGGCCGGATCGGTTGATGATCCGGATCGGCGCCATCAACCCGGTCGTGAACTGTGCGTCTGCGCGCGCACGGCTGCGTCCCGGGGAAGCGACCGTGGTGGACGCCTGATTGTGTTGTTTGATTCTCATTGGAAAACGCTTGTTGAAAACTATTGGACGGCCCCATATATGGTGAAACGCTGGTTCAAAACAGTGGTTAATGTTCTCCCGATGTGCATGTAATCTTCACGAAACCATGATTAATTAGCACCTTGTCGTAGGTAATACTCTTTGCTCATGTGCATTGCTTGTGTCCAGACTCCAGGGAGTGGCGGAATGGTGGATTTTCGGGGTCGGCAGACCGGGTAGGCCAGGATACGGATCAAGGAGCTTCGTTCTTTCGTTGTCATGGGGTCAAATCGGGGAGGCAACTCAACTCCGGTGATGGCCAGGACGAGGTCCGAGTCACCGGCGAAGCGGACAGGACCTGTTGCAGGGGGGTTTGGTGTCGAGTAGAGCTCGCCAATTTGATGGCGGGTGCGGGCGGGAGGTGAGGGGTGTTGTCACCTGATGTGCGATCGCCCGCCGATGGGGACCCCGAATGGCATCGCCGCCGTTCACACGGCGTGTCAAATAACCACTGCACCGCGGAAGCTGGTGCCGCATGGACGCCGCCGTCGTCTGCTCGATCGCCGCAGATTCTGATTTGGAAATCGATTGGAACTGCGATTGCTACAGCGGATGGGATGCCGATCGATGGATATTTTTTGCTGGCATCCCTCCGGTCGGCATCTGTCCAAAAGCGTTTGAGATAAAGTTTGTCTACCGAACATGCAGGAGCTACGAATAGGAAATTACGGTAAACGTGACCATGTGCAGTTTCGTGGTATCTTTGTCCTAAATAAATAGCCCTTTGGCAAACTTTCAGCCATTGATAACCTCTCATCAGGAAATTTCCAGCCAAATATGGCCCCTCCTTAAAAACGCCATATTCAAAAGTGCTTTAACATGTATCACGCCATTCACTTTGGCAAATTTTAGTTCAACAAATGGAAAAACGACATGTCATTTGAATCACTCCATTTGTTTTGGCGTTTTTGCAACGTTAGAGCCTACGGGGCCGTCAGAAATGGCTAAGCAAATTGTGTATTCTGTGTCTGTGAAAAAACAAAAAAATCACATATAGCAAAAATATAAATCTTCATGTATTACATATATATATATATTTACTTTTAAATTGTTCATGTATGATGTAAATATCTTCAAGTTTAAAAAAGAATGTTTCAGGTTCCCCAAAACTTGCATCTATTCAAAATAAATCTTCATATATTTTCAAGAAAAATGTTTATATGTTTTTTAAAATGATCTTGCATTTGAGAAATATTCATACATCTCGGAAAAAGTTTATTTTTCAAAAATATTCACACCTTCAGAAAAAAGTGTTCGTGCATCTCATAAATACTACTATCATTCCCAAAAATCAGGAAAAACGATAACGAAAAGGGGAAATGAGAAAAGAAGGAAACAGAGAACATTAATAGGCCATCCTTTTTTTTACAATAAAACCCTCACTTTATTCATTACTAAGCAAATAGATATCTTTAAGTACATCAGCTAGAACAGTGAGTGGAGGATCTCCATCCCACATAAAAAGTCTATCAGAATCATAACTTAATCTAGCTAGATTGTGCGCTGCTGTGTTAGCTTCCCTTGGACAGAGTTGAAACTTGATGTTCCCAATAGCGAGAGCTAGCTGGAAAAAATCAGCCAGAATTGCAGTATATGGGCTCCAGAGATCGATAGTACCATTGCATGCGTTGATCAACTCCAGGCTATCAGACTCGACAATAACTGGGCAGAAACCTTTATCTGCTACAATCTGAAGGCCAAATTTCAGAGCATTTGCTTCAGCAGTTCCTGAGTCAAGAACATTATTCATTTTCCTTGCTCCTCCACAGACCGCTTCCCCAAGATGATTTCGGATGATTGCAGCATATGCACCTGCTCCATTAGTATGACTTCAACGGGGCGACGCATCGAGTCCGCGTGCACCCGTTCATATCCGCGGGAGCCAAAAACACGGCCCAACGGGGCGACGCAAACAGACCGCTGTCCGTTTTTCTGTCCGTCGCGACCCATCATCGGCCCAAATTTGGGCCAGATTTGCGTCGGCCGCGGACGCGCGCGGAGCGCTCTTCTGTCCTCCCCTAGTCCGCCCTGGCCCGTGTATCAGACCATTCCCCACCCCAATCTCCTCCTCCCTCGCCCCTCCCGCCGCCACCCCGCCGTCGCTACCAGGATTTGGCACTGCAAGCCATTCCGAGGACGCCGTTTGCTGCCCCCTCTTCCCCGCCGTCACCGGAGCAACTTCCTCCACGCCACGGCCGGTGAATCTTGCGGCCATATATCTCGCAGCGCCCGCGACACCAACATCGCCCACAAGGTGTTCGGCCGTTCGCCCCAGCAAAAAACTCAGGTACGATGAGTGGTACTACAAGAACTACATCATGTACCAGTCATCAACGGATGATTCCTCCGACGATGAGAGTGGCGGCCTGGTTGCCACCATCATCGTCAATGAGTACATAGAGAGGATGCGGCCGGTGTTCCTAGGGTCGTTGTCGGGCCATTCTCCTGCCTTGGACCGGAACAGGTCAGCTGGCCATGTCCAGCTCTATGGAGATTACTTTCGTCGGGTGAAACCCACATATCCTCCTAAGATTTTCCGGCGCCGTTTCCGGATGAGAAGATCATTGTTCAATCGTATATGCTTGGGGGTGATGCATTTTGATGATTTTTTCATATCCAAGCCCGATGCGTGTGGTACCCTCGGCTTCTCGTCCTATCAGAAATGCACGGCCGCAATTCGCATGCTTGCATATGAAATTGCCGGTGATCTTGTTGACGAATACGTGCGGATGAGTGAGTCCACGTGCTTAGAAGCAATGTACAAGTTTTATAGATCCGTGGTGCAAGTGTTCGGCCTGGAGTATTTGAGTGAACCCAATGCTGCGGACATGACCCGGCTCTTGTCCATCAACGAGGCCAGAGGCTTCCCTGGAATGCTTGGGAGCATAGATTGTATGCACTGGGAGTGGAGGAACTGCCCATTTGCTTGGCAGGGGCAGTACAAGGGCCACGTTGGGGCGTGCACGGTCGTTCTTGAGGCCATGGCATCACAAGATCTATGGATTTAGCACTCGTTCTTTGGTATGCCCGGCTCGTACAATGACATCAATGTGCTGCAGCGGTCTCCGGTGTTCAACAGGCTATCCAATGGCCTAGCACCCGAGGTGACCTATGGGATCAATGGCCGGGAGTACAAGAAGCCATACTATCTTGCTGATGGCATTTACCCTATCTGGACTACATTTGTGAAGATCATCTCCAATCCAAATGTTGAGAAGAAGAAGAAGTTTGTCAAAGAACAAGAAAGTGCTAGAAAAGATGTGGAGCGTGCATTCGGTGCTCTCCAGTCTCGATGGGCTATTGTTCGACACCCTGCTAGAACATGGGACAAGGACACCCTGTGGGAGGTGATGACTGCTTGTGTGATCATGCACAACATGATTGTGGAGGATGAACACGATCAGGGTATGCATGATCAGGCATGGCAGTTTCAAGGTGAGTTGGTTCAGCCCCAGGGACCGTCCATATTTCCTCAGTTCCTCGACTTCCACCGTGACGTTCGTGAGAAGGTGGCCCATGTTCGGCTCCAAAATGGTTTGGTGGAGCATCTCTGGCAGCACTATGGATATCAGTAGTTCCATTTGATGAACTACGAATTTCTTATTTATTTGATTTGTAAGATTATGGTTTGTAAGACTGTGACTGGAACAATTTGTTATTTGCTGAACTATTTGGATTGTAATAAATATTTGCTGAACTATTTGGATGGTATTATTTGGTGTGATTGATTATGTTCAAAACCCTAGCCGGGGAAAAAAATATCAAAACCCTGGCCGGAGCGGACTCAATGCGTCGGCCCGTTGGGTGCAGTGGCCAGAAAACGTGGACATGGGCCGGACGCGCGTCTGTTTGCTGACCCAAACGGACAAAACGCGGACCAAACGTGCGTCCGTTTGCGTCGCCCCGTTGGAGTCATCCTTAGGACTATTAATGGGCCATCCTAGTGAACCTCACGCGGGCGAGCGGGGCATTATCACATTATGCGGCAGATAACGTTTCAGAACTATAGGCCTTATATTAGGGACTGAAACTCCAACGCTGGGCCCTTCTCTCGTGTCGCAAAATATTTACCTGGTGTACGCTCGACGTTTGGCCCACGTAAGCGACTTTCTGCGCGTGGCGAACCTCATAGGATTGGATTAATCCTCCTCGGTAGATGATCACGTGAAAACGTTTGTGCATGACATATGTAACCTGGCGAGATATAAAACTGTCGATTGATCAAAATCAGTGAAAACTTGACAAACCAAGCAGGCGATTCACATCGGGTTAAAACGGGACTAAACCCTGCTACGAGAAGATCGACGTGACGACCATGGACAAGGGCGCCAGAAGCTGTGGAACCACGCCAAGACTCTCGTCGTCACCAAGGAGGCGGCCCACATGTTTTTAACGATGTGTCGGCGGGGTAGGGAGTTGTGGACTCCACGCATGGTTGGTCGCTACAAAGATATCAGCATGGTTGGCACGAGAAATGGTCTCATATGTCTAAGCGACAACCGTGGTTGGTACTTCACATACCACCTGACGACGGGACAATATCGGGCACATCCCACGATACTTGGACCGTGTATTGGTGTTCACACTAGGGGAGGCGTCTTGGGCACCGCCACCACCACAACATTGCATTGTCACACCCCGAGCACCAGCAGGTCGAAGGCGCCGACGGTGCTAGAAAGAGCGGCGGCGTCTCCCTCACCCTTGGCCTTCACCAGAACAACAACCGGACCTACATTGCCGAACCCCTTTCGGCCGCGCTCCCGCTCAACCTCGCGCACCATTTCGGACTAGAGGATGTCAGCGCACTAGTAGAAAACATGCCTTTCGTCCGGGCCATTAGTCCCGGCCGTGGCCTGGGCCGGGACTAATGGTCCGGACATGTCGCCCCGAAAACGCCGAAGCGTACGGCACCCTTTAGTCCCGGCTCGTTAGGGCCCATTTGTCCCGGTTTGTATCTCAAACCGGGACTAATGGGCTGGCCCTATATATATATGGCAGCCCCTCTCCCCTCTCTTGTTTTTTTTCTGGTGGGAGGTGGTGTAGGTTTGTGCTAGTTTTTTTTCTTCATATGCACTAGAGGTGTTCGGTGAAATGCCTGTTAGAGCGATGCCACTTGAGTTCACACAAGACAAACATGATATGAGGTGCCCGAGCCACACTTAAGCTTCCTCCTCTTTGTTTCCAAGTGTCCTAAAAGGTTAGCAACTATTTTCTCGTTTAGACCGCGGTACTAATTTTAGCATCGTGATTGCGTTTGATATATAGTTCTATGATGCAGATGAGCCATCCATGGATGTACGGTGACCGACGCTCTGCCGCTTACAGAGAAGGCGTGCGTTCTTTTCGCCTTGCGGCCGAGGCGAACAAGCGGCGGGATGGCTTTATGATTTGTCCATGTGTTGAATGTCGGAATGAGAAGGATCACACTTCCTCAAGAGTCATTCAGAGCCACCTGCTTCGGTCCGGTTTCATGTCCGGCTATAATGTTTGGACCAAGCACGGAGAAAGAGGGGTTATGATGGAAGACGGCGATGAAGAAGAGAACGATGATGACAACTACCGATCTATGTTCCCTGAATACGCTGATACCGAAATGGAAGACAATGAAGAAGAAGGGGTGAAGAACGGGCACCAGATGAGCCCGCTGATGATCTTGGTCGGGTCATTTCTGATGCAAGGCGAGGCTGCGACACAGAAAAGGAGAGGTTGCAGTTCGAGCAGATGTTACAGGACCACAACAAATTGTTGTACCCAACTTGTGAAGATGGCCAGAAGAAGCTGGGTAGCACACTGGAATTGCTGAAGTGGAAGGCAGAGACCGGTGTGACTGACTCGGCATTTGAAAAGTTGCTGGTACTAATGAAGAAGATGCTTCCAAGAAAGAACGAATTGCCCGCCAGCACGTACGAAGCAAAGAAGCTTGTCTGCCCTCTAGGATTAGACGTGCAGAAGATACATGCATGCCCTAATGACTGCATCCTCTACCGCGGTGAGAAGTACGAGAATATGGATAAATGCCCGGTATGCACTGCGGTATAAGATCAGAAAAGATGACCCTGGTGATATTGAGGGCGAGCCACCCAGGAAGAGGGTTCCTGCCAAGGTGATGTGGTATGCTCCTATAATACCACGGTTGAAACGTTTGTTCAGAAACAAAGAGCATGCCAAGTTGTTGCGATGGCACATGGAAGACCGTAAGAAAGACGATGTTGAGGCACCCCGCTGATGGTCGGCAGTGGAGAAAAATCGAGAGAGAGTTCGGACTTTGCAGGTGACGCAAGGAACTTATGGTTTGGTCTAAGTACAGATGGCATGAATCCTTTTGGGGAGCAGAGCTGCAGTCACAGCACCTGGCCCGTGACTCTATGTATCTACAACCTTCCTCCTTGGTTGTGCATGAAGCGGAAGTTCATTATGATGCCAGTGCTCATCCAAGGCCCGAAGCAACCCGGCAACGACATTGATGTGTACCTAAGGCCATTAGTTGATGAACTTTTGCAGTTGTGGGCCAACCAGGTGTAAGTGTTTGAGCACAAACAGGAGAATTTGACCTACGAGCGTTGCTTTTCGTAACCATCAATGATTGGCCTGCTCTTAGTAACATTTCAGGACAGACGAACAAGGATACAATGCATGCACGCACTGTTTGATGAGACTGAAAGTATATATCTGGATAAATGTAGGAAGAATGTGTACCCGTACAATCGTCGTTTTCTTCCGCCAGCATCCTTAAGGAAAAAGGCAAGCATTTCAATGGCAAGGCAGAAACCCGGACGAAGCCTGTCCCCGTACTGGTGCTGATGTATTTGGTATGGTCAAGGATTTAAATGTAATCTTTGGAAAGGGTCCTGGCAGCAACCTGTTCCGAAGACGCTGACGGACACCCATGTGGAAGAAGAAATCTATATTTTGGGAGCTACCCTATTGGGAAGTCCATGAGGTCCGCTCTGCAATCGACGTGATGCACCTGACGAAGAATCTTTGCGTGAATATTCTAGGCTTCCTGGGCTTGTATGGGAAGTCAAAAGATACACCGGAAGCACGGGAGGACCAAACGTCATAAAGGACGAGACGGCATGCATCCAGGGCAGTTTCAAGGGCCTGCCAGCTACGCTCTTACCAAGAAGAGAAGGAAATCTTTTTTGAAGTCCTTTTCAGTATCAAGGTCCCGTCTGGCTTCTCGTCGAATATAAAGGGAATAGTAAATATGAAAGAGAAAAAATTCCAAAACCTAAAGTCTCATGACTGCCACGTGCTTATGACGCAATTGCTTCCGGTTGCATTGAGGGGAATTCTACGGAAAATGTTCGACTGCCATTGTGAAGGTATGTGCATTCCTCAATGCAATTTCTCAGAAGGTAATCGATCGAGAAAGTCTATCAGGGTTACAGATTGATGTGGTCCAATGTCTGGTCAGCTTCGAGTTGTTGTTCCCGCCATCCTTCTTCAATATTATGACGCACCTCCTAGTTCACCTAGTCGAAGAGATTAGAATTCTCGGTCCTGTGTTTCTACACAATATGTTCCCCTTCGAGAGGTTCATGGGAGTCTTAAAGAAATATGTTCGTAACCGTGCTAGGCCAGAAGGAAGCATCTCCAAGGGCTATGGAACAGAGGAGGTCATTGAGTTTTGTGTTGACTTTCTTCCTGACCTTAAGCCGATTGGTGTTCCTGAATCTCGGTATGAGGGGAGGCTGACTGGAAAAGGCACACTAGGAAGGAAAGCAACGGTATGTAGGGACGGGATTCTTTCACTCAAGCACACTACACAGTTCTACACAATTCCACCGTGGTGGCTCCGTATATCGAGAACACAAGAATATTCTACGCTCCGAAAACCCGGGGAAGGCTGACTCCTGGATTAAAGGGAAACACGAGGACTTTCGGCAGTTGGTTGCAGACACATCTCATGAATAACACCATGTTGGAGATCAGCTGTACTTGTTGGCCAGGTCACCATCTTCGACTATATGTACTTTCCAAGGGTACGAGATAAATGGGAATACATTTTACACGATCGCCCAAGATAAAAAGAGCACCAACCAAAACAGTGGTGTCCGCTTTGATGCAACAGACGACAATGGGCAGAAGGACACATATTATGGGTACATAGAGGAGATATGGGAACTTGACTATGGACCTACTTTTAAGGTCCCTTTGTTTCGGTGCAAATGGGTCCAGCTGAAAGCGGGGTAAAGGTAGACCCGCGTACGAATGACAACAGTGGATCTCAAAATCTTGCGTACATGGACGAACCATTCGTCCTAGCCAACGATGTGGCTCAGGTTTTCTATGTGAAGGACATGTCTACCAAACCGAGAAAAAGAAAAGCAAAAGAATACATCGTCCGATGAGCCAAAGCGCCACATAGTTCTTTCAGGGAAAAGAAACATCGTGGGAGTGGATGACAAGACAGACATGTCAGAAGATTATAATAAGTTTCATGAAATTCCGCCCTTCACAGTGAAAACTGACCCATGCATCCTGTTAAATGATGAAGATTCTCCATGGCTACGGCGAGAAGAAAACCACAACACTAGATAGGGATGTTGGTGATGTGTAATAATGGCTATATGCGAATACAAACCGTATGTTTTGACTATATGCGAATGATTTGTATTCGGTCGATGAACCGAAGGACGTAGCTAATTAGGAAACCCGAATGATTTGTATTCGTCGATGAACTGAAGGACGTAGCTACTTAGGAAACCCGAATGATTTGTATTCGGTCGATGAACTGAAAGATTTTGTAGATAGAACAAAACATACGGTTTCCCCTGCATACAGCCCGACGGTGGCTCGTGAGTGCCCGCATATCAAATGCACCGTCGGACGTATGCAGGAATCCGAATGCTTTGTTTACGAAATAAACTACAATGAGTACAGAGTGAGTGCCAAACATGTCCGAGAGGTGGGCTATATATAGGGTCGTGTGGCTCACAAAGCTTCTTCCTTATTGGAGGGATTCCCTTTAGTCCCGGTTGGTAAAATTGCGCGGGAAGAAATAAGCCCCTTCAGTCCCGGTTGGTGGCTCGAACAGGGACTAAAGGTCTGTTTCTTCCCGTCTTATTTCTTCCCGCGCTTTCCACCGCTTCCCGCCTCCGTCTTCCCGCCATTTCTCACTATATATATGTAGTCATGGCCTCCATTGGCATAGCACATCTAAACTCATATCTGCAACATCATCACTCTCCGATGGCTTCCACCGTACCCACTCTAACCTACTCGGAGGCGGAGGCGCTTTGCGCCTCGAACTACCCCTGCCCGCCCGGCTACGACGTCCCCGCCGGCTGGAGGCTGAGCACCGGAGGCGTGCCGGTCCCTCCTGTCCCTCAAGGTTTGGTGCGCCGGGCGGCCATCACGAACCACTACTACCTCGAGCTCACTCCGGAGCAGCGGATGGATCCCCGCTGGGATCCCGACTAGCGCCCGACTTGGGACGCCTTCTTCATCAATCGGCGTGAGAGGGCGCTCGCCAGGTACGAGGAGGACGGCCCGCCTCCTTCGAACTTCAACGAGGCAGGCCGTCGGCTGTGGTGGGGCGGCCGGACTCTCCACCACTTTAAGTTTAGTGAGATTCAAAAATATGCAAAAGATAAAAGTTAATGCATTTTTTAATTCAAAATGGCAAAATGGTTAATAGTTTGAATAGTTAGAATAATTATTTTATAAAAGTGAAAAGGTTTTTAATTAGTTATTCAAATTCAAACACTTTTCATGTTGAAAGTTTTCTCAGATTCAAAAATATGCAAAAACTGCTTAATTCAAATGTTTAAAAAAGGTCCTAGTTCTGTTTAAAAAAAATTGAGTTCCGCGCGCAATTTTGGGCCTTTAGTCCCGGCTTGAGCCACGGCCGCGACTAAAGATGTGGGTAGCGCGCGGTAACGCGAAAAGCCCTCTCACCCCTTTAGTCGCGGCCCGTGGCTCAAACCGCGACTAAAGACCCCCTTTAGTCGTGGTTTGAGCCACTGGCCGCGACTAAAGGTCCCTCCACTACTTAAGCACGGTTGGATCCATATCCATTTTTTCATCGAAGACGAAGGGCAGAAGCAGAGGGACACGCCATCAGGCTGCCAAAATCCACCGCGCCACTGCGCCTGCCGCCGGCCGATTCGTCGCCGTCATCTCCTGCTCCGGACGCCACCGCCTTCCTCTTCCCCAAGTTCGGTCGCCGCGCTCGAGGAAGAGCTCGTCGCCGTCCGACCTCCCCAGCCATCTCCGACCAGCTCCGTCGCCGTCTTCGTGCTTCTGGTGAGCTCCGGTGCCCTCCATCTCCTCCCTCTTCTTCTTGTGAGGACCTTCCTCTCTATCGCGTCTGGTACCACGTCCACGCCGTGCGCCGTCGCGGAGCTTCGCTCCGGCGGACGCTGCCGTCGCTCCGGCGACCATTTGGTCGTGGCGCCGCCACCATAACGCTCGCCTTGACGTCCTCTACCTGATGCACTGATCAATTTCGATCAATTCGCTCGGAATCGATCGATCCTTGATCGATAGAGGCGCATGTGGTTCTTCTGTGTCTATGACATGTGGGCCCGAGCTGTCAGGGTTTTATTAATTTTGGAAATGATTTATGAAATTGTTAAATGTCTGACATGTGGGAACAATATGAATAATATATCAAACTTGTAAATTCAATATCTTTTGATCTGTTTATCAGAAAAATATGAATAATATATCAAAATGTTCAGAAAAATAAATGCTAGTTATTTATGTCAAAATGCAAACATTTTGGAACATTTCAATTTGGTGAATATCTGGAAACAACTTAAATGCATTTTCTCTAATTATGGAGTTAAGTTAAATAAATGCTCATACTTGTAATTTGAGTTCAAATAACTTTTCAAACATGATTTAGAGCTCCATGCCAATGTATTAAATTGATCATGCATACATATTGCACATTGCATAAATGCCATGTGTTGATTGTTGTTCTTTTCCGGTGTTTGTTCTCCTCGGTATATTCAATAATCTTATATGTTTCTTTTATGAATCATGTTAAAATAGGGCTTTATAATGTATATTTTTATCTTAATTAAATTCTAGGAATATTAAGAGTAATATTAAGAGTAATTTTTAGTAATTGATTTGTAGTGGATATATTGTGACTTAATAGATTTGTAGTAATTTTTTAATTACAAAGTATTGATGATAACAATTGATACACATTAGATAAGTGACTTGTATTCATTGCTTTAGTAATTATTCATAACAATTGATACTCATTTTATTTGATGCATTTTGAAATAATATTGTGTGCATTTTGCAGAAACTATGGATCCACCTAATCCAATCCGCAGAGACCTAACACAGGAAGAAATTCTCGAGAATACAATCCACGACGCCCCAGGTGCTGATCCAGCCGAATCTCCGTCGTCGTATCTGAACCCCTCCGGGGATGGAATGGAGGTCGACCGACGTGAGGATGAAGCCGATGGCTCCGATGATGGAGAATGCGATAGCTCCGATGATGGAGCTTGACATCCCTGGACCTGAAGATGAGAGGACACTCGGAGAAGTTGTGGGTGATATCATTCTATGGGACAAGAACTACATCAAGTTTTCAGGCTCGGCGCCAAGGACAACACCGCCTCCGAGTCGTCGCAGGTCACCTACACCTCCATCACCTCCAAGAAGCCCACCCCATGACTACGACCACCACAGCGCGAGTCCATCTCGATCTCCGCCGTCGGACTTGGGTCGGCCGTCTTCGCCGCCGCCTTTGCCCGCTAAGGACAATAAGCGGAAGCGTGCTCCGTCGATGAGTACTAACCGACGCAGCAGCCCAAAAAAACAAATGTCGCCCCTCCCAAGAGTACCTCATAAGAATCTTCCCATCAGAACTTACGATCTTACTGATGAGCAAATCGCAGCGATCGCAAAGGCCGAAAAAGATGCGCATTTTGCAAAGAAGAAACCCAAGCCCGCCCCGGTATACACCGAGAAGCAAAAAGCGTATGCACGTGATTTTCTGAACACAAAATCGCAATATGAGTTGCACCATAAGCCAGATGACTATCTACGCACACTTCAGAAGGAAGTGGAGAAGAGCAAATCAAGTAAAAGTGTAAGCGGGAGCAAATCAAGTAAAAGTGCAAGCGGGAAAAGAAGGGACGTTCCCCAGCTCGGAGAACATGCCAAACAATCGATCCCACCCCTCAAGGTGTTATCCGAAGACGTTCCCCAGGTCCTGCAGCAGGATATGGAAGAAGCTGCGAAGTTGGCGGCCGCTATGGGCGTGAGTGTTGCTGAATTGCTAGGTTCCCAAGACGACAAGTTACCCAAGGCTGATGTAGTCCCTACATATGTCCCAGGGAAGCCTTTGGTCAGCAAAGAGAAGTTGAAACAACTGCCAACACAAATGCGGAATTTGCATCAATGGTACTTGAGTGTGGTGGGGGGGGGGCAGAACAATGATCGTGGCGAAAGTCCCACATGAGTACTTCTTCTGAGCCGACAAGGTCCATGTTGATTTTTCAGAACTCTTCCAGTTATACAATTTCGACGTCCTCGACAAATCTCTCATGAGTTGCTATTGTCTGTAAGTTGTTGAATTCATTGTCTACATATAAGTTGTTCAGTTCATTGCATGTAATTATACTCATTATATCTTTTTGTACTCTATTATGCAGAATGAAGATCCAGGAATGTAAAAGAAGGATCTATAGTGTTGGGTTCATTGATCCAGATAAAGTACATATATATACGCTAACGACGAAATTTCTAAGGTTTCTAACGGAGCAAAATTTCTGTGACCACATACTGTTTCCTTACAACTTCCAGTGAGGGTCTTACTCTGTTGTACACATTCATTTTTGCTTACTCGATGTTAACTGTAATTGATGAGTTACTGACGTATATATAAACGTGTGCAGGTTTCACTGGATTCTGCTAGACATTCAAGTTGATAAGGGAATAGTTGAAGTCATGGACCCATTAAAGAGACACCTGGAAGAGTTCCGCATCATGCAGGACATACTCCAGAGGTAATTTTTCGCGCTATATCGGTTTCTTTCGTTGATTTCATGAGATATCAGGTAATGAATAACTCATTCATTAATTCATTTTCTTTGCCGGGCAGGGTTTGGAAACTGTTCAAGAGTGTGGTGGCGGGTTCCTTTAGTGAGAAGCTGACGTTTACTCCGGTCTCGGTAAGTAGTACGAGATATGTCCGCGCATCTCTTTACTTCTAGTTTCAATACAATTATGATGCTAGATTATTATTTTGATTGAATTCTATTCTCGTAAAGTGCGCGAGGCAGCCACCGGGGACGAATCTATGTGGATACTACGTTTACGAGTTCATTCGCACGTTTACCACTGAGCACAATGATTATAGAGTCGACGTAAGCAATACATTCACAACATTATTTTATTACCGTCACTTTTTGTTATCATGATTGATGTTCATATTGATCTCCTTTTCTTATATAGTTCGAGAAAATGCGGGATCAGCTCCTACCAGAGCAACGCGTACTAGGAATTACAGAGGAACTGACGGGATTTTTGTTGAAAGAGATGGTAGACGACGCCGGAGAATTTAGTGTCAATAGGCGCTACTGATGATCCCCGGCCGTGTAATCGAATAGACGGGCTCTAGTCCCGGTAATTGTGATCTCCATGTAACTATCAAAATTGTATATATTTGTATGCTCGATCGTAAGATAAGTTATCTTATATATACACGAACGTGTACGATATGTGGTACCGTTGAAATACGAAAACTATTTTGAAATGAAGAAAGAAATAAATAAAAGAAAACAAAATGAGGAACCATTAGTCGCGGGCCGTTATTCGAACCGGACTAAAGGGGTGCCCCCGGCGCGCTCCGCGGCGGCCACGTGGAGGACCTTTGGTCCTGGCTGGTAACCGGGCCGGGACCCTTTAGTCCCGCTTGGCCAGTCCCGGTTCGCCAACCGGGAGTAAAGCCACTCACGGACCGGGACAGAAGGGCATGTCTCCACCAGCGACGACTCCTACGCGATGGCCTCGTTCGGAGGCCAGGACGGGCACTTCACCAAGGAGATCGGCGGCCATTTGCTCCATGACTTCGTTGGGTGATGGACGGATGACTGCTTGATTACTGGGCTCGTCAGCCTGCTGAAGATGTCGGTGATGATATTTGGTCCACATGTATTGTACTAGAAGTAGGATGATGAAGAAAAGGGTGCAATGGTATACATGCCTCTCGTAGATCCTGGAATGCTGTCAACATTTGACACAGTGGGGCTATAGAGAGCATGCATATAGCTGCACCTTTAAAAGGCCTGTTGTAGCAGTTCTCTATTTGTTCTGATCCTAAATTAAGCTGCCTTAACCCTGTATTCCCATTGACTTGCATATGCGAGTGCTCCCACCGTGGCAAAATAAAGGGTGCTCCATTTATCAATTATTTTCGGACTTGGGAGTTTCACAGTAATCTAAAGGTTCTACAGCTCAGCCGTGCGAAGCTTCAATGTGTACTGTAGCTCTAAAATTTGCCTGTAGATCGGACAGCCTTATCTGCTGATCTTGCATACTTAGAGCATCTTCACTCGCGGCGTCCAAATGGGCGCCCAAAGGCCGTCCGGACAGGTCCTTTGGTCGCCGTTGGGACTACCTTGCCCATTTGGGCGCCGTCGATCTCCACTCGCGGCGCCTAAACTAAAAAAAATTAAATTTAAACTTCGATAAATTTCATTCAAATTTTAGGAAAGTTTACAGATTTGAATGAAATTTTAAAAAACTAAACCTAAATCTACTTGCGGCCGCGGTAGCGGCGTCTGAAGGCGTAGTAGGGGTCCTCCTCCTCCTCCTCCTCCTTCACCTACTCCTTCACGCCGCCGCTGCTCCACGCGCCGCCGGTCCACGCGTCCTCCTCCTTGACGCGGCTCCGTCCTGGGCCGTCGACGGTGAGGTCGAATAAGGGCACGCCCTTCTCCTTGGCGGTATCACGCGCCGACCAGGCGCAGGCCGAGGGGCCGTCGAGCGGCGGCACGTCGTCCATCGACGCGGCCACGACGACCGCCGCAATGGCGTCGTCGTCCGTCTCCTCCTGCGCCGCTATGAGCTCCGCCATGAACGGCGAGAGCTCCGGCTCCGCCTTCACCTTCATCTGCTCCGGCTTCGGCGTTAGCAGAGAGGAGGCGCGGGAGCGGGATGAGGACGAGCGCGAGGACGACGCCCGCGACGAGGACGCCGTGGAGCGCGACGAGGACGGCGTCGCGCGCGGCGCCCACTGGTTGGCCGGAGGTGGCGCTGGTGCCCAGGCGGCCGGAGCAGGGGCGGGCGCCGCCGTCAGGAGCGAGCCGCCGTTCGCGATGTGGTTCATCACGAACTGGAGTGTGCGCCCGGGCACGCTCCAGAACGCCTCGCGCCCGGCGACGTTCTTGTCCGTCGGCGCCGGGCTGGGGCCGTCCCAGCGGTTGAATTCCTCCTCGTAGGCGCGCTGGAACGCCGCCTCGTACCGGCCATGGTTGGCCGGGTTCCGCGGATCCCAACGCGGGTCCTGACGCTGCTCCGGCGTCAGGTCACGCTAGTAGTGCGTGTTTACCGCTGCGGTGAAGCCGGGGCTCATCCGCGTCAGGGGCTTCATCACCGGCACGCCGTTGACGCCGATGACGAACCCGTGGCAAACACGCATATCTGGCGGCACCGGATAGCCGTTGTCGCGCAGCGCCTCCGTCAGCTCCTTGAGCAGGGTGCGCGGCGCGAAGCCGTTGGCCGCGCCGCCGCCGGTGCGCCTCCCCCAGGTGCCGGCCATGGAGAAGGAGAGCGGCGGCGGTTTTTTCGAGTGGAGAAGGAGCGGCGAGGTGAGGGAGAGAGAACGGTGAGGGCGAGAGTGGCGATGAGTGGAGGCCGGCGCTCGCCTTTTATTGCCGCCGGAGAGCGGTGGCATTAACGCCGCTCGCCTCGAAAAGGCGCGCCGCATTCACTCCGGCGAGCAGAGGACGCGACGACTCACTAGCCGCCCGCCGGCCATGAAAACGAGGAGTCGCCACGCGGCACGCGCCTTTGACGACGCCTTTGACCACGGCGGGGCGTGGCCGTGTCACTGCCAGGCGTGGCCCGCGCGTCGGAGGCGTGCGTTTCCTTCCGTCCGGGGCCGCCCCAAGCCTCCCCAATTTGAGGGCGTGGGCTGGGCGTGCCGGACACAAAACTGGGCCGCGCCGGACCGAATTCGCGTTTGGTCGCCGCGAGTGGACGCGATTTTGTGTCCGGCACGCCCAAACGGCTTTGGGCGGCCGTTTGGGCGCCCCGACTGAAGATGCTCTTAGCCTATCCCATGTAATCGTATTAAACTAAGACAATAATCAGGAGGTGGTGGGGGTGTTTAACGGTTCTAGATCGTGCATCCTTAGATGGAGTAGCCTCCTAAAGTCTAGACAAGCCATGATCTGCCCATCTGTTAACCTTTCACTGGCATATATCCTCTGTCAATACCCTAGGGTTTATCTGTGCCTACTGTAGGCTATCTTTGATCCTTTATCAATGCACTAAACAAATCACCAATTTTAAGTCAGTGTACTACAATCATGGGGGCGAGACCCATGATGGAGCCAAGCTGCTTCTTTACTTCTCCCCAGGGTAAAAAAGCCCATGTTACCCAGGATCGGTTATCCATGGCCCTCGGTTTCGGAGCATCTGATTTGATGTACGCTTTGATGTACAGCTGGGAGGGAGGGTTCCATGCAGCAAGCTTCTTTCTTGCTGATTCAAAAAAAAAACTTCTTTCTTGCGTGGATGGAATCTATGCACGTCAGTGAGTAGAGTACTGCTACAGAATTCTCACCAAAAAGTTAACCACTGCTCTTGTTTAAAAAGGGCACTGTTTCTGTGGCTGCTAACACTTTCTTTTCTAGCTAGGTTCTTCTAGGCTGCCCTGGTCACCTGCATGCACGGATATATTATTGGTCTCTGATTCTGCATGCCTACCGGAGAAATATGATGCATTGCCTTTTTTCTTACAGGATAAAGCTGTCCTGGTAGTAGTAGGAGTATGGCTTATCATTGCCACTCATGGATGGAGAACTGGAGTTTAACTCGCAGCTCCGCCCTTTATGTTCGAGAGAGGAAAGAAAAGCCTGCGTGCATGCCAAGACGTATATTCTTTTCTGTTCTTGTTCGATCTTGAGGTGAAAGAAAGAAAACCCGACATGCAATGCCGCCTCAGTTGTCAAATCACAATCACGTAGGAGTAGTATTAGTTACCTCACGTCACACACAGTTTGAGCTCTCTAAGCATCTTCCGCAGGAACGCGTTTCGTAATCGTACAACCAACAAAGGCGAGACTAAGGCTACTTTGATTTCTAAGATAGGAAAAATGTAAAAATAGGGAACCTATAGTATTGGAATGGTATGTGTAAGTGAATCCTATGAGAATAGAGATTCTCTTTGATTGTGGTAAAAAAAAATTCATGAGTTGAACCTCATGCTTTTTCCTAAAGGATTCAGGCCCGTTCGGTTTGCATGTTTGAAAAATAAAGGAATGCAAACATGTACATGAATTGGGTTTGTTGTACAACGGAAAACTTCAGGTTACCCTCCGTCGGCCGCTCCAGCGGCAGGAGGGTGGGGGATCCCCGGATCCCGGCCTGTACATAGTGTAGGTCGTGATAGGGATCCGCCGGCGGCGTCGTTGAGGTGGCGATGGTGTCGGTGGCTAGGTGGGGGTCGACGCGCTTCCCCTTCTGCGGCGGCGTTCCTCGGAGCTCCGTCGCGGCGCGTGCGACTTTTGGTGGCCACGGATCTTAGGATTCCTCGGCCTTCTCTGTTTCTTCGTCCTCTTTGCAGGCCGGCGAGGATGAGGACGACTTCGTGGGAGTTTGCAGACGGGAGGCTCTTCTCCGCCGGCGGGCTCGGTCGGCTCTGTGGAAGAGGGGTGGCGTCTTCGTTCCTCCGGCGGGAGATGGCGAGGGCGAGCTGGCGGCGGCTTGGAGCCGAGGTTCGTTAATCGCTCAGATTCCGGCGCCTGCGTCGGATGGATTTTGCGGCATCTCAACAAGGTTGTTCGGGCCGTTGGCTTCGGTGCGCGGCGAGTTTGCCTTCTTCCTCCCGGCGACGTGCTGCTGGTGCTCGGAAGAGGTTTGCGGCGTGGTGGTTCCTGGCTTCGCTGGGCGTTGAGTTCTTTCCTGTCTCTGTACGTGTGTGTGCGTTTGTTGTATCTCTGAGGATCACGTACTCCCTTCAAAAAAAAATCAGGTTACAAAACTGTAGGAAAAAGAAAGGGGTGCTCGGTCTGCAGGAAGCTTTGCCGCTGGCCTTTCCTTTGATCTAAGTGGATGTGTTTTTTCCTGTGAAAAGTACGGGAGAGCAAGACTTTCCTATGGAATGGTTCAAGTGTGTTCCTTTAAACCGAACGGCCTCGCTGGCGAATTTTCCAAAGGAATCTGACCCTGTAAAATTCCTTCAGAATTCCTGTGAACCGAACAAATCCTTACACTATAAGATTTCTATGGAATTAATTCCTATAGGATGTGATCCTACGAATCAAACAACTTATATAGGACAATTCCCTATATGAACTAATTCTTCAAAAATACTATGCCATTCCTTTGACTCAAAGGGGACCTTAAGTTTTTCACCTGGACACGAAACTCGATACTCAAAGAGCACCACCCAAAACGAAGTCACCCTGTGTTGTCGCCCCATCTTTCATTTGCGCTCCTGCATTGTACCGATCGCCAGACTCATAGTTGCTACGTGTACAGTTTTGATGCGGACATCGTCACACAAATTAAGCCACATTCACGCAACGTTCCATGAAGCATCCTTTTCTCCCTGTCCAATGCGTCACACCCGAATAGCCGCACATGCCCACAATGGCCATGTAAGGCGAGCTGTTAGGTAGTCTTCGTCATGATCTGCTCCCTGAAGCAGGTATCATTCTTGAACTCGATATGAGCATTGAGATGGTGCTTCTTGCCTCCTAACACTTGCTGATTTCTTTGAACACACCGCTTTGATTCAACTCCTCCATCAACACCATGGCAATCACAACAATGAGCTTTCCATGGTAGACAAACCTGATGGTGTCGGAAAGAAACAAAGTGTTGTGCGGGTGGAGGTCACCATGGACCTTCCATAGGCCCGCAGCCATCAGCGATAGCGCCGCACCCAAGGCTGCAAATTGACCAGATCCTAGATCGTTGTCTTGGAAGGTTGGGATGCACAAAGTTGGAGGGAGACATCCCTGAGCCACCGCAGCAACGACACTTGGATGCTTGGACGGGTGTGGTGGCACATGAAGATGGCATCTCCTCAAGGTACGGCGCCGGCCATATCGCGAGGGTCCTGGACGCATAGGCGTCTGCCCTGCCATGCCACATTGCTTATCACGCTCGGAGTACGCCGACGGGAGGGATTGTGCCCGAAGATCGATGATGCCAGATCGTGACTTCGTGACTAGATGGAGGATGAAGAAGCTCTTACCCCGTCGGAACTCGGACGGCCTCGTATGCCGGCGGCGAGGTGATTGGTGCGACAGGAGCTACCCTTTTTACGGTGGCGGCGGTGCATCCGGAGTCGTTGGAGGGCGACCCGGGAGTGAGTTACGTATCCCGGGTGGTGATGAATATATGTGTCACGATGATGGAGGATCATGGAAATATTTCAAAGTAGTAAATATTTCAGTCGACTTTGTTGGAAAAGAGTTCAAAATTTTAGGACAAGTGAAAAGTTCACCGTGATGACATTGAATGTGAGACGTCAATTACCAGCACAGTAGTACAGGACTATACCTAAAGATGTTACTGTTTCATCGTGCAGTACAGGGCGCCTGAAAAAACCATAGGCCAGTGACTAATAATAGAAGAAGCAAAAACATTTGCAGCTTTTCATGTTTCCTTCTCCACGCGCCCTACCCTTTTTCTTAATCATGGTTGCATGGGCCGTATGGCGATGGCATAAGAGCCAAAGCAGAAGGCCAATTACCTTTCTCTTAAGCTAATAATTTACCTTGGTACGTTCGATCTCGACGAGCACATGTTCTTTCCACTCCAGAGACATGGCCGATTAGATCGTTGATCCGTCTCTGGATTCGCCAGCACTTTTTAATTAACGACGACGATGACGACGAGAGAGATGCGGCGAGAGTGGAGTGCCCCCGCTGCCTTTTGTTTAACGGAATTGCTAGAGCTCAGGCGCCTGAGATTTAACTAAATCTCAGTCACCTCCGGAGCCGTTGATTTCCGCGTTGTGATTGGTGCTGTCGCTGCTATTTTTTCCGTCGCGCGCTGTGTGTTTGGTTTGTGGGCTGCTGTCCTTTTTTTTCCTTCTCGCGTGCGCTGTGTTTTGGCTCGTGGGCTGCTGTCCTTTTTTTTTCCTTCACACGCGGTGGGGGTGAGGCCGTGGGCTGTCGTCCGTTTTGGTAAGCAGGCTTTTGTTTGTTGTGGGCCTTTTTACTTGGGCTATTTTTAGTACCTTTTTTTCGAGGTGTCTTCTGTAAGTGTTTTTTCTTCTCTGGGCCTTTTTTTATTAGTCTCCTTATTAGTTTTTGTAGAGAACCTTATACATATTTTTTTTATTTTATCCACGAACTATATTTTTTTGTTGTCTGATCTTTTTACTCTTTTTCTTATGTGAATGCTACCTTTAACAGAAAATCCCACGGAGAGTTGTGAAATCTTTGAAGAATTTGGATGGTTATATGTATCTATGGGGTAGCTCTCATGGGACAGTGCTAGCCGAGTACGGCCCTTGCGCTGATGGCGGAATGTTGATTAGTAAAACGGAATGGGGAACTTTTATCCTAGTTGCAACTGGTTGAATTTAACTGATTGGGTTTTTCTTTTACCAGTTGCATGCCAGTTGCAACTGGGAATTTAACTGATCGTTTTTTATTTTAATTTTTGTCACTAGTTGCATCCTTGTTGCAACTGGGGGATTTTAATTGATCGGTTTTTTATCTTTTTCACCAATTGCATTCCAATTGCAACTGTGAACTAAACTAATCATTTTTATTTCTTTTTTTTCACCAGTTTCATCCTAGTTGCAATTGGGAATTTAACTGGTCAGGTTTTTATCGTTTTCACCGGTTGCATTCCAGTTGCAACTGCGAATTAAACTTGGATTATAATTTTTCATTTTTTTAATTTTCACCAGTTGCATGCTACTTGCAACTAGGATTTGTATTTGATTGATTTCTCTTTTTTCGCCAGTTGCAACTAGGATTTTTATTTGATCGATATTTTTTTTTCGGCAGTTGCATGCTACTTGCAACTAGGATTCTTTATTTGATCGATTTTTTAATTTTTTTCTCCAGTTGCATGCTACTTGCAACTGGGATTTTTTTATTTGATCGATTTTTCTCTTTTTTCATCAGTTGCATGCTACTTGCAACTGAATTTTTTTATTTGATCGATATTTTCTCTCTTTTTTGTCAGTTGCATGCTAATTGCAACTGGAATTTTTTATTTGATCGATTTTTCTTTTTTGCTAGTTGCAAGCTACTTGCAACTAGAATTTATTATTTGATCGAGTTTTTTTCGCCAGCTGCATGCTACTTGCGTCTAGAATTTTTTTTTTGATTTTTTTTGTCAGTTGCATGCTACTTGTAACTGGAATTTTTATTTGATTGATATTTTTCGCCAGTTGGATGCTACTTGCAACTGAGATTTTTATTTGATTGATTTTTTTTTGCCAGTTGCATGCTACCTGCCACTGGGATTTTTATTTGATTGATTTTTCTTTTTTGCCAGTTTCATGGCACTTGCAACTAGAATTTTTATTTTTGATTGATTTTTTCTTTTTTCGCCAGTTGCATGCTACTTGCAACTGGGATTTTTATTTGATTGGTTTTTTTGCCAGTTGTATGCTACCTGCAACTGGGATTTTTATTTGATTTTTTTTGCCAGTTTCATGGTACTTGCAACTAGAATTTTTATATTTGATCGATTTTTATTTTATTTTTGTCAGTTGCGTGCTACTTGCAACTAGAAATTTTCTTTTTGATCGATTTTTTCACCAGTTGCATCCTAGTTGCAACTGGGAATTTATCTGATCCTTTTTTTTTAATCTAGTTGCATGCTAGTTGCAACCGGAATTTTTTATTGACTAGTGGCATTCTAGTTGCAACTAGGAATTTAATTGTTTTTTATTCACCAGTAGCATTCTAGTTGCAACTAGGAAATTTAATTGATCGGTTTTTATTTTTTCACCATTTATTGATCAGTTTTTTTATTCACCATTTGCATCCATGTTGCAATTGGGAGTAGTTGTAACTGGGATTTTATTTGCTGAACATCTTTTGTAAAACAGTTGAACGTTTTTGTAAACTGCGTGTAATTTTTTTAGTAGCGTGAACACCTTTCATAACTTGAACATTTTTTTTTAGTAATTGCGCACTGCCAAAAACTACTGTACCAATTAACTGGACCAATGTATGGTTTTTGGGTCCGGTTCCCTTATTAACTGGACCAATTCTTTCTTCTAATAATGCAATGGCAGAGCTCCTGCCGGTTACGGTAAAAAAAAACTACTGTACTTTGCAGTGAGTGAAAAGCAAATCGCCATGCTCAAAACGGCAACCGAGACGGGAAAGCAGGACCCAATTTATGAGCGAACACATGAGGACGTACGTAAGATCTTGTTTTTGTTTCGGACGTACTCTACGTGAGATCGGGACGCGTACGTGAGTAGCTAGCTAGACACCGTGTTGCTGATTTACGCAGGGGTGACGTCAGGCGACTGAGACTTAACTAAATCTCAGTCGCCTGTGTCCTAGGCGCGCCTTTGTTTAATTTGTCTACTCCCCCTGCCACGGCAGCAATGGCTGGCAGTGGCGCCAACGTGCTTTCGCCTTGGAAATGACAGGCGCTACAGTTTCCGTGTTGATAGAATAATTGCCTTTTCTCGGGAAGAGCGAGTGACTCACCGACGGACACGCTGAAGTGAACTGCAGTGAGCGTCGAAGTGGATTGGCATTGGATTGCGGCTGCTGCCCCGCTTTTTGAACCCATGCATTACTTGCACTGCAGTTCTGCTGCCTGCATACAGTCTACGCTCTACACATATACTCCCTGTATGAATATTAGTTGTCGTTGATAAAAAAGTGCCTAGCACTGAAATATTTGCTCACTGTATGAATATTTTTTAGGTGGACCATCTCAGCAGATCCCTTGGTCCTGGACGATACATTGTGGTAGATGTGAGAGAAGCTAACATTTTTTAGGACGGTTTAGAAAGGTAGCTTCATTTTTTTCTATTCGTAAGTCGATCATTGCTACTCGATATCCTTTTAATGAAATTATCATTCCGTGTATTCGAGAACTAGAGGCTAGGAGCTATATCAGCATGCGAATAAAACGGCGGTATCTCAATTGTAGCGATTTCTCCTACCAGCATCTTAGAAATTTGAAAGAGAAAGAACATACGTAGATCCAAGCTCCGAAACACACCACCCATCCATATTTGAAACCAACATGGGTCAATAGAAAACATCGAACTGTCAGGGTCCCCTATGAGTCGCTCGAAGCGACCGTTAGGACGAAGTCGCCGCATCACTCATATACGGGCTAGCTTTGATCAGATGCTATCGAAAGTTTATTTTTATTTTTAATTCTTTTTAAATATCAAAATTATATTTAAAGAATTAATTTTATATAATTAATCTAATAATTAGGTGAATTTCATGTGCTGTAAAAAATTCATGTATATCAAAAACAATCTTCTGGTATTATCTAAAATACTCATGTATTTTTAAAACTTTTCATGTACATTAAAAATGTGTTCATGTTTGAAAATAATGTTCATGGGTTCCCAAAAAAAGTTCACCTATATCAAAATACATTATCACATATTTAAGAAAAATGTTTATGTATTTTTCAAAATGATCTTGTATTTGAACATGAATGTTTGCAAAAAAATAATCATGGCTTGGGAATAGAATGTTGGCGTATCTCAGAAAGAGTATTATTCACAGAAAACTGGGAGAGAAGAAGAAGAAGAAGAAGAAGAAGAAGAAGAAGAAGAAGAAGAAGAAGAAGAAGAAGAAGAGGAGGTTTTTTTTAGGCAAAGAATAAGAAGAGGTAATCACTTGGAAAAGGCAACTTTAGTGGCCCAGCCGCCCAGCCCATCCCAAACGTCAAATGGGGGAGCGAGGCATTATATGTCACAGTGTGCGGCAGATAGTCTATCCTCACTGTCGAATACGGAAATCACTCCATATCGCTCGGGCGATTTGTACGCCGTTTCGCTGAAGAAATTCTATTTTGGGCCTGGCCCGGCCCGTTTATTGTGTTCGCTACTTTTATTCCTGGTTCGATACAGCCTGAACGTAGAGGCGCATCAGCTGGCACGTTTAGCTACTACACTACCGATTGGGCGCCATGTTTGGCTCGGTACCCTCCCTGAGGGGCTCATTTTCCCTGTAAACATTGTTTCAGTTGATCAATAAAGTGTTCGGAATTCTCAAAAAAAAAAAAAAAGCCGTAGTTTCGTCGTTCTTTTCTGATTTCTTTTTCACCCCTGTCCTGTTGCTTTGCCTTTTTCTTTGTCGCATGTTTTTTTTCTTTTTTTCTTTGTGGTATGTTGCTCGCTTGTTTTTTTCCTTCCTTTACCTGTTTAAAAATCAGGCTTTTCCGATTTTTAATTTTGTTCTGTATAATTTTTTTCATCAAGATAAAGTTTTGTTTTGAACGGTATAATTTTTGTTCCGGTAATCATGATTTGTTCCTTATTTATTCCTTTTACCTCTCACACTATTTTTTCCGTGAAGACATGATTTTTTACTCGGACACTTTTTTTACCGTGTAGACATGATTTGTTACTCCGACACTATTTTTTTCCTGTGTAGACATGATTTTCTCGGACACTATTTTTGTTCCCATGTAGACATGATTTGTTCCTCGGACACTATTTTTGTTCCATGTAGACATGACTTGTTCCTCGGACACTTTTTTTATTCCCCATGTAGAAATAAATTGTTCCTTGGACACTTTTTTTTGTTCCCCGTATAGACATGATTTGTTCTTCGGACACTATTATTTTGTTCCCGTGTAGACATGATTTATTTCCCAGACACAATTTTTGATCCCTATGTAGAAATGATTTGTTACTCCGACACTTTTTTTACCGTGTAGACATGATTTGTTTCTCGGACATTATTTTTTGTTCCTCATGTTGGAATTATTTGTTCCTTGGGCACTTTTTTGTTCACGGTGTAGACATGATTTGTTTCTCAGACACTATGTTTTGTTCCCTGTGTAGACATGATTTGTTCCTTCACTAATTGTTTTTGTTCCACAGACATGATTTGTTCCTCTGGTACTAGCAGCACAGCGCACGGGTTAGGAACGCAAGTACTCGCTAAATGAGCCACCAATCAAGGCCCAACCGGACGATTCCAGAGCAGGGAATCGCCCGGGCGCTAGGGCAATGGCGGCGCCAGCGTGTAGCTTCTGTATTCAAGTGAATACCCATGATTTGGCAAAACCTTAAATTTTTTGCATAGAACAGCGATTTTTTTTAGCAAAAACAATGAGAACTTTGGCAAAATGAATACCCATGTTCAAAATGAATACCCGCCCCTTGAAACCTGGCGCCGCCACTGCGCTAGGGACGGGCACCCGTTGAATACGGGTCAACACTCGCAGGCTAGGCCCTTTTGGGTTGTCACGTGCCACAACATGTACCGTGTATCCGCTGGACGTTCCGCCCATGTAAGCGACTTTCAGCCCGTGGCAAACCGCATGGTCGGAATTCGTGTCGAAGAAACACAGAGAGTGAAAAAAACAAAAGAAATGTATATTTGTATTAACCAGATGTTTGACATGCACGTTACTGAAATAGATTTTGCGAACTATACGGGGCCTGCCTCAGAGTTCAGTATATGTACAGCCAGGAGCAGACCCAGAAAGTTTTACAAGTGGGGGCAAAACCTTGGAGTGGAGGCATTTTTTTGAAGCAACTTGAAAATTTTAAGTGTTTTTCTTTACAAATTTGCATGAATCTTTTGGAAATGTTCAAATTTGATCCGCCCCTGTGTACCAGCATTTGCACGCGGATACACATTGGATTGGATTAATCCTCCTCGGTGAGATGATCACGTGAAAATGTTTGTTCATGACATGTAACCTGCCGATTGATCGATCAAAATCAGTGCAAAATTGACAACCAAGCAGGCGACGAAACCCTGCTACCAGAAGATTGAGGTGACGATCATGGACAAGTGCACCAGAAGCTGCAGGACCTTCGTGCCGGATGTCCTCGCAGAGATCTTGACGCGCCTCCCGCCCAACAACATCGTTGTTGGCTCCGCCTCGTCTGCCGGTACTGGCGCTACGTCATTCGTACGCGCACGGCCACGGACCTGAGGAACCGCACCATGACCCTATGGCTAGTCGTCAAACAGTAATGCTACACGTGGTGCCAACGTGGATAAGTTTGCTCCCTCGAAAGAAAAACCGACGAAGGAAACTAACAAAATCCCCATCGCTCCGGTAGTGCCCAGCCTCTTGGGCGGCGGCGTGACGACCTAGCGCCCGTGGACGCCGGTGTGGCGAGCGGCAGCGTGGTGACCTGGCGCTCTCCGGAGGCGGCGGTGTCAGCTCCCAATCGTTGGTAACCGAGCGGCGAGCTCTTGGTCGTAGTCGGCGGCGCGGCGAGCTCGTTCTCGTCAAGCGCTACTGATCGCTACAGGCGCAGCGGCGAGCTCGCTATTTTCGCTGTAATGGCGGTGCCGGCAGAGGGAAGCGTCAACTTCCGTCGCTATGTCCTTCTCAGCAGCGTTATTGGTCGTCACTCGTCAGCGGCGGCCTGCCGAGCTCGCCCTATTCAGAAGCAGATGGACGACCTCCCTCTCTCCAGCAAATGGTGGTCTGAGTGTTTGGATTTTGGAAGCAGTAGCAGCTCTTGGGATCTAGCGTTGGAAGCAACAGATTCTGGTTCCATCTGTTCGGATTTTTAGTGTCAAATGTATGAGAAATTGATTGACAAAATGCTGCATTTGGTAGCTTTGTTCTGCTAAAGATAAGTGAGATAATGTATGGTATGATTATGAATAAGAAATTTTGATTGGAAATTGTGTTCTGTTATCTTGATTGGCAAATGTGAGATAATGTACATGCGTTGGAGTTTGAAAACTTTTCTGATGCTTCTCAATAGTAGGACTAAAAGGCCTAGTCTGATGTCTTTTATTCTGAAGCATTTCAGAGATTATTTTGTAGTGATACATGTGAATCCTGATACTGTAACGGGCACCAATGCATTTCCTTCTAGTTACCACAACAAATAAAATATAAGTGCAATGTACAAATTTAGGAAATAATCAACTTGATTCCTAGAGTATACAGCCTGAACAAGAAGCATTAGGATGTTGCTGAAACTTGCATACAGCCTGATTCCTAGATCATACGACCTGTAACTTCCCAGCTAATATTGATGAAACATAAATTCCTCTCTTAAATCAGAACAAGCACATTACATTTCTGCCTGAACAAGAAGCAATAGAATAGATTGCAGCCAGAGATAAACTGTACTGGACAGTATTGCCGATATTTGACAATGCAAAATACTGGCACCCACAATTTTTCAGGAACATCTGAATTTGGGAATGTACAGACAAATAATGTCAAATAGATAGCAAAGCCTAGGTGATACTCGTAGCTATACATTAAAGCTGTCAAGTGCATACAAATGCACTACATCAGACATCGTGAAATTGCACAAATCATTCGTAACTCTGATCCATTGTATTGTTGAGCCCTCCAATTCCATCAAAATGTAGTTGTGGAGAACTGGACGAAGCAGCGGAGCTTTGCTGAACTTGAAACAATATGCTTGTACATTTTCCTAGAATTGGAGGCATGACCTCGGCCTGATCCGAATAATAGCGTGGACGTCCGTCGAAAGCAAGGAGCTCGGCCGGCGGCACAATGGCGAGGTCTTGCTGTGGGTTGTGGAAGATGCGGAGCGACCTGCCCGACGCGGGCTGGTACTTCACGATGGCGCGGTTGAGGCAGCTCGACCGCCGTGGATGATCTGAACAAGGGCATCCGTCGACGATAAGCAGCTCAGCCGGCAGTACGACCGCAGGTATCGCTGTGGGTTGAAGAAGATGCAGAGTGACCAGCGCGACGACGGCCGGCCGTTCTCGACGGCGCGGTTTAGGCAGTTCGGCCGCCGTGGGTGATCGGAACAAGGGCAAACCTACTGCGGAAGTTCCAGCCTTTTGTTGCGTAATTAGCGGCAGGTGCGTGGCTTTGTTAGGGCACCTCCAACGGTCCTCCGCATCCGACCCTTTTCTTGTCCGAAGTTGTCCGAACGGACAAAGTAGGCCCTCCAATGGGCCGGCGTAAAGGGACAGTTGTCCGCGCGGATAGCCAAACTGGACCAAACTTGGCTCAAGTTTGGTCCAAGTTTGGGGGAGGCGCGGACACGGCGCGTGTCCTCCCTTGTCCGCCCCTAGCCCACGCGCCAGCGAGAGCGGCCGCTTTGGCTGGTCTTATTAAATGGGGACAGGTGGGGTGGATGGCCGGCGTCGCTATCCACTCCCAATCCGGCCGAACCCTAGCCGCACCCAGCCCAGCGCCACCGCCACCTCCACGGCATGAAGAAGCCGTTCTAGGCCCCATGGAAGAGCGGCCAGAACAACCACGAGGCGTCGAGCTCTCGTGGCCCGCGTCCCCGAGCTCTTGCGAGCGTTCCTCCACGCCGCGCTCCCGCCGCCGCCGATGCGGAGGCCGGGCACGCCGCTCGCAACGCGCGCCGCCGGGCACGCCGCGCGCGCGTCTCACTGGACCTGGCCCAGATCTACTGGGAGACGCGGCAGCCGCTGCCGTGGGGCGACGCCCACCTCCCTGAGGGGTGGCACCTCAACCGCCGGCGCGTCCCCGTGCCTCCAGTGCCGTGCTCCGGCCGTAAGCGCACGGAGGAGATCCTCCGCCGCCGGGCCCTGCTGCCCCAGACCTCGTCCATGACCCGGCCTACGCCATGAACAGCGAGCTGTGGGACCGGTGGTTCAAGCTCGAGCACGGCCACCGTCGCTGGCTCGCGTTCGCGGCGCCGGCGCCGGAGGACTACGACATCCCAAAGGAGGAGGACTACCAGCTTCCCCTCGTCGGCCTCGAGCCAGACGAGGACTCGGACCTGGACTGGGAGTCCGAGACGGCGGCGTCGAGCCTCCCATGAAGTCCGAACCTCCCGTGAAGATGGAGGTCGAGGAGGACGAGGACGCGGTGCTCAAGCAGGCCATCGAGGAGTCCGAGCTAGAGGAGCTCGGGCGCTGGCCCGACCTGGCGGCTGCTCTCCGTGCGTCAGCCGAGGATGCGGCCAACCGCGCCCGCATGGAGGAGGAACGCGCGCGCTGGCAGGTGCCCTGGTCACCGTGGCCAGAGCACGGCGAGGGCCAGGCGTACGTGCCTCCACCCGCGGCGCCACCGGCGTGGCTCTACGCCGCGCCTCCGTACATCATCCTCGACCCCTCCGGCGAGGATGAGTAGGATGCCGGCGCAACGCCAACAGGCCGGAGCCGCCGCGGCCCATTTTCCCCTCCGACGACACCGGCGCCGCCCTTCCCCGACCTCGAGCCGTAGATAGGCCCTATCGAACTAATATTATGTAAATTATTAATATTGTCGTGTCCTCTATTTTATGCGCTGGGCCGTTGGGGGTACTTCCTCCCCAAAAGGGACAGAGGCCCAAAATTAGTCCGGGGACCACCCAAAACGGACAGAATCGGTCCGCTTTGGCTGTCCATATGCGGAGAACCATTGGAGGTGCCCTTAGGATGACTGCAACGGGCCGACCCAAACGGACGCGCGTTTGGTCCGCGTTTTGTCCGTTTGGGTCGGGGAACGGACGCGCGTCCGGCCCATGTCCGCCCCTTTCTGGCCAGTGCCCCCTTGGCCGACGTATTGAGTCCGCTCGCCATTTTTTTTAATACTAGGATTACATTTTTAAAACTAACATTAAACCCTAAAACCTAAATCTAAACTTGAAGGAAATTAATAACCGACCACCGGCCGGCAAGGGGGAAGATCAAAGAGGGGTTGCGGCCTTGAGGAACGTCACGCAGCATGCCCGTTTCTGCAAAGGACTTGCTGGCTCTTCCTTCATCGCGCCCATGGCCAGCCAGGGCTGGCTGACTTAATCTTCTTTGATCATTTTGTATCTACGAAACACGTAGCGGACGCCGGTATTAGTGGAAAATGAACTCGGCTCCTTTCGCGATGGAGCTGACATCAGGTGGAGCTGCCTGCTCCTTTCGTGGACTCGGCCGCCGCTAAGGCCTCCCGGTGTCGTTTGCGCCTCGCCGCACGCTTCTTGGACTCTTCGGCGCGGCGCATTTGCTTCATCTCCTCCTCCACTGCAGCGTCGGCACAGGCGCGCACGGCGGAGATGAACGCGGCCGCCCTCTGCGCGTTCAGCTGCATGTGGGCTGCATCCACCGCCTCCTCCTCGGTGATGTGAGCAGGGCCGCCCACGCCAATGGGAGGCTCCGGCGGCGCTCCATCCCCCGCGACATCGGCCGCCGCGACTGCAGCCGCCGCGACACCGGCGGCGTACTCTTCTTCGTTGCTGTCGGCGCAGTCCGTGAACGCCGCCTCCACCGCACTCTTCTGGGCGTCCGTCAGGCGCGGACGTGGCGGCTGGGGAATCATGCCGGCCCATGCCGGGCTGGTCGCCATCCGGCGCGAGAAGCTGCCGCGATAGCGCCCGCGCGCGCTCATACGCGCTCGCTCGACCTCGTCCACCAGATGCTGCGGCGGCGGATCCATTCTGGCGCGTGGATCTGAGCTTGGAGATGGTGGCCGCCGTGGCTAGGGTTTGGCCGGCCGGCGCGATTGGGGAGGACTGCTAGGGTTTGTGCCCTAGGGTTTGGCCGGCCGGGGCGATTTATACAGCTCCACCGCCCACAGTTATTACGGGTAGGTGGCCGTTGGGGTCGATGACACGCGGGGCCAGGGCGGACACGGGGAGGATGCAGGAACGGTCCGCTCGCGTCCGGGCCCGACGCATCGGTGACCCAAATTTGGGCCAGGAATGCGTCGCGGCGGACCAAAAAAACGGACCGCGGTCCGTTTGCGTCGTCCTGTTGGGCCGTGTTTTTTTGCTCCCGCGGACAGGGACGGACGCGCGCGGACTCGATGGGTCGCCCCGTTGGAGTCATCCTTAGTTGCTTAATTAGCGGCAGGTGCGTGGGCGCCGTGATTTTTTCCCCCTTCGTTCCACGTCAGAGCTGATCCTCGTCAGCGCGTAAAACGTCCGTAGCCATCCGTAGGTGTAGCATTTCCGGTCGTCAAAAGGAGACCGCGTACGTTTTTGACGACCTGTCGACAGGGAGCCATACTAGAGATTAGTGGGGCGGTTGGCCGGTACAAAGACATGAGCATGGTCGGCACCTGCAATGGTCTCATCTGTTTATGCGACAACCGCAGCGGCGCCGTCACTATGGCCAACCCGGTCACTAGGGAGAAGCTGGCTATCCCGCCGTTGCCATCGCCATACGCAGGCGGCCATCACAAGTGGCACCGGGCATACATCTTCACATACGACCCGACAACGGGAGTGTACAAGATCGGGCACAGTGTATTGGTGGTCGAGGGGTCCTGCCGGGATGTCCGCATGATTGGCTGCCGTGCGAGATGCAACCTTGACCCCGGTATTGTGTGCACTGACGGCTACATTTATTTCACAGTCGCGGGCATGAAGCCAAGAATTATGTCGTTTGATCTCAACAATGAGAACTTCACATCCATTAGGCCGTTGCGGAATATCTCTCTGGACCTGGTAGCTAGGGCCTCATTGAGTTGCACGGGAGACTAGGCATCGCTTATAGTCACGTCTCGCAAACGCCTACTCTATGACAGACGTGTGGGTCATGGAGGGCATTGCCCCGTTGAGGGACGAAGGAGGTGGCACTTGAGGGGTGGCTGTGGCAGCGCGCAGTGACGTTGCGACGAAGCAAATTAAAACATCGATACCTCTTGTAGAGCAAAACCTCACTAAGTTCATTTATGAGTTTTCTATCTTCCGGATATTCTTTGAGGTGAGTGTGGGCATAACCGCGCAATAGTGCATCAACTACATTTGTTTCTAAAGAGTAACATAGACCATTAGATCGAGTTGTTTGGACGGGTGAACTGGTTAACTCAGCTTTTATATTTTTGGTCACGCAGATATCTCTACTATATAATATCGTTAAGCAACCGTGTCCGTGGCCGTGGTACGTTTTTTAATTTTCCGAAATTGCCCTCCCACCAAATTACATATTACGCACATATGACATTATGTCATCTTACCGGTTCGCGTACATCATTATAAAAACAGGACACCGGGGAAACAAAAGTCAACGCCACCATCGTCTCCAACCTCTCATCCCCGACCTCCGCCGCCGTCCCTCTCTTTCCCAAATCGCCTTATCGCCACGTCTCCTCAATACGGCCGACCGGGCTCCTCCGTGCCGCCCGCCGGGTCCCTCCTCCGCGCCGCTTCCAAGAACGGCCTCCTTCTTCTCGTTCCGCCGCCGCACGACACCGGCGCTGGGAGCTTCCCCCTACACCAAACCGCCCCCTAATCCCTCCTGGTCGCCTGCGACGGCGAAGGCAGAAGCTGTGCGCCTCACCGACTCGCCGCGGGAATAAGACCACAGTGTATCAGCGCCACCGCCCCCTCGCTGCTCCTGCACGTTTCCCATCCCGCCCTCCTCCTCTCGTAGCCCAGCTTCCCCTGAAATCCCGTCTCCCTGTTCCTGCACCGCTCCTCCAGTGCATCTCCCACTAGTAGGAAAGTGCTTATAGCCACCAGCCTACCGCTTTTCCGTCCGCCACCGCTACTACCGCTGGCGGGCTGGTTTCGTAGCCCGCCACTGGTTCTACACGTACCGCTGGCGGACGCGCACTCTGCCCGCCAGCGGTAGTAGCAGGAATTTGCGATGAGGTGGGGCAAAATACCGCTGGCGGACAGAACCTGTGCCCGCCAGCGGTACTAAACGTACCACTGGCGGACGATACGATTGCCCGCCAGCGGTAGTTGCCTCGGCTGAGCCCGCACACAACTTAGCACATTACCGCTGGCGGGCGCTCCGTGCCGTCCGCCAGCGGTAACCGTCGCTTTATAGCAACTAAATATAGCAACTAATAAGTACAGATAAATATAGCAACTAATAAGTACACATAAATATAGCAACTAACCAGCGTTTCTGAAACTTTTGTCAAAAATCAAGTTTATCATTTTAAATATAGCAACTAATAAGTACACATAAAAGGGGATTGCAGAATAATTCAAAACAGGGAACATTATTTTCCTCACTTTACAAAAACATCATTGATCAAATATGCAAAAGTATCACGCATACATCTTTATTTAATCCATAATACATCACGAATAATATAACTAACTTTTGCCGGGTCCTAAGCCGCGAGGTGCTGAGCGCCGGCGGCTTGCACCCAAAGATAAGGAACCATCACTGGGGCAATACTCACATGTCGAGGATCCCTATAAAGTGTAAGGCATCTATTGTCATACACCGCTTGCGTATCCAACATAAACAGGTAGCGACGGACGTGCTCGTCCTCCTCTCTGATACGGCGACGCACCTCCACCTCGGAGGCCGGCTCCCTCTGCACCGAGGCTGGCCCACGCGACGGCCACCAAACAAGATCCGGGTCGACGACGTCACCCGGATTCCTCACCAAACTACGCGCCCCGGAAGATACCACCTCCCACTGCCAGCCCGGCGGAGCCCAGTCCCGGACACTGCCCGTGTCCAACAAATGGGTGGTCGTCATCGATGCCCGTCGAGATCTGAAAAAATGAGTGGGGAATTTGATCAAACAACTAAGGTGCGTGCAACCTAGGTAGGGGAGGGAGAGGGCAGCACCTTGGCATGGGGACGGAGGGGAGGTCCACGGCGGTGTGGAGGATATAGCGCGGCGCCGGCGGAGGCCACGGGCGCAGAGGAGGGCGTCGAGCGGCAGACAAGGGGCGGGCGGCGCGGAGTAGGGGAGAGAGTAGGGGCAGGCAGGCTCTCAGGTCTCCCCTGGCCTTATATAAGGAGGAAAGATTAAAAAAAAACCCTGGACCTTACCCCTGGCGGGCGGAACACACTGTCCGCCAGCGGTATATAAAAAAAACCCTAGACCTTATCCCCAGCTCCCACCAACCCCACCTTATCCAGTCGCACCCACCCCACGCGCGGCCGCCCTCCCCACCCAACCCACGCACGCGCCGCCGCCGCGCGCCGCCCTCGCCAACTCACCCGCCGCCGCCGCCCCCCACCGCGCGCCACCCACCGCCCTCCCCACCCACCCCACCCACGCGCCACCGCCGCGCACCGTCCCGCCCACTCACCCGCGCGCGGCCACCCATCCACGCGCCGCCGATGCCGGCGCCCCCCACCACGCGCGGCCACCCACCCACGGCGCCGCCCACCCCGAGCACCCACGCCTCCTCCCTCCCTCTTCCTCCTCCGCGCCCGAGCGCCCACGCCGCTGCATAGGCCCGAGCGCCCACACCGCCGCCCCGGCCCGAGTGTCCACGCCCGACCCTGAGAACCTTCACCGCCTCGTCGTCGAGCTCCCCTCCTCTGCTAGGTACTCGCGCGCCGTCGAGCTTCTCTTCTTCCTCCTCCCTCCTATCCCCTGCTTCCTAAGTGTTTGATAAAATGTCAACAAGAAAATTTGTGTTGTGGTGTATTTGTGGTGATGATGATGAGATATTTGTGTTGGTGGTGTATTTCTGGTGGTGATGATGCAATATTTGTAGTTGTGGTGGTGCTGGATTTGTGATGGTGGTTGGTTCGAAAGTTTGTGTATGAAATGTCTGCAGGTACCCCGAGAGGCCCTTGAGATTGCCGGAATGTTGATTAACTTCCATTCCGGCAAATTCGGGTGCTCATATGTCATGTTTTTAGCCAAAGTCATGCCAAAATTTCTCGTGAATTTTGGCATGACTTTGGCCGAAATGTTGTTATGTTGACTCTATTTCATTTTTAGAATGACGATCAGGCATTAATCTTTTTGTTTGTGTTTTTATATCTTATTACAATTTCTATACTCAAATTCGTTGTGTAACATTTTTTATTTGCCTTGTATACAGCATGCCGCCGCGCCGCCGCTCCATGAGTGGGTTCATTGGCGTCCGTCACCGCCCATCTGGCCGGTGGTCCGCGGAGATCACCGTGGACGGCCAGCGTTACTATATGGGGACCTTCGACACGGCGGAGCTCGCCGCGCGCGCGTTCGACGCGGCAGCCTGGAGGTTTGGACGGCCGCGTTCTGAGCTCAACTTCCCTGACGTTAAGGACCGGGAGGAGGCTGAGTTCCTCGCGCCGCCGATGGAGATCGTCGACATAGACGAGACGCGGCGTAACCGCCGCCAGGGGATAGCTTGCCGCGCTGCCGAGATCGACGAGTGGCGGATGGACGCGCGGCGCCGCAACCGCCCCGATCTGGTGCAGGCGGAGCTGGACCTCTACGCCTCGAGGAACAAGAAGAGGCAGGCGAGCTCCGACGTCGCTGGACCCTCCAGTGCAGCGCCGCCGTGCCAGAAGACCGGCGACGATTCGGATTCGAGCTTCGATTCGAGCTTCTGGGATAGCTCGAGCTCATCCGACTTCGATTTCGGACCTCGTTGAGTAGTTTTAGGTTAATTTCATGTTAGCTTAATTAAGTGATGAACTAACGCATGTTGTTAGCTTATCGAAGTTTAGCTTAAGTTCATGTTGTTTTAGGTTTGTAATGTATATATGTGCATGTGATGAACTACTAATGTATCTGTGTTTCTGTTATTTATTTGACGCCTGTACACCTGAATATACTGTATTTATATTAAATATACTGCTGGAATAGGATTTTCAAAAAAAAAACCACGAAATACTACCGCTGGCAGGCGTGGTGGATTACCGCTGGCGGGCGATATACCGCTGGCGGGCGCTAGGAATGCCCGCCAGAGGTAACCATCCTTACCGCTGGCGGACGGCCGCCGCCAGCGGTAATTGTTACCACTGGCGTAATGATCGATGGCGGGCGCCCGCCCGCCAGCGGTAGTCCATTTCCGTTCGCCAGCGGTAGACCTTTTCCTACTAGTGTCCGGCTCCTGCGCGCCGAGGGACCGCCGGATTCGTCCCTTGAGCGTGTCAGCGCCCTTCCACCGTTCCAGCTATGCCGCCTGCCCGCCTCCTCTGTCCGGTTAGTATTGTCCCAATGGCATTGGCATCACACATTCACACCTCTGCACGCTCACTGCCCCACGGAGGCGGTGCCGCGGTCGAAAACACAATCACACTTGGTTCTGCATTCTGAACTTGCGTGAACCTAGGACAGTATGGGGAGCAGTGGGTCGTCATCCTTTGTCATGTGAATTCGTGAGAGAGAGAATCGGGGGTGCTGTGATTGCTTCATGTGCATATACTACTGATGGAGTACACTGATGTACAAAGAGAGACACTTCATATCATATGATGTTGTTGTGTGTACTCTGTTCTATTCTTCTGTTGTGTGTGCTACTTTGTTCAATTTTATTCTGGGACGATTCCTAGATTTAAATTGAGATTCCAGCAATTTTGTTTTTCTGCTCTATACTGATGTGGCAATGATTTCTGTGTTGTTGCAATTTGTTGTACAAGGAGAAGAAGAAACGGTGGGGGAGATGGAGAAATTGCTAGCTGTTTCTGTTGTTATTAAGTTGGTGTCTAAGTTTAATGTTTGTTGGTTGTTGCTGCTGATTGTTGTGGTGAAAAAATAACAATATTTCGGCTATTTCAAAGCTATGTGAAAAAAATTAGGAGAAAATATTTCTAAGGGACCCCTTGGTTTTGAGATATAGGAGATACAATTCAGTGAAATTGTTGGACTTGAACTTACTCTATCGTGTTTGCAATCGCGTTCTGGATTAATCCTGTCATGTCGCCCGATGCATCTATCATGATTCCTCTTCACATTCTCTTTTAGAGAATTGTGCCGTGGATGAGCTCATCGCCTTGGGATTGGAACCGCTAAGGCGCTAACACATTCTTATATAGTTGACACCACGACCACCATCGACGTGGGCGGGAAGGAGGATGAGAGGCGACACGGGTGGGTCACCGTGTTAAAATAGAGGATGTAGATCTCTTTGTCGGTTGTGTGGGTGCAGGTGGCTTGAGCTATGCTTATTGGGTTAGGGGTTTGTGTATTTTTTCCTTCCGTTGCAACGCACGGGCATTTTGCTAGTAGATGTAAATATCCGTTACTAGAGTCGGGGCCTACGCGAGGTGCCCATACCTAAGGAAAAAAATGAGATAGACTAGAAAGGAAATGATTCAACTCTCTGAGTTTGTATCCGGCGAAGGAATTCGAGCAGCCCACTTCCTGTCTGTAGTCTTCTCTCTCCCCAGCACACCACCTCTGTTTTAAAATGTATAATTTCCTAACATTCCACGCCGCCACTCACACCATAGCTGCTCGCTCCTGCAGTTCGGTACGTACCTTCCCAGCCACTCCACAGTACGCAACATGTCTCCAACACTCACCGCGCGTGCTCCTATGGACTTGACGGATCTAGGCATCGAGGAGATGAAGAAATTGAAGAGAGAAAGAACTCCATAAGGTAATTAAGGTAAACAAAAAGCATGTCTACTCTTTGCCTTTTATTTCCTCTACTCCTGTATGACATGGCGTGCTCCGTCTCTCCCCTTGATCCCATCAATTGCATGGCGTTCTGTCGATTGACCCTAGGTGATAATTTGCTGCTACAGCCTACAGACCATAGTATTGTTTATTAATTTTCCTGATACCTATAAAATTAACATCTGAGGACTGCACACGTCTTCTGATATACAGATATGAAATGCATTTCTTATAGTAGTGCCACTTGCCTTGCTGCTCAACGAGTCAAATGACTCGCTCTAGCGATGCTTGTGCAGTGCTTAAATGGGAGCATGGATTCACACACAGGCTGTTCGATGGATTTCACTAGCAGAGCTTTACCTAGACTTATCCTCTGTACACCCCACGCTTGCTGTCTAGGTCATGTACTAGGTTTTCCTTTCATGTCCTTTTAGTTTTGATTACTTTGTTTTCTTTTCCTGATGTCTAACGAAATAATTTTCAAGATTTGCAGGAAGAGCTCTATATATATTTGACATATCTTTTGCTTCTGATTTTCCCGTTATGACTATCTCAATATGTCAACCTAAATCAGGAAATGATGATCGAAACATGTAGTATAGAAATTGAATATTTCTAGAGTTAAAAACATGTACTATTTACTTTCATACAAGCCACTAACATAAACTCACCTTTTCGATGCTTGGTTAAAAACAAGCGTAAATGGAGGCTCGCTTGATATGAAAGATATTGTTTTGTTCTCGCGATGAGGTACAAGTAATACTATAATGTCATTTTTTTTTGTATGTACGCTGACATGACTATTTTACGTACTTCATTAAATATGAATTTATAGTACTAGAAATTGATAGACATATATGGTGTTTCATTAATGGTTGTGTATGAGATTTTGTACTCCATCACGGCTTTGCTCCATTATTCTTTTCCATGATGCGTATCTTTTCTGAAGGCTTGAAGAAGGCAAGTAAATGCATTGTTCTCAAATAGGTATAGCCTCCTCGGCTCATTCACTCCTTGGCTCACCTATTCTACACCACTCTCTGATTTCTCATGATATGACCTTGGGTCCTTTAGAAAATGAGGTTTCATAATCTGAGTTATATTCGCCCTTCAACAATTGTTACTCCACTTGGCTGGGGGGGGGGGGGGGGGGGGGGTATAGCTCAGTTGGTAGAGCTCCGCTCTTGCAATTGTATTGTAATTTCATGTTAATTTCTTTTACTATTTATTGCGACTATTGTTCAAATTAATGTGCACCATTTTATAATAATGCCTACGACAATTGAATGAAGTTACAGATGCTGAGATTTTTAAATAGCAATGGAAATTTCTATATTTTTTATTAATTATTTAGGAGATTTAATGTGTTTACAAATTTTATGTTGTCTAGAATCACCGCAGAAACGCGCGGGGCATTCATCTAGTACTTATATAACTTGAAAAGCTATCTTATAATATCCAAATTATTTATCATGACATTTATTATTATCCAAACTAGTCATCAGCACATCATGCATTTTACTTGGAAAGCTATATAATCAGATTAGATGGGAGGCGATAGTGCAAGATTCATCGCCGCCGTTGGGTTTAGGGGAGAAATCTTGGCACATCCAACCTTACACTCATCAAGTGAGATAAAGCACTGGTCGTTTACTAAACAACAGCAGGCGCAAGTCAAGTGGGGCTCACAATCACGGACACACAGTCCGTTAGGTAAATTGATCCTAACGCTTTCCACGTCTTCCAGTGTTCTGGCTGTGGAACAGAAAATAAATTAAAATATTCATATTAGACTCTGTTTATAAACTAAGCAGTTCATACAGCAAACAAACACACAATAACTCAAAAAAGCCATAAACACTTGTCAGAAAATTGAAATCAACTTACACTGCACATGGGGCACGAAGCATGTGAGAAGAAGCACCGACAACATATGATTGGTGTAAGAAAATGGTTCCTATACTTGTCCATGGAGAAATTGCTAGGAGATCTTGTTTGGTCCTGGTCTATAGAAGAGCGGGTCTTTTCAGAAACAATGATAGGTATCTTTGTTTGGGTGTCCTATTTATATACCCAACAATCAACATGAGGTATAGGGGCAAAGAAGTAAAGCGTGCAATCTAAGCAGATCGCTAAAATCACGGTTATTTCTCTTTTTGCAAAGATAACGTCCGGCTATTTTTCGTATTTATGTGATATATGATTCGATATTCAGGTGCTAAGGGCATGTACAATGGGGTGACGTCAGCCTTCTCTTAGCGTTGACACGTAGGATAATTATCTAGTTGGCGGAGAGAGAATGAAGAAAGAGGAGGTTGCCTTCCCTTAGCTAAGAGATGATTTCTTACGAAATAAGAGAAGGCTAATTTCAGCATTGTACCATTTGTCTTCCCTTAGAACTAGGATTTCCTACTAAAATATAATTAATTCTCATTAATTGTTAGGGATGGCAATAAGAGATAACGCATTGTACAACTTATAAGTTTGCCTTCTCTAGATGATGTGGAGGGCTAAGAGAAGACGTGCCTTCTCTACCATTGTACATGCCCTAACAATTAGCACCTCTAGGGATCAGATCCTAAAGAGATCGCTAAAATAATGGTCCTTTATATTTTTGCAAACATATCGCCCGGGTAATCTCTGTATTTATGTGTTACGATTCAATATTCCTTACAATCTCTAGTCAGGTGCTACCAATTAGCACGCTAGGATCAGGAAATTCCAGGGATCAGAACCTAAACAGATCACTAAATCTCGGTTCTTTCTATTCTTGGAAACTATCGTCCCGGCCAAACTGTGTATTTATGTGATACGAGTCGACATTCCATAAACAATTTTTAGTCTGGTGCTAACAGATTTAGCACCGCTAGATGTAGCAAGCATGACTTAATTTCTATTGGCATATGAGACCAAAATAATATTTAACTTTATTTCTACTTCTATCCTTGATTTGTATCATCATGGGATCAGAATCACCATGTGACCAACCAATAGGTATTTTATTATGTGCACCTAATTTGTATCAGCATAGGACCAAAGATCTCTATGAGACTGAATTAGGAATTTAGTTTATTTCCTTGATTTGTATCATCATGGGGACCGGAGTCACCATGACACCAAATGAAGGTCAAATTTCATTGGACAGGGCGTGTATGTAATATGGAGTAAATATGTCCTAATTTCTATCAGCTAGGACTTTATGAGACCCAAACTATATGAGGTTTGTTTCTACTTATATTCTTGATTATCGCCATGTGACCGAACCAAGAAGAATTTTATTACATGCGCATAATTTGTATCAGCAACGCCGAGACTCGTGATCACTTATTCTTTGATTGCCCTTTGCCCGCCAATGCTGGAGCTATATTGGTATTCACTGGAGCTCTGCTTCACCCATCATGACCCGATTGCCCCTTGCTAAGACTTCATATACTGGCCCCTGTTTTGTTGAAGTTTTTGCTTGTGCAGCTTGGAACTTGTGGAAGATCAGAAATTAAGCATGCTTCCAATCTTCGCAGACAACATTTGGGAGATGGAAAGTTAAATTCCATTCACACGCTATGCTTCACCAACATCGTCTTAAGGACTCTCTAGTTCATCCTCTTCTCCAGTGGCTTAGAGATTTAGCCACTTAATTTTTCTAACACCATTATTCATGTATCATTCATTCACTTTCCAGCCCCCTGATGTAATTCTGTTTATTTGGGGTGACCCTCTTTTATTAATATAAAATTTTAACCGTTGGGGTTTTCCCCTACGGTAATGGTGTTCAAAAAAATTTGTATCAGCATAGGACCAAAGATCGCTATGAGACCAAACTAGAAATTTAGTTTATTTCCTTGATCTGTATCATCATGACAGGATAACTTAAATGGAATTGTTGGAACATCTTGCAGGTGAACAAGGCATATTGGCAGTGGCACTACAGCCAACATCTCGCATGACCACACTTTGTTCATAGCGGTAATCACGTCCTTACACAAAATCTAAATTATGTCCTGTTCAGACACATACCAAGCAATGACAATGGCACGCCACGGCGTGGTGGAGACCAGCGAGTGGGACCATGGGAGATTGGTCTCACTATCAGACCTTACAACAATACTTACAAGGTGATGGGGACATTCGTTTACATCGAGACCACAGAGCCGTTGAATATGTACAAATGTTGGTGACCAATGATAAATGATGGAGATATTATTTTTATATGTAGGGTTTAGAGATGGCAATGCGACCAATGTTTTATTTTGGATTACTTGCTTGCTTAAAATATTCTACTATATATGGAAAGAGAACGAAGCCTTAGGTTCCAAAAAGGAAGAAATAAAACAAAGCCTTTGTGTAACCATGTACGCATCGAGGTTAATGATCTATCCTCGGTATTATAAATTGGAGTTGTGAACTTGTGACAAAATGTAGGTCAATTTTTATCGTTTATTTGTGCTTATTGCAGTTAGCTTTTTCATAGCGATCGTATCGCCGAACATAAGTGACCCTAGGACTTTTACCTCGATGCAAACAATGCGCATTACCTTATCTGCAGGTTTCATAGTAGGCACATTCATGAACTCTATACACTTCTGAAAGTCAAGATTTTCGTATGGTGTAGATGAAGAAAATTTAAACCAAGTGGAACAAAAATTTAAACACATGAGAAACAAATCACAACTTCTCGCAAAATTCAGAAAAGTGGAACAAAATTTAAACACTCATGGAACAAAATCACAAACTATGCATGAGAAAATAAAATAAAATTTGAACCAAGTGAATGAAATTCCAAAGATCATGATATAAAAAGATAGAACCATAAAAAACTAAATGAAGAAAAAATGGCAAAAATACGAACAAAACATGGAAAAGGAAACGAAATGGAAGATAGAAGAAAAACAGTACTGAAAACGTACTTCGTGCGAGAGAAAACACACTATCCAAAAGCTTTGTTGTGAACTTGTGATTGGTAAAAAACACAGTACATACGGAACACAGTGGGAAATGCTCGGTGAGGCTCACGCGATCTGTACTGTTAAGTTACTTAAGGATTTCCGTTTGTGGGCTCGGCCCTTTTGACTGGGATACGAGATTTTGTTGCTCTTCATGCGTTCGTTCAACGATTTGTTGACTGGCACGAGATTGGACTGGGCTGTAACGTCAGCGTCCAGGTGATATAAAGGTGTTGTATCGTTTCATTATCTCTACTATCTAAAAAGAAAATTTTGTTCTTGGTCTGCCAAGCAGCACTTCGTCGTCGCTTTCGTTCGCGTCGTCTTGGCTTAGTCCCGAAATTCTCCCGCGTGACCCCGAAACATTGCCCGCTCAGCATGCGGAGGCCCGCTAGGGCAACTGGACGCAGCTTCGGTGACTTGTGGCTTACAAGTCACCGAGCGACTTGCAGCACATCTGTCCCTCCATTTTAGATCTAACGTACAAGATTCACCCAAATCTAAATGTCAAAAATAAAAACATTCAGAAAAAATTAAAAAATTCCAGTTAATCATAAATGCTTCGTTAGCTATTCTGTGAAAATTATATCCGATTTGGACCAATGGTTTGTGAACACGTAGCTTTTTTAGATTAAAAGATAAAACACTATTTAGTCCCAAATCATTAATCGAAATAGCATGAAACTTTCAGATAATACAAAACGGAGCATTTACGATTGACTGGAATTTTTTCAATTTTTTCTGAATGTTTTTATTTTTGACATTTAGATTTGGGTGAATCTTATACGTTAGATCTAAAATGAAGGGACATATATGCTGCAAGTCGCTCGTCACCGAAGCTGCGTCCAGGGCAACTGCCTGGCTCCCCTGTCCCTCCCCATTTTCCACGCAGCCGCCTGCCCGCCTCTCTCACCTCTCTCGCGACTCCTCCTGCGTTTCCCGGACAACGTCGACTCCTCTCCGCTGCCCGACCATGTTGAGCACCCTCCTCTCCCAGTCGAGATCCCCCTTCTCCTTCCCCGTCCCCAGCCTGTACGGCAGCCTCTCCGCCACGAGCTCCGATGGCGGTGTCCTCGTCCGTACGAAACTCCTCAGTCCGAGTCCTCGTCACGGAGCAACCATGGTTGATTTCCCAGCGCCAGATCCCATCGCCGACGAGCCACTGAAGTCCCACGGTTGCAGATCGCGTGCACGGCCCTGCGATGGGTGATCCTGCAACGTCAGACTTGCATGCCTTGCTATTCTTCATAAACGGCATGGTAAACCCGGCTGCTTTTTCTCCAGTTTTGTTCGATTCGTCTTGATGTCTGTCAGGATATTGTTTGCATCTCCTATGTTCCAAATTTCTGTGGCCATATCTGTGAAGATCAATTTCTATGCAGACCTGTTTTGCTATGAAGTTCAGTGCTAAAAAGGATGTTGAATTCTGGTTTCTACGTTCATCAGATCGAGCTGTCTTACCTGTACTCAGTGCAAAAAATAAGTTCAGTGCTAATTTTCCAGGAAATCAAGCTTGTTAGATGGATCCAACATTATATTCCTCAGGTAAAAGGGGAGTAAATCTTCTTACCTGTTCTCTTTTGCGTCCCTTACTGAGCACATAATTAACCTTGCACTGGCATATCTACCGGACAGTGCGGCAAGGTTAACAGACGAACGAGAGGAGGCTAAGAACTAGCGGTGCATCGAAAGAGAGAGCGAGATGGAGAGCAGGAACGTGTTGGGGAAAGAGCATTGGGGTGGTCACTCCCTCAAACCTTGTCTATCAGAACTCAGAAGCAGGATCAACGCTCCAATCCACTCCAAGTTTTTTAGGTTCAGTTTTGTTAACATTCGTATTCATATTCGTTTACTGTTCAGAACAAAAATGAATTCATTTTGTATAGTGAGTGTTGTTTGTCGCTGATATTGTCCTTTTGAGAATATCAATGATTGATTCCTTTTTTTTTGCGAATGAATGATTGATTACATTACAGGTACTTCCTCCGTTCGGAAAAGGATGTCACAAAAATGGTCTATCTATAGTTCATTTTTGTGACATCCTTTTCCGAACGGAGGGAGTATAATATATGGGAAATAGCTCAATGAGATTGCATACTGCAGGTATGGGGCACGGTCATTTGGAAACACAGTGGAGAAAGAGGATGAGGATCTGGCGAAGACTCCCGGCATGTGCTTCACAGGGTGGGCAAGCAGATGTATCTGGCCAGCGTTGTCTGTAGCTATGCGTTTTACTCTGATTTACTTTCATATTGTTGCAAACACTACAAAATTTGCTAATAATATTTGATGTTTCTTGGTTGCAGCGTTCAAAGCAAATGAAGCAGTACATCACTTCACTCGCCATGTCCTGGAGCTCCTAATATAGTGCTGCTACGATCTTGTTTTGTCGCCCGGTGCATTTGAGCTCTCAGTTGAGCAGGCGAGTTGAGAAGAGATACGTTTTCCTTTTTTTTATTACGCTGCAAGTCTGCACTGGTGTGGCCTTGGGTGTCTCATTCTTTGAAGTTCTCGGTTGGATGTCTGAGGAACTGATCTGAAGTGCGTACATGAAGAAATTAGACATAGCCAGAGGTAAATATGTGGTTTTGTACTTGAGAAATAGAGTTTAAGAACTTTGAGCCTGTATCTCAGGTTAGATAAAATCATGCAATCTGTTTGTGGAATATGGTTGACAAGGTAGTATAAGTATGTAAATATTTGTCAATTTCTGGAATATATTTTGGACCTTTGGTTCTTCCATATTTTTTTGGTTCTTCCACACTTGGTTATGCTTATAATGGAATTTTTTACTCAGTTTGTGTCACTAATAAATCAGTATTTCTAATTAGCTACGTCAAGAGCGCTTAATAATATACAGTGATCTAATTTTGAGTCTCATTTCAAATGTCCTGGTTTATATATTTCTACTGCATAAAAATCAGTTCGGACGGCTGTTCAAGGACTCCAATCACGCTCTGATCACATAGTACAATGTAACAGGGGTTTGAATCGGTGTAGTGTGTTACAAACATTTATTTTCATTCTATTTTAGCTAAATCAGTTTTACTTTGTTTGGCACGAAAAAACAATAGTAACAAACTGTTTGCTTGTTTCAGATCATGTTGTCATTCTAATTGTGATTATCTTGATGCTCCTATTCCTTTTCGAAAAAATTGGGACAAGCAAAATCAGCTTCGTCATCGCTGACATATTGTAATAAAAATTACGAGAAGGCAAACACAATAATTAATAACCACAAGGATCTTGTTAACCCGTTGCAACGCACGGGCATTTAGCTAGTCATTAAAAAACTGCATTTTTTACTCCCTGTCCAATTTTTTTAGCTAGATTGTCTTTCGTTAAAAGGACTTTACTATGTAAGAAGCACTGAAGATCTTGATCTTTAATGGCACCTTCATTTTTCATAAGTATTTCCTTAAAAATATTGTGTGACCATTCATGAAATCTAGACACATGGATTTGACAGAGAATACACCAGAAGCTGTAAGCTTCCAAACAAACGTATCATGTTGATTGTTTAGGGTAACATTCATCAATCTTGGAAGCAAATTGACCCATCTGTCCCAATTGTTTCAATCAAATTCCTCCTAAATTCTATATTTAGGGGATGTTGCGTTAGAACATTATGCACTGAAACTTGTTTTCGTTGGATATTGTTGAGCTAAAGGAGTATTCCCAAGCCAGGTGTCCTCCTAGAAACGTGTTGTATCGTTACCAATTTGAAAGTGGCCTCTTTTGAAGAAGTCATCATTTACTTTCACAAGCCCCTTCCAGAATGGTGAATATATCCCAAGGTTTTGCAGAAACTTAAGATAAAGACTTCGAGTGGAGATATTTGTTAGAAATAAGTTCTTGCCACATGCCTTCATCATTCAAAATCTTAAAAAGCCATTTGCTTAATAAGCATTTGTTTTTTAACTCGAAGACTTTGACCCCCATGTCTCCCTATAAAATTTGGAGTGCTTGAGGGGTGTGGTGGATATGGTCTAAGAAGACGAGGATGGCATGCTCTTGTGGGCTTTTTTCTTGATTTTGGGCCTGTAAAATATAGTTAGTAATATTTTGGCAAATGGGTTGGGTAGTCATGAGAAGATCCCGACCACCCTGTTATCTCCGCCCATGCAAGTGGCGTTGTGCCGGTCTATAGTATGTAGCTGGTGTCTCTAACATATAGTTTGTATCCCTGTGAGCTTATTAGGGTTTTACTAATTTAAAACTGGGATATAATGTCTTCTATCTAAAAAGATATGGGAGCCTCCCAAATCCATCGCGAGAAGGCCGCCTCGAATGTAGGATGTGTAAGTGGGACCCCTCTTATCCCACGTATAGTTCATTTGTAGGTTTTAGTTTTCAACTAAAAACCCAAAATAAACTATAAGTGGGATAAATGAGACATACTTACACATCCTTGCTCCAAGCACACACTGCCAACCTCCCCCACCGTGCGAGCAAGAAATACCTCCACTAGAGCCACGACCTGGCCGCCGGCCCGCCACCATTGTCCATGAGGGAGTGGATCCTTCAGGGCCGCCACAATCGGTCAAGCGAGCTCGCGCGTGTTGCGTTGGCAGTGAGGAGAAGGACGGAGGAGGAGAAGGTCGGGGCGGCGACTGCTAGGGATTTCGCTAAAGGATTACACCTCTTCTTTTTTGTGGCGGTCCGAAGACACTAGACTCTCTTCTGATTAACCAACTTGTTCCATTGCTTGATTAATTCTTGATGTGATTTGAGGGTGAGGGGTGCCAAAGGATTACATCTCTTCGTTTTGGTGGCGGCTGGCGATATCCGTGGAAGATGATGGCGAGGGTCGGGACGATAGAGGCAGACATAGATATTCTCGACAACTTTATATCTTCAATTTCAGTGGTGCCATGTAATTTAACCAGAACTGGGAGGGTGACATAGCGTACAGTCAAATTTCCTCTTTTCTGAGAGAGACAGAGATCATGAATCCCGTCAACTTGGTTCAAACTCAGATGCTCGCAACTGGCAAGTGACGCAGCCTCGGGCCGTCGGAAAGCTTACCCACTTGAGGATGAGAATCCGGCCTCCCATGGCGCCAAGGGACGCCTCCTTCTCCTTGCTGCTGCAAGTGCGAGTGATCCCCGTTTTCATCCACGGCGACCACCAGACATGAACACCTTTTGGCCTCCTTTTGCTTATTTTCGGCTCGTCCCGGCCAATCTGTGTATTTATGTGATACGAGTCGACATTCCATAAACAATTTTTAGTCAGGTGCTAACAGATTTAGCACCGCTAGATGTAGCAAGCATGACTTAATTTCTATTGGCATATGAGACCAAAATAATATTTAACTTTATTTCTACTTCTATCCTTGATTTGTATCATCATGGGATCAGAATCACCATGTGACCAAACCAATAGGTATTTTATTATGTGCACCTAATTTGTATCAGCATAGGACCAAAGATCTCTATGAGACTGAATTAGGAATTTAGTTTATTTCCTTGATTTGTATCATCATGGGGACCGGAGTCACCATGACACCAAATGAAGGTCAAATTTCATTGGACAGGGCATGTATGTAATATGGAGTAAATATGTCCTAATTTCTATCAGCTAGGACTTTATGAGACCCAAACTATATGAGGTTTGTTTCTACTTATATTCTTGATTATCGCCATGTGACCGAACCAAGAAGAATTTTATTACATGCGCATAATTTGTATCAGCAACGCCGAGACTCGTGATCACTTATTCTTTGATTGCCCCTTTGCCCGCCAATGCTGGAGCTATATTGGTATTCACTGGAGCTCTGCTTCACCCATCATGACCCGATTGCCCCTTGCTAAGACTTCATATACTGGCCCCTGTTTTGTTGAAGTTTTTGCTTGTGCAGCTTGGAACTTGTGGAAGATCAGAAATTAAGCATGCTTCCAATCTTCGCAGACAACATTTGGGAGATGGAAAGTTAAATTCCATTCACACGCTATGCTTCACCAACATCGTCTTAAGGACTCTCTAGTTCATCCTCTTCTCCAGTGGCTTAGAGATTTAGCCACTTAATTTTTCTAACACCATTATTCATGTATCATTCATTCACTTTCCAGCCCCCTGATGTAATTCTGTTTATTTGGGGTGACCCTCTTTTATTAATATAAAATTTTAACCGTTGGGGTTTTCACCTACGGTAATGGTGTTCAAAAAAATTTGTATCAGCATAGGACCAAAGATCGCTATGAGACCAAACTAGAAATTTAGTTTATTTCCTTGATCTGTATCATCATGACAGGATAACTTAAATGGAATTGTTGGAACATCTTGCAGGTGAACAAGGCATATTGGCAGTGGCACTACAGCCAACATCTCGCATGACCACACTTTGCTCATAGCGGTAATCACGTCCTTACACAAAATCTAAATTATGTCCTGTTCAGACACATACCAAGCAATGACAATGGCACGCCACGGCGTGGTGGAGACCAGCGAGTGGGACCATGGGAGATTGGTCTCACTATCAGACCTTACAACAATACTTACAAGGTGATGGGGACATTCGTTTACATCGAGACCACAGAGCCGTTGAATATGTACAAATGTTGGTGACCAATGATAAATGATGGAGATATTATTTTTTATATGTAGGGTTTAGAGATGGCAATGCGACCAATGTTTTATTTTGGATTACTTGCTTGCTTAAAATATTCTACTATATATGGAAAGAGAACGAAGCCTTAGGTTCCAAAAAGGAAGAAATAAAACAAAGCCTTTGTGTAACCATGTACGCATCGAGGTTAATGATCTATCCTCGGTATTATAAATTGGAGTTGTGAACTTGTGACAAAATGTAGGTCAATTTTTATCGTTTATTTGTGCTTATTGCAGTTAGCTTTTTCATAGCGATCGTATCGCCGAACATAAGTGACCCTAGGACTTTTACCTCGATGCAAACAATGCGCATTACCTTATCTGCAGGTTTCATAGTAGGCACATTCATGAACTCTATACACTTCTGAAAGTCAAGATTTTCGTATGGTGTAGATGAAGAAAATTTAAACCAAGTGGAACAAAAATTTAAACACATGAGAAACAAATCACAACTTCTCGCAAAATTCAGAAAAGTGGAACAAAATTTAAACACTCATGGAACAAAATCACAAACTATGCATGAGAAAATAAAATAAAATTTGAACCAAGTGAATGAAATTCCAAAGATCATGATATAAAAAGATAGAACCATAAAAAACTAACTGAAGAAAAAATGGCAAAAATACGAACAAAACATGGCTTATCCATAAGCACACGCTATCATAAACTACCAACGACCGGCGATCAGATCATCCTCCACCGCCGTCGCGCCGAAGCATATCAGAATAACACTGTGGCGCATAAACTAGCTTATCCATAAGCACACAACCGCGCCTTTTACTCCGATCAGATCAGCCGTGATACATATCCAGAATGGAAACTTCTCCTCCAGATTTGGTGGTGGGCTCCTTCTCTTTTCCATCTCGAGCGAAATCCGAAATCTCTCTCGTGTCCGTGAAGCCACCACGCCGGCAGCGCACCAGGAAGATAATAGGGACTGGGACAGATGTGATTCCGCCATCGTGCCGCCGCCTTGAACGGATAAAAAGGGCGTGGGCACGCACCGGCCGTCGACGTCGGCCGCCGTGGGCTCTGCTCTGCTCGCCTACTTGCCCAAAGTATCCGACCTGGAAAGGGAAATGACGAGATAAGGATCGACCAGCTCGATGTCGACGCCGGTCAAATTATTGGTCCGACGAGCTCTCTATCGGCCGAGATATTCCCCGGACCGGCTGTGGAATCATCCGCTCGTGATAATATCTGCGCTCGAGGTTAGAACCTTCCTTTTGGCCCCGGAGGATTGTTCGGTTCCCGTTTCGATCGATCTTCGTGGCTTTTTAGACCGGAAGGAAGATGCCGACGCTCGCCTCAGTCGCCTGGATGCCGACTCCCGCGTGCAACACGAGCAGTCATGGCCAAATGATGGATACTTTGCTTCGGGGCTTCCTGGTGAACTGATCTCTCTTCGTTTTCTATGTGGAAGTACCTGGCATCTCTCTTTTTCGCTTCCGACCTGATTTACGCAGAACAAACCTCTTTGGTTAGGAATATACAGGCTACGAAGTGGTGGTAGACGCACGGGATAGATTCACATCTGAATGTTCTTGATAGACCTAACTACCATGCCATCAGTATTACTACTTCCATTTTATCTGTAAATGTTGATCTGATTCCGTTGCTATGAGGGAGCTCTTCGAAGTCCTTGGTAACCAACCGAAACACCCCTAGGATGGAGGGAAAATAAACGTCCATACTTAGTAGTGTTGTGGGCTTGTGGCACTAATTGATGTAGAAACCGACCTTGGACGAGTCTCTCCCCCCGCTACAGTAAAGGGAGACGATTTCTGGAATCCGCCTGGTCGCCCACCTCGCCGTCGACGATTCGGCGGTTCCCTCTCCCTCCGGCGGCCGCTCCGGCGGCGGGAGGGTGGGGGAACCCCGGATCTCCTCGTGTACATAGCGTAGGGCTGAGTAGGTGCCTTGTCGGCGGCGTCCTGGAGGAGGTGGCGTGTCGGCGTCGGGTTTTGCAGGTGGTGTTCAACCTCTCCGGCGGTGGAGCTCGGCGCAGCTTCATGGCAGAGCACTGCCTTCTTCGCGCTCGCGGTCCCCGTGGCCGCCGTGCGCGTACCCCGTACTGGAGCTCGGTGCGGCGTCTCCAGTTGTTGATCCAGATCTAGCTGGTGTTGGAGCAAGGCGACGAGGAGGCCGGAGGAGCAGGATGGAGGCTCTCCGGAGTTCGAGGACCAGTGACTTCCCATCCGCCAGGGGTCATCCTTCGATCCAAGGTTCAAGGAAGGATGCGGCGGAGGCGCGCCGCCGAACGTGCTGTTCTTCGTCGGCGTCTTCGTTCTACAGGAGGACTTATGTGTAATTTTGATCTTTGTGAGGGTCCTTTCTGTAATAACCTTGCTCTAATGTATCAGTTGGCTCCCGCAAAAAAAAAATTGATGTAGAAACCAATGTTACATCTCCACCTGATGTTTCGACTACAAGGACTTGGTCACAACACACGAATAGTAGATTCATGTAAGTAATTGGTATATGGTACTATTACAATAGAACGTATAAGTATTCAAATGATATGTTGTAAACTCAGTATGATATATAATTTTAATCTTACAAAAAAAAATCGGGTATTCACCAAGCCCGAATCTAAAAAAGAAATAATCAAGCATACTAAGTTATCCCCTTTTGACTGCATTCAATCTCCATCATGGTTTTACTCACACACCCTATTAATCAACATATCGTAGCGTACTCAAATTTTACTTGGTGTTCAATTTGGTACATTTTATTTGTATGACACGATGGAGCAATGTAAGTGGATGGTATTCCAAATTGAATCAATCAAACGTGAATTTGTTGTTCACTGATAAATTGTTTATTAAAAAGTTATAGATAAAAATAAACGTCGATACTTATTCATGCCAAAAAAGTTAATTTCAATAATAATATCTAGTTTCAAATATGACGTTTAACGCCTAGTGTGGACATTTTTTTTTGGCGCAATCCATTGTGGATTACTAGAAATTTCATGGATCTTGATGGGTTATCAATTAGGCACAACAAGCAAGAATCTAAACAAAAAATTAGCACACTGTCAATTTTCCATCGGGTATAGGAAAATTTCTCATGTAAATTATGTTTAGGTTATGACCAAATGAATCTTTATTGCTGAGCGTTGTAACTGTAGGTTTCCTTCGTTTAAATGACTTTCACAACTTAATATTCAAATTGTAGACTTGTTTTAGAGTTTCAAATATTTGAGGTATGATTTTAGAAGTTTCATGATTTCGTTCTTTTTCATATCCAAAACTCAAAATTTTAGTTCTTTGACTGTATGATAAAATTTGAAGTGGAAACGTTTGAAATTCCACATGGAAGAGTTCAATCTTCAAGAAATATGTAAGTTGCATATTTTATTTTTTGATTTTCATATTCAAAGCCTTGTCAGCATTTTTATCCAACAATAAATTTGTAGGCTAGTATGAGGTCAGGATTCGATGGTTCATCTCAGGAGACACATACACGTTTACAGGTTTGTGCCTCTAGATGAACACAAGTAACAATCCTACTTCTATTGGTGATGGTGTTTGTTTTATCTGTGGATGTCGTGCTCAGAGTTGCGGACGTATGAGTTTATGATGACAATATATTTACTAAGGTGGGGGGGGGGGGGGGTCCTTCGACTGTTTTATAGAAATGGGTAGGTGGGAGTTACACCCCTGTTTTGTGTGTGCTTATGACCGGAGTCTGTTAATTGGGATACTGCTTAGCGTTATAACCATGATCTAGTGATATGGCCTACCCACGATCTAGCCATTTGACGTGTCTGTCACCTAGTCATGTTCGAGTGCTTCAGAGCATCTGCACCGGCACCCCAAAGACCCATTGGGGTGTCGGACACGAAAAACGGCCACACCAGCGTCCGCCAAGTGTCCGACGTGGCCCAATATCTGTTCAGCACCCCCAATCCACCCTCCAAAGTTGAAGGCCTGCTAGGGCGCTAGACAGTGGCCGGATCCAAGCCCTCCGACATGCGGAGTGGTGGTGGGCCTCTCCCTCAGCATGGCGGCAGCGGCGGAGGAAGAAGAGGGAGGCGAGGCAAGGAGGACGAGGAAGCTGACAGCGATGAGGCCGACGTTGGAGAGCTAGTCGACGGGAAGAGGGTGGTGGGGCGGAATGACAATGGGCGTCGAGGAGGGAGAGGGGTAGAACGGCCGGAAGATGGAGGTGTTTGTGGCCAGGTAAGAGGCATGAGGGGATTGGAATTGGAGTGGCCGGAAGATGAAGGTGTTTGTAGTCGCCTATTCACAACCCCCCCCCCCCCCCCAGGCGACATATGTGTCCTTTCAGGCTCAATGGGTTTCATCGATTATGCCGCCCTAATCTTGAAATGGTTATTCCATATACTCTTGAAACCTCAAGTTCTTATTTTTGAACTTCACGTTCCAATAAATACAAGTTTTGAAGCCATAGTTTTTCGTTTTTCAACTTTGAAATTTATAATATCTAGAAAAATTATAACTTAGATGTATGTAATAATTATTTTCTAGGTTGGTAAGCACTCCTCATCATCTTTTTATCTAACCAATTGTTCCCAAAATAATATGTTGTAACTCTAGAAGATAATGTAAGAGAAGAACACATAGGTGTAGAGTTAGGCAATATAGGGCCCCACCAACTTCCATTGGTAGCCACTATAGTGTCGGCATCCACCCTATCTCTTGTTCAAATGGCTAGATTATCATTAGGATCTTTTCCATTTCAATTATGCGACTTTGAATTGTTTAGGAGAGTAGACTTGGTTCATCCTTTTTGGAGAAGCCCTTTGGTTGTCGCCTATTGGGACTATAATCGTCCTTAGAGAATTAGGGGTTGAGAGTAAGGAGAAGTTAAATGTTGTGTCTAGCCAACGGCCGCGCGTTGGTTGGTCGAGTACAACGGCCGATCCGAAAAAGGCAAGTTTTTGTCCCCCCCCCCCCCTGACGAAAAAGGAAAGGAAAGGAAACCCAGCGCGCGTCGTCTCTGTGGCCGCTGGTTCGCTCGTTTGAACGGCCGGCATGCATGCGACTAGACCAGCCCCCGCTGCCGTGCCAGCACAGGACGCAGGTGAAAAAAGGCATGGTCCCGTGGATCCCCTCCATGTGCCTATTGACCGACCGTTTTTTGCCCAAAGTAGACCGGTCCTTGCCCCTATTTCTACCCTCCCGTGTCCAAAGCTAGCACAAGACCCCTCTCTCTTTCCCCTTCCTCACGCAGAGCTGGTTCGAAGGAGCACAGCCATGGCGTATTCTCCAAGTCCTGGGAACTCCATGAACAGGCGTGGATCTCCATCATACAACCCAGATCAGGCACCCCTCCTTCCCCCCCTCACCAATCCCTTCATCTCTTGGCTTTCTGCTCTGATTTTGCCCACCAATGAACCCACACAAAAAGAACAGATCTTGCAGTTTGGTTTTGAGCACTAGTAGTGTCTTTTTGTGGTTTACAATGGTGGAGAACCGGAGACAAGCAACGGTTGTGTCTGTAATTGTGTTTGTGTGGCTGTAGATCTTGCAGTTGGGATTCTGTGACATGTAATTTGTGGGGGGGAAAGAACAGAACATTTCTTCTTCTTTTAGGCAACTTAGATGCTGGTACGGTACAAAACTCCCGTGTTAATTCTGGACAACTAAGTACTGCTCTAGTGGGAAAACCTGGGCAGCATAAGTTGTACCCACATTTTATTGTCAAACAAAGCATAGTAGACAAAGCTAATATCTTCCTGGGCTACAGCATGTGGGCAATTGTAGCAAATATGGAAGAAAAACCGGCAATTTGAATGTAGCTACGGTACAACTTTCTACTGCTAGTTGCTTCAAAAAATAAAACAACATACTGGGCAAACTTACCCCCATTTCTTGGCAATGTAGATGCTATAAGTGGGCAAACAAAAAACACATGGTAAAAAGTGACAGGCATGAAGAAACAGAAGTAACCAAGCATGATGCAAACTTCCATCCGATTGTTACTATGACCATTAGGGAACTAGAAGTTACTTTTGCTGCAAACTACTATACGAAAACTACAGACAACATGCTAGACAACCAAAATAAGCTGAGTCTAAGTAATGTAGCCAGAATGGTTCAAAGAACGTACAAGGACCATTAGAAAACGACTTGGCTATATAATGATCCTTCTATTTGTGCGTTGAATTTTGTTGTAGTTATAATGCGCCAACCACGGGGTCTTTGTTTTCTCTACTTGTTAGTCTGGTTCCCACCACCTCCACATGTAGAAAAACAGTCAGGATAGGTGAGATATTAGGTAGCACACCAAAAAAAATGCATGTAACATAAGAAAAAAATGTAGTGAATGCAGTAACAAGAAAAAGTTATTGGCTTCAATTTAGTTAAAAGTTGTTTTCTGTTAGCGTTTTAGTTGCTTGTTGCAGGCTTTGAAATTGCTTTCTCTATTTGAATTTGTGCAGGGTCCTGGTGGTGCGCTTGACCATAATGAGATGCCTTTTGATCTAGATGAAGATGCTGGTGTTATACCACAGAACTATTTCATGGGGCTCATGGATGAGGCTATTGGCGAGTCACCGCAACCTGCAAATGCTACCAATGTCCCTGTGCCTAATGTTGAGGCAACAGCAACCACAGACACTGGCACATTTGTGCATGCTACAGCCTCAGGTTCTGCGGCGATGGACATTGATGATGATGAAGCATCATCCCAGCTCTCCGGCTTTTCTATCACAGTATCTGTCTTCCTTCTTTTAGGAGGTGCACCACGCATAGCTGCGGCCTTATGTTTCCGCATAGGGGTAGCAACCTTTGAAACCTGAAAAACAGATATGTACAAGCTTGGGGGTTAAAAAAACACCCCAAAAAAAGCCTATACTGGTCTCACAAAAAAAGATATGGGATGTGAGACCTACCTCCCCTTTGCCCTTGACGGGCTCAGGATCCCCACCACCTGCTGGATCTCCGCTACCAGCCATACTCGGAAAACCTGTAGCATGAAGGTGAAAAAAAAGTGATTCAAAGTGTCTGCAGCATCTTCATCCATTTTAAAAAACACATGAGGAAAAAAGATGGGCAACTGAATCAGCTGCTATTGGTAAAAAAACCTATCTCATATACATTTCCTGATGGTCTGGACATCATCCCCCTAATGGTGTGGGCAACATCTACTGCTAGTTTTGGCATCCTTCCCTGGATGGTATGGCAACATCCCTACTACATGTGTGGGCAGCTCCTACTGGACGTCTGGGCAACTACTACTGGACGACTGGGCAACTACTAGTGGACGACTGGGCAAATCGAAATATCCGTCTGCACAACTCCTGCCACACGTCTGAGCAACTCTCATATGGTAACTCACTAACTAGCCATGCAACTAGCAGATATCAAAACACCCTGCGAACGAAGAATACATACTTCATAGATACATCTCCTCCATCCCTGACAACCCTAGATCTACCGAGAAACAGAGCACAAAACAATCATCCGCCTCAGTCACAGGAGCAACAAAAATTGTACAGATCAGGGACTCTAAAAATGGTGAAAGCTAACAGATCAAGAGCGCTGTAACTCCGACCACCGTGAAAAGCATGTCAAGGAGCGTGTGTACGAGCTGGCGATGCACTCGCCAGCGGGAGACCCTCTCGTCGGAGCTGACCCTCCTCCGCCTGTTGTCGCAGCTCCACGCAGCGTTTGTCGCCGAACCTCCCCACGCCCGCCGCACAACCGCCGGTCGCCGAACCTCTCGCCACCCCTCGTCTATCGCCGCTCCTCCGCAGCACCGCCTAAAACCGCCGAATCCTCTGGACCACCGCCCACCGCCCACCGCTGCCGCTCTCCACCCACCGCCCACCGATGCCGCTCTCCGCACCACCTACACCTCGCCGCTGCTTCGATCTGCGCTTCCCCCGCCGCAAATCTTGCCGCCCCATGGTGGTTCCCTCCTTCCCCGCGAAAATCAGGAGAGGAAATGCGGGGCGGAGCACGCGAGGTGGGCGGAGTGAAACTGCTCTCTGCGCGTGCGGGGCGGAAATGGGGATGGCGACGTGCACGCGCGCGTCTCACTGCGAGGTGGGCCCCCCGGTCCGACCAGGTGGCACCTGACGCATGAATCTCCTCGCGCGGTGCGGGATCATGCGACGCGCAGCCGGCCGTTCCGGTCGATGACACAACGCACGCGTGTTTAGAAGCTTTTAGGTTATTTATGTCTTGTAACTCCTTTGTAATTTCCGTAGCATTTATTAACTATTTTCAAAAAACGCTGGAAAAAATTCACCCAAAAACTGAACGAAAAATCTATTTGAAGAACGTTCTGAAACATACTTCTAGTTTTAAGTTCCAAAAATAAAATCAGGGTGGATTCTGAAATTACTAGTACTCCCTGCCTACGCTATCAATGAACCCAGATGCTTTCTTTCGCACGCGCGCTCTTCCGGTCCAGTCCCTCCAGATCTATGAAACCACCGAGCAGGACTCTTCTCGGAGCCTTTATATGGAGGCGCGAACAGATGGAGGCCGGAGCAGAACGCCACGAGGCAAGCAGAGAAGTGCGAGCTCCTCCCTCCACTCCGACCCGCGCCGCCGCCGATAACGACCACTTCACGTGCCCTATCCTTCTCCCCTTCCTTCGTCTCATAAACCGGCACATACATGGAGGCCAAGAAGAAGTCGCCGCCTACCCCCGCGGCCGCCGGAGCCGCGCCGCCGCCGGCGAACGGATACTTCAGCTCCGTCTTCTCCGCGTCGCCTGTGGTACTTCCTCAGTTCCTCTTCAACCCGTATTTACGATCTGTTTATCGTGTGGTTCTAGTCTTATTGAGAATTGGTGATGTGATTCTGTAATTCTGGGCTTCTGGGACCTCATTATTTCTGAAGCGATTCTTGCTTATTTCTTTTTCATTTTTAGTTCATTACGTGGATACTTTTGGGGCAGTTTTTTATGATCGACGAGCTTTCTGCAAAATCTTATTTGGGTATTCCTGTGATAACGCTGCTATGTTTTACCTGATAGGCAAATCCAAGAGACGCTAGGCAGACGGACCTGTACACGATACTGAACAAGCAGAACTCCAAAGGGCAGAGTGGTGGGGGTATTGCAGGTAGTTCTGGGATCTTCTTGGCATATAATGTTAAATTTGTGAACAGTAATAAAAAATTCAAAGCATCAGCTGGCTTGAAACTGGATGTAGGTGAATTCTTGGTTTGCTAAGGTCTATGGGCAAGTCCCGACACCAAAGCACATTCATCTCTGAACTAGTTTGGATACGAATTTGGGTTATCTATATCACTATATGTGATACAACAGTGGACTAACTGTGACATTATTATTTCATATTCCAGATGGCAAATGCCAAGGCAGCCCTACTAAAGGTCGCGTTGCATACAAAGATGGAAAACAGTTTTATCCAAACGAGTCCTCGGAGTCACCCTATTTTGGCTCATCTGTGCATTACGGCGGACGGGACTTCTATGACAGCTCTGCTCACAAGCAAGCCAACGAGTCATCAAGAAATGTACGTTGAAATTGCATTGCAAATAATCTAGCTCTTGTATCACTTGTGTTTGAATGCTTACTTATGTCCAATTCAGTATAAGGAGGAAAATCCGGATGGCTCCCTGGCTACCAGAGGTGATTGGTGGCAAGGTATGACGTTTACTGCTCATTTTTATATTATATAAAAATTATAAAACACATGCGACTCACTATGATCTTCTGCCAGGTTCACTTTACTACTAAATAATTTGCTGAGGACTCTCCTAATGTGAACAAGGTTTGTATAACAATCCACTTTACTAAATAAAGACTGACTGTGATTCGTCCCAGTTTTGTACGTGCTAGGCTGCTAGCTATGTCTGCAGCATTTCGTTTCCAGTTTGAGCAGTAGTAGGTTAAAGCAGCATCTGAAAGCGTAGTTTGCTCACAAGGATGCTCTGCATTTGTTTCAAAACTATTGTAACAGAATGCGTATTGCTTAGTCTATTTTACATGGACACGAACTATGCACTATGAAAGATGATATGTTAACTTCTGAAGCAGCAATCAACTAAGGCTCATTCAGTTTTTCAATTATGAGGGTACTGCTCTTAGTCATAACTCATAATATCCAAGGCTCACTCTTGAACTCCTCTTGTTCCCTAGTACAAATACGCAAGAGCTTCAGTAAATGTTCTTGATTTTTTTTGGGGTCGTTGTCACAGTGCTGTTGTCTATAATTATGTGCTGAAAGCTGCACAAGATTTACTTGTCAGTTGTCACGTCTGTTCGCACTGATTGCAGAGCACTACGGGTTGACATTAATAGCTCCCCCAAAAATGGTTAACTGTCATGAACTGGAAGTTCAGTTATCAGTAAAATTATCTAACGGACTTGCAATGAGTTACGCCAATCTCAGGGTATTCGTGTGACCTAAATTCCATGTTAGTGGTAATATTTGAGATGTGAAGTATTATGTTAATCTCTCTGAGACATGCCTGAAGTACTCTACTCTCTTAAATAGTTCACCCACCATAGTTCTTGAGGTCGCAATTGCTAGAAAATATAAACTGAAAAATGTTGAACTCCTAAACATGTGCGCATGTTGTTTGCAATTGTTAAACTCCTAGTTAGGTTATTATTATCTAATAGTAAGCTATCATATTCCACGTGCAACCTATGTTACTCGTAACTTGCGACGGTCACCTGGAACATGTGTTACTTGCATTGCGTTATCATCGGCTTCATCCTTTATCGGCATCTAACTAATTTGTTCGTTTGTCCCAGGAATAAAAAGGAAGGAGGTCGAGCTGGTTTGTTGCAGAGTCGACATGAGTCACCAGACATAAAAAAGATCTTGTGGAACTACATATCTTCTACCGGTGGAGGCAGTATTTAGATGCATCATCCCACCTGGGTAGATGTAGGCTTGTCATGTGTTTTTCCTTTTCTTTCTTTGCCTTTCGTACCTGATCTAGTGCTGAAATGTAGTGCGACTGGTACGGTAGGAGCAATTAGGTCCTACAAAAAGGTTGCTTCTACTCCTATTTTGCAACTAACGGGATCAACTCTGTATCCGTTACATATCCTTGTTTGTGGTATATTTCGGGAATATTTGGATTTGCACGTCAGTTTCAGCCTGGGATTTGTCTGCCCAGAGAATCATGATATGAAGTTATGAACTGAGAGCAGCGCAGTGCTGAAACGGAATGGGCCTTGGGCCTCACTGCGACGCATCTTCTTAAGGCCGAAATGGCAATCTAACTCAAGAAAAAAAAAGTCGGGCGACCCAAACGGGCCGACGTTGCCAGGCCGGCTAACCTCGGCCGGGTAAGCAGCCCTGCCGAAGCCCGTTTCTCTCCCTCTTGTTTTTGAGGTGAGACCCCGGCCCCAGCGCATCGTCTCCTACCTCAGGTTATAAATCGAACCGAGCAGGAAATCCCACAAAATTCGTTCGAATCCGACCGATTCTTGGCCCTACTCCAAGCCAAACCTCCCCATCCAATTTTTCCACGATCGGAATTAAATTCGTTCGAATCCGACTGCAAACGAAGGAACCAAAGGTCGAAGTTCCCGAGGCCTGAGGCCAGACCTCCTTATTTCTACTCCCTTCAGTTTTCATTGTTCCTACGCCTCCCCTGAACCTTTACTCGTGTACAGGTACACCTGAAGAAACCGGGACGAGCCCATCGGAGGTCGCCCGGAACGAACCACGCTGAGGGAGCCATAACATTATCCACGCCGAGGCCGCCTTCTCCGAGCCCGAAGGACAACCTGAGCAGCCGCCGCTGCCGCTTGCTTCCTCACCGCCGACGGAAGGCGTCGCCGCATGGAGACACTATTGCTCCTGTCAGCTAGATCAATCTTCAACGGTCGTGGGTCAGCTTCGCCTCGGCTATCCACGTCAGCGCAAAGTAAGCAGGTCAACAACCATTCACACGCTGCCGGTCCGATGATTTTTCCTAAATTATAATTTAAAAGGCGGAAAATAGTTTAGTCTCGCAAAGTTCACTTCTATTAAAGTCGAAAAATTGCAAATAAGATACCTACAGATTCAGAAAATTATGTAGAACATGACGATGAAGTACAATTTCATGTTTGCCGAATTGAAAAACATTCAATTTTTTAATGTTTAATATGAGTATATTTAGCATAACTTTAATTATCTAAATCCAATTGATATGAACCTTTATGTATCTGAAAATTAATTTAATTATCTATCCAAAAGCCTCATAACAAAAAAAATATAAATTAGTTCACAACAAAAACTTGCAATATGAAGCATTTAAAAGACTATAGATTGTAAACTAAAATAATTACGGCATTAAATCCTTTTATATGCATCATGTGTTAACTTGATGACAATATAGAAATAATAATGTGTCTTATCTATAATTAAAGTTTTCATGCATGCATTTGTTGCATATCATGTGTGTATTATTGCTTATTGCTTATTGTTGTTTTATTTGAAAGCGACGTACTGCTATTGTGAGGACTGTCTGGAGAACACCTACCAGCAAGGTTAGTGTGGTATTGATACTATACCCACTATCTTCCCTAAGCATTAGAGTTTTTGGAATTACATGTGTAGAACTATTTATGTGTATTATGATATGCCATTGAAACCGAGATAGGATGATTTTGCCATGACTTGAATGTGCTTTGTCTCCAACGTAGAGGTATCCTTTGATATGCATGTTAGACGGAGCAGAATTATCATGTAATGCAAATTAGATGTGGATAATGAATAATGAACCGCTTGGGTGAATTGGTGGATGTTAAGGTTGGTGGCTTCTTAGTCCCATTTCCATGGTTTCGCCTGTGTGTAAGCACAGACATTAGTGGAAAGCGCCCGCGTATGTCAATTTGTTATGAGTTGACCGAACCTAGTAGGTTTTGGAAACTCAAACCAGTCGTGACTAGCAGATATAGCTAGTGTTAGGTTGGTATGATCAGCTGACGGTTGGAGCAACTACTTTATGAAAGGTTTCGTCTTAGTCTTTTTCCAGCCATATCACACTTGAGTGTTATAGAAGGCGTGATTGACGAAATCATATGGATAAAGTGTACCACCTCTCGAGAGTGTTATAGAAGGCGAGACTTTGGGAGGTGCAAGTTTGATGAAGAGTCTAAAGGTTTGAAGGAGATAGAGCTGGCATGCCTGGATGTGCTAGACGGTTGGATGATATGGAGTGCTACATTGTTGACATGGAGTATATGCTGAACATGGAGATGATGAAGTGCGATCAAGACAAGACTGACATACACCACAAGGACTAGGACTTATAAACACTACAAATAGTCACGACGAACATGGAGCAACAAGTCACCAAGAACGATGCAATGATTGCTGCACTCCAGGCAGAACTTCAGCCACCCAAGTGCATGATGATGGTGACGCAAACACTGAAGAGGAAGAAGGGGAGGAGCAAGACCCCGAGTAGCTGATCCACATTATCTCTGATTATGGAGAATTTCGAGGAGAAGGACACGCCGCCGATGATGAACACTCACGCGAAGAAGCACAAGTGTATGATGACCCCAGACTACCTCAAGCACTTCAAGCGTTAGTTAGATTATGCCTATTAGTAGATCCACGTTAGTTTTTCATATCATGTTAGAGAGTTGGCCATTCAAACTTATGTGATATAGCAACGCTATTTGCTTGAGATTTTTTCAAACTCTAAAGTATTAGTAATTCTGATCGATTTTTAAACTATTTTCTAAATTGATTTTAAATTGATTGGCTTGATGACGATGTTTGGTATATGTTACCTTGATCATGCAATGCATAGGCATTAGCAAACATCATAACATCAAACCAATCATTTTCTAATCACTTTAGAAAATAGGCTAAATTCCATACGAAATTACTAATATTTTGGAGTTTAAAAACGAAATAAATCACAAGCAACTAGCATTGCCATACCACCTAGGTTGGTACGGTCAACACTCTTAACACGATATATTGAATACCAAACTAAGATCTAATGGTAGACATAATCTAACTAAGACTCGAAGCGCTTGAGGTAGTCTGAGGTCTTAATGCAGTTGTACTTCTTCGCATGAGTGTTCATCGCCAGCGGCGTGTTCTCCTCCTCGTCGTACTCATCAGAGACAATTTGGACCAGCTCCTCACGGTCTTCCTCCTACTCTTCTTCCTCTTGAGCATTTGCAGCATCATATCATGCGGATAGGGTGGCTGAAGTTGTGCCTCATGTGCTGCAATATGTGCATCCTTCTCGACGATTTGCTGCTACATGTCCACGATGTGTAGTGTTTGTAGCTCCTTGTCTTGCTGGTTTATGACGGCCTTGCCTTGGCCTTGGCTTGTAGCTCCTTGTCTTGCTGGTCTATGCATGTCAATCCTATCTCCTTTAGTACTCATAGGCTACTCTTCTTCCTCTTGAGCATTTGCAGCATCATATCATGCGGATAGGGTGGCTGAAGTTGTGCCTCATGTGCTGCAATATGTGCATCCTTCTCGACGATTTGCTGCTACATGTCCACGATGTGTAGTGTTTGTAGCTCCTTGTCTTGCTGGTTTATGACGGCCTTGCCTTGGCCTTGGCTTGTAGCTCCTTGTCTTGCTGGTCTATGCATGTCAATCCTATCTCCTTTAGTACTCATAGGCTCTTTGTCAAAATTGTCGACATAATCACTCGGTCAATTTTATACAAGGCACAATCACATTATAATAGCAATTTTTATTTTCCATAACTTCAGTTAGTACTAAAACTTCAGTTTGAGCACCCCATTTTGCTTCTCCATAGTGTCTTCAGCTATTTTGTGTCCAGTACATGGCATCGTAGTATAAACTGGCCAATTTTGTTTTTAGGTTTCATTGATATTCCCGCTCTATATGATACTATCTGTCCATGTCCAACTAAGTGTACTTCTAAATTTGTGCAAGTCCAACATTTTTAGTTTGATCAACTTAACTTTATAGAAAAACGTAGCAATATTTATAATATCAAATTAATATCACTAGATGCATCTTAGAATGTAGTTTATTCAAATTCTAATTTAATTCTATTAGTGTTGCTACACTTTTTTTGTACTTCCTCCGTTATAAATTAGATGACTTATATTTATCCAAATGTGGATGTATCTATACTTGTAACATGTCTAGATACATCAACATGTGGGTAAATGGAAGTCATCTAATTTGGAACGGAGGGAATATAAAATTGGTCAAACTTATTTTTTTACTTCGGATAAAAAACTAGAAGTGCACTTATTTGGGAACATGCATGTGTCTAAACGAATTTATAAACATATCTCGTGCATGTGTTAATTTTCTTCTACAAGAATACTGCTTTCATTCCTTTCGACTTTCCAGCTGCGCTACTGCAGTTTTGAGAAACAACTTTTTGGTTCATGTTCTAAGTTGCATATGCCAAAATATTGGCGAAAGGTAATTTTCCAGGCTTACAGACTGCATGCCCGCATTTGTTATAAAACAGAGTAGTAGCTAGTAGGATCAGTACAGTATTGCTTCTTCTCAATAATGCAGACTTGAATTCGTTTGGACAGTAAATGCATGAACACGATGCAAATATTTGAAGCTCTCCTCACTTAATCAATAAAAAAATGGCAAATATTTTACCATCGTTTAACCAAATGCATGAACATGATTCGTCTCATTAATTAAAAATAGTTGCTCAGCACATGTAATAACCTTTTCACAGGTCAATAATACAGTGTACCTATCGAGGTAGAACATTCTTCAGCAAATTTGCGCCACCTTTGGTGTTCAGGTAGATGGTTGTGAGGGCACCATTCACTGAAATTTCTGCTATGCAGCAGGGAAAATTGTAGACATTTTAAATGAGCTGGTTAAGTTCGAGATGGCAAGGCGGTAGATTTTAAATGAACACGGACTGCAAGTTTAGGCTGTAGATTTTCTTTGTTCTGCTATGTGAGAGTTCACTTGATTTCATACAAATAGATATTGTCGGCTGTGGTGTGTGTGTTTCTGTTCTTAACATAACCATAAAAAGCTACTACCTCCGGTCCGATATAAATGTCGGGAAAACACTACTAGCACAGCAGAATTTTTCTTCAGAGTCCACAACAATAATTATGGACCGGAGGGAATTTGGGATTAGTAAAGTTGGGCAGTTTCCTCAACGGGAACAAATTGGTAGAGTTCGTACCATACATAGACGGTCACGAAGTTGCTAATTGTAAATAGGGCATGTCGACTTGCTCCCAATCGCCCAAGCAGAAGACTTGGACGAGGAACAGGTTCACCCGTCTCCAAGTAAAACTTGAGTTTAATGAATATAGTACGACATTCTTAAAATGATTTAGACAGGAGAACATGTCAGTTGACACAGATGTAAACATTACCCCAAAAATATTACAGGAGCAGCAAAACTGAACATGCGCGCGAGGCCGGCTGTACGATCATCGGATATTCCGATGAATATCAAACTGAACAGATTTTCAACAACGGTAAGACTACGCGGAGGCACTACCGAGTGCCAAAAGCATTACGAAATTGTTATTACACTAACTAAACAAGTAACACGTGACAAGAAACCAGTCAAACACATACACGAATGCACAGGGAGAGGCCGCCGGCCGAAGGCGGTGCGCAGCCTGACAGACTCAGGCCATGCGCGAACTCACAGCTCTGTGGCCAATGGGGTGTCGAAAAAGGCACTGGTGATCGGCATCCCCTTGACCTCCGGGGCGGCGCCCTGGTCCGCCAGCGCTGACCTCTTGGCGGCCCTACCGTGGTGCGCCCGCCTGTCGACCAGCAGCGCCCTCCCGATCTTGGACGGGCTAGACAGCTGCGCCGGCGAGAAGCTCGGCGTGGCATACGCGGTGGCATACGGTGTGCCCGAGACGGGCACTGGGTACGCCGGCGATGGCGCCTTGGCAGCCTTTTTGTTCTTGCACGCAATCCTAGCGTCTGCCACACTGGCGGGGAGCTGTTGATCCGTCTGCTTGCTCAGCTCGTCCGCGTAGAGCAGGTCATCAATCCGCGCGATGATGTTGGAGGCCAGGCTCTCCATGACACGGGAGTAGCTCTCCAGAATCGACTTCCCCACATCCTGATCAATCAAAGCAAAATGTTACAACATCAGTTCATCATCAACTTATTAACAACTTGAGGGAGGAGATTTATAACGTTCTGCCCTTTGACAAACCTTGTTGTACTGAATCTTGCTCATGTCCAAGCTCGTCTGAGTCAGCCCGGGGAACCTCTGCTTCAGTGATATCAGGAGGCCCTCGGCACGCTCCGCGAGCAGGTCCCCTCTCTTCTCCGTGTCCATGATCATCTCCTTGACGATGCCCCACGACGACTTGGTGCCCGCCGACTTGGCAACGGTGCCCCTCCGGCGCCACACGTAGATGGAGGCCTCGACGCGGTTGGCGATCTCCACGGCATGGTACTCCGACGACAGGTCCAGGCAGTCGAGCAGGCAGTCCGGAGAGAACTGTTCCGACGTGACGTAGCGGTAAATGATGTCCCCCAGCGTCGCACGCCCATTCTGACACCCAAATGCGTTCGTCGTCAGAAAACGAATTCAGAATGTACATGAGGAAATGAGAACAGACGAACACCTTTGGCAGCGAGTCGTGGTACGAGTCGGGGACTTCCATCTCGGCCAAGGCGTTGCTGTTGATGGCCATGGCGGCCTTGAGGATCTGGTTGGCGCAGTCGCGCTTGTGCTCCAGCTTCGTCCTCGTCGCCTTGCGTAAACCGCCGAGGGGCACCCGGGGCACCGGCAGCCACCACTTCTCGTCGCGGCGGTGCACCGGCCTCCTGAACGAGGCGGAGCCGTCGCAGTCTGGCGCGCATATCCCCTGGTCCACGTACCAGAACTCCGTTTCTCTGAAACTCTCCAGCGTTTCCTGGCAGCAGAGTGCTCTCGTCAGAGAGACGTTCCACTGTTCGTCACAAGAAATGAAGAATCAACAAGTTTTTGTTCAACTCACAAGGAGCATGTGATCTAGCTTCCGAAGTGCCGGCAGATTGATGTACAGATCGGATCGTGGCCTGCTCGTCATGATCTGAAAATTGGTAGCACCATGTTCTGAATTATAGGTGGAACAAGGCACACGCAATGCATTGTTCATCATTATTTGAGTTCATGATGAAATTAGCAACACTCTGCACGTAAGTTCTTCTGATGATCTTGCATATCTTGTAGGTAAAGTAGTACTGGAGTACTAGTAAGGGACATAACATGCGCTTGCTGGTGATATTTGAATTGTGATGAGACCCCAAGACTGAAGGACCAAACGGACAGCACATTCATGTAGCCTTTACTGTTTGGACCTCAAAAATGCAAATCGCCCAACCGTCTTACAATAAACGATTGATTAGGTACCAAACGGCTAAGCACGTATACTTAAAGGCTGCTTGCAGTGGTCCGTGTCCAAGTTAAATTCGAATTATTAGCGGATTTGCGCTTGATTCATGCATCCGTAGAACTTAACTCTGTACTTGCTCATCAACAGCTACACTTATCGGCATTTTCCGTCAGTGTATACTTTTTAACAGATATTCTACAGTTAATTCAGTCATCAAGATCAATTGAATTTACCGTGGCTGCAAACTGATCGAATACAGCCTAGTTTGTTACGGGAATTACTGCTACAGTTTAGTCAGTTCGTCAGTTACCTCAAGCCTTGTCCCGTCAGGGAACGTCTGCCATGTGGGCACCAGCTCGACGATGTGGTCGCTAACGCAGAGCAGCCAGTCCATCTCCCGCCGCCACATGGCCTTCTTCTCCGGCTTCAGCGGCTCCAGCCTCCACAGCTGCCCGAATATCGTTGCTGCAAAGGAACGGCACGTCCGACCAACGCGTCAGTGCTTTCAGCTTTGTCGCCTCCGACAAAAGCCAGCGTCGATGCAGCTCGCGAATTCCAACGAATCGGGCAGGCAGCAGGCCGAGACGAAAAATGGCTCACCGCAGAGGTTGGTGATGGCGTTGGAGATGGCGAGCGCGGTGCAGACGCCCTTGCCGCTGCCGGACATGTCCTCACCCAGCAGCAGCTTCGAGAACCTCTCCTTCATCAGCTCCGGCTCTGCAGCCAAATTAATCCACGGCACAGTCAACGAGACTACTCCCACTGCAATGCTGCTCTGAGTCGACGTTTCGAAATTAAAGCGAGATCCTTTTGTCCTGTACGAGCACGCACCTGGGGCTCTGTGCCTCTCGGCGCACGCGTCGACGGCGGGCGGCTTCTTCTCCGCAGGCGCCGGCTTGACCTTGGCGTCGTCGGTGACGCAGGTCTTGATGGCGACGACCTGCTGCCACTCGTCGGGCGGGCAGTAGGACTCGCTGGAGGCGGCCACGGAGCTGGCGCTGGAGCTGCTCCCGCGGCGGCGCTCCTCGTCGGCCGAGTCTGCCGTCAGCGTCTCGCTCACCGCCATCTCCTCCTCCTCTTCTTGTTCATCCTCGGCCGCGCCTCCTCCACCCCCTCTCGCCATCCCGAATTGGACAAGGCGGCGGCTACGTGGCAGTGACGGCAACCGCTGCTGCTCCTATGCTGATGCTACGTGCTGATGCGCGACGGGATTGATTGGCGAGCACGGCCGCGTTCTTGCGGGGTAATTGCATGAGACGGCGAGAGAGGGGAGGAGTATAAAGGCTTTAAAGAGGTGAAAGCTTCTAGCTGATGGAGTGAGGAGGAGGAGGAGTGACCGTTGGGGTTTTGAGCTGTTTTGGTGGGATTCTCGGACAGTGAGTGAGAGTAGAGTGACAAAGGCTGCTTGCTTAACTGGGAGGAGGCGCGCCGTGGCAGCGACGCCCGGCGGTGGTCCGTCGTTTTGGCTGCTTTCTCTCTACGCTCACCGGCTTTTGCCGTTGTGCGCTGTCGAGGGGTGGTCTCGTGCTGCATGTGCATGTGGGAGGGAAGACGGATACAAAATTTGGTTGCAGGATCTGCACGTTAGGGAAGCAGAAATCTAGAGTGCCGGCCGTTTGATATGATTCCTCGTTGTGCCCGGGTTGGATTTAGTTGTTTAGTCGCGTTGAACATGATGATGATCAAACGGTCAATTTCTTTGTTTATTCATGGTGGACTGGCAGTGTAAATCGACCGTTTACATGTTACTCTTACCCGCACAAATGTTGTTCTATTGAAATCTGATGTACTTTATTAATTAGTTATACTCATCCTAATAAAATTATATTCCAATTTAGAAATACTCGAAGTTTTCTCAAGCTCAAAATAGTCTTCATTTGCCTCGCCATTCAAATGATGCAACTCGAGTAGGCGGCGATGCGAAGGCCGAGCCAACAGACGATGCTGCCGATGGAGTCGAGAATGGACCTTGCAACGCAAGCCGAGTGTATCGGTGAAAGGGATGCAAAGGCACTGGGTGGAGGCGGGATAGGGGGTAGGGTTCAGTGTGGAGGGCTCTACCAAAAATAGGGAAGGGGTTAGATGGAAGACGACCATACATCATGAAATTTGTAGTATCGGAACTGGGGAAAGGATGTTATGCCATCGACAACAAGGCCACAAATGTGAAGAGAAATACAGAGAGAAGGAGAAATGTTTAGGCGGTTGGGATGTTGACAAATTTGTAGAACACGAATGTGGCCAATTAAAGACGGTCCCAATTGAAAAACTTCCATGGTATACCACATTCTTTTATATGGATATGTTTGGTTTTAAGCCAGCTTTGTCCAACCAAAATAGTTGGCAGACAAAAGTAGAGTATTTACTTGATCATGAATTGGCCAACAGTGAAAACAAGTGAACTATAACGGTAAAGAAGCATTGACATGCCAAAAAAGAGAAAGGTAACCATCTAAACAAAGACCACACTTTTGGTCACGGTCAATAAAAGATAGGGTGGAATTTGGCCTCCATCCCAACATGTGCATTTTTCAACTCATCGAAACTTTCTTATTATCTTTTGAGTCACCTTAACAACATTTTGAACCCAAAATTTAACATTCTAGCAAAGACTTGCCACATTTTATAGTGAATCGATCTTTTTATAAAAAAAACACAATTTACGTGAAAAACATTTGTTGTGAAAGCATAATGTGTCATTACTTTTTTTGTGAAACAACGAGCTCTCCTTGTCGATTTCCAGTAGATGAACCGCCAGTTTGTTACAAACCCAACTCAAAACAAAAGGCACAACATATCATAATGTAGAAATAATACCAAATATTTCAGTTACAACGAGCGAATGTGAGGGCGCCCGTCTTACGTTGCGACGGCCTCCACACCGTGCCAGGCCGGGTGCGAGCTTGAGATGCCATAGGTGGCGCTGTAATGATTTCCTATTTCTAAACAATGTCGTGGGTACAATAACAAGCTCGACGTTCAAAATTTGAGTTCGAAAACACTGAGACACCCCAAAACAATGAGGACAAAAGGAGCTCAACAGTAGATAGAAGGCATCTAGCAGTACAATACAAAACGTTAAGGCGAAAAGCGCCTGCGGTTTGACTCAGTAGGCGCGGAGCAGTGTCCTTTTGCGGCGCACGAAAAATCGCACCCGTGTCGCTAGCTGCTGCCCCGCCCCACGGAGGCCCCACGAAAGCGGCATGGAAAACCATCTCAAAGGCCGAGCAAACTCTCCAGGACTAGGACAACTCGTACATGTTTTTTTCTTCGAATACCATCTTTTTTAACTAAAGTAAAATCCCTCTTCAATCATCGGACTTCGCAAATGGCATTTCCAGTGCTAGCATTACCAGTGCACTAACTGCGACTGATCCACGCTCCGGGAAGGACTTTTAGTGGCAAAACGGCTAGCCTGCCAAAATCTGATAATACAATCGGACTGCTATGCCGTAGTTGAAGCTTTCAACTCCGGATCTTGCTTATCTACGGTTTCGAGCCACATTCTAGATGAGTGTCGTGACCTAGCTAAGGATCTTGGAAAAGTAGTGGTTCATCGTTGTAGTAGAGAATCAAATGAAACAGCCAATGCACTAGCTAAATATGGGAGGGATAATCCACCGACTTTGTGGTGTGATGTACCCCCAGACTTTCTGGTGCCGTTCCTTGCAGGGGCGAAGCCAGCCTAAAAGGGTACTGGGGTCAATTCCATTGCATAGGGGTCATTTTACTCTCATGAGACACCCTGCCACTAATTTTCCAAAAAAATTGCTAAGGGATTTCATCAAGTCGTTGGGGTCATTTGACCCCACAAAATGTGCCTAGCTCCGCCCCTGGTTCCTTGTAAACGATGTAACTGTGGTGGATTAAAGTCAGCCAGTTCTCAGACGCACTCTTTCCCTAACCAGCGTACCGAAAGGAACTGGTAGGGTTTTAATGAGGCGGGCTTGCTGACCTAATATATATGGGGAAAATTCAAAAAAAACTGCGACTGATCCATGTAGCAGACGCGAGACGGCCTGGGCCCCTAGATTTATGATATTCGTTAGGAGTAAACTGATGTGAGCGGTTCAATGGAAAAAACTGGTTTCCTTCGAATTAGTTGCATCTTTTCTGTAGTGTGTAGAACCATTTCGGCTCACAGCAATGGGACAGAATAAAGAACTCATATTTCCCCTGATGCACCGATCGTCTTCCCTGGTTATGGAAGCGGAAGCTTTACGAGATGGAGTTCGGCTGGCAGTCGACATGAGGGTTGAGTATCGTGACTATTTACGAAACATACGATAGCGTAGGATAGCGTAGGATTTGTTTTACCTTGACTTGTACTCCCTCTCTATTTCCATGAGGTTCAAGCAATAAAATCAACTATTCCACGAATCCCTCTCTATTCCTTCTACATGGTATCAGAGTGGCACGATCTGACCTAGCTGCCGCCGCCGCGCTTTCGCACCGCGTCGCCCCCGAGGAGGTCAATCTCCATGATCTCCACCGAGGGCCGCGCCGCCCGTACCTAGGGTTCGTTCGCCGGTCGTGTCTGCCCTAGAGAGTTTTTTTTCCGATCCTTTGATCTGGGATTTTCTTTTTCGCCGGTCGTTTTGATCGACGTTTCTTTTTTGGTTTTCCGATCTACGATCGGTTTGCGTTGCACACTGCCACCGTCGACCATCACGCGCCTCTACTCCGACACGGCGGCCTCTCGCGCTGCGTGGCGGCCCATCATAGCCGCCGTCCGCGTGGGCTCTTCACCGACTAGGCGGCTTCGCGCGACACGGCGGCCCGAAACGGCCGCCCTCCGCGCGTCTGCCCGTCTGTCGTTTTGTGCCGGCCGTCGTCGCCATGCTCCGATCGGGACACCTCCATCACCACCCCGCCTCCACCGTGGCCGCCTCACCCACGGCGCCGCAGCGGCCGCTCGGGCGCCTCCGACGCGCCTCACGTCGGCGGTGCGTTCGCCGCTCAGCCTCTTCTCCGCCCCGCCTCACGCCGAGCGGCGCCTCCTCCACCTTACGAGCGATCGAATTGATCACCCGCCCGCCCGTGATCCGCTCCATCCGCGCCGCGCGGCGACCTGTACAGTCGTCTGCGTGCACCGTCGCCGGTTCCCGTGAAGATCGTCCCCGAGTTTGTGCGCCTATCCACCGATCGAGCAATGGGCTGCCGCTGCGTCGCCCCTTCGGGCTGCAGCGCCGCCGCCTGATACGTCCAAAACATATCTACTTTTCCGAACACTTTTGCTATTGTTTCTCCTCTAATTTGCATAATTTGAGTGGAACTAATACGAACTAACGCTGTTTTCAGCAGAATTGTTTTGGTGTTTCGTTTTTGTGCAGGAACTCAATATTTCTAGAAAATTCCCGGAAAATTGGAAAAAGAGTTTTTGACTCAAAAGACCCACGGAGCAAGGAAGACGGACGAAGGGGCGGCCCACAGCCACCAAGCGGGCCCACGGCACGGGTGAAGCCTTGGCCGCACCGCCAGGTCGCTTGCTCCCCTCGTCCGTCGATTCGCGATGCCCTCTAGGCTACTTAAAGCGTCTGACCTAAAAACGTCGGGACGGAACTCTTTCGGACGAAACACACACCCGAGCTTCGCCGCCATCGAAACCCTCGCTCGGGGGTCTGCAACTCCGTTCTGGCACCCTGCCGGGACGGGGATTCGGAGGAGATCTGTAACATCCCAAAATTATTATTAGGATTATATTCCAAAAATGAGAGCCAACAAAAACTTTTTTGTTGTTTATTGTATATTAATTGCTTCTTGTTACTTGAGTTGTTGTTCTTGCTGTTTGTGTGAGTGTTTGCTCTAGTGAACACTAGTAAGAAAGAAAGAAAACAAAATACAAAATCAAAGCAAGAAAATAAAAGTGACAGGTTGTCACTTAAAAATCTCAAAGTGACAAACTCAATTATTTTTCAAACCAAAGTCAGTGAAGATGTAATGTAAACACTCCCCATTTTGTTCCTACCACTTTCCCCTCTCGAATAATATTTTTGAACTAGTTTTAAATTCTAAAGTAAAACAAATTGAAATAAATTAAAATAACATAAACAAAGTACTATGAAAGAAAATGTTGCAAAACATTTTATTTTGCAATGCCAATTTTTGTGGAGCTTCTACATGTTATGGGGAGGCCCCACAATTATTTGCAATTTTTTCTAAAATGTTTAAGTGTCCTAATTAAATCCTAGAAAACGTACTGATATTAAAAAAGAAACTGCAAAATAAAGAAAAAGAAGAAGTAGGGGGTTTTCTGCAAAAAGGTCGTCGACTCCAGCCCCGACGACCATCGCCGTGTCGCCACCGCCTTCGTCGCCGTTTTCTTCGCCGCCCAGACCCCCCCTGCAGCGCTCGCCGTGCCTCTGCGCTCTCTGCACCGCAGGGAAGAAAAACGGAGCCCTCTCCCGTCGCAGTTACGCCGCTGTTCCCCGACGGCCGCCGCGGAGGACTTGGACGGCGCCGAGCAATTAGGCCCCCCCTCTGCTCCCCGACACGCACAGCTTCTCTAGACGCTTCTAGAACGTGTCCGGACCCCGTTAAGCACCAAGCCGCCACGAGCCTCTGCACCCTCGCCGCGTAATCAAGGATTTGATCGCCGTAGACACGCCATGGTCGCCGCCGTGGACCTCGACCACCATGGACCGCCCCGAGCCTATAAAGCCACCCCGAGACCTCACTGAAACTCCACACCCCTCCCTCGATCTCTCCCTCGCTCCAATTTGGTCTGTGCACCGCCAGAGGGCCGTGCACTGCCGCACCCGTCGCCGCCGTCAAGGTCGAGCATCGCCGCAACGCCACACCCTCCCATTCTCTTCTCTCTGGCCTCTACGCTCTTCCTTGTGGGCGCATCACTCACCCGAGCCTCTTTTCCCTCTTTTTAGTGCACGGACGCGACCCCGAAGCTCCGCCGAAGTTGCTGCCCGTCGCCGAGGAAGTGCGCGACATCGCCGCCATCGATAGAAGCTTCCCCAGCAACTGCCACTCGCCCCATCGCCTTCCCCGAGCCTCCGCCGTCGATCTGCTTCTCTCCGTGACCATCCGAGCCCTCTAGGTGAGTTTCCGATCATCACCGTGCCGCCGGCGCGCGGCGCCGCCCAGAAATGGTCGTCGCCGTTCGCGGGCTCTGAGAGCCATTGGATCTAGATCCAACGGCAACGTACCGCTTCGCTGTAGATGTTAGACAGACAAGTGGACCCCACCCGTCAGTGTTTTAATCATTTCCTTCATGCACACTGAGTCACTGACCTGTAGCCCCCACCTGTCAGGTTTCTCAACTTTATCCAGAATAGTTAGATTTTCTAATTCTTTTTCTCTGGAAAAACAGTACTGGCATCAACTTCAAAATTCAATAACTCGAGATCTAGACATCCAAATAAATCAAATCAATTGCTCTGGAAAGCTTATGAAATTGTTTAACCAACCAATTGGATTCAACTCATTTAGATAAATATTTAAAAGTATTATTAAAAATACCACAGAAGGTTTAAAATTTAAACTTGTTTGTTTCTGATACTCTGTTAGTCCAAATAATTCCAAACCAATTTTGCTAGCTTAGTACTGCCTTGTGTTAGCTCCCTAATTTTGGTAGAATTAATTAAGCAGTATTAATTGTTGACTTTAAGATAAACCCTTCTGACTAAAACAAACAAATATGTTTATTGGTTGACCCAAATGATTAGGACCAATTTTGTTAGCTCACATAGCCATGTTTAGTTACCCCTAAAAGGGTTTAATTTTTGGAACAATAGAATTTAAATGGTAGCTAAAACTTGATTATTAAGTCTGGATTCAAACAAATGTGTAGGGAGTTTGGTAACTCCAATTGATCCAAATCAAATTGTGTTGTCTTCTACACATCAGTAGCTTTCCATAGAATTTTAGTTTGTATTTTTGTGACCAACAGAACTCAAGTTATTGAATTAAACATGTTACAAGTTTCTGCCATAATTTGAACTTAATTAAATAATGTTTAATTCAATTATTTGAAACCAAATTGTGTGTTTGATGTGTGCAGTAGCTATGTGTGATGTTCATGATTGTTGTGTTGAGATGATTGCTTGTATAGCTTAGTGATTGTTTGCATTGTTTGTTTATTAATTAGACGAGAACGTTGTCGGATATATCGAGGAAGGAGAGTTTGCTGAAATTGAAGAACAAGAGCAAGATCACTTTGCCAAGCAAGGCAAGCTATTCTCTGAGCTTGCACTACAAACATATGCATCTACTTTCATAACATGTTTTACTCTCAAGCAAGATTTATAAAACCCATTTCAAAAGTATATGGAAATTATTTTGCCACCTATGTAGAAATAAAGATAGTTATATCAAATTATAGGATGGGAAAAACAATTATGTTTATTCAAAACTCCTTTGAAATTACTTGTGAGATTATGAAATACCGAGATGTCGGTGTTGGAATGGAGAAGTGGAAAAATGGTGATGTTTATGAAAAATGCACAGTGTGTCCTTGTACTTACGTCAACCATCCGATACCCTGTGCGACCACATCCACCACATATGGGAAAAGGCTTAGTCATATAGTTTGCTCATATTAGTACTGGATACCTCATCGACGGAGATGACTCCGTCATGCATGAGGGGATAGTGTGTTGGTCTACCCCTGACCCGGGTCCTCGCTCAAACTCTATGAAAGATAAGGAGGAGGATTGAAGGTTCCACCATAAACCGCCGGACAAAACCTATGAGTCCTCACACTTAGATTCCGAAGGGCTGGGTTAAGTGTGTTGGAAGTGTCATATGGGAAGGATCCTATACTAGCATGAGCAAAGGACAGGCTATGGTCGGCGGCTTACTTCGCATACACCCTGTATGGCGAGACGTGGCGGACACGATGAGTTGCCGGATGGATGTGGGAAAAGCGTGCTACCTCTGCAGAGTGTAAAACTATTCGAATAGCCGAGTCCTCGGATATGGACAGTTGGGAGGCCCTACTTTGACCATGTGCAAGTTTTTGGAAAAGTTTTAAGTTTAAAAAGAAATGAATGGTGTGTTACACACTATACCACATGGAGTGGTATGAGTTGTTGAATAATGGACCATGGTGAGCCATGGTCAGAAACAGGAGGAGTTTTGGAGAACAAAAATGGTGGTTTCTTTAAAATAGTTATAAAACTCTTCTTACCTTTTTCAATAAAGATATAGAGATGTTTAAAAAAAAAAGTTGTCAACTAAAATAAAACTAGTGCATACTCATGTTGGGGTAGTTTGCGAGTACATTCAAATGTACTCATATTGGTTTCGTCCCTGGCTATTGACCTAGCCAGACTACGAGGAGGAGCACTACGCCGAGCAGGAGTATGGCGACTTCTACGCCAACTAAGGATCTCCACAAGTCAGCTGCCTGTCGGGTTGTCATCGTTAGAATATGATGTCTACTACGCCGTAGCTTCCGCTGATATTTTGGTTTGGCCCATGAAGGCACCTATGTAAGAACTTGGTCTAAATGACCATTTATGTAAGACTTTTATTCGGTACTGTAATGGATGTAAACTTTGGTATCCAATTCGGATTATGTGCAACGACAGACTGATCACGGGATCGTTGTGTTAAGCATAATCGGGTATTTCGGACAGCTAGTCCGGGGTCCCCACAGACTTGGTATCAGAGCCATCCTGACTTTAGGAAACCTTAGTTAGCATGGTCGTTTGTCAAATGTTACAAAAGATGAATTTCTAAAAAGAAAGGAATGAAGTATTTTCGAAAACTGCTTATCTCCAATCCTCTTACTTATGCAAAATTTTACTCTCATTAAATATTACATTTTCCTTGTATCCCTAAAATTTTGTACACCTCTCATTAAGCTTAAAATTTGACTCACTTGTTGCCCTACTATATTAAAATTTTGATACACTTGTCACCTAACTAACTTAAAATTTTGCTTAAAAACTGTAGATGGCACTCCATTGGACCGAGTTCGTTCAGCTGGAGAAGGACAGCAAGCTGACGTTTGAGAGGGACTTGTTCGAGTTGACCAAGCTGTTAGGTCGCCCCGCTCCAGAGTTTGAGGGAGCTCAGATTGATGTTCACGGTGTCGGAAGGCTGAGCTGGCTCATCAGGTCGTCAGTTCGCAGGAACATCAAGTCTCCCAGTTCCAGGACGCTCATCTTCACCACCAAGGAGGCCACCTGGGTTGATGGTCTCTGTACTGCTACACAGAGGATGCTAGCCCGACTTTGTGAGGAGCACAAGGCGGAGTTAGTAGACTCCCGTTTCCGGTTCTACGGGAGGCGCAACTGTGATGGACACCCTACTCCTTCACCTTACCACCCGATGTTTGGGAGCTACATCATGGACATGGAGATCTTACTTCAGTGCACTCAGGATGATCTGTTGCGCACTAGGATTCAGCTCCACTTCGACCGCGAGTCGCTCGTTGAGCTTCGCGAGAACGAGATGAAGCTGATGGTGGAGAAGGTTGCTCTTCTCAGGAAGAGGGCCCAGCTGAGGAAGACTATCGTGAAGCTCCGCACGAAGGTGGCAGAGCAGGACGGGCTGATTGAGGATCTAGAGCACCATACTGACGAGATGGAGGAGGAGGGCGAGGATCTCCGCAAGGAGAACACGCTTTCCTCAGTGACGATGATGACTTCGTGGAGGAGATGGACTGTGAGGAGGAGATGATGAGGAGGAGTTAGTTGACGAGGAGGAGGAGCCACTCGAGCAGTTCTCGAGGACGAGGAGGAGGATCCCGAGGAGCCAGCCTACCAGTCAGATGCTGACGTGTTAGAGCTGGAGGTTCCACCTCAGTAGGCGAGTGACTTGATCACTACCGCAGGATTAGGTTGACCCCTATAGCTAGTCGAGTCGTAGTAGTGGTTCTTTTGGAAACCAGATGTTATGTATCTAGATGTAAGTGATGTTGTAAGCTTGTTGTGATGTGAACTCCTTGATGTGATGTTGTAAATATAAGTATGTTTGTCTTGTTTAAATCTGTGTGAATATTTTCATATAAACCTTAAATTAATCAACCACTTGAGAGATCGTCTTTTCCCTTAGTCGAACTTTTCTTGCCTTGCCTCTTATACCCGGTGTGCTTCAGGATGCCGCCCCGTCGCGACAATACGGGAGGATCAGGATCAGCACCACCACCACCGGACCCAACCCCCACCCAACTTCTCGCACTTATCATGGAGGAACGTGAAATGCCCGGCAAGAGCGCCAAGCTCATCTCGCTGCCCTACAACTCGCAGCCGCTTATAACAACAACAACAACAACAACAACAATGGTGGTAACGGCAATGGCAATGAGAACCAGCGATCACCTTAGGCGATTTTCAGAAGACCAACCCACCCACCTACTCCAAGGGACTTCACCCACTAGAAGCCGATGATTGGCTTCGCACCATCGACAATAATCTTGAAGTTGCTGCTGTGGGAGAAAATGAGAAAGTGTTGTATGCAACCCACTATCTCGCTGGACCTGCAAGAGCTTGGTGGGAAACTACCAAGACTCTCCAGCCAGCTGGTCATGTCATCAACTGGGCTGAGTTCCAGGAGAAGTTCCGCAAGAAGCATATTCCTTACGGACTTATTGAGAGGAAGAAGGATGAGTTCCGCAAACTGAGGCAGGGAAGTAGAGATGTGGTCGGTTATCTGAGGAGTTTACCGACTTATCTCGGTATGCTCCTGATGACACCGACAAAGAAGAGAAGAAGATGGAGCGTTTCATGAGTGGACTCATGATGAACTGCAGTGTGCTTGGTTATCCATGACTTCCGTGATCTGGAGTCACTTGTGGACAAAGCCATCCAGCTGGAGACCAAGCGCAAGTCTATGTATGAAGGTCGCAAGAGGAGGATGAATGCTCAGGAAGGTTCGAGCAGCCAGAAACCTCGTATCTTTCAGCAGAACCCAGGCCTGCCTATCGTCCACCCCAAGCTCCACGCCCCAATTACCCTAACCGCCCAAACAACTTCAACCGCCCCAATGACAATAACCGTCCCGGAGGAAACTTCAACAACTTCAACCCCAATCCAATGTGTCTGCTTTGAATGCGGCAACAAGGGTCACTACTCCAGAATGTCCCAATCCCAAGAGGAATGTCCAGCGCCCCAATGCGCCGGCACAGAACAATGGTCAAGGCCGCAATGGAAATGGAAATGGCAAGAATGCCGCACCCGCGGAAATGCTGCTGTTGCCAAGGGTCGTCTGCACCACATCAATGCTGAAGAAGCTCAGGATGCTCCGGATGTTGTGCTGGGTACGTTCCTTGTCAACTCAGTACCTGCAACTGTTCTGTTTGATTCTGGTGCTACCCATTCATTTGTTACCCAAGAATTTGTTGCTAAGGGAGGTTTAGTTAGAGCCTCTTACCCAAACCCATGGTCATCCAAATCCCAGAATCCACCGTAGAGACCAAGATGTTTTGCTCCGATGTACCCCTTGAGATCAAAGGAGAAAAGTTTCCAGTTAACTTAATTGTTCTGGGAACCCAAGGCATCGATGTTATACTCGGTATGAATTGGTTAGCCAAGTACCATGGTCGAATTGACTGTGCCAGAAGAGCTGTATCCATCACCACCGACAAAGAAGTAGAAGTGGAGTATGTGTCTGAAACTAGTCAATCCCACCCAGGCTGCCATGAGAGCATAGCTCGACCTGCCCTAGATGAGATCCGTGTTGTTCACTGTTCAAGGATGTTTTCCCAGAAGAATTGCCTGGTATGCCGCCAGACCGGGATATTGAGTTCATAATTGAGCTTATCCCAGGAACATCCCCCATATCCCAAAGCCTTATCGGATGAATCCGGAAGAACTGGTTGAGTTGAAGAAGCAGTTGGCTGATATGCTAAGCAAAGGTCTTGTCGCCCAAGCGCTTCACCTGGGGATCACCCATTATTTTGTGGACAAGAGAGACGGTACCACACGCCTGTGTGTGGATTATCGCAAGCTGAATGACGTGACCATTAAAAATAAGTACCCTCTTCCCAAGATCGAGGATCTGTTCGATCAAATGAACGGAGCCCGAGTCTTTTCAAGATCGATCTTCGGACAGGTACCATCAGTTGAAGATCCGAGAGACAGATATTCCCAAGACCGCCTTCACCACTCGTTACGGTTGTTTGAATACACCGTGATGTCTTTTGGTCTGACCAATGCCCCAGCCTATTTCATGAATCTCATGAACAAGATTTTCATGGAGTACCTCGACAAGTTCGTGGTAGTTTTCCTTGATGACATCCTTATTTATTCCAAGACCGAAGAAGAGCATGCTGAACACCTGCGTCTAGTTTTGGAGACCTCCAGAGCACCAGCTGTATGCCAAGCTTAGCAAGTGTGAGTTTTGGCTCAGTGAAGTGGCATTTCTCGGACATTTGTATCGCGGAGGAATTTCTGTTGACCCTGAGAAGATACAAGCCATTCTTGACTGGTTATCCCCAACCAATGTTTTTGAAATCCGAAGCTTTCTCGGACTTGCCGGTTATTACCGCAAGTTCGTTGAAGGATTTTCCAGTATAGCCAAACCTCTGACCCAACTGTTGAAGAAGGACAAGAAATTTGAATGGACTCAGAAGTGTGAGGATAGTTTCCAAGAACTGAAGAAGAGACTAACCTCAGCCCCAATCCTGATCATGCCAGACGTCACCCAGAGTTTCGACGTGTATTGCGATGCATCACGCCTCGGACTTGGTTGCGTTCTGATGCAAGAAGGCAAAGTTGTGTCGTACCTGTCCCGGCAGTTGCGACCGCATGAAGAGAATTACCCAACCCATGACTTGGAGTTAGCTGCTGTGTCTTTGCTCTTAAGAAGTGGCGTCCCTATCTTGCGGGACATCGCTGCGAGGTCTATACAGATCACAAAAGCTTGAAGTATATTTTCACCCAGAAAGATCTGAACCTGCGACAGAGGAGATGGATGGAATTAATCAAGGATTATGATATTGGAATCCATTATCACCCGGAAAGGCTAATGTAGTTGCCGATGCCCTTAGTCGCAAACCTTGCACCCTGAATGCCCTGATCCAAGCCGAACAGCCAGCCTTGTTCAAAGAGTTCCAAGATTTTGGACTAGAGCTTGTTAGCCATGGTTATCTCGCCAATTAGAGTTAACCCCAACCCTGATGGATCAAATCAAAGAAGCCCAAAAGGTCATGAAAGCATAGAGGGAATTAGGAAGAAGATTTCCCTCGGCAAAGCACCCGGTTTTACCGAAGATGCTGAAGGAGTGCTGAAATTCAATGACCGTATCTGTGTGCCCAATGTCACGGAACTTAAGGAGTTAATCCTGAAGGAGGCCCATGAGACCCCTTATTCAATCCACCCCGGCGGAACCAAAATGTACCAAGACCTTCGAGAAAGATTTTGGTGGCATGGAATGAAGCGAGAGATTGGTTCATTCGTAGCCAAGTGTGACATCTGCAGCGAGTTAAGGCTGAACATCAGCGACCCGCTGGATTGCTTCAACCTTTGAAAATTCCCGAGTGGAAGTGGGATGAGATTGGAATGGATTTTATTACCGGACTTCCAAGATCCAACCGAGGCCATGATTCAATCTGGGTCATCGTTGATCGACTGACCAAGGTTGCCCATTTTCCTGTCAAGACCACTATCGGAGCTCAGTTAGCAGACCTGTATATTTCCAGAATAGTGAGCCTGCATGGTGTGCCTAAGAAGATTGTATCTGATAGAGGCACGCAATTCACCTCAAGATTCTGGAAATCCCTTCATGAAGCCCTCGGAACCAAGTTAGCCTTTAGCACAGCTTATCATCCCCAGACCGATGGCCAACTGAGCGAGTGAACCAGATATTGGAGGACATGCTTCGCGCATGTGTTCTATCCTATGGTTCCAAGTGGGAAGATTGTCTTCCGTTTGCAGAGTTCTCGTACAACAACAGTTATCAGTCTAGTCTGCAAATGGCCCCTTTTGAAGCCCTTTACGGCAAGAAGTGTCGTACACCCCTGAATTGGTCCGATACCGGAGAAGCAAATTGTTCGGACCAGATACCCTCCGTGAAGCTGAAGAGCAAGTTCAGCTTATTCGTGAACGCCTCAAAACTGCCCAATCCCGTCAGAAGAGTTACGCTGACACCAAGCGCCGTGATCTCACTTTCAGTGTCGGAGATTATGTTTATCTCCGAGTGACACCCCTCAAGGAATGCAGCGTTTCCATGTCAAAGGAAAGTTAGCGCCAAGGTATATTGGACCCTTCAAGGTCATTGCTCGTCGAGGAGAAGTATCCTATCAGCTGGAGTTACCCCAGGAGTTAGGAGATTATCATGATGTCTTCCACATTTCCTTGCTCCGGAAGTGTCTTGAAGTTCCTGACCAGCCTGATGTTTTCAAAAACATCGACCACCTCTCCATCGACCTGAACCAAGACCTGACTTATCGTGAGAGACCCCTCAAAATTCTCGAAGAAGATGTTCGTGTTACCCGAAGACGTGCGATCAAGTTTTACAAAGTCCAGTGGACTAACCACTCTGAAGAAGAAGCAACTTGGGAACGCGAAGATTATCTTAGAAGCGAATTCCCAGACCTCCTTAAAACCAAGCCTAGCAAATCTCGGGACGAGATTTATTTTAAGGGGGGAAGGATTGTAACATCCCAAAATTATTATCAGGATTATATTCCAAAAATGAGAGCCAACAAAAACTTTTGTTGTTTATTGTATGTTAATTGCTTCTTGTTACTTGAGTTGTTGTTCTTGCTGTTTGTGTGAGTGTTTGCTCTAGTGAACACTAGTAAGAAAGAAAGAAAACAAAATAAAAATCAAAGCAAGAAAATAAAAGTGACAAGTTGTCACTTAAAAATCTCAAGTGACAAACTCAATTATTTTCAAACCAAAGTCAGTGGAGATGTAATGTAAACACTCCCCATTTTGTTCCTACCACTTTCCCCTCTCAAATATTATTTTTGAACTAGTTTTAAAATTCTAAAATAAAAACAAATTGAAATAAATTAAAATAACATAAACAAAGTACTATGAAAGAAAATGTTGCAAAACATTTTATTTTGCAATGCCAATTTTTGTGGAGCTTCTACATGTTATGGGAGGCCCCACAATTATTTGCAAATTTTTCTAAAATGTTTAAGTGCCCTAATTAAATCCTAGAAAACCTACTGATATTAAAAAGAAACTGAAAATAAAGAAAAAGAAGAAGTAGGGGGTTTTCTGCAAAAAGGTCATCGACTCCAGCCCCGACGACCATCGCCGTGTCGCCACCGCCTTCGTCGCCGTTTTCTTCGCCGCCCGGACCCCCCCTGCAGCGCTCGCCGTGCCTCTGCGCTCTCTGCACCGCAGGGAAGAAAAACGGAGCCCTCTCCCGTCGCAGTTACGCCGCTGTTCCCCGACGGCCGCCGCGGAGGACTTGGACGGCGCCGAGCAATTAGGCCCCCCTCTCTGCTCCCCGACACGCACAGCTCCTCTAGACGCTTCTAGAACGTGTCCGGACCCCGTTAAGCACCAAGCCGCCACGAGCCTCTGCACCCTCGCCGCGTAATCGAGGATTTGATCGCCGTAGACGCGCCATGGTCGCCGCCGTGGACCTCGACCACCATGGACCGCCCCGAGCCTATAAAGCCACCCCGAGACCTCACTGAAACTCCACACCCCTCCCTCGATCTCTCCCTCGCTCCAATTTGGTCTGTGCACCGCCAGAGGGCCGTGCACTGCCGCACCCGTCGCCGCCGTCAAGGTCGAGCATCGCCGCAACGCCACACCCTCCCATTCTCTTCTCTCTGGCCTCTACGCTCTTCCTTGTGGACACAGCACTCACCCGAGCCTCTTTTCCCTCTTTTTAGTGCACGGACGCGACCCCGAAGCTCCGCCGGAGTTGCTGCCCGTCGCCGAGGAAGTGCGCGACATCGCCGCCGTCGACAGAAGCTTCCCCAGCAACTGCCACTCGCCCCATCGCCTTCCCCGAGCCTCCGCCGTCGATCTGCTTCTCTCCGCGACCATCCGAGCCCTCTAGGTGAGTTTCCGATCATCACCGTGCCGCCGGCGCGGCGGCGCCGCCCAGAAATGGTCGTCGCCGTTCGCGGGCTCTGAGAGCCGTTGGATCTAGATCCAACGGCAACGTACCGCTTCGCTGTAGATGTTAGACAGACAAGTGGACCCCACCCGTCAGTGTTTTAATCATTTCCTTCGTGCACACTGAGTCACTGACCTGTAGGCCCCACCTGTCAGGTTTCTCAACTTTATCCAGAACAGTTAGATTTTCTAATTCTTTTTCTCTGGAAAAACAGTACTGGCATCAACTTCAAAATTCAATAACTCGAGATCTAGACATCCAAATAAATCAAATCCAATTGCTTGGAAAGCTTATGAAATTGTTTAACCAACAATTGGATTCAACTCATTTAGATAAATATTTAAAAAGTATTATTAAAAATACCACAGAAGGTTTAAAATCTAAACTTGTTTGTTTCTGATATCTATTAGTCCAAATAATTCCAAACCAATTTTGCTAGCTTAGTACTGCCTTGTGTTAGCTCCCTAATTTTGGTAGAATTAATTAATCAGTATTAATTGGTGACTTTAAGATAAACCTTCTGGACTAAAACAAACAAATATGTTTATTGGTTGAGCCAAATGAGTTAGGACCAATTTTTTTAGCTCACATATAGCCATGTTTAGTTACCCCTAAAAGGGTTTAATTTTTGGAAGATAGAATTTAAATGGTAGCTAAAACTTGATTATTAAGTCTGGATTCAAACCAGTGTGTAGGGAGTTTGGTAACTCCAATTGATCCAAATCAAATTGTGTTGTCTTCTACACATCAGTAGCTTTCCATAGAATTTTAGTTTGTATTTTTTGACCAACAGAACTCAAGTTATTGAATTAAACATGTTCCACAAGTTTCTGCCATAATTTGGACTTAATTAAATAATGTTTAATTCAATTATTTGAAAACCAAATTGTGTGGTTTGATGTGTGCAGTAGCTAGTGTGATGTTCATGATTGTTGTGTTGAGATGATTGCTTGTATAGCTTAGTGATTGTTTGCATTGTTTGTTTATTAATTAGACGAGAACGTTGTCGGATATATCGAGGAAGGAGAGTTTGCTGAAATTGAAGAACAAGAGCAAGATCACTTTGCCAAGCAAGGCAAGCTATTCTCTGAGCTTGCACTACAAACATATGCATCTACTTTCATAACATATTTTACTCTAAAGGCAAGATTTATAAAACCCATTTCAAAAGTATATGGAAATTATTTTGCCACCTATGTAGAAATACAAGATAGTTATATCAAATTATAGGATGGGAAAAACAATTATGTTTATTCAAAACTCCTTTGAAATTACTTGTGAGATTATGAAATACCGAGATGTCGGTGTTGGAATGGAGAAGTGGAAAATGGTGATGTTTATGAAAAATGCACAGTGTGTCCTTGTACTTACGTCAACCATCCGATACCCTGTGCGACCACATCCACCACATATGGGAAAAGGCTTAGCCATATAGTTTGCTCATATTAGTACTGGATACCTCATCGACAGAGATGACTCCGTCATGCATGAGGGGATAGTGTGTTGGTCTACCCCTGACCCGGGTCCTCGCTCAAACTCTATGAAAGATAAGGAGGAGGATTGAAGGTTCCACCATAAACCGCCGGACAAAACCTATGAGTCCTCACACTTAGATTCCGAAGGGCTGGGTTAAGTGTGTTGGAAAGTGTCATATGGGAAGGATCCTATACTAGCATGAGCAAAGGACAGGCTATGGTCGGCGGCTTACTTCGCATACACCCTGTATGGCGAGACGTGGCGGACACGATGAGTTGCCGGATGGATGTGGGAAAAGCGTGCTACCTCTGCAGAGGGTAAAACTATTCGAATAGCCGAGTCCTCGGATATGGACAGTTGGGAGACCCTACTTTGACCATGTGCAAGTTTTGGAAAAGCTTTTAAGTCAAAAAGAAATTAAAATGGTGGTGTTGTGACACAACTATACCAAATAGAGTGGTATGAGTTGTTGGAATAAATGGACCATGGTGAGCCATGGTCAGGAAAAGGAAGGGTTTTGGAGAAACAGATAAAATGGTGGTTTCTTTAAAAGTGATTATAAAACTCTTCTTACCTTTTTCAATAAAGATATAGAGATTTTTTAAACAAACAAAAGTTGTAAGTTAAAGTAGAACTAGTGCATACTCATGTTGGGGTAGTTTGCGAGTACATTCAAGTGTACTCATATTAGTTTCGTCCCTGGCTATTGTCCTAGCCAGACTACGAGGAGGAGCACTACGCCGAGCAGGAGTATGGCGACTTCTATGCGAACTAACGACCTCCACAAGTCAGCTGCCTGTCGGGTTGTCATCGTTAGAATATGATGTCTACTACGCCGTAGCTTCCGCTGATATATTTGGTTTGGCCCATGAAGGCACCTTTGTAAGAACTTGGTCTAAATGACCATTTATGTAAGACTTTTTATTCGGTACTGTAATGGATGTAAACTTTGGTATCCAATTCGGATTATGTGCAACGACAGACTGATCACGGGATCGTTGTGTTAAGCATAATTGGGTATTTCGGACAGCTAGTCCGGGGTCCCCACAAGATCATCGCCATCGTCATCACCAACGCCTCTCCATCAACCATCCATGATTTCCTCATCCATGTGTGAGTAATTCCCGCTGTAGGCTGAAGGGGATGGTAGGGATTGGATGAGATTGTTCATATAATATATGTCAGATTGTTAGGGCATGGTGCCTAGTATCCATTGTTAGTGCTATTTATCGTTGTTGCAACTTGTTGTGCTTAGTGCTTGACACTTTGGGCCCGAGTGCCATGATCTCAGATCTAAACATGTTATTGAAGCATGAGTATAATTATGTTTTGGATCATATCTGCAAGTTGTATACACCTGTCGTTGTCCGGAACCCGAGGCCCCAAAGTGACAACAATTGGGACAACCGGAGGGGATGGTTGTGACTTGTGGATTACGTGTATTCACGGAGTGTTAATGCTTTGCTCCGGTACTTTATTAAAAGGAGTATCTTAATTGCCAGTAGTTTCCCTAGAGGCCCCGCTGCAAACGGGCTGGCAGGACAAAAGATGTTGTGCAAGTTTCTCATTGCCAACACGTACGACTAAATACGGAACACATGCCTATGTTTGACTAGTACTTGGATGCTTTATTATTATCTACCTGCAAATGTCCTGTGTTATGACTATTACATGAGCTATCTTATCCATGCAACGCCCGTACATCCGTCCCTATGCCTACAGTATTTTAATCCTGCTGTTTACCGAAATCACTACTGTTGTCTTCGTTACACTGTTGCTACTGTTACTTCGCTACTACTGCTGTTATATCACCGTTGCTACTGATAAATTGTGTCCAGCAAGTTTACTTTCAGGTGCAGCTGAACTGACAATTCATCTGTTAAGGCTTATATTTATTCTTTGGCTCCCCTTGTGTCGAATCAATAAATTTGGGTTTTACTTCCCTCGAAGACTGTTGCGATCCCCTATACTTGTGGGTCATCAAGACTATTTTCTGGCGCCGTTGCCGGGGAGCATAGCTTTATTTATAAGCTCATCTGAAAGTGATATTATTCGCTGCAATTCATTTATAATGGGGAAAGCTCTTGATAAGAAGGTGGCCATATTGCCATCCACTACAAGGAAAGGTACAACTCTAAACACCGTTGTTGCTCTTGATTCACCGTCTGTTATTAATAGACTAGTTACACCACCACATGTGCCTATTTCACGTGTTATTACTGCTGGATCTGAAAATACCTCTGATGAAGTTGATGATGCTTCTATTGTGCTTAGTGAAAGTGGTTCGTTAGGTGCTTTCCTAGATGCTACGATTGCTAGGTCTAGACAAACTGAAAATACTGAAATACCTGATGAAAATATTATTACACCTGCTAATTCACCTGAGTCTAGAGAGCGTCCTAGTGATGATTTTGAGGAGGACTATGTTGAATTTGATGATGAATTCGTTGAAAAGTGCATGAACCACGATTATTTTAAAAATGCTGAGGAAATGAGAAATTTTATTGAAAAACATGCTGTTAATTATAAACTTCTTGATATATTCTATAATGGACTAACTGTCGAATCTAGGACCTACCTGGATAGTTGTGCTGGTTGTGTTTTCAGGAAACGAACTCCAGATGAAGCTGAGGAATTAATAACTAAGATAAGCCAAAATCATGAAGATTGGACTATGCCTGAACCTGCTCTGGTACCTGAACCTGCTCCAGTGCCCGCACTGAGGAAACGAGGTGTTATTGAATTGAATGATGAAGGAATGAGAGAAGCCAAGAAATCACTTAAAGAGAGAGGAATTAAATCTGAAGATGTGAATAATCTACCTCCAATAGAAGAATTATGTAAGCCAATTCCTCACCCTTCTACAGTTGAGGTACACTCTCTCCAATATTTTAATTCTGGTGATGTTCCTTATCGTAAGCCTCCTGATCAATGCTTAGATGAATTTGATAATTTATTGTTAAGCAGGAACATTTTAATATGAGAGTGCAAAATCATCTGTTAGAAAATTCTCGTATTATTAGTATTTTGCATGATGTTTTGGAAAGAACTGCTAATGATGTTAGAGGCCTTGTTAAACATCTTAATATGGTTCAAACTCAAATGGAGCAAATTACTAAAGTACAAAAAGATATGCTAGCTAAAACCTCTAAAAATGATGATAAACATGCTTTTGGTATACAAACTAGAGGTGGTGCTCCCATTCAGGACCCCTTGTATCCTGAGGGACATCCAAATAGGATTGAACAAGACTCTCAATTAGCTAATGAACTTGGTACTTCTTCTAAGAAAAAGAAGAAGAAACATAAACATGTTGTAGAATCCTCTAAAACTGTTAAAGATAAAGAGCCTGTTAATGATCCTAATAGTATATATGTCTCTGATGCTGAAACTGAAAGTGGTAATGAACATACTAATGATAATGATAAGAACAATGCCTCTAGAAGTGAAGAGGAACCTGAAAAGCTTTCTAAAAATAAAAGGTATACTAAAGAGGATTTTATTGCTAAGAAACATGGTAATGAGAGAGAACCTTGGGTGCAAAAACCAATACCTTTTCCTAATAAGAAACATAAATCAAAGGAAGAAGAACACTACAATAAATTTTGTGAGTGGCTGAAATCTTTGTTTTTTCAAATTCCTTTGACTGATGCTATTAAGTTGCCTCCTTATTCGAAATATGAAAGATATTGCCTCTAACAAAAGGAAGATTCCTGATGAGGAAATTTCTACTATGCTTGCTAATTATTCTTTCAATGGTAAGGTTCCAAAGAAGCTTGGAGATCCAGGTATACCAACTATTTCTTGTTCCATAAAAATAATTATGTTAGAACTGCACTTTGTGATCTTAGAGCAGGAGTAAGTGTGATGTCTCTCTCTCTTTATAAAGACTGTATTTGGATAAATTGATACCAACTGATATATCTTTGCAAATGGCTGATAATGTACTGCTGTCCCCGTTGGTATATGTGAGGATGTTCCTGTTCAAGTTGCTAACAATTGCTTGATTTTAACTGACTTTGTTGAGTTGGAAATGCCTGAAGATGATAATATGTCTATTATTCTTGGAAGACCTTTTCTTAACACTGCATGAGCTGTTATTGATTGCGATAAAGGGAAGGTTACTTTCAATGTCAATGATAAAGAGCATACTGTTTATTTTCCCAAGAACCTGGATAAAATATATGGTGTTAATACAATTGCGAATTTTAGTACTGTCAAAGTGGGAAGTATTGATTGTCCTATATATGAAAGGCATAAAGAATATCAATTTATTATGGTTGGGACAATAGCTCTCAAAATGGAGGTAACATAATTGCTTGGTGGAATTCAAAAAAAATTATGACCTCTAAAATATTTTTGGTGGTAAGACTTGATCAACCTTGCCAACAAAAATATTTTAAATGCATAAAACTATGACCACCATGTCATTCCTTCTTCTTGTTTATTTATTTATCTTTGCAATTTTGTTTCTATAAAATCATTATTTTCCTGCTATGCCATCTTCATTAAGTAAACTTTGGATTTACCCATTTTAAAGTTGTCGAAAGTTCCTTCAAAAAAATTGAATTAAAAATTTGTGCGTAAAGTGAGACCCAGTGGCACTAGGGGCTGACCAAGGGGACCCACCATGAGGGCAGGCGGGCCCACGGCGCGGGTGAGCCCTTGGCCGCGCCACCAACCCGCCTGGGGCCCTCAGGGCACCCCACAAGGAGTCCTTCCTCCCAGTCCTTTCTCTCTCCCGAAAAATCGTTCCACCGTAGTTCAAGCTCACATTCTTGCTGCTCTTGCTCGAGATTTTCGATCTCCTTCCTCAGCCCATTAATCTTGCTGAGATTTTAAGCTTTTGTTCCCTGGTATGAGACTACTCCACTTATCCAAGTAGAATTTTGAATGGTTTTGTATTTCTTGAGTATTTAGCTACTGTAGGTGACTTGTTAGGGAGTCTGCATGCTTGTTTTAGAGTTCAGTAGCTATTTTTGATGCATGGTTTAGTCCCCTCTTAAGTTCATGTAGGGTCTATTGTGATTATTGTAGCTCAAATTCATTTTTTTATGAGACTTGTTAAAAATTTCAGAAAAGAAGCATGAATAAGCCCAACCTTTCAAAGATATTTGGAAGGAAGAAATCCACCACTCCAGATACAAGGGCTTCACGTTCTGACCATCCCATGAGGCATTCCTACAATGAAGATGTTGAGTCACCGGAGCTCACTTTTGTAGGCCGTCTAGAAAAGGTGCATCCGTCGGTCTACCCTTGCCGTGAGTTTTTGAGTGCTGCAGGTATCTTGGAGGACTTTGATATATTAATCTCAAATGCAGGACTAACAACTTTCGTGCAGGATGAGAGTCCGCAGTATTTGAGACTAACTAATATTTTCGTGCAAAGCCAGAATTGATTTTATGCTTTACGACAAATCGTATGGGATGGAGCTTTTTGAGTTTTGCAGGGTTCTTGGTCTTCCTTGTGAGGGGATAATGAAGAAGATGCATCGACAGTATGAATCGCTCAACGCTCTCCATAAGGAGATTTGTTACAACGATTCACGAAATAAGATAAGTAGCATCCAGTCCCTGCTGTGAGGTATCTTGCTTATTACATTGCTAGAGGAGTACTTGGGAGAGAGAACACTAGTGAGCTCACTATCGCCGACCTTGCTATTCTTGCTGCTGCAATTAATGGAGATAGAACTTTTAACATTGGTGCTTTAATTGCTCGGCGTATTTGTGCTAATGGTCCCAAGGGGACGATTTATGGAGGTATCTTTGCCTCACATTTGCTTGCTAAGGAGGGTAGAGCAGCTAGTCCTGATGATGAGGAGCTCCGTGTTGATAGACTTGATTTTGATGCCATGAAAAAACACGGATTTTTGCATAGGAATTCTAAATGGGATGAAATGTATTATCAAATTCAGTTTTTATCTCACCGCGAGCGCTCTGTTTGGCTGCCAGCACCCTTTTTGTTTGATAATGTTTCCAGGCGAGGGTGGTCTTTTTCGGAGGAGGAGCTGGACGCGTATCTTACGCCGCCCACCTATGCGGGCCCCCTCCGCCCCCGCAGCCTGAGGACGCCGCTGAGAGCAGCACCCCGCAAGGGGGCATCTCCATGTACTACTACGGAGCACCCCCGTCCTATGAGGACGCGGCTGGATGGAGCGGATGGTAACTTCATCACTGATTGCCAACTTACGCGTATGCCGACATCTCACTCATTTTCAGTTATAATATTTTGTCGGTTCTTTGTATATCCATGTTTCATTTTCTTTTAGTTGTTCCTTTTTGTATTCGTTTTTACTTTTTCAAAACCCCAAAAGATCAAAAATATTTCCTTTATTTCTCTATCTTTTATCTTCTGCACTTCGGATTCTAGTTTGTTTTATCTTTTTAATTTCGGTTTGATATTCAAAAAAATCCAAAAAGATTTCCTTATTTATTTGTTTCTTTTCTGCCTTGTTTTAAAAATCGAAAACCCAAAAATATTTGTTGCTCTTCTTCTGTTTTGTATAGTTTTTGCAGAGTTCAACAGACTTTCGTGACTCCACTTGGGGCTTGGTTATCATTTCATATTATTCAAGCCATGCAAGTGAAAGGCAATAATGACGATGTACGACAATCAGAATGTGGTGAGAGGCTGGTATGAACTCTATTTGTTTTTCATTTTTGCACATATACTTATCATATGAAAATACTTAGCTTGTCATGGTATTGACTATGTTATTTAATGATTGCTTGGCAGTTCATGTCTTCTTATGATCAATACCAACTTGGTAATAATAGATAATATGTCATATAGATATTTGCTTGCATTGTATTATTCGTAAAATGGTATGGCATTGTGGTATCCTCCTCTGAATGATTTACTTGAATCGACTTGGCACATGCTCACACATGTTTATGAATGAAATAAAAAGTCAATTGAGACTTGATGATTTATTTTGCCTCTGAGTTCTAGTATCACTTTTATGCCTCTGTTAATTTTATTCTGTCGCAAGTATGATTATGACAGTTATTGTTCTCTTGGTTGTCGCTTCCCAGTCTATTGCTAGCCTTCACTTGTACTGAGCGGGAATGCTGCTCGTGCATCCAAAATACTTAAAACCAAGTTATCCCAAAGAGTCCACTATAAATTACTATGCATGATATTTCAAACCATTCCAAGTAAATTTTCATGTGCTACCTTTAAAAACCTTCAAAATACTTCTCATTTTGTGACACTGTTTTTAGCTCATGAGGACGTGGTAGTTGAGATTATTATCTTCCATGCTAAATTTAGTTTCTCGGACTAGCAGCTTACATCTTCTTATCTACTTTTGCACAAGAGCTGGTTAGACCACTATAACATCTGAAAAGTAATGAAAATAGACACTCCTCCATGGTATGTGATTGTTGGCAGGCACCCGAGGATTCGGTTAGCCATGGTTTGTGAAAGCAAAAGGTTGGGAGGAGTGTCAAACTATATTAAAGTGCATGCTATAAATGCCTAATCTCAATATCTCGGAACCGCTCTAAACTTGTTTAGCATGGAAGATGATAAGAACTCTATTACTATTCGTTGACAGGAACAATCACCTCTCAAAACAATTTTACTTCTGTTTTAAAAATAAAAAGCTCTAGCACATGTTAATCTCTGCTTCCCTCTACGAAGGGCCAATCTTTTATTTTAATGTTGAGTCACTATCCTTTCTTTGAGCACTTCTTCGAGAGCATAACTGTCATTCTTAGTGTAATGTGTTTGTCCCAGAATATGGTTATAACTTTGATGCTTTTATCTTTGATATCTTTATAGCTAGTCTTCACTTAAACTTCAGAGGTGCCCGGGCATTTATATTTTGCTGTACAAATACAGGCAAGCGAGATACCACTTTACCATATCTTATTACGAACATTGCAATCCTGCACATAGATATATTTCATGTTATTTATTCTTAGTGTGTTGGCATCTTTTCATGGTCTACATAATTACCAGACATCATTATCCGCATAATTCCTATTATGATTTGCCTAGACTTTGATCATAACATAAGTATGTATACATCATATGAAGCAAATGTGTTCGTAAAAGTTTTCTTTTACCACGTTCAGTTTGTCAACTGAATTGCTTGAGGACAAGCAATAAGCTAAGCTTGGGGGGAGTTGATACATCCAAAACATATCTACTTTTCCGAACACTTTTGCTATTGTTTCTCCTCTAATTTGCATGATTTGAGTGGAACTAATACGAACTAACGCTGTTTTCAGCAGAATTGTTTTGGTGTTTTGTTTTTGTGCAGGAACTCAATATTCCCAGAAAATTCCCGGAAAATTGGAAAAAGAGTTTTTGACTCAAAAGACCCACGGAGCAAGGAGGACGGACGAAGGGGCGGCCCACATCCACCAAGCGGGCCCACGGCGCGGGTGAAGCCTTGGCCGCGCCGCCAGGTCGCTTGCTCCCCTCGTCCGTCGATTCGCGATGCCCTCTGGGCTACTTAAAGCCTCTGACCTAAAAACGTCGGGACGGAACTCTTTCGGACGAAACACACACCCGAGCTCCGCCGCCATCGAAACCCTCGCTCGGGGGTCTGCAACTCCGTTCTGGCACCCTGCCGGGACGGGGATTCGGAGGAGATCATCGCCATCGTCATCACCAACGCCTCTCCATCAACCATCCATGATTCCCTCATCCATGTGTGAGTAATTCCCGCTGTAGGCTAAAGGGGATGGTAGGAATTGGATGAGATTGTTCATGTAATAGATGTCAGATTGTTAGGGCATGGTGCCTAGTATCCATTGTTAGTGCTATTTATCGTTGTTGCAACTTGTTGTGCTTAGTGCTTGGCACTTAGGGCCCTAGTGCCATGATCTCAGATCTGAACATGTTATTAAATCATGAGTATAATTATGTTTTGGATCATATCTGCAAGTTGTATACACGTGTCGTTGTCCGGAACCCGAGTCCCCAAAGTGACAACAATTGGGACAACCGGAGGGGATGGATGTGACTTGAGGATTACGTGTATTCACGGAGTGTTAATGCTTTGCTCCGATACTTTATTAAAAGGAGTACCTTAATTGCCAGTAGTTTTCCTAGAGGCCCCGCTGCAAATGGGCTGGCAGGACAAAAGATGTTGTGCAAGTTTCTCATTGCGAGCACGTACGACTAAATACGGAACACATGCCTATGCTTGACTAGTACTTGGATGATTTATTATTATCTACCTGCAAATGCCCTGTGTTATGACTATTACATGAGCTATCTTATCCATGCAACGCCCGTACATCCATCTCTATGCTTACAGTATTTTAGTTCTGCTGTTTACCGAAATCACTACTGCTGTCTTCGTTACACTGTTGCTACTGTTACTTCACTACTACTGCTGTTATATCACCGTTGCTACTGATAAATTGTGTCGAGCAAGTTTACTTTCAGGTGCAGCTGAACTGACAATTCATCTGTTAAGTCTTATATTTATTCTTTGGCTCCCCTTGTGTCGAATCAATAAATTTGGGTTTTACTTCCTTCGAAGACTGTTGTGATCCCCTATACTTGTGGGTCAACACCGCCCTGTGGTTCTCCCCGCGGTTGCACCGACACGCATGTCGCGCTGCATCGCCCCTTCGGGCCGTAGCGCCGCGGCACGCGGTCCACGCCGCCGCCCTGAGGCCGTCCCCGCGGTTGCACCAACACGCACGTCGCCGCTGCGTCGCCCCTTCGGGCTGTAGCGCCACGGCACGCGGTCCATGCCACCGCCCTGAAGTCGTCCCCGCCGTCGCCCTGACACGCGCATCGCCGTTGAAGTGCCCCTTCGGGCCGTAGCGCCGTGTCACGCGGTCCACTCCGCCGTCCCCGCACGTTGACGTCTCCGTGGTATGCGCCGCGCCACCTTCATAGGCGCGGGAACGCCATCGTTCGTGCTTGGTCTTCATCATGCTGTTGGGCTCTTTTTCGCCTACTTCGAGCACCGTCGCCGCGCTTCTACACGCGATGCCATGGCCCTTCTCAGGCTACCGCCGCCGTCGCGCCTCTCCAGGCAACTGTTGTGCCCTTTACGGGCTACCGTCGCCGCCGCCGCCGCCGCCAACCACAACTTCGTCTCCGTCCAGTACCAGCTCATCGCCAGCGTCACCGTCATCTTCCCCGACAACTTCATCTACTCCGACAACCGCGGGTGACATCGGCACCTTCTACCCCACGCCGTTTGGCGCCGCCACCGTCGTCGAGTCCTCCTCTGCTGGCCCCCTCCGACCTAGCGTACAACTCCTACTAGTCCCCGTCTACGCATGCCCGGTGCTGGCAACACCGACGTGTGCCTTCGTCCACGACGTGTCCCCGGGCTTGGCAATCCTGGTGCGGCGCCTCGTCAACACCGACTAACCTCGGTCTACGCATGCCCGGTGCTGGCAATACCGACGTGTGCCTTCGTCCACGACGTGTCCCCAGGCTTGACCTGACGCGACGCCTCGTCCACATCATCTTCTACCTGGCGCACCACTGCGCCCTGACCACTCGGCGCTTCCTTGCGCCCGCGGCTCCACGACGGCTCCCTCGACACCGGCAACCCGACTCGACATCGACCACGACGCCCCTCGCATGGCTACCTCGACTACGGCTACACCACCCTACGCTCTCGGCTTCCTCGACATCGGCACAAAGGGCTACCGCCTTGCTTGAGCAACCTCGTCAGTTTTTTGCTCCAGCCACAACTTACGCGACTCATCGATCGTTACGACTGTGGTGGGGATGTCCGTCGGCTCCACCTTCGGATTCTTCTCCAGTCTCACCGTCTGCGTCGCTACCGTTGTGACTGCGGGGGGATGTTGAGTATCGTGACTATTTAGGAAACATAGGATAGCGTAGGATTTGTTCTACCTTGACTTGTACTCCAAGTAGATCATGTACTCCTATATATATGCCCATGAGGCTCAAGCAATAAAATCAACTATTCCATCAATCCTTCTCTATTCCTTCTACAATGAGTTTACAACAGGTGATTGTAGAAATAGATGCTCTAGAGGTCGTCAGCCTCTTCAAGGATCATGGCGTTAGTAGATCCATAATTACTAGCATTTGCCAAGAAATTAAGGAGCTTAGTGGGTTTTTTTCTAGCTTTGAGATTATTCATGTAAATAGGCTGGCTAATATGGTAGCCCATTCCTGCGCTCATAGAGCTAGTGCTGATAGGAGAAGATGAATGTGGATAAATTTTATTCCACACTTTTTAGAAGATATCCTCTTGAAGGATTGTAACCCCTGTGAATGATCAATAAAGCTCCTGATTTGCAACAAAAAAAAAATCCCCTGATGCACCAGTCTTTTCCATGGCCAAGAGCTATTCTCTCTCGTTAATTAATACTTTGAACGAATACAAGCCGACCCAACAAGCTAGTTCGCTTTTATGTGTGACACCATTAATCGATTCACGTCATGTATTGAAACGGTTTGGTAGGCCACGTGAATCATTTTTCCCTCACATTGTGGCTGGTCCAATAAGTACGAGAATCCTATCTATCTATGGATCAAGCCGTAGGAATGCATGATACTTTTTTTTTTTTTTGTAATGTACATACTTGTATTCAAATCGAAACGAGTACAGAGTTCGGACAAGTACACACGAAGAAGAAGAAAACCAGAGAAAACAAAGAACAACAGAACTTGCTCTCTCCAACCACACCCACACGATCGACGAACGCCGGAATCCCACACCGCCGAAGGCGACGAAGGAAGCCACCGCCACGAACGACCTCCCGAAGAGCAGCAGAGCCCCTAGCCCAGAGGCGTTGATGAGCCGCAACAGTTTCCAACTCCAAGAAGTTGAAGGCGAAGACGATGAACACGAATCGGCCGGGGGCGGCCCCCAAGCTCCAGCTGCGCCGGATCTGAAGCCAGAGCCCCAGAACCTCCACCTTCTTGCCACTTACCCGCGAAGCCGCTGCCTCGAAGCCTCCGTTCCTTCCTTCATCAGCACACATCCAGCGCCGCCGCACCACGGCAACTGGAGAGGAAGGGCCGCGCACGGCGGATCCGGAGACCCGCGAGCACGGCCAGGTCGACGACCACGCGGCGAAGCACCACCGGAGCTCCACCACCGAAGAGGACGGCCGCCAACACCAAACAACCCACCAACCGCACCACCGCCTCCACAGCGCCGCCGGCGGGAACCCACTCACCCCTACTCTATGTACACGAGGAGGTCCGGGGATCCCCCATCCACCCGCCACCGGAGCGGACGAGGGAGAGAGATCCCGCGGATCTGCGGCGGCGAGAGCGGGGCGACCAGGCGATTCCAGAAAAATCGCCCTTCTGCACTGTAGCAGGAAGGGGAGGGGAAAGTGCGGACCCTATATGCTTAGAAAATTGCTTGGTGAAGCCTGGGGTACAGACGAATCTACTTTTTAAAACTTGTTGGTGCAAATTATATTTCAGAAGTTTTTTTAAGATACGCATATGGGAACTTGAGAAGAAATTAACAATTTCATTTTTTGTAAAAGAAAAGTGAATTGCATAAAAATCATGAAGTGACAAACCTACCATACAAGCTTCTTCTAGAATACACATAGAACCTGTATCATCAATTAAAAGAAGAAATGACAAAAATGTCGGATGCAGACATCGTCCATCAGTGACGTGGCAACAGTCCACGCTAAAAGCAAAACTAAAAACTACTTGGTACAATTCCACCTAGACGAAGCTGCGAGCAAGACGACAATCCTTCGACACGAACTCGCTCCAGCATGTTCTGGTCCAAGGGAACCTCCGGATTGAAGACCAATATGTTCATGTGGTTCTGAATTCCCACAACACCAGTAGGACTATGTTCACTATAATATGATCACGTTTCTAATGTTCGTAAAAAAGGTCCTGGCTATATGGAAATTTTGATAGAAGTTTCCACTGAATATCAACATAGTTCAGATGTACGTACCCAGGTTTTACATATCGCTCTTGGATTTCTGAAATCATCTTGAATATTGAAACTCATGAAAAATAACCATGCATCTCGCATAAGCATGCTTTGTTTTGAAAAATAACCATGCATTTTGTCAAGTCCTTAGTGGTTGGATTTACATCATGATTCGTGATGGTGATAGTTGCTGAGTTTTTTTTTTGGTTGCATATGGGTTGCATGTAACCCAAAATTAAGCTCTCTATAAAATTAGCGTTGTTGCATTGAGAAAACAATAGAAAATAGATTTTTTTTATAATTGATGAACATCAATAGATGGTAAAAAAAAGAACACACTCCGATGAATGATTGAGAAAATGTATGAAACAAGAAAAATTTACAAAAAAGAGCAACAACTGAAGGCATAGATTACGGGGGCGGACCTAAGTAGATGCTTGTGGGGCCTTGGCCCCCACTTAAAAATTGAAAATTCAGTAGAATTTATTCATTTTTAAAGAAAAATATTCAAATTATGTGAAGTTATATAAGAAATGCCCCGGTCACCTCATGTACCCCCTCTCAAAATCTTGTCAGTGTCCACCCTTACGATATGGATAAACTCATCTAGGATGGAGACAACCATACTACATGCGATTATTTAAAGTTAATCTGACTTGGCGTCTCTTTAGATCAGCAGTTTAGAAGTTTTGTACGAGTTTGGTCCATAAAATTCATTTGCAAAGTCTTTTCGTCCGAATTTCGGGCATTACCAAAATTTCATAGATCGGCTAATGCATTCAAATTTACGTGTTCACATGATTCTTGATTATAATTTTTGAAATAAGGCAAAAACTTTGCCTTATATATTGATATAGGAGTAGCAAATACAAAATGGCCTAGGACATCAAAAAGGAAAAAAGACCAGCCGTACAAGATTAACCGATAATTTCCGCTAGTTTTTTTCGCACGGCAAGGATCCAACTTCTGCTCCCGTCTTTGATCCTTGATAAAACCAAGATTAAATCCCACTATAGATATTGCATGCACCTTCTGTCTTTTCAATCATGCAGAATTCTTGCCGAGCATAAAAAAAGCTACGACTAGTCCGGCTGATCACTTGTTCCGGAAGCAAAGAAAATTCCCCTTGAGTTCAACACGGTGGCAGGTTATATTGGCTGCAAGCAACCAGGGAAAAATTACATTGAGCCACTCGCTAATGGCTGACACGCGATCAGCTTTACACCAACTGGCTAGCCTAGCTTTGAATGGTGCACGTAGCCTCAGAAGCTTCTCAAATTGCTCTAATGGCTCTGTGCAAAATATCAGTGCACTAGCTGTATGGAGGCATCGAGCTAAAGTTCTCGCAGTTGCCAGCTTGTCTTTTTCAAAATAAAAAAAATAAAATTTGATCCGCCTGCCAACTACCCTGAAGATTAGCGACTGCCTCAAGCGCCAAGAGCCTATCTGATCAGCGTGGACAAGTTAGCTATCTAGCTAGTCTCTCTTTCTCTCTCCCCTCGGTTGATGAAGTGTGACTAGTTGTACGGGAGCACTTGTATCCACTAACTGATACCAATAAAAATCCATAAAATTGTTTCAAATAATAAATTTGTTTGTATGTGACTGTAGTAGGATCCATGACATTTATCTTCATTTGTGGTTACACTAACAGATGTTATTTCAATAGCAGAATATTCACACGTTGTCAACTTAGTACTAAACCCACTATAACTTGAAGCACACATTTGACCATGAAAATCACGGTAAAGGATTTTAATTTATACTCTAGAACTTTCAATAAATATGCTTACCTAAGGATACACTAGATACCAATATTGAGATATTATCAGATTGTACACTTAAGAGATATGTATTATAAATATTAGATCGAGTTCTTCTAGTCCAGATGATGAGTACGAATTTGTCCTTAACGAGCAGCATATATCAAGTAGTGACTACATAATAAATAGTTTGTTAATTAATATATTATACAAATCACGCAATATTGATCTCACGAATAAATCTACAAGTAATATCAAAATAGTATAGCAGCGGAAATAATACGATAGAGACCATCCAAATTTTCTCAGACCAAAGTGTACTACCGAGTAGCCTACATGTGAAATCCCTAGATCAAGCGAGTCTATTGTAGCCCAAGCAGTTGAGAGGATGCAACTTCAAGAGAAAATTGTTTGTGGTTTACTTCTTAATCCAATTTGTGTGATGGTGGCAGGGTCGGTCTAAACTAAAATTTATCTATCAAGAATTAAAATAAATACAATTTGTACTAAACTTTCTTAATCCTTTAGATCTTATTTTTAGCATGCTACGGTCTTAGCCGGTATCATTGATTATATATGTGGACAAAATCGGTGTAGTGAGAGTATACTTTTGTACCAATGTTATTTGGATTACATTAATGATGAGCAATTGAGAAGAACTTTTCTACCAAACAACATGAATGACATATAAATGAGCTTGTAGTAACAATCGTGCACAAATGAACAGTAGATGGATTCTCAAATGAGATTGAAACTCGTAAAAAAAACTATATTATGTCTTGCATAAACATTATATCTTTATTTACCCTTGCAAAAATTATTGTGAAGGATAACAGATTCCATATTTCTCGAGCTTTTTTTTTTGCCAAAACTGAACTCTTTTGGTAGTTCAAGAATGCTTTTCTTCCACCTCTATTTACAAAATTGACAATAGTAAGAAGGGGAATACCCGCAGACAATCATCATTGTTGGATAGATATACATATGTGCTATGCCCAACCAATAAATAAAAAATGATAAAAATTGTTAGAGTTGTATTCAATCTAGCGCGTACGTGTATACGTACCGAGTCGGTTTGTAATCTGTATGCTGATCGTTATATATATGTGGCGTGTGGAGGCAGAGACCCCACGAACCCCAATGGCTTGTGACATAGGTACGCCACTTGGTGCTGATGACTCTTTCTGGTACCGCAGTGTTGTAGGCGGACTGCAGTATTTGACTCTCACTCGTCCAGACATTTCCTTTGCTGTGAACAAAGTGTGTCAGTTTCTCTCTCAGCCCACTGATGTACATTGGGAGTCAGTCAAGCGCATCCTACGATATGTCAAGGGTACACTGCAGACTGGTTTGCATTTTCGCAAGTCACCATTATCTGGCATTAGTATTTTTACAGATGCAGACTGGGCAGGTGACGTGGATGATAGGCGCTCCATGAGTGGATTTGCTGTGTTTGTTGGACCGAATCTCATCTCATGGAGTTCGAAGAAGCAACCTACCTTCTCAAGGTCTAGTACTGAGGCTGAATATAAGACATTGGCAAATGGTGCTGCTGAAGCAATATGGGTAAACTCTTTACTCAAGAAACTTGGTGTAACTCAGCAGCGTACGCCCATCTTATGGTGCGATAATCTTGGGGCTACTTACCTGACGGCGAATTCAGTCTTTCATGCTCGAACTAAGCACATTGAGATCGATTTCCATTTTGTGCGAGAACGAGTAGCTGCCGGTGCATTGGATGTCAGGTTTATTTCCACTAATGATCAACTGGCTGATGTATTTACTAAACCAGCCACACGACAGATGTTAGACAGATTTAAGATTTAAGTCCAATCTTAACCTTGTATGTACGTAGCGGTTTAGATTGAGGGGGTGTGTTAGAGTTGTATTGAGTCTAGCGCGTACGTGTATACGTACCGAGTCGGTTTGTAATATGTATGCTGATCGTGGCCTGTGGAGGCAGAGAACCCACGAACCCCAATCCTACGCTTCAAACTAAAATGATATGCAACTCGTACGAAAGGTTGAAATAACATGTTAAATCCATTTTTTTGCCTGTTGTTTTATATATTTTTACACCAATTGTCACATTTAGAGAAAATTTCTCTAAATGTCTCCATTTTGTTAAACAGGTTTATGATTTTACCCCTCCTAAGCATTTGTTCCATCTAGAAGGTGAGATTTGCTCATCGAGTCATCATGGCTCAGTGACAATGCATATAGCTCCAAGACAAACCCAGAAAATTAGAGGGGGGAAGCTGCGGCAGCTCTCCTTGTCACTGTTATAGAACACCAGCGAACTAGATCACCTTGGAGATGAGGCAGAAGCGCCAGAGCTCTACGACGTAGCTTCTCGTACATCATGCAGCCAGAGCAGAAATTACATAAGTGCACTCGCTTATACGTACGTAGCTTCTCGTACATCTATTCTAATCTGCTCGATCTCCCTTCCAACCACCCAGGATTAGAGTACCCTGCACGCAGCAAATTAAGCGCGTAATAACCGCCGGCGACGATAACGTTGGCCGCACCGCTGCAGTGCCGCACTGTCCTTTTATTCTTGCTCTCGGACAGAGATGGCCGTTGCAGTGTTGGTAGTCGGACACATCGGGTACAGTCTCCATAACCATATCTTGAACGACTAGACCGTGCCAGGACCATCAAGTCAATGCCATAAAGTCCCCCTTTACTTACTTAGGAGTCCCCCTGCATTTTGCTAAACTTTGTAAAGAGGATTTACAACCGATCATTGATAAGATTATCAAAAGAAATTCGAGGTGGATGGGGAGACTGTTATCTTATAAAGCTAGACTGATCTTGCTGCAAGCTTGCATTGTCAGCATTCCCATGTACCTCATGTCCTTTATTAAATTCCCTAAGTGGGCCATAAAACTGATTAATTCTCAAATGTCGCATTTCTTTTGGAAAGACACTGATGTATGTCCCAAGTTTCATTTGGCAAATTGGGATCTTGTGTGCTTGAAAAAAGAGTATGGTGGTTTAGGGATTCAAAACATGCGAGACTTTAATCTCTGTTTGTTAGCCTCTTGGATAAAACGTTACCATCTTGATCAACATAAGATCTAGAGGAAAATTGTAGATTATAAATATAATGTAACTCCCAATATTTTTCATGCTAACTCTACTAGATGTTCCTCCTTTTGGAAGGGAATTATGTGGGCTGCCTCTGCGGCTAAAATTGGTTATCGTTGGAAAGTGGAAAACGGCAAGAAAATCTTATTTTGGGAGGACATATGGTTCGGACATTGCTCGTTGACGACAATGTTCTGGGACATCTATATCATTGCTAATGAACACTGTTGTACGGTCTCTGAGCTGTGGGATGGTTCTGATCTTAAGATCTCCTTTAGGAGAACTGTATCCCCTCAATTGCTTAGCCGTTGGTTAGAGTTGAGATTGCTTTGGTTGAGACTGTGCATTTAACTGAAGATGAAGATTGCCCGGTTTGGTTGTTTCACCCATCTGGGCAATATCCAGTTAAATCGTTTTATGGTATCATTAACAACCGTGTGGTGGTCCCTGTGCACACACCAGCTGTATGGAAACTGCATATACCCCCCAGGATCCACATCTTTTTGTGGTTGCTTGCTAATGGTAGGATCCTGACCAGAAATAATCTAAACAAACGCAAAAAGCTAGATGATTTGTCTTGTTTGTTTTGTTCTGAACCTGAGACTGTACATCATCTATTCTGTGATTGTGCTGTTGCTAGATATATCTGGTCTAATATTTCGGATGTCCTTGGTGTTTGTATTGGAGAGAACTTTGAGTCTATTGCTAGGTGGTGGCTGAGTGGAAATAGTAACTCTGTCATTAATATTTTCTCTGCTGCAACACTTTGGAACTTATGGAATGTGCGGAACGAAATGTGTTTCTAGGGCTTAAGGTGGCCAGGTGTCAAGGAAATCTTGAGGAGAATTGGGGCATCTGTCAAAACCTGGAAGGTACTGTGCCTCGACAAGCATTCCGCGCTGTTGGATCAAAATCTGTTGAAGTTGGATCATGTGAAGGGGGAGTTGCTGAGAATTGCATGGACTGGAACTATGTGATGAAGCTTCCGAGAGGGTACTCAGGTCCCAGTGCTGTGGTGATGAGGAGGTGGGGGCAAGACCAAACTGGAGCGGTGCTATTCAAGAATTCTCTGTTAGGCTTTTAGTTTGTTGTTACCGTTACTCTGTCTTGTCGCTTCAATGTTTGGAGTCTGGGATGTAAGCCTGGTTGTTGATGAGCCTGAACTGCGCTTTAAATTTCTGTAAAAAACTGGTGGTTGCATTCTAATAAAATGGAACCAGGGGCGGGGCCCTTTTTTTCTAAAAAAGTTTGTCACTTGTCACCTGTCGCTCCTAGCAAGTGCATCCCAGTCTCTACTACGCGCCATGGCGCGGCGACCCAGGGACGGCCGGATGCGCGTCGCCGGGCTCGGGCGGTCGGCCGGCGCCAGTTGATCGCCGCTTCTGATCTTCTACGGAGTAGCTCGGAATCCGACTTGTATCGGTTTCTGGTGGCGCTGGGTCAGATTCGTCATATTTTGCTTATGAAATTTACATTCAAGCTGTGAATTCGACTTCGACACTACTCCTATGACAATAACACCTAGTTTTGGCCAACCCGCACCCATGACAGTGTTCCTAGTTCAAGATTTAAAGCTAGCCGAAAACTTACAGGTTATCGTTCCCCTGGCTGAACGGGCATTACCCTTTCCCAGTGGTGACTGCAATCCTTGCAATAAACTTTTTCTTATTTTATTTTATTTTATTTTTGCCAGGAGTGGATGAGCTTGGAGTGTGTAATCCATTAATCCGCTTCCATATCTTGTCTCTGCCATCATAGACAATGAGTGAGCTGTGGTAGAGACCTGAGACAGCTAGAGTCACGGGCGGAGTGTCTGCTTTTGATAACGAGTTCTGACGATTCTTCAGTATATGGCCCCATTTTGTGGTAGGAAATTAAAGACTCTTCAGTCTTCACTTGGAAGGCTTGGACATAGATTGGATGTATAGGTTTAGCATCTACGATGCTTTTCCATTGTTTGGCTAGGTTAGGAGTAGACGAGTAGTCCATGAGAAGCATTGTAACCATCATGCCATGTCTTTTTGTGGCCGGTGACCAACCTCCAATATGTGTGCTGTAGCCTGTAGGGGCAGCAGATACGTACATACCCATTGGTACCAAATGTGACCTGTTCAGTTGTGCTCATGGTCAAGATCACGGCTATACTCACCTTGAGAGTGTACAAAAATACACCCATTTATAAATGACAAGTTAGAAACACATAGACAACCTCGTATTTGCACTGGGAAATCTCATAGCAATACCCATTATTCCCAGAAACCAAGCAATGCATTGGCAATCTAACACAGTATGAACAGCATTGTTAAAAACAGCTTGGATGGACATGGTAAAAGAAAATCCAATCAAGTGTTTGTACTTCGTACGCAACTGAATATTAACTTAGCTGAGTTCTTATATCTTATATGCCATGTCTCATGCATGAGAATAAATATGTAGCATGAAGAATATTTCAGCTAACACAATAAACAGACCAGTGGACAACTGAATAGTATTCTTAAACAATTGCACCATCCATGAATCCAGATATGAAAAATCGTGGACAACTTCACACTAAAGGTAACCATACAAACATCACTGCTGATGCATCGTCTTCTCTGGTAATTTATGCAAATTTTAAGTAGAACCTTTGAAGTTCAGCTAGTGATACACACACCAGTATGAAGTTGCAGTCAGTAAGAGCATCCACTATGAAGTTGCAGTCAATAAGAGCATCTGAAGAAACTTGTGGTTGCTAAAAGAAGATACCAGACTCAACTAAGTGACGTTCAGTACACCTTTGCATATGTGTAGAAGCAGGAACCTTCCTGCACAAAGGTGTGTACCGCATCAGTCTTTCTTCCAGGCAAGGCGCTGAAAGGTCACTTGGGACGGTAACTGAAGGTGAGCCGGGTATTTGTTTCTGACTGAACAAGTAGAGTCCTAACTCAGAATGTCAGAACTGTGGTTGTAGCAAAAAAGAACACACGTAGGATTTCCAGGTCGTTATTTATCAGTAAACAGAACTTGTCATACTGCACGAATCACAGGGAAAATTGCTTTTAAAATTGCACAAAGTTGAAAATTCTATTACGAAACAATACAACACGCATAATTCATTCATCTAAAACTAGAAGTCATCACTACCAACTAGGCGGGAGCTTCACAGTTCACAATCCCTCATGTTGCCTCGTGCCTTCACATCTGAAGACAACATATGTTCTTTCCTTTTTGAGCAGTCTCTGTCAGAATTTCAGAAGTGCATAATCCATCAGACAGCAGCAACAAAGAAAATGTTGCACGTAGTAATTAAAAATCTGCATGTCATAGATGTATGACTGTATGGTTAAACAAAGTAGGTCCAAATATATAACGCAAATTTAATGTCGGCAGCTAATAGTACAAGTCGTACGTCAAGTGAAAAAGTATCCCGGGATAGGCGTAGGCCCTTTCTGATCTCTGTCATCTTGCTAGCGATGGACATTATATTACTATTACATTACTGGCAAAAGATACACTTTAAGTAATCAGATCACAGTGAGGAGCAATACCTATTGTACACTGTATGTGATTCCTACTCCAGAAATTCCTCCATGAGACCCTATTATAAGTTGAACAAAATCTTATTCACAGCGGAAACATTCAGAGTGGAAGATCATAGAGTAACCAGTAGCAAACCTGCGATATAAATTGTTCTGCATCTGTTCGCCTTAGGAAATGGAGTGAGTTCTTCGTCAATGATATGGAATGGTCGCCAAGAGATACTTCACCAATGTCCTCAAGCACTCGAACCTGGATATAGGGATCCTTGGGGGGTACCATGTCCTATGAAAATTGAACAGATGTCTGGTAACTGTGTTTCTTCCTCAAAAGTATCATGAAACAGGAAAGATCCATACCACCGTTAAATCTATATCCATCTCTGATATGTATGTCTTAATGGCTGTAGAGTGGTTCTTGAAGTACTCTTTCTCTGAAAAATGGAGCTTTTCTTGTATTTCATGAGGAAGTACAGAACCAATTTTCCATCTAAATCCCTGAATAGTTTCTGCTCGGTTGTACCTATTTGGACACCCAAAATCGGGTTAATCATGTGCAATGGCCATTAAATTGAGAGGAAATACATGTTTGCACAGACGTGAAAGTAAATAGTGTACATGTAAGCCATGAGGCATCTTTTGTTACGGAGCAGCGAAAGATGGTGGATAGCTGCACCATAGTGGTCCTCATTTCTTGTTGTTTCAATGTCTAGGTTTTGCTCCACCATTTTTCTGTCACAAGCACAAAACTAATCAGGTATCTGAATAGTTCGTAAGCTATGCTGGTGAGGAATTCAATCTAGTTCATTTATTTTACTGACTAAACGACAGAAACATGAGAAATTGATCATTCCTTGTATGCTAGATGAAGATAATGAACATTCTAAATAGCATGGAAGTTACCTGATCAATGACTGAAACTGTGCATTGTGCTCGTTGCACTCTCTAACGACCTGATCAAATACATCGTTCTGCACATTTCATGAGGCAACAAGTTAGGGATTGCCATATTAGATATTATGTATTACACAGACTATAAGGAACTGTTGCTATCATAAGCAAACTGCTTAAAAGTATCAGAATGCAATGATGTGCCTACTTTCTATACTAAATATGTCACGCCACAGCCTAAGTACTGAATACTATAATGGCTATATGATGGAATTTAGTATCATGAACCATCAATTTATCCGTCATGTGTTGGCTCACAATAGGAGCTCTTTCAGAGTAAACAGATATTACTTCGCAAATGGCATCAACTTACAAGCAAGACCAGAAGGCAGGTCACTAAGATAGTGAGGCTCTATGCAGTACAGATGGCGGTACATCGCACCATTCATTAAGTAGTATTTATAAATTATAAAATATATGGTTTCCAACACAAAATTATTTGCGGGCAAAGTCCACACAAACAATACTAAACGAAATTATGTTTCAATACACGAGAAAGATTGCACAGCTCTATGGTTTATCTGGAGACCTGATGCTGGCTCACAAGCCACATGTACTAACTCTGTACATTCGCAAAAAGAATGCCGGTAAAGCCAAATCGTTATGACTTGCACGAATTTAGCACGGCACAATTCTCGCAAGGATGCAGAATCCACAGTTTATGAATCCAATTTATCCCGTGCATACACCTAACAAAACCAGATCAAGCAAAACTGGTCTCCAGACGCATCAAGGAAACGGAAGCACCGCCCGCCCGGATTGCGAACTACTAAGCACGAGGGGAGAGTACGGGAGTGAGGGAGGAGAATTACGTTGAAAACGACGAGCTGGCCGGGTTCGCAGGCGTCGAGCTCCTTCAGCAGCTGCGCCGCGCGCCTCCCGTACATCCTGCTCCTCCTGCCGCCGCGAGCGACGTGTTCGGCGTAATGGCCCTGCCGGGAAAGACCGGATCTGCGGCGTAGGGGCCTGAGGACCGGCGGGGGCGGCAGATCGCGTGCGGCGGGCGGTGTGTCGGGGACTCGCCGGTCGAGGGGGCGAGCGGTGGCGGGAGGGAGAAGGGGAATTCGGCGTGGCCGCGCGGGAAAAATTTGGTGGACTCGGTTTGGTTGGCGGGAGGAGGGAGAGGAGCGTGGTTTGTTTGGACACCTTTGCTGGCTGCCACGCAAGACGCAACGGCATGCCGTCCACGGGGGTAGGGGAAACGAGTAGATCGTGAGGTTTTTTTGGATTTTGGAGGGCTAACATCTGCATTATACTATTAACCAATAAAAAGATCTAGTAAAAAAACCAATAAAAAGATTATAAACGATTACAAAGTACGCATCTAGATTTAGAACAATTGTCCCTACAATTACAAAAAAATATCTGAAAAATATATAAACACATCCAATTCTCTCAGCAAATTGTTCTGAATCGCCTCTACTTGTTTGGTCGTCGTCATCGCATCACCGGAGAACGAGCTGACTTGTTCTCCAGGTTGAGCTTAGCTTGTTATCTAAACATATCATATCCACGACGTTCAGAAAAACAAGCACGCCAATTGACATAGGCAATGAGTATCTTTTTGAGAACCGAATCGTGAGACAACACAACACTCATCGCCGAAGGGGACAACGCATAGGAATGGGCATCGTCGTAGCCGGCGACAGCGTGGCTCGCCACGGCAGCGCAGGTGGAGGTGAGACGGTACCTTATCTTGCGGGGAGGTGCGGGAGCTCGCTAGCGGGGGCTTAGGGCTCTAGGGTGCAGGGATTTACTGGAGCCGTAGATGAGGCGGGGTTAGAGGGAAGCCGGGGCAGTGGTGGACCGCGAAGGCAGCGAGTTGAGCAGGATGGGGCGTGGAGGCGGCGCCGGGGTGGGTGGGTGGGAGCAAGTGATTGCGTCCAGTGGTGACGTCGGGGAGTCAACAACAGCAAGGATGGGTGGGGGAGGTGACGGAGGAGATCGAAACTGCAAATGATGATGAGCCGAGCGTGGTGAGAAAGAACTAAGAATACCACGATGAGTCGGCGATGATATGGTGGTCCGCGGTCCACCATGGCTAGGAGCTCGATCCCAGACGGGCCAGGGTAGTGATTATATGGTCCTGTGGCTGAGTACTACTCATCTGCAATTTCTAGCCCCATATTCAAGGTTCGCCATGGGGGGATATTTCCGTGACAATGGAATGCACGCATTAATTATTGGGTTGCGTGCATGGAAAACAAAAATTTCGCCACAACTTACGCAACAACCTCCAAGATCTATTATGAAGATACAAGTGACAAGACATGCATATTTGATCCAACTGTAAATTCGTTACCGAGACCGTGAGGCAGAAGAGATGTCGATGACGACGTTGATGAAGCTTGTGGAAGAACTCCCTCGGCTAAGCCTAGCCGAGAGAATGTCGTAGACTCCTCGCGTCTCGCCTTGATCCAACAGAGTGAGATAGAGTCAACCGTTTCTCAACGGATCACCCCTCTGAGTTTCGCACATATACATCGGATCTAGTCCAGCAGGGCTTCGCCGTCCATGCTTGAAGCACTCACCGCTGGTGTATATGAAGGTGGAGATCTCAACACATGAGAAGGAGGGAGAGAGAGATTAGATCTAGTCTAATCAGAGAGAGGAACCCTCTAATCCAACTAGAAGAGATCTAAACTTGTGTGTTTCTTGTCTCTCTCCAAATAGGAGGGGGTGGGGTTTATATAGATGGCCCAAGCGGTAGGGAGGCTTGGGCAAGGGGAAAGACTTCCCCTAGCCCAAGTCGGTTTGGCTTGCTTGGGCAAGGGGCAAGCCCCCTACCTTGATGCACCTCCCTTGGGGAGTTGGAGTTGGACTCCAACTCCTCCCCTCTTTCCTTGATGCGCACTACATAGGGGAGAGTTGGAGTTGGACTCCAACTCCCCACCTAATTTGGTTCGGGGAAGGGGAAACCTTCCCCTTGCCCAATTCGGTTTGGGAGGAGGAATCCTTGTCCAACAAGGTTCCCCCCAAACCGCCTCACCCCCATGGGCTCAAGGCCCAACTAGGGTTTGGCCAAGGGGGGAACTTCCCCCCTTGATGCGCCTGGCCCACCCACCCCTTGTGGGGGTGCGGCTGCCTAGTGGGCCCATGGGCCCACCTGGCAGCCCCCTTCGGTGGCTCCAATATATTTAATATTTTTCCAATAATTATTTTATTAATTAATTAAATTAATATTTAATTAAATAATATTTTGTCTAATTAATTCTTATTTGAATATTTCCTTTTACAGAATATTCCCCGAATTAATTACTTATCATATAAAACACTTTTACATGATCCGGGACACCTAGTGTCCGCTGACTAAATACTCCGGATAAATATTTCCCTCTTATATAAAACCCTCGGAATAAATCCGACTAGTGATAGCAACTTCTATCACTCCGAGACACCTAGTGTCTGCATAATCCAATCTCTCTGATAAAGATATTATCTACCACACGGAAACCATTCCAGTGATACTCTCTCGGTATCTAGATCAACCATATACACAACAAACTAGAATTGACTTAAGCGTGTTTCCCTACAGGTTCGATAACGTGTAGCTATAATTAGATGTTTTCATCTAATCACCAGCCAGGGTCAAATACATGGGCTACCTGAATAACTGCTACCGTTATGCGAATAACACTCTGTTGAACCTGTTGATTATTAATTCGTCATTCCCATTACTCACGATACTGAAATTACCCGAGATAAAGTATTCCTGATATTTCCATGGATCAATCCCTGATTCACAATATCTCTGTCTATCTCGTTACCGGTAAATTTACTTTTCTCGTTCCCGTAATCCGATATCCCACATGATATAACTTCATCATGCATTGTCTGCATAACGTATTGGATATCATACATGCCGAGTGGGTCCTGGAAGTATCTCTCTTTTGACAGAGGAGTAATTTCCCATCTTGGAACATTAGGATATATGCACATCTTCAGAACCACCCAGTGACTCGTTTTCCCACCCAGTTATGGCCATGGTTATGACAGTACCAAAGTAATTCTTCCAATGTACACAACCCTAATAACCTCATGGTCTAAGGACATGTCATATAACAATCATCTGCGATATTGCACTAAGGACAAAAAAGACACTTTGGAATCTTACTTAGCATATCAATGATTTGGGTCTACCCAGCCATATTGTTTCCACCAACAATATGCCACTCATTGATGCTAACATAAACAATGTCCCAGACCAGGAAAACGTGGTCTCAAGCAATCAACAAATTAGTCTAAAAGGCAAGACTAGGGTATACTTTATTATGTTCATATCTCTACACGTGCGAGTGAGTTTTCCTTTGAATCACATATTCAGGAGTCACCGCAGTTATAGCATAGAATCATGAAGCATAATTATGAATCAGATGTTAAACTTTATTGCGTTTTGGGCATGCATCCAACATTAATTATACATGATGGTCAAAACATATGGTGGCATATCGACAAATGTCATTATTGTTACGCTCGATCTCCCCCTGATGAACCATATAGCCAAGAGAAACCGTAAACTAATGTGGAGTCAGAGGGTGTTTGGTTAGGCTTTTTTCTTGGCTTTTGGTTTTGACTTATAAGCCACAAAAGCACCTGGACTTTTGGCTTATTGTCACAGCTGGTGCTGCTCATGAAGTGGACGGTCCACTGTAGAATAGTCAAGCGCCAAGCGGGCAGCTGCGTCAGCGGTAAAGTGGGACCTCGGGCCCACGTGTAAGCTTGAACCTATATGTAGCTAAGGTCTGAGCTGGGAGAAAGGCATGTAATGACTGAACCCAAAACTATTCTACTGAATCTTTCCTCCTCCGGTTCTCTATTGCGTCTGGATTTTTCTCTTCTCTGTATCATGTCTAGTTCTTCTTCCTCCGCATGTCAGGATTTGATCGAGAGCTCACGCCGTGATCCCTTCGCAGGCAAGGGGTAGTTACAGTGGTATCAGAGGTCAGCACGATCGTTGGGCATGCCGATCTTCAGCTGTAAAATCCCGTCAGATGGTTGGTGAACTCGCCGTCGAATTCGATCTCGATTGATTTCCTTTGCTGAGATCCCGTAATACCAGACGTCGGTTTCCTAGATCGCACGAGTTTCCATGACGGTGCCTCCCAAGACCACGCCGCAGACGCAATTCGTGCTCGAGGCAATGGGGGAAGCTTCGGCGTGCACCGATGAGACGTTGGTGGCGATCCGCACCAGTCTCGAGCAAGTCCAGTCACATATGGGCTCGCTCGACGCTCGCATGGGGCTCCTGGATTCCGCATACCAGCAAGTGGCGAGCCAATTGGACCTCAATTTGCGAGCGGTGGGCGATCATACCCGAATCATGGATGCCATCGAGCGGCGACATGAATCTCTGTCGCAGCATATGGCGGCTACGGCAGAGGCGGTGGTGCATCTGAGCGGATCCAAGTCCCCGCAGACGGTGGATCTGGAGGACGGCGAGGTGGAGTCAGAGAGAACGGCAGTGACAGGGAGGGGGATTCTTACCTCACCTCCGGCGGCGGGCTGGCGGGGAGCGCCGGCTGGTGGCGTTTTCGTGCCAGGATCCTCATCAGCACCACGACCACCAGATCCTGGCACTACCGAGACGGCGGCGGGTGCGGAGGGAGCTCAGTTCCTAGGGAGACCACCGGACGAGCACCCTGGCGGCGGTAGACAAAATACACCAAAGATGTCCTTCCCCAAGTTTGACGGCTCGTTTCCTCGCTTATGGAGAGACAATTGTCTGGATTATTTCAAGGTACTGAACATTTCCCCATCAATGTTGCTTACAACTGCTCGTTTGCATCTCGAGGGCAATGCGGCACACTGGTTCCAGGCATATAAACTGCGTAATGATGTGCAAACTTGGACATAGTTTCAAATTAATCAGTGCTGACATGAACTGTCAGCACTCTCTTCGTACCGCCTCCGGTTTTGCCATCTCTCGTGAAGACAAGGAAGCTGAGCTACATAAGCACTTTCATGAGCACCTTGGCACAACTTCCAACCGTAATACACTTCTCAACTGGGAGACTCTTGGATATCTTCCCCGTGACTTGTCCGCGCTCGAGGCCCCCTTTGATGATGATGAGATCAAACAGGCGATCCTTTCCCTTCCTTCGGTCAAGGCCCCGGGTCCGGATGGGTTTATCGGTGCCTTTTTTAAGGCTTGTTGGGACACTGTTCGTGAAGATTTATCCTCCGCCATCCGGCACCTCGCCAGTCACAGCGGGGGTTGCGCTGGTCTCGTGAACTCCGCCAACATCATTCTCCTCCCAAAAAAGGTGGATGCGGCGGCCGTGGGGGACTATCGTCCCATTAGCCTCATACACAGCGTCTCGAAGATTTTTTCAAAGCTGTTGGCGAACCGCCTTGCACCTATCGTTCCCACACTGGTTTCCTCCGTCCAGAGTGCCTTTGTCAAGAAGCGGTGCATCCACGACAATTTCCTCCAGGTCCAAAACGTTCTTAAAGAGCTGCACAAGTCAAATTCTCCCGGCCTCTTCCTCAAGCTTGACATCTCCAAGGCTTTCGACTCTGTCAACTGGGCTTACATGATTGAGGTGTTGGAGAAGCTTGGCTTCGGGCCTAGGTGACGTAGCTGGGTGTGTCACTTGTTCGCTTCCGCCTCGTCCAGGGTACTTCTCAATGGTACGCCGGGGCGGCCTTTCCGACATGCTAGAGGCCTGCGTTAGGGTGATCCGTTGTCTCCCATGCTTTTCATCCTCGCCATCGACCCCCTTCAGCGTATTATCGAGTTGGCGGCTTCACAGGGCATCCTCCAACCGATCCCTGCCCATGCGGCTAGGTTCAGAGTTTCCTTGTATGCCGATGATGCAGGCATCTTCGCCAATCCTACTTTTGAGAAGCTCCGGGCGATCTCCGACATCCTTGGCGTCTTTGGCAGTGCTAGTAGTCTAATCACCAACAAGACCAAGTCGGAAGTTTTTCCCATCCGCTGTGACAACATCGACCTCCACTCCATCCTGGCATCCTTCCCTGCTAGGATCATGGAGTTCCCAGGTCGCTATTTGGGACTTCCTCTCCACTACAAGCGCCTCCGTCGGGTCCATCTTCAGTATCTTATAGACAAAGCCCGTGCCCGTCTTCCAGGATGGATGGGGAAAAACATGACTCGTGTTGCGAGGGTGACCTTGGTGAAGTCGGTGCTCACATCCATCATCACTTTTCACCTCATGGTGTTGCCTTTGCCGAAATGGGCGAAGCGCGCTTTCGACCGCACCTCTCGCCGGTTTATCTGGAACGGAGATGATCAGGAATCCGTCAGCGGCGGGCATTCTCTGGTCAACTGGAAGACGGTGTGTAGGCCTAAATCTCTTGGGGGTCTGGGGATTGCGGACCTGGACAGTTTCAGCAGGGCTCTGCGCCTTCGATGGCCCTGGCTTCAATGGACTGAACCTCACCGTCCCTGGGTGGGATCCCCCTCCCTTGCGATGCTTCCGATTTGGACCTTTTCAGAGCTTCTACCGAGATCACCCTGGGAAATGGTCAAACCGCTCTCTTCTGGCATGATGCTTGGTCGCCGGGCGGCCCCCTCTCCACCAGGGCCCCCAATCTCTTCAAGATTGCTACTAGGAAGAACATAACGGTCAGCGCTGAGCTTCATAATGATACTTGGATTCAGTCGGTGGCGCGACTATCCAACCTCACTCAGTTTGCCGAGTTCTTGGACGTAGCCACCATTATTCAGGAAACCCACCTTGTGGCGGATCAGGCTGACACCATCAGATGGCGCTGGACGGCGGATGGGTGTTACTCCGCCTCCTCGGCCTACGCTGCTCAGTTCGAAGGCTCCTTCCCAAAGTTCGAGTCCTCCAAGGTCTGGAGGGCTTTTGCTGAGCCTAAGACCAAGTTCTTCGCCTGGTTGGTCCTCCACAATTGCATCCTCACGGCTGATCTTCTTGCCACCAAGGGGTGGCCTCATGATCCTATGTGTCAGCTGTGTCTCTCTCATCCCGAAACGGCCTCCCATCTCTGTATGGAGTACCCTTTCACGGTGGCGGTGTGGAACACCTTTGATGCTTGGGCCGTAGACAAGCTTGGCCCTTTTTCCGGGTCTCATGATTCCATCGACAAGGCGTGGAGTAAGATGATCTCGAGTACCACCTCCGTTCGGGCTCGGGAAAGAAGAGGGAGAATCATCTATATCATGTGGAATGTCTGGAAGGAGAGAAACCGGCGCATTTTCACTGCGATGCGTCAGACTTACCTGGAGGTGGCCTATCTAGCTTTCGAGGAGTTTTGTCAGGTGTTGTGTGCTTTGCACCCTTCGGGGTCGGTGAGTGTTTTACTTCGTCGGGAGTAATCCGCATGTGGGTTTCTCTCCTTTTGCGTGGGTTTGTAATGTCCTACGTTTCTCTTCTTCTATAATGAATAGGCAGAGCTCCTGCCAGGTTTCGCTAAAAAAAAGTATTGCACTGCCTTCCAGGAATTGATGTTCAAATTGTGTGGTCATAACCCATATTATGATGAAACCATGTTTGTTGGGCATTTTCTGCGAGGACTGAAACAGGAAATTCTGCTGGCTGTAGCATCACAGTTACACTGTGGACAGAGCCATTCGGTTTGCTCATGTGCAAGAGGATTTGGCTTCACAATCAAAACTGTGGGTAGCCAAAGCAGCACTTGGTAATAAGGTGGATGCAACTCGCACTGGAGCTAAAGTTGGTGGAGGAGAATTGTGGAAAGAGCGACAACTCAAGGAATATCGGCACTCGAATGGCCTGTGCTACAGATGTGGGGACAAATATGACCCATCTCATGTCTGTGCAACTAAAACCAATGCTACAATTCATGCCCTGACTATAGAAGAATATGCGGCTCAATTATCCCCAGAGGTGTTGGAACTGCTAGAACTACAAGACATTGCGGAAGCCCAACAACTGTCACTGTCCTTGAATGCATTGTCAGGCACAACCGATGGCAATACGGTCAGGATTCGAGCACTAGTTCAGAACCAAGTGATGTTGTTGTTGGTAGATACTGGAAGCAGTCACAGTTTTGTTAGCTCTGCTTTTGTAGACAGGGTCAAATGCACTACCACTCAGATACCTACAGTTTTAGTCAGAGTCGCTAACAATGAGCTGATGCATTGTGATACGATGGTCAAGAACATGACATGGTGGACGCAGGGAGAAACTTTTGAACATGATATGAGGGTGCTACCTCTGAGTGCTTATGATGCAATCCTGGGCATCGACTGGTTGGCTCAACAAGGTGACATGTACTATAATTGGCAGAAGAAAACCATGAAATTCATGCACAAGGGAAATGAAGTGGTAATACAAGGAGTCCGACCAGTGGAACTGCAGACAGTTCGAGAAGTACCTATTGACAAGGTGATGAAATGGAGCAAAGCCAATGATGTCTAGGCAGTGGCGTGGCTAGAAACAAGTGAGCAAGGGCAAGCAACAACAATTCCTGAAGGGATTCAGCAAGTTCTAACTGAATTTGTTGCTGTGTTTGATGAACCTCATGGTTTACCACCTGAACGAGCTTATGATCATGCAATAAACCTCACTCCAGGAGCTGCACCAATCAATGCAAGACCATATCGCTACTCTCCTTTGCATAAGAACGAGATATAGCGTCAGGTGGCTGACATGTTGGAAGCTGGAGTAATTGTTCACTCAATGAGTCTGTTTGCATCGCCAGTCCAGTTGGTGCTTAAGAAAGACGGCTCGTGGCATTTCTGTATTGATTATCGCCGTCTGAATGAGCTGACAATCCACAATACATTCCCAATGCCGGTGATTGACGAGTTCCTTGATGAACTAGCAGGCTCCAAGTTCTTTTCAAAGCTCAATTTGCGTGTCAGCTATCACCAAATAATAATGCGGCCTGAAGATGAAGAAAAGGCGGCCTTCAAAACACATCAGGGCCACTACCATTTCAGAGTGATGCCATTTGGTTTGTCAAATGCTCCGGCCACATTTCAATGTGTTATGAACGAAGTTCTTAAGCCCTGTTTGCGGAAATTTGCCCTGGTTTTCATGGACGACATTCTAGTTTATATTGCTTTATTTGAAGAACATATCCAACATCTTCGCCAAGTGCTCAAGCTACTGAAAGAACACCAGCTCTTTGTGAAAATCTCGAAGTGTTCTTTTGCACAAGCCCAACTAGAGTATTTGGGACACATTGTCTCCAGTGAAGGGGTGGCCACCGACCCCAGCAAGACAACAGCAATGCTGGCGTGGCCCAGACCTATGACATTCACAGAACTAAGGGGGTTTCTCGGATTCACTGGATACTACCGCAAGTTTGTGCGTTTCTATGGAATTATTGCCAAAGCACTCTACAACCTATTGAAGAAGAAGGTGTTTGAGTGGAATGATGAAGCAGAGAAAGCATTCCTTGCTTTAAAAGATGCAATGGCATCCACACATGTTTTACAATTGCCAGATTTCAACAAACAATTTGTTTTGGAAACAGTTGCATGTGATAGTGGAGTTGGTGCAGTGTTGATGCAAGACAGCAAACCTATTGCGTTTCTGAGTAAAGCCTTGAGTCCTCAACACAGAGCCTTATCGATATATGAAAAGGAATTTTTGGCATTGATTATGGCAGTGGAACGCTGGAGGCAATATCTGTAGAGAGGGACTTTCATCATTCGCACTGATCACCAGAGTCTCACATTTCTGGATGATGAAATCTTGCATTCTCCTCTGCAGCGAAAAGCTATGACACGGTTGATGGGTCTCGAGTTTAAAATTGTGTACAAGAAAGGGTTAGAAAACACCGCAGCTGATTCTTTATCCAGAGTGGCACATGTGCTGGATTTGCAGGTTATTTCAGTTGCTCAGCCGACATGGATTCAAGAAGTAGTCAATAAGTATACCAATGATGTTGATGCTCAAAACAAACTGCAGGCGTTGGCAGTTAGTAGCCCTGATGAAGATGGCTATGAATTGTGCAATGGCCTGATTCAATACAAAGGGAAGATTCGGGTGGGTGACAATTCTGCCTTATAGACTAAACTCATCAGCGCTTTTCATTGCAGTGCGATTGGTGGGCACTCTGGCATTTTACCAACTTATCAAAAGGTGAAGAAGCGCTTTGCGTGGACATGGCTAAAAGCTGTTGTGATAAGTTTTGTGAAGCAGTGCAGCACCTACCAGCATGCTAAACATGATCTCACCAGTCCTGCGGGTTTACTACAACCACTTCCCATACCGAAAGGAATTTGGCAAGAGCTATCTATGGATTTTATCGAAAGCCTACCGCTCTTTTATGGTGCAAATGTGATTATGGTAGTAGTGGACAGACTTTCCAAATATGCTCACTTTGTGCCTTTGAAACATCCTTTCACCGCAGCCACGGTAGCAGAGGCCTTTTTGGATTCAGTGGTGAAATTGCACAGTGTGCCCTTTGCAATTGTGTCTGACAGGGATAAGATATTCACAAGCCAACTGTGGAAGGAACTGTTCAAAACTTTGGGAACCAAATTGCATTTTTCTACAGCCTATCATCCTCAGACAGATGGCCAGACCGAGAGAGTCAATCAATGCCTGGAAATGTTCCTTCGCTGTGTAGTTCATGAGGATCCGAAGAAGTGGCGGAAATGGTTACCTCTGGCTGAACTGTGGTATAATTCAACATTTCACTCAGCTATTGGATGCTCTCCCTTCAAAGCAGTCTATGGTGCAGAGCCCAATTTCACTGATGTTTCTTTTCCTAAAGATGACATTCAGTCGAACGCATCCTCACTGTTACAAGCAAGGCAAGCTCAGTTGGAACATCTCAAAGTTCACCTTACTGCAGCTCAAAACAGAATGAAGATGTAGGCCGACAGACACCGCACTGAACGTAGCTTTCAGGTGGGTGAGCAAGTTCTTCTTAAGCTGCCGCCATATGTGCAATCTTCGTTGGTGAACCGCCCATGTCCCAAATTGGTGTTCAAATTTTTTGGACCTTTCAAAGTGGAAGAGAAGATTGGGGAGGTTGCTCACAAACTGGAGCTCCCAGCACATAGTGTGATTCACCTGGTGTTTCTGAAAGGGCATCTCCTTTGCCTATGGTTTTGGTGTTTGTTAACAACACAATTAGTTAGTCCAATATATCTGTTGATTTGTGCAGAAATTAGTAGGTAAAAGATCGCGGTTGAATTCTACTCGCAACAGGCTGTGTGGGAAGGTTTTTCCCAGGCAGCGGTAGTACCGCTGCACAGCTCCTCTGTGCTGCGCTACGCACAAGGGCGCAGCTACCGCTGCGGTACCGCCAGTGGTACCGCCGATTTCCGGCGTCTGTTGGTACCAGCGGTACCTCAAGCGGTACCCAGCGGTAGTACCGCTCCTTGGCGGTAGTACCGGCCCTCCTGGCGGTAGTACCGCCACGTGCTTTTCGCAGCACATCTGAGCTGTGGCGAAGGACCACTACCGCCCGCGGTACCGCTCGGGGTACCGCCGCTTTTGTGCTTCTGTGGGTACCAGCGGTACCGGGCGGTGGTACCGCCAGGTCCAGCGGTGGTACCGCCAGGGACAGCGGTAGTACCGCTAGAAGGTCAACGGCTCGACGCGAAGCTGGCGATGCGCTCTACACGTAGCGGTAGTACCGCCCCTGCTGGCGGTAGTACCGCTGCGGGAATCTGGCTGCCAACGGCCAGATTTGGGAGAGAGGCTATTTAAAGAGGTCTTCTTCCCCATTGAAGACCAAGCTTCACACTCTCTCTCACCTCCATTAATGCAAGCTTCCTCCTCCTAGATCTCCCTACCCAACCACTCAATCAAGCTCAAAGTTGGGGAATCGAAGGAGGAGACCAAGATCTACATCTTCACCAAGCCGATTTACTTTTCCCCCTCATTCACTTGAGGGACCCTTTGCTAGGATTTCCATTGGGAAAACCTAGCCTCATATTGTACTCACTTGTTGTCTTTGTGACAGATTTGTAGCTGTTCGGGAGCCCCCAATCCTCATGTGGGTTGTGCACCGGATCGTTGTTGTAAGGGCTCTGGATTCCGCCTTGAAGGATTCCGATAGTGGAAGGTGAACCAAACCTTTGTGGTGCGGTTCATCGGAGAAGAGGGTGCACCCGCCTTTGTGGCGGTTGAGTTTTGACCTTTGTGGTAGCTCACACCTCTCCAACAAGACGTACTCCCCTAAAAAGGAGGAACTCGGGATTACATCCGTGTCTCCGCGTGCTTTCACTTTCGGTTACTTCTATCCTTGTTTATTGTCTTTACTTCGTGTATCTTGTTTAGTTGCTCGCTTGTCATATAGGTAAATTCACCGTAGTTGCATATCTAGAGAATTTACCTTTTGTGTCAAGCCTAATTTGAAAAAGTACTAAAATTGAAGTAGCACCTATTCACCCCCCCTCTAGGTGTCATACCGATCCTTTCAATTGGTATCAGAGCTAGGCTCTCTTGTTTTGGGCTTAACCGCCTAAGAGAAGTATGACACAAAGTGAGGATGAGGCCGATCTTGCCAAGGCCAAAGAGACCATGGCATCCATGGCCGATATCAAAAAGTTGGAAACAACATTGACATCGTCCATGAATGACATGAATGTCAAATTTGATGAGTTGCGTGACATGCTCATGAAATTCACAAATGCCAAGGTTTCGGAACTCATCCCACTAGAGGGTATCTCTAACTCCGATGAAGGTGATACCGAGGAGGGTAAAGGGAAAAATAAGAAGGGGGTGGAATCCACCTCCGGATCTAAACCATCTCCTCCACCTTCTACCAAGCATGAAGATGGGAAGGAAGAGTACCATGCCGTTCCGGGATGGTACCCTATCGACCCACCTATCACCACCCGCTTAAACCCCATTGGTCCTCCACCTAAGCTTAATGCATTAGCTTTTGCTAGTTGGCAACGCTCAATGAAATCTCATATTAACAGTGCCTCTATCGAGCTTTGGAGGATCATTGAAGATGGTTACAAGGTTGCGGATCCAAGCAATGTGACAAGAAGAGAGTTTGCCGAAAAGCAACTCAATGCCTCCGCACTCCATATGATTGAACTTTCATTGAGTGAAAATGACAAGCATTATGTTCTCAATGCCACCACCGCCAAAGAAGCTTGGAATTGTCTTGAGGTTGCATTTCTTGGGAATGAAAGCATGAAGAGAAACATATATGATTCTTTGAGCAATGATGCCGAAGGCTTCTACATGTTTGACAATGAGAATCATGAAGACATGTATGGAAGACTCAAGACTCTTGCAAAGGCCTTCTTTGATGTGGGGGCAACCTATGTGGATGATGCTTGGGTCAAGAGGAAGTATGTGAATGCTCTCTTGCCTTTCGAGCCCATCGAGTTGAAGTCCATTCAAGGAAGACACAACTACAACGAAATGACATCCAATGAAGTTATGCAAGAAGTGCAAGCCTCCAAGGTTGCCACCAAGAATGCCGAAGATAACCGTGCTAGGGCCATGGGAATGAAGCAAGGTCCCTCTCTTGCTTTGAAGGCCAAGGTTGTGTGCCTTGATGAACATGATGAAGTTGAAGCATGCCCGAACAACCTTCCTCCCGATGAACTTGAACCGGCCCTCCATGGTCACATAGCTCTTGCAACAAGGACATTTTGGAATGACCCGGCCAAGGCAAAGGCTCAACTTGATCGAACAAACAATCCAAGTGGGAAGGAGTTTGCTAATAGGATAAAGACTTGCTACAATTGTCATAACAAGCATCACTTCATCAAGGATTGTCCTTATGAGAATAGAGAGCAAAACGGTGGAAGGCTTGTCCTCAAGGGCGAATCAAACATGATACAAAAGAAGCCTTTTGTCAAGAGGAAGCCATTCTTCAAGAAAGCACCAAGAATTGTGTTGATGACTCAAGAAGAGTATCCTTCCGAGGATTCCGAAGAAGAAGAAGAACCCACTCGTGAGGTGGCCGCTTTGGCCATTGTATCAACTCCACCTCCTTCTCTCTTCGAATCCCCCAATGAGAACCTCTCCATCAACACCGCTCGTTGCCTCATGGCTCCGTCACCGAGGTATCATCTTCTACTCCCAAGACTATGCATGAAATAGATGATAAAACTAGTCTTGTGATTAAGAAAGAACTTGTTGCTTCCGATACTATTATGGCTAACTTGCAAGGTGAAGCTAAGGCTTATGTTGAGTCTCTCTTGAGACAACTTGATGCGGCCGAAGAAATCCTTGATGACAAGGGAAAAATTGAGAGAGAGGATTCTCTCACCATAGCATCCTTGAATGCTTCCATAGAATCCTTGAATGCTTCTCTTGAAGAAGAGAGTGAATATAGAACCTCTCTTGAGGAAAGAATTGAGTCTCTTGATGATAAAAATGATGAAATAATTGCTAAAATCATTAAGGATAGAGATCATGTCTTTGCTAAATATAAAGTGGTTAAAAAGGAGAAAGCCGAGTTTGTGGTTGCTAATGCTAGACTCCTTGAGGATGTGGAGAAACTTAACAAGGCTCATAAGGCCTTGGAAAGTACCCACTCTCTTCTAGTCAAGTCTCATGAGCAACTTCAAACTCAACTTTCCAAATCTAACTCACCTAGCACCTCTACTCCCTCTTGTGATCATGCAAATGTTATTGAGGAAAATGCTAGGTTGAAGGTTGAGCTTGCCAAGGCCACTAGTGCCAAGACCTCATTCCTAAAGGTAATGAAAAGGTGGTTGCTCAAATTTTTGAGCAAAAGCCACACAAAGGGAAGGAGGGCCTCGGTTATGTGGCCAAGGCAAAGAAGAAGAAGAGCAACACCAATGCCAAGCCCGCACAAGCCAAGACTCCCATTGCGGATGGTAATGCCACTAGGGGCAAGACCACTCGTAGTGACTTTGCGGGGCATAACAATCCCAACTACTTTCTTTATGTTGATTACTATGGGGATGTTTATGCAAAATATGTTGGTCCTTATGATGGTTACATTGCTTACTCTATTTGGGTTCCTAAGACCCTTGTTGCTAACAAAAGAGGACCCATTGAGAAATGGGTACCTAAAACCAAGCAATGATTTCTTGTAGGACTATGCTTCCGGTGGGTCTAAATGGGTGGTTGATAGTGGATGCACTAGTCATATGACCGGAAGCAAAGAGATCATGACGGAGTTGGGACCAAATATAAATCAAGCATCCGTCTCCTATGGTGATAAATCAAAAGCGGAGGTAACGGGTCTCGGCAAGGTGGTAGTTGCAAAGGATATCACCCTTGTAAATGTCATGCTTGTCGAGTCCCTCGGTTACAATCTTATGTCCGTTCGTGCACTTAATAAGATGAATTTTGATGTCCATTTTACTATTGATATGGTGGTACTCTTGAGGAGCAAGACTCTAAAGGTCATGTTCGTTGGGTATGTTGAAAATGAGTTGTTCGTGGTGGACTTTTCGGGGTCTACCAACACTCAAGCAATATGCCTATTCGGAAAGGCCGACGTGGGATGGTTGTGGCATCGCCGCTTGTCCCATGTCAACATGAGAACTTTGCAAAGTCTTCACAAGGGTGGCCACATTCTTGGACTAAAAGACAATGTTTCTTTTTCTAGAGATCGTCTTTGTAGGGCTTGTGTTGAAGGAAAGATGCATGATTCTCCCCATCCAAGCAAGACCATCATTTCATCAAAGAGGATATTGGAACTTCTTCATGTTGATCTCTTTGGTGCCGTGCCTCAACCTAGTCTTGGTGGGAAGAAATATTGTTTGGTGATTGTTGATGACTATTCAAGATTTACTTGGGTTTATTTCTTCAAGACGAAGGATGAGACCCAACAAGCCGTCATCGACTTTTCCAATATTGTTCAACGCCAATACAATGTCCCTATTGGTCATTAGGAGTGATAATGGCTCCGAGTTCAAGAACTACACCTTAAATGAGTTTCTTAGTGAAGAGGGGATTCGTCATCAATATTCCGCTGCATATACCCCTCAACAAAATGGTGTAGCCGAAAGGAAGAACCGGACTCTCATGGATATGGCAAGGTCTATGTTGGCGGAGTTTAAGTCTCCACTATTCTTATGGGCCGAGGCTATCTCCACGGCGTGTCACTCATCTAACCGGCTATTCTTTCGAGTTGGCAAGAAGTTTACATCTTATGAGATGCTCACCGGCAACAAGCCCAATGTCTCCTACTACCGAGTATTTGGTTGTAAGTGTTTCTATAAGAACAAAAGTGTTCGTTTGTCTAAATTTGAATCTAAAGCTTTAGAGGGTGTTTTTGTTGGGTACGGTGCCGAATCTCACACCTATAGAGTCTATGACAAGACCGTTGGGAAAGTCATAGAATCTTGTGATGTGAGGTTCGATGAGAATGACGGCTCCCAAGTGGCGCAATTTCATGTTTGTGATGTAGATAATGAAGAGCCTCAAGATGCTATAAGAAGAATGGGCATTGGTTTCCATCGCCCCGTTGAGATTCATTACGAGTCTCCTCAAGCAAGTCCAAGCTCCATTCAAGTGGAGGCCTCTTCATCACAAGTTGAAACGGCGCCTATCATGGAAGCAAATGATGCACCACCCAAGAACAAGTTCAAGACCCTCCTCATGTTGACCAAGTTGCTATGCAAGAACCAAGTTCTCCTATTGTTGATGCTAGCCAAGGTCATGACCAAGATCAACCCTCTCCTTCATTGTTGAAGATGTGCTTCAAGATGATCAAGGTCAACATTCCGGTCAAGACGGGGACTCAAATGATCAAGATGATCAAGAGATACCTCCAAGATGCAATAGAGATATCGAAGCCCGTCGTAAAGCAAGAATTGTAAAGAGACTTTGAATTAAAGGCTCACCATCTAGAAACATCATTGGTGACCACAAGAAGGGTGTTACCACAAGAAGGCAATTGGCAAACTTTAGTGAACATCAAGCTCATATTTCCATGGTGGAACCAAAGAAAGTGTTTGAAGCTCTTGAAGATCCGGATTGGTTAGAAGCTATGCATGATGAACTCAATAACTTCAAGCGCAATAAAGTGTGGAATCTAGTTGAGAAGCCAAAAGATTGCCGCAATGTTATAGGCACAAAGTGGATTTCAAGAACAAGCAAGATGAGCATGGAATGGTTGTGAGGAACAAGGCAAGATTGGTTGCACAAGGGTACTCTCAAGTTGAAGGCATTGATTTTGGAGAGACTTATGCACCCGTGGCTCGCCTTGAGTCCATCCGTATCCTTCTTGCATATGCATCACATCATAACTTTAAATTGCAACAAATGGATGTGAAAAGTGCTTTCTTAATGGTCCTTTAAAGGAGTTGGTATATGTTAAGCAACCACCGGGTTTCGAGGACCCTAAATTCCCTAACCATGTCTACAAGCTTGATAAGGCGCTCTATGGTCTCAAACAAGCACCTCGTGCTTGGTATGAGCACCTAAGAGAGCTATTGCTAGACCGTGGATTTGAATTGGGGCAAATCGATCCCACTCTTTTACCAAGAGGGTTAAAGGGGAGCTTTTCATATGCCAACTTTATGTTGATGATATTATATTTGGCTCATCTAACAAAGCTTTCAATGATGAATTTTCAAAGCTTATGACCGATAGGTTCGAGATGTCTATGATGGGCGATTGAAGTTCTTTCTCGGTTTTGAGATCAAGCAATTGAATGAAGGGACTTTCATCTCTCAAACCAAATATACCCAAGACATGCTCAAGAGGTTCAAATGCACAATGCTAAGGGCAAGCGGTTTCCCATGGACACCAAATGCCATCTTGAACTTAACCCCGACGGTATCGATGTTTGCCAAAAACTTTATCGCTCTATGATTGGTTCTTTGCTTTATCTTTGTGCATCTAGACCCGATATTGTGTTGAGTGTAGGGGTGTGTGCAAGGTATCAAGCCGCTCCTAAAGAAAGCCACATGGTGGCGGTCAATAGAATCTTCGATATTTGGTTGATACCCCAAGGTTTGGTTTGTGGTACCCAAAGGGCACTAATTTCTCTCTTGCCGGGTACACGGATTCGGATTGGGCCGGTTGCAAGGATGATAGGAAATCAACTTCCGGGGCATGCCAATTTCTTGGTAGGCCTTGGTGAGTTGGTCTTCTAAGAAGCAAAATTGTATATCTCTATCTTCCGCCGAAGCCGAGTATGTGGCGGCCGCAAGTGCATGCACTCAATTGTTATGGATGAGGCAAACTTTAAAGGAATACGGTGTCAATTGTGACAAAGTGCCTCTTTTATGTGACAATGAAAGTGCTATCAAGATTGGCCACAATCCGGTGCAACACTCAAGAACGAAGCATATTGAGATTCGTCATCATTTTATTCGGGATCATATTGCTCGTGGTGATATTGAGCTTGGCTATATTCCAACCAAAGATCAACTTGCCGACATTTTCACGAAGCCACTTGATGAAGCAAGATTCACCTTCTTGAGGCATGAGCTAAATATCGTGGATTCTAGGAGCTTGACTTGACCATCTTGCATACACACCTATATTTTGACTATCTATTTGGTTTAGGTGTAGGCATGGAAATAGGGGGAGTGCGGTCCTAATCCATTGGACTATCCCTCCCCCCATTATGCCAATATTAAGAACTCATTTGTCTCTCTATATTCGTTCAATGAATTTTGAGCTTAAAATGACGAGTTGTGGCCGTGAACCCAAGATATATCTTCGCGGTGTCACACCACACACTCATACATGGTGGCCTTGGCCACCGCCCTCCTCCCTATGAGGAGTTGATCTTATTTGGTTTTATTTTGGGTTCCTAGTCTTTGAGTTTTAGGAAGAGTGCTCAAGTTTGGCCCTTCATATTTGATTCTTGCAAATTTGGGCATACTCTTCTTCCCCAGTTACTTGCTCTATCCTAAGCCACTTCTCATATCCCTTAAGCCATGTCTCTCTAAAATGCACTTTGTTCGTGTTCCTAGCTTTGTGGATGGTCGAAACCGGCGGTAAAAACGGGTTCGGGGCTCTTTTTGAGCCCTAACTGTTTTTTCCCCAGGCGCCGGTACTACCGGGCCCTCTGGCGGTACTACCGCTGCGCGTGTTTTTGCAAAACACTGCGCAGCGCGGTACCGCCCGAGCGCCCGCTCAGTATCGGGGGCCGGTACTACCGCTGGAGCGAGCGGTAGTACCGCCACGGGGTTCTGAGCGGATAAGGGCACGGGAGAGCAGTTTTTTGGAGAGTTCCTCATTTGCTCTCTCTCTCCCCGTTCCACTCACTGATCCCACCGCCGCCGGCCATCTTCTTCGCCGGGAAGCAGCCCTCCGGCCACGGGAGCTCGTGCTCCTCCACCCGGACGGCTCCTGCTCTTCTCCCTCTCCTCGATCCTCTGCCATGAGTTCCGGTACGCCCTTTCCCTCTCTCTCATCTAGTTGATGGATGAAGATGAAATTCGTGGCTATCTTTTGTGAATTCGTGGTAGATTGAGTTGGTAGAAGTGTAGCACATGTGGATCTTGAACCTTGTGTAGAATTTTACTGGAAATTTTTGGCTAGATTTAAAGTTCTTCATCTAGATTTTGAGGAGTAACCCTAGGTAATTTTAGGGCTTCCTCTTGAAGCCATCCTATTACCTTGTTGTTACATCTTGTCACCTAGATGTAGCACTCCAATTCTAGCATAATTTCCTCTAAATCTTGTACCATGTGTTCCTTTCCCACATTTCATGAACTTTGTGCATTCTTACCTATATGCTTGCCCCTCCTTATGCTCTTCACAGGTAGTCAGCCTCGTGCTGCTCGTACCAAGGCTGCTGGGAACAAGAAACAGCGCACAGACACAAGTGAAGATGAAGTTAGAGATGAGATTGATGGGGTTCCTGTCACCCGTCGGAAGTTTCCTCCTCAAGTGAAGCCCAAAGCTGCAGCTCGCCCCAAGTCTGCAAGTGACATGCCTGATCAAGATTTCATTGCCAAGAGGGTGCAAGACTGCTATGTCATTGAGAGGATGGAGCAAATTCCATCCGTTCGGGGCAACAATCCCTATTTCCATAACAAGTTTCAAGAACAGATTTACAATGAGATTCTCCTGAAGAAGCCCAAGGACAACTATGTGGAGCAGCATCATATCAACATGGCACACATGAAAGCCCATCCTGAATATTTTGGAGAGGCTCTTGCTATATGTGAGGAGTTTGGACTCTTGCCTATGATGGAGTTGGAGCAGGATTTTGATGAGAAGCTAGTTGCCCAATTCCTTGCCACTGTCCACATGGGAAATGAAACTAAGCGTCGCATTGTATGGATGACTAAGGACCAAAAGTTTGAAGTGCTTTGGGAAGAGGTTGCTGCCATGTTTGAGTATGAGGAGTTTGGTCCCTTTGAGCCCGATGATTTTGAAGAAACCCATTTCCGTGTTCACTTTCCGGGGGTCGAAGCCAAGGATGTATCGCAGCTCCTCCCTCTTTATGATCCCGACAGTGCTGTCAAGTGGAAGGTTGGCAAATCCAAGGGCCTCTTTCCCACATGGGACATCATGCACCGGATTTATGAAACCATCAACCCCAAGGTTGGCAACATCGATGAAATTCATGCCTATCTTAAGAATCTCTTGCTTCTCACCAAGGACATGCAAGGCAAGGGGAAGCAATTGGATGTTATGGACTATATCTGGAATGAGTTGTGGCACGTCATTAGCAAGAGGAAGAACATTGCTTTTGCTCCTCTCATCATGCGCATCATCGTGTGGAAGTGGCTTGAGAACAACTCCATTGAAGACCTTGGCGATACGGAACAATGGATTCCCCACAAAAGCAAGAAGCTCCTCATCAAGTCTCACCCCAAGAAGACAAGCAAGGAAGTGGTTGACGAGGCTGGTCCCTCTAAAGTTGGACCCATGAAATGGATGGCTCTTCAAATGAAGAAGATCTTCAAAGTGTCCAAGAAAGTGGAGAGGTTCCAATATGACACATATGAAGAGAAGATGAAGGCTCGTCAGGCTGAGGTTGCTCTCCGTCGTGCTCAAGGAGAAGATGTGCAGTCCGGTTCGGAGAAGAATATCAAGACTTGGGATGAATGGCAAGCTCGTGACAGCGAAGGGAATGTCATCACTTGGTCTGACTATGAAAAGATGACGCCACCTCTCAGCCGCCTCCAGCTGGTTTCGAGTAGCCGTGGGGACGTAGCATCGGTCTCTTCCCTTTTTGGTGTCTCGATGCCAAAGGGGGAGAGATATCTAGTAGGACTTTGCGGGGGTTTGCGAGGGATGTGTCACAAGCTCGTTTTTCTCTCGTGGTTTGTCTATTGCTTGTGAACACTCTTTATTTTCAGTTCTTGGAACCCTCTATCCATATGGTGTAAGACATGTGAACTCTCTTTTTTATGTCTCTTTGTTCATGTCGTTAATTTGTGCAAGCCTTTCTTTATATATATCTTTATGCTTGCATGGTTTGTAAAATCTAGGGGGAGTGTTGATCCTAGATTATGTGCACTTGTGTATTCAAAGACATTTCGAGTATTGCACATGTCTAGGGGGAGCTCCGTCGAAATTTTACTAGCCTATTGCGTTGTAACTACTTGTGTTGTCATCAAACACCAAAAAGGGGGAGATTGAAAGGGCATCTCCTTTGCCTATGGTTTTGGTGTTTGTTAACAACACAATTAGTTAGTCTAATATATCTGTTGATCTGTGCAGAAATTAGTAGGTAAAAGATCGCGGTTGAATTCTACTCGCAACAGGCTGTGTGGGAAGGTTTTTCCCAGGCAGCGGTAGTACCGCTGGCTCCAGCGGTAGTACCGCTGCACACTCCTCTGTGCTGCGCTACGCACAAGGGCGCAGCTACCGCTGCGGTACCGCCAGTGGTACCGCCGATTTCCGGCGTCTGTTGGTACCAGCGGTACCTCCAGCGGTAGTACCGCTCCTTGGCGGTAGTACCGGCCCTCCTGGCGGTAGTACCGCCACGTGCTTTTCGCAGCACATCTGAGCTGTGGCGAAGGACCACTACCGCCCGCGGTACCGCTCGGGGTACCGCCGCTTTTGTGCTTCTGTGGGTACCAGCGGTACCGGGCGGTGGTACCGCCAGGTCCAGCGGTGGTACCGCCAGGGCCAGCGGTAGTACCGCTAGAAGGTCAACGGCTCGACGCGAAGCTGGCGATGCGCTCTACACGTAGCGGTAGTACCGCCCCTGCTGGCGGTAGTACCGCTGCGGGAATCTGGCTGCCAACGGCCAGATTTGGGAGAGAGGCTATTTAAAGAGGTCTTCTTCCCCATTGAAGACCAAGCTTCACACTCTCTCTCACCTCCATTAATGCAAGCTTCCTCCTCCTAGATCTCCCTACCCAACCACTCAATCAAGCTCAAAGTTGGGGAATCGAAGGAGGAGACCAAGATCTACATCTTCACCAAGCCGATTTACTTTTCCCCCTCATTCACTTGAGGGACCCTTTGCTAGGATTTCCATTGGGAAAACCTAGCCTCATATTGTACTCACTTGTTGTCTTTGTGACAGATTTGTAGCTGTTCGGGAGCCCCCAATCCTCTTGTGGGTTGTGCCCCGGATCGTTGTTGTAAGGGCTCCGGATTCCGCCTTGAAGGATTCCGATAGTGGAAGGTGAACCAAACCTTTGTGGTGCGGTTCATCGGAGAAGAGGGTGCACCCGCCTTTGTGGCGGTTGAGTTTTGACCTTTGTGGTAGCTCACACCTCTCCAACGAGACGTACTCCCCTAAAAAGGAGGAACTCGGGATTACATCCGTGTCTCCGCGTGCTTTCACTTTCGGTTACTTCTATCCTTGTTTATTGTCTTTACTTCGTGTATCTTGTTTAGTTGCTCGCTTGTCATATAGGTAAATTCACCGTAGTTGCATATCTAGAGAATTTACCTTTTGTGTCAAGCCTAATTTGAAAAAAGTACTAAAATTGAAGTAGCACCTATTCACCCCCCCCCCCTCTAGGTGTCATACCGATCCTTTCAGTTTCACATTCCTGCGTTGGATACTCCAGACTTCACTCATGTGTTCTCTGAATTGCCTCACATTCCTGCGTTGGATACTGCTGACACTACACGGGAGAGCATTCTTGATCGATGACTGGTGAAGAAGGGAAATGCAGCTGTACCGCAAGTGTTGATCAAGTGGACAGGGATTCCAGCTACTTCAGCAACCTGGGAAGATTTCCATGTCTGTCAAGCAAGGTTTCCTGATGGCCAGTGTTTGGGGTCAAGCACAATCTCCAGGGGAAGATGTCATAGCTGGTGCTGCTCATGAAGTGGACGATCAACCGTAGAATAGTCAAGTGCCAAGCGGGCTGCTGCGTTAGCGGTAAAGTGGGACCTCGGGCCCACGTGTAAGCTTGAACCTATATGTAGCTAAGATCTGAGCCGGGAGAAAGGCATGTTATGAATGAACCCAAAACTATTCTACTGAATCTTTCCTCCTCCGGTTCTCTCTTGCATTTGGATCTTTCTTTTCTCTGTATCATGTCTAGTTCTTCTTCCTCTGCAAGTCAGGATTCGATCGAGAGCTCACGCCGTGATCCCTTCGCAGGCAAGGGGCAGTTACACTTATACCATAGTAAAACATAAGCCAAAAGCCAAGTAAAGAGCCTAACCAAACACCCTCTGAGGCATCAAATGGACTGAACGTCGCTAGTTGCGCGGGTGCTTTCTGGATGGCCTGGCCCATCTTCAAATCAACAATCCAGAACCCTACGGCGGCCTAGCGGAACTGCGGAAGTGCTAAACCCAGCGAGGCCGAACGACACTTTACTGAATTTGAACTCTCAAATTGCAATGGAGACCACGTACGCCAGTATGGAATGTTCAGAAACAGACACGCTACAAGAACATGTCAAGGCTGCGACATCACAAACAACGCAAGAGGCTCCATATTTTATTCGATAATACGGTAACAACGCACATCACGATCCTATTTCACCCACACAATTCCAACTTCCAAGCATGCATCCTAGCTCACTTCGCTGGCGAAGTGGCGAACATATCAGTTCCCCTTGACGATTGTCACAGGGCACGACGCGTGCGCCAACACGTAGTTCGTCACGCTGCCCAGAAGGATCCTGCAGTGTTGTCAGGCAAGAAAGTAGTCAGCAAAATGTGAATGAGCCTAAATTTTGAGTGGCATATTGAACATGATCAAATTTCTGATTTCTCGACACAATGTACATACACATTTGCAGGTTACAGGAATGGAGTGTGAGTTTGTTCTGATTTCTGTTTTGTAGATGATCTGTTCGTGCACAAATAATGCTCTTGTACCCAACATTACAGTTTAAGACGCAGCGGCCGATCAAGAGAGTCTATACATCACCGACTTGGTATAATAAGCAGGATAGTTTTGATATTTCATTACTAATGTGAAATAAGTTGACATTTTCCTTCTATACAAAACTCAAGTTATATTATATATTTATAAACGATATTGCTATGACATATGGACGTGGACACTCATCTTATCAAGAGAACTCTAAACGAACTAGTCAAAATATGCAACCGATGTCATATATATCCTGAACTTAAAACAAGGTCACGGTCTAGTACTCTAGTAGTTATACTTTCTCTATTCTGAATCTTTCTTCGCGATCACATATTTATGCTGGATCTTGGATAAGTAGTAGTTGCCAACCAACTCTATGTACATCATTCTATTGACTAAACTGTTATAGGAGCAATTTAATATTCAGCACTATTCTGAATCTTTCTTCGCGATCACATCTACTACTCAAGAAATGCCTCATGCGTCTAATATTATAGAGAGTGTTTTCCGTTATATTAACCCTTAATTTATACCGACACCCCAACGACGTGAAGGTTGCTTATCTGAACAAGAAACCTGTACTTTATACAGGTAGCAATTTCGTGCTGTAGGAGACTATGAGCAAGGATTGCAAGTGTATGAATTCGACGTCAGAAGCAACATTGCAACAGCGTTTGTGTATACCTCTGGATGGTGCCGAGGCCGCGGCTGCCCATGACGATGCTGTCGATCCTCTGCTCCTCCACCGCGTCGCAGAGCTTCTCCCTGGCGTCGCCCCAGTATATCTTGGTCACCACCTTGAGCTGATAATAATCAGGTAGTAGTACAAAACAACAACTAGCCAGTCAGTCCCGTCCCGTGATCGATCGATAGCAAAAGAGGATCGAGAAGCCTCTTAGGCATACCTCGAGCTGGCGCGTGGCGGTGTCGAGCATGTCGAGCACCTCGGCGTCGCAGTGCACGCCGTATTTCTGCATCGTCGCCGGCTCCCGGAACTCCGACAGAGGGATCAGCGCTGCGGAATGAACACATTGCACATCAATTAGTTTCCAGAGACTGCAGGGAAGCAAAATCGGGAGCTCGATCTGTGAGTTAGGAGGTGTTTGGGAGTGTGTGCTTACGGGATCCGGACTTGGCCCAGAGGGCGGCGCGCTTGGCCTCGTCCCCGCCGGGGTGCAGGACGTAGAGGACGACGACGGTGTCGCCCCGGCGGAGCAGGTTCTTGATGGCCCAGTCCAGCGCCTTCTTGCTGCTCGCCGAGGTGTCCATCGCCACCCCGATCCTCCGCTCCCCGTCTGCTTCCGCGCTGCTGCCGGCCATCGATCGCGCTGCCTGCCTCCTCCCGCGATCCGATCAAACCCTCGTTTTCCTCACTCAGATACGGTGCTACTTGCTCACGCGATGCGAGGCAGTGAGTGTTGTTGTACTTGTGGACAAGCTAGAAAGATCGAGGCGTAGTACTTATTGACGAAGGATTGGTCCTGGGGTCGGGTGGTGGGTTGGAAGACCGCGGCGCGCGGCACGTCACCATGTGCGGCGCTTCGGCTTGGTTTGGCGTGATCGCTGACCGGAAGAAGGTGGCGAGGCCTGGGGAGGCGTGCACTCCGGCGGTTGATGCCTCGTGCACTCGAATCTTTGCACGTACCGTGTCCGCCTCCGCCAGACCGCCACGGCATGGTTGAGATCGGAGTGAAAAACCGTGGACGACTTCAGCATTGACTCGGCGGCCACGCTCCTATCACGCGGTCACGCCGACGATGAAAGCGCGCCTCGGTTTACATTTTACAGAGGTTTCCCCTTCTCTATGCTGCTACGCGCGAAACGGTTGAGACGGGTTGAGTTTGCGTGTACGGGAACAGTTTCTTGCCCGGATCTGCTGCATGGGATCGTCCAATGTTAGCTCAGCGGACTTTCTTACTTTTGCCTAAACAAGATCATTGCCAGCACTGCTGACGCTACAGTGCTTTTGCTTAATAAACAAGATAGACACTGAGCTGCTAGGGATGGCGCCGAGAGAGACGTTTCACGGACACCGGTATCCTTTTATGGCTCTAGTGAACGATTCCTCTTGAACGCACAGCTCAGCTACAAACCTATAATCAGTAGGAGTATTCATGATATATTGATTTGTATGCATTAATCATGCAACGAGGACTGATTTATAAATGGCAAATACTCGTCTTTATATTTTTGACGTCGACGTGCCTGAGCAGGGCACTGTGTCATGCGTCTCAGACGAGCACATGCATGTCCGGACTCCGAAGGCCCGAACAATTGATCTGCGTCACCCATTCCTGCAACTGCCAATATGGGCTTTCCAGTCCACTACCGGGAAAGCTGAAGAAAGACTAGCCCGGATTATTTTCTTCTAGTGGAACAAAAAAAAAAAAAATATCGGTCGACATGGGGAGTCGGCTACATTCTCTCCGCTAGGCTTAGTCGAGACAATTTTCCGCGGGCTTCATCAACGGTGTCATCAACATCTTTTCCGCTTTAAACGATGTTGGTATCGTATTACAGTTATATCATTGAATTATTATTCGCTTGTATCTTTATAGATGTTTTTTTACATGTTCATAGATAGATCTTGGCTATTGCCTCTCATGTTAGACGGAAAATTTTAAATTCCCGTTGCACAACCCTACACAACCAACCCGGCGGCTCCGGTCAATCCTGCCTTAAACATTTGACCATGGAAAATAATCATGTCAACCGTTCAATTTATGCTCTAGACGTTTCTATATATATTCTTACAAAAGTATACACTTGATGCATGTAAAATGCATACATGAACTTTACATTTTATTATATGTTATTCCATGTTATTTGTATCATATAAGGGTTATATTCATGATTTATATTGAGTTTTGGGATAATTAACAACTTTCCCATTTTTCTGGAATTAACCCTGCACTGTCAGAAAACCCCTTTTTCTATATTTTTACGTTTTAGGCGACCAAATCACGTCATAATGACCTGAGATTTTACGGGATTACTTTTTTTGGAAGGAACGAAACGTAGGCGCAAAGGAAACGAAGAAACGGAGACCAGAAGGCCGAAAGAGGTGGGCCCACGCGGCCAGATTCCCTGACCGCGTGGGACCCACCAAAATGGCCCTCGGGCCTCCGCTGCTGTCGATCATTCTTCCCGAAGCTTCGTCTTGACCTAAAAACGACTATATATAGACCCCCCCCCCCCCAGGGTTTTCGCGAAAGGGAGCGCCGCCGAAACACAGAAACCACGAAACAGAGACCTGGAGCTGAAGATTGGAGGGGGAAAACTCCAGCAGGGCGCTGCCGGTGTGGTCTCTTTCCCCTCCAACAACATCTCCACCGACACCATGATGAAGAGGGAGTAGTCCACCCCTGGACTATGGGTTTGTGGAAATAACTTATGTATTTCTCCTCTCTATGAGCTTCACTAATTAGTACCGTATGAGCTGCTGAACATGATTACAGTCATCTATGTAATTCCTTTGTGGTGGATCTTTATTATGAGTTAATACATGTTTGAGATTGCAATGGTTTTGTTTCAGTTATGAAAGTAGATGCATATTATGTACCCCGTTTTTATTTACTTGTCATGATCAAGCATGTTTATGAGAGCATGTGAGGGGGAACATGTGCATTAGTTGGAGTAACGGGGGGTGGCTAGTGCAATGAACGTGACAGATAGTTCTGCGATCCACTTGGGTTTTCTACCTTACTTTGTTGGCTCACTAGGGATAAACAAAAATACCATGCTACCGGAGAGTGGATGTGACCTTGGCCACTACCTCCATGACTAGATCTAGCATGTTCTTATTTTAACTTCATGTCATTGAACTTATTGCTATGCTCTGATTTATCTTAATTACTAAGGTGTTATGATTTAGTTCGCATCTTGGTGGAACATAAGAGAGAGAACAACTTATACTTGAGATCTCTATGTTAGGACGTGATGCCCATATTATTAATAACTTGTCAAACCATGTCTTGCCATCTTACATGTTAATTTTAGTGTTCCATTGTCTACCACGTTATCAAGAGAGAGTGCATTTGTGAAACCATGAACCCCGGTCCATTTTTAATCATAAGAAACACCTTTCCAACACTTTTATCACCACTTTTGTTTGCTGCCATTATTAAATCCGAAAATATAAAAATATTTTTATATCTTGCATTCATTATAAAAAACCCAAAAATATCATTTACCATTGTTCCCACCATCATTGCATATTTATTTTACCATCATTGCATATTTACTACTGTTTGCATATTTATTTTATTATCATTCTCACACCTTGTGCTTGACAACCACTTGGTGAGGTTGAGGGCACAAAACAATTTATTTTGTTGCAGGTTCTCAAGAGAAGGATAAGGAGATAACACCTGAAATACTGGTTCCCCGAGAGTTCGATATTAAACCCTCGAGTCACCCCTCGTGGGGAAACTGTCTTCCACTACTACATACACTCTGCACTTGGAGTCTCAACCTAACTCATTTATTTTTCACGGAGGTAACTACATGAAGGGCCATCAACACTGTGTACCTCTATTAAAATATTTGTTAGGTTGTATGCTTTGGAATCGGTACCAATATAGGATTATTTAATACTATATAAACATAGTAGAATGCACGATAATATATAAGCTATATAATTCATGAATCGCAAAAAAAGGAGGGCTAGTGTTTTCCTAATTTGTTTCACGTTTAAAATGGTTTTGTATCTTGTTAAAGATAATAGATAATATCTCACAAAGGAAAAAAAATGTTGTGCAACTAAGATATATTTTCAATGGTATACATGGCAACTATATAACGGAAAACAAATGAGAAAGATTATTGTATGGTAAACAATGATAACTAAGTAGTATACAACATATATTTGTTCAAACCATGATAAAAAAATGAAAGAAACTATAAAAGTTTAGTAATTATGTTCGTTTTAACTCGCTCCGGATAAAAATAATATTTGGAATGACCCTGGATGCGTGTAAGAAACATTATCGCCATGATTGTACACGGACAAGATCACGAGTATACAAACAACGAACAAATGTATTCAGTTTATAAGTTTAGATCCAATGAATTGGAAAATAATAGCTTGTGTTCGTCATTTAATAAGAGTGGAATCATATCGGTTTATCGCTGAATTTTGCTCTCGCACAGAGGTAGACATTTCATCGTCAGTTGGAGAACACTTTCACCAACGGAGGCTGAACATAACATGGGTTTGACTGGAGTGATCATGACATTCGTGAAAGGAGACATACCGGGTCTTTTGGATGGACGAGCGCGGCAGTGGAGGAGGCTGAGCGCTTACGCCGGCTTCCGTTCGAGTGAGGCGGCGGCGTTCGTGTTCATGCGGGTTCGCCTGATCGAACAACTACCAAAAACTAAATAAGCCCTAAAAATTAACGGTGGGGAGATGCTTAAACTACTCCCCTTCCAGCAGCAGTATCAGTTACCATAAAATGCTTTATGGAGAAGAGTGATGGAGGAGTAGGGGATGGCGAGGAGCAACAACGCCGTCACGAAGGAGACAACATGGCCACCGACGCTGGTCAGCACGCTTGAGATCTGCAACCAACAGGTTTGTCCGCTTGGTTGTATTGTTCCCTTCGTTATAATGTCTTTGTAGAAATGAATAACTTGGTGTTTAGGGGCTCTCTTTCATCGACTAATCTCAAGTCAAGATTTGTAACTTCCTATTTTTATTTCTGTGTGAGATTTTCTTTTTTGCCATTTTATAGTCTTTTCATTATTTTTATTGTATTTTGCGAAGTTCACGTGCTCTAACTAAGAGAACTTTTTTAGTTAGGGTGCTATTGGGGTTGCACATTTGCACCTACTAGTTTGAAGCAACTCCTCTATAATTTAAGTGCCCTTTTTGCGCTATATAATTTAAAATTTATTAGCTAGCTTTGTTGAATATACTTTTTTTATTTGTTGTGTTGACCACTGAACCTGGCGACGAGAGAGACGTTTTTCTAAACGGAGAAGGGGTAGGAAGGCCCCCGAAGTGTATCACGGGCGTCCTTTTATGCTTTTATGGCTCTTGCAACCATTCCTCTCGAACGCACGGCTCAGCTACAATCAGTACTAGTTGAATGCCCGTGCGTTACGACGGAACACTTGTAGTCGTGATGTCCCAAGGGTTAAGTAAGGCGAAGATCGAACACAACCAACTGTTAAAAAACAACGTCAAACAAATTGGGAGGGCCATGATAGAAACTGGTTCGATAAATACATATCCATAAAAATGAATTCAGAATTGCTTCTATTAATTTTCTCACTCAAGATCAGCACAATTAATATGATTTTTTCACGCTACATGGACACAACTATGACGTGAGTACAAATGTGTAGACAATGTTTTTGTTGATATTCCATTCTGAATAAAACCATCATCCTTTATTGGTGCAACAAGTACTTAAGATTATTTCTGGATATTGGTCGAGCGATGGCGGCTGAAAAAACAGGAGCAGGGAGCACAAGCTCACAATTGCATAAAAGTGGTAGGCAATCTACTAAAACTTGACCTGAAATTCAACAACAAAAAATTAAGAACCAGCTACTCCCTCCGTTCGGAAAAAGATGTCACAAAAATAAACTATAGATAGACCATTTTTGTGACATCCTTTTCCGAACGGAGGGAGTAGAAAATATATATTGAAGTGCACTAAGATTGTATAGATAGTGTGAGGGAGACAAAAATCATTTAATGGACATTAGAGGTAGTTTTTATTTAATGGTGGTTTGCAATAATTAATAAAGAGGTTTTGGTTCCAATCCTCTAAAGGACATCTCCAACACGCAGGGAGGGGCTGAACCTTGTAAGTTGCAATACACCACCACTAAACTCCACACTACTAATTGTAGCAAGCTCATGCGGTAGGTGTGCTGCCTTCCCTAGAAATTTTTCTGAATCTGTACTCCGGCAGATGGCCAACAACTCGATGAATATCAGTGATTACGCTCGAGGTATGAGACCGATCTTTCTCAATCGACGACGCTTTTGCAACCAGGAAAGCACAAAAACTTTTTTTGTGACCAGGCCGGTGTCCACAAGGCCGATAGCTTGGTGTGCGCCTTGTAACGGCATCTCCAGCAGAGCCCTTAAAAACACACAAACCCTCAAAACTCCGGTGAGTTTACGAGCCGAGGCCGTTTTTTCTGCCAAACCAGAGCCCGTAAAGCCGGCTCGGCCCGTAAACCGAAAAAGGGGGCCGTGAATGTGGGTCCCTAGCCTTTATTTATAACGGCCGAGGCGCATTTCCCAGTTCCAAATCCTCACCTTCCCACCGCCGCCGACGAGCAATCCGCCCACAGCTCCGCCGCCTCCGACGCGCGATTCAGCCGCCGTACGTGTAGATCCAGCGCCGCCGCGGAGCTCCGATGGCGTCGAAGAGGGAGCGCTCGTCGCCGCTGTCGGGCAACGACCGCTTCGGCGGGACTACTCCGACGAGCGCCGGCGCGAGCTCGTCCGGAGCGACGGCGCGCGGAAGCGCTCCGCGCGCAAATGGATCAAGGACAACCTACCGATTCCGCCGTCGCTCCTCGTCCGCGAGGTCGAGGAGTTAGACCAGCTCCGGTGGGAGCGCGAGCTCGTGCGCCGAGCTCGTCTCCACAACAGCGGCGCGAGCAGCTCCTCCGCGCCGCCAGCGCTTCCTCTGCCGGAGGACTACGACGCTCCTCCCTCGCGCTGGAGGATTTCGTCGGCGACGACGAGCTCGAGCACACCATGGCGGTGGTGAAGTTTCGCTCCGAGCGGGAGGCGCAACTCGCGCGTGACCAGGAGATCGACGGGATCTTCCTGCGGAGTGGGAGAAGAGGCGGAGATGGTTGCGACCTCGTCTCTGACAAGGAGTGAAGCTCCACCGCCGCTAAGTCGCCGCCGCGCCCGAGGCTCCGGTGAGACTAATTTTGGGTTTAGGGTTAGGGCGGCGACGATTCCGAGTAGTTTATCTTTTCTTTTCCGTAGTTTTATGTGTAAATTATCGACGAATTCATCTTTAAGCGATGAATCGATGAAGAAGTTGTTGTTCCCGCCAAAATTCTTCGATTTACAGTTCAGTTTTAAGGGCTGTGCTATGCGCCACGCGTTCTTGTGAGCAGAAATAGCAAAAACGCCAACCGTAAACCGCGTTTGAGGTTTCGTGCTTTAAGGGCTCTGCTAGAGATGCTCTAAGCACGCTAGTGCTTCTGCTGTTTCAGCACTACTATCACAGCTCGGTTGAACACCCCAGGTAGAGAGTTTAATGTGACCAAGGTGGTCACGAATCAAGGCTCCCCAATAAACTGTAGAGATAGCTATTCTTGTACCTGAATTCCGACACCACCTTAATTCAGTTACAAAAAGATGCACATGCCAAGATTTGGCAAATTTAACTGGCATATAATGAACCACTAGTTGAATGCCCGTGCGTTGCTACGCACGAATCAAACATGACAATGTGCAAGATAGATTATTCGATCAAAGCTTAGTTTAATTCCAACAAATCAAACATGACAGTGTGCAAGTTCCTACACCATCAAAAGTGTGTATCAACAAACATCTCTCTCTCACTGTGTCTGTATTCTGAGCATGTATTTATTTCCAACCCTAATATGCGTTCATTTCCACATCTCTCTCAAAATGTGCATTATTATATCTATATTTAAATGACCGTGCGTTGCTAAGGAATGAACAAATAATAATTGAGGTACATCTTTGTCGCGCGATGTCGCCTTTTTTTGGTCGGACCGTCTAATCTTTGCAACTCCACTCGCCATCTTTGCAACTCCACTCACCATTACGTGCCCCGCCTTAGTACAAAAAATGAAGATGCAACAAATACTTTTGTATGGAAAGACTAACATTTTTGCCATGGAACAAATAGTCATCTGTTCTTCTCTGTTTTGGTCTTGCTTTGCCATTCTGCTCGGCTTTAGCCTGAACAAACATTACAACTGAATGATTTATTAATAAGTACGAAGGCCAAATACCTAGCGGAAAGAGAACACAAAGCGCTAACGAAAAGCACAAAATGTAAAAATAAAATCTAGCTAAAGCGTAAAGAGAACACCTGCTTGACCAGCCGGCACGGCCACCAAAAAACAGAGTGAACAAGATATTGGTCAAGCTTCCAAGACAATTCATAAACCTCACTGGTCCTATTACTTCAAAAATAAATTTCTGCTACAAACGTGGCCTCTTGAAAAAATGCCACAAACTCTAAGGAAAAAATGTTGATACCGCAAAATAGATGAAATGCCAGGATGGTTTTAGATAGTATAGGCTTTCTTAGCAAAGAAAAGTAAAACATGGGCCCATTTCTTCACCAAATTACCATGCAAGCAGAAATAATCAACAATGCGGCTTGCTTATATAGTGGAGCTTTCGAATAAAACAACACTCTACATAACTCACACTTAGGAATTTGTAAATGGTTTCTGGATTAAAAAAGTATTAACATGCTTGTCTATATTTGAAAAAACGTTTCATGTAATGGTGCAGGTAGGGAAAATTATAATCACCCAAGGCTGGCACGGAGCCACATATTTAACCTTCAATACGATAAAGGCGCGTGAGGAAAGTTGATATACGCATGTGAGGAAAGTGAGCCTTTATCTTCAGGGTGTCAAAATACTTGCAGGTTTCAGTCAATCTACTGGGAAGTGCTTTGACGAGGCCTCATTCATGAATGCTTCATTTATAAGTCTAGGAAGCTCTTTGTCAAGGCCTCCCAGCCATGGTCGAAGCAACTGTGGATGCCCTCAAACGTGCAAGCTGGCTGGAAGACGTGATTTGGCACTTGCAATCCTGTGTTGTGTATCTTTCTAGCTTGAATCCTAACTGAAGTTGGCACATGGCAGCGGACAAACTTGTAGTCAACGAACTCAGGTCCATGGTTCGTTGTTCTTGAGTAAGTCTGGGACAATGGTTGGAAGATTGTTTGATGTTCTTGCTGTTTCGGAATAAAGTGTTACGAAACTGATAAGATATAAAAAGAATCAAGATGTATTTCATATACTGCTTGCCTAGTGTTAGGATCTGAAATATTTGTACTACTAATAAAAATCTAAAATGCCTGCTGGAGAAAGCAAGTTCAACATAATTGGAAAGAAAACAACAACGTAGATGATAAATTCTGACCTTTAGTATCAGACTGTCCTAGTGCAAAAACAATTGCACTATCTTGCGCCATTTGCGAAGCTACAGAGGTACTTATTTTCATGAACTCAACAGAACTCTCCAAGAGTGGTCAAAGCAATCAAAGGAGTAATCTTTTCAACTGAAGCAGGCAAAGATTAGAAATCATCTTTTTTTATAAGACTGATTTTTTCCCAAAAACTGAGAAAGAACAAGAAAAACAGCACATTAGAAATCAAGAAATTCTACTACAATGAAAATAAGTACATACTTACAGCAACAGTTTTACCATGAACAGGTTTTCATTAAATAGCATGCTTTTACTTCATGCAAGTTGGTATAGAAAATATTCTGCTAGCCTTCGTCTAGAAAGAACAAGAAATAGTGAGAAACTTATAACATAACTGATTTTTTTATGGGTCTTGTTCATATTTTACAATCCATTGCCGATGGGCACGTGCGTCTAGGTGCTATGCCGAACTCCTTAATCAAAAGAAAACTGTACTTTTTTATCCCCTGTAATTATGAAACATGTAGTGGTTAGGAAATATTAGTTGACTGGGCTCACAGCTTACTGTTCATGCTAAGTTTAATCTGCAATTGAAGACCCGTGGTGACAAAAATGGATATTCTTGCAATAAGGCTTATAGGAAACAATTAATGACCGCAGAATTTACCTTGGCTTCCAGCATGACTCTTGGACCACTGATCATAGCAGCAGCAAGACCATGCTGAACTCCTTGTTCAGTTCCTCCAACTCACTGTCACTGTCCATTAAGAAATCAAGATCATCCTCATTTCTACCAAAACTGTGTTACCATTCACATTCACATTAGATGGAGCCGCTCTGAACATGTTACCATTCCCATTCCCATTAGATGGAGAGGCTCTGAACATGTTACCATTCCATTTACAATGTATGTTGTGACTGTAAATTTACCCAGTACGCAGCAGTTAAAACACAATTTATGCATGCTCATCAGAGCACCCACGTGGGAGAATGAAATTGATGTATAATTATTGACTGATTGTCTAACCTGGAGATTCTTCACGACACCTACATCAAGTAGACTAAACTCTTGAACCTCCTGAAACGATGCATAGAAAATTAGAAAATATAGGGGATTCAAAGGTTGGAGTGGAAGGTGATCGAGAAAGGCTTCAATGGATCTTGCCTTTCTTAAGCTTTTGATTTCAGATCAGATAGAGCTTTGAAGTCATGATACAGGTCGCTGGAGGACTCGCCTGTGTGATAGGAGAGGCAAATCGCCGGAGATTGTTTTCGGCAGCTAGTCGACGCCAAGCTCTTTTGGTTCGCGCGGAGGAGTAAACCCGGCTCGGACGGTCGCGCGGAGAGGGAGTCCGGCGACATTGGGCCTTGGGAGCTGTCGCGCTCGGTCTGGCCACCGATGAACCTGGTCTACCGCCGCCGCCACGCAGCCACGCTCGCACTGTCGCACATAGAGAGAGGACGATAGGTGGGAGGGTTTCCAGAGCTCTTTTTTCTTTGTACAGGAAAAGGTGAGCGGGCCGGTGGCGTTTTGCTGGGCTTGGCCCATTGCGCGCTCGCGGGAGGCAGAACGCAACGAGGCAGAAAATGGTTTGATCGGGGGAGCGCCTTTGCGGCGCCCGTTGGCGCCGCTGAAGCGAAGCGCCGCTGAAGCAGTCTTCAGTTGGGCCGGCCCAGAGTTTGTGCGGTCGCGCTGCTTCTTCTGTTTTGCTTCCCGCGCGACGCTTGTTCTGATTTTCTTCCCGCGCTGCTTCCGAGTAAAATTTTGCGCGCTGTTTCGTTGCGTTAGCTCGCAGCCAGGGTTCGAATCCCGTCAGGTTAATTTAAGAATCGGGATTTTTTTTCTCGAAGTGTTAGACGCTGCTACATGTTGTATTCCCTTGTATCGTTTAGCAAACCATGTACAAAAACTTTTTGACTAGAAATGAAATTTATAAAAATTGCAAGAACAGTAATGATAAAAGAAGAAACAGAAACTAACATTCTTGAGAAATTTCTGATTCTGACGCTTCCAAATCTGTAGTGAGAAAGTTTTCTCATAACTGTAGCTTCCAGCACTGGATGAAACAAAAAGTATGACTACATGTTTCTTTTGGAAAAACTTCATATTACAGAATCCCAGGCACGAGTCTAATTAATAAAAAGAAGATTTTCTTCAACTCATCAAGGTTGGTGATTCTCTTTGTCGATCTTTTACTTCTCCTGTGTGTTGACACCCATGAACACAAGAATCAGTTTCGGAGTAGCATCTGCAAGTAACAGAAACACCGCCCAGGATATAGTTAGGATTTTGAAAAGATAAACAACTCTGTCAGGTCGGCTAGAAACCTGGGTACAGATAGAAACACAACAAATATGGGAAGCACACGCGAAGAATTAAAGACAAGATTCATGGCAGGACAGAAGTGCGGAACTACTCAACACAAAGCACAAGACCAGCACAGGCACAGCAGACAAACCGGCGACAAGACAAAAACAAAAAAAAGGCTACGGGAAACAACATAACCGAAAGAAGAAGAAGAGGCATAGAGTTTAAGAATATTTGAACTTACTAATTGCTGCATTGAATTCCTTTATCAGTGGAATCAAAGAATCATGTGTGGTGCCTGTTGTACCAGAAGACATTGTTTTATGTATTTTCTTGGTTAAAAAATAAAATAAAAATAGAAGAACTGTTATAGTTACGAATAATTTCTTCTGAAAAAACTGAAAAGGTAATTTTGAACTTACTTGTTGCTGCAATAATTTCAGTTGTGAGAGGAAAATCAATGAAGCAGATGAGGTGCCTGTTGTAGAAGGAAAAGAAATAATTATTGATGCTAAAAAGCGGTTAATTGAACATTTTGGTAAAAAAAAGTTAATAGAATAAAGGTATGAATGACTTACATTCTTTGCAAGGAACTGTTTAACAAGTGTAGTTTGTATTTCATTGTATATGTTTATTACTAGCTCGCATGAAATGCTTTCTCGAATTGCTTGCACATCAGCCTATGGAGTAAAAAATTCAAAATAAAAGAAGTGAAACTATAGAAGCATGCTTTCTTGTTTCAACAAAAGTAGTGTTGAAGCGATATTAAGTTTAAAGATAGAAAATCAATGTACATAAAACTTACATTTGAGAAAGGATGAACTTCAGTACCATTGTACCATTTCATGTACTGCATTACGAATATGCCAGAATCGTATCTTCAAAAAAAATTAGGAGAAAATTATGTTTTACATTTGACAAAACGATGAAGAATAGAAGATGAAAAAATTTCATGTTTGAAATGAATTTGGTTTGTTGATTATTACCTGAAATTAAATTTTGGAACCTTTACATAGCGAATATGGAATTCACGGATGTTGAAGAATGGGCAGCCAGGAAAATTAGAAGCAAACAAGTTTTTGAAATTGACAGTCACTGTACTGACTATTGATGAAATCTTCTCATAATTGGAGTCAGGATTAAGTACATCGAATGTCTTGTCAAAGAAATTTGCAACAATTAGAAACCACTGTTTATCAAATGGAATGGGAATATGTACCTGAAAGCATGTGCCGCAAAAAAGAAATTAAAATGCAGCAAAGCAATATTAGTCGTGGAGTGAACAGATATATATTGGAATTTTTTGCTTACCAATCCTGCTGTTTCTAATCTGAAGCCAACATTGTTTGTTCCAAACAACCACTTATAACCATGATCAGAGTAGTTCAGCAATGGATCCATCAGAATTTTCTTTAAAAAAAAAGTAGAGATGAATAATGTATTAGAAATGTGAACTGAAAAGGATCACAATAAGAGAAACATGTAAAACTTGTTTCAGTTGGTACTAACAGTGACATCTTTGATCACTATATGTTTTAGGATGTCATTGTTGCCCCAATGACCATCTTTCCTACGCTTGAGTTGATCTGTCGTGGTTAACATTCCAAAAAAATCCATTACGTGTTGGTGGATCCAACCGCCTGGGCTCATTGAAAGAGACAAAGTTCTTGAAGCAACCCAAACTTGTTTGATGCAACCTATCCTTGGACTGATTACAGGGAAAAAGGGAAAACAGGTGTAAAAGAGATAGCAAATGCGTAGATAAATGATGTAAAATAACGCAATATCAAACTGAAAGAAGAAAAAAGATCAGTTTAAATTTTGAAAAGGTACCTGTTTTCATGACTTGATGTTGTTAACATCTTGTAGAATTCATGTTCAAATGCAGTTGGAAAAATTACTTGACGTGGTTGTTCAACAGCAGCTTTAGGAGTAGTTGTGAATTTATTGTCAAGCTTTGTAGCATTATTCCCATAGTTGTCTGAGGATTTATTCTGAAGCATCCCAGCATCCTGCTGCTGTGCCATAGGCTGCATAAGAAAAACAGTGTGCATTAAGTAAAAGGAAATAATTAAAGTACTTTGAATGAAAAATAAAAAAGAAGTAACAGTTTTTTACCGCTGAATCAGTTTTGTAGAATAGTGGGTCATCTTCGTCGAATAACTCGAATGATACGAGAACATTATGGTTTCCTTCATGTTCTGTTGTTTTTTCCCTAAATTCTCGTAGGCGCTCATTAAGTGATATACCCAATGAATTGCGTCTAGTGTGTTTCTCTGTAAGTTGCTTGATTGAATTGTAGGTCCTTGTGATGCATGAATTGGATCAATACCATGAGGAGGTGTTGCAGTGTATTTGTCGGCTTGTGTTGTTAAATATGTTATCCCTTTGGCTGCTGAAGAATAAGAGCTTGAACCAACATTGAATGCAGCTGCAGTTGAATGCTGAGGTGTTATGAACTGCCCTTCGTCATTGTTACTATGCTCGTAACATACGGAATGTAGGTGTCCTATATTGAATTCTAAATCTGAACCTACAACAAAATAAAGTGGTACCTTAGGCTAAATAAATAGTTCAGAAACATTATTTGAATAAAATCGTACATAATGGTTCTATTTATAAGGAAGAAACAGTAACCTTCAAGATTTTCACCAGGGCTTAAGAAATCCATTTTTGCAAGACTGAATTTGGAGTTGTGATGACTTTCCACACCACTTGTGCTTTCTTGGACAAGTTCTGTAAGGCAGATTTGAAAAAAAAAGTTACTTTTATATTCTGCAGCTGTTAAAAACAATAGTATGTAAAAGAAAGGTACTGACCCTTTAGACATTTGAAAAAATGATCAGCCGTGTGTACTGATGGCTGAATGTTTATAACATCAGCTGTTCGCACTAGTTGGTTGTTTAAATTCTCCTCCATTTCTTGAACTTCCTTGGGTAGTTCAAATGGTATATCATCAACTCTGCAAGTTTCTTGAAAGCTACAGGCCAGTTCTAAGAGAATATCAGCTGTTGACGGCACTTGGAAAATGGCTGAAGAATTCAGAGATGCTTCCAGCTCTTGCATCTGTTTTTGGAAAAGATTGAACTGGATAATTTCTTCATTAGTGAGGCTAGTCTTGGTTGAGAATAGGTGAACAACATCATCAACGTAAGTATTGAGAGTTGGAATTGAGTTCCGAATCATGTTTTTGAAGAATCTCAGAGTTATAGCTTCTATTTCTGCCTTGACCTATGGCAAATAACATGCATCAAAATATAAAAAAGTTATGCGAATGAATTAAGCACAAAGTTTATCATTTATCGTTTACTGAAAATTACCTGGAAGGAATTAATATTCCTGAATTTGGAGTCAATGTGCTCCCTAACTTCTTTGGGTAATGAATATAGTGAATCAGCAGTGCATGCTTTGAACACAGTCGATGAAATGTGTTTCCTCTGGTAAAATGAATAACACGTAAGGGATTATATTTACAGTTTTTGTAATGAATCAGTGAACTAAAAAACACATTCATTGATTGAAAAAATGAAAAAATAAATTGCACTTACGTTGAGTCTACCAAATTGTTTTTTAGAACCATGAAATGAATCAAGAGCAATATATGAGTTCACTATGTGTGATGTCCACAAAGGTAGCCGTGGGACAGAATTGCCCAGTTTGAATTCCGATGTTATGAGGAATTCAAAATAAGGGAACTGGAAAAATAGAAAAGACAAATAGTGATGAATCAGTTAACTTAGTGCAGGAATCCTAACGGAGCAGACAGTACTAAAAATAGATAAAATAAAAATGTATATCCTACCACAAGAAGCATTTTGCATCCACCAATCTGATGGGCAAATCTGTCGACTTTCGCTGTTGTATATTTTAATATATACAGCCTTAACCAGTTCAATGCGAATGTAGACCAATCCATCCTTGGGAATGCATGAACATCAAGAAGATTCGGATAGTATTTTGTGCTAGCAACACCACGTCCGTTTGGAGCAACAATTGCAGCTAATGTAGTCATCATGAATATAATAGAGAATGGTTCCTCTTCTAGATCATTGGTTAGAATTGTGCACAAATACTCTACTGTGGGTTTTTCCATGTTCACCAAATTATGTATGAAATCAGTTGCTTTCCTTGTTGATTTCATTTTGACTGTTTCTGGTCCAATAGGTGTGCCAAGTAATAAGTGAACCATTTTTGGACAAATTGTGAAACTGAATCCATTCTCTAAAATGACTGTGAGGAGTTTACATCGAACTGCAACATAAGCCATTCAAAATTTGTTGATATTGCTTGTGCAGGACAAATGTAGGAACGAACCGAACCCCAGGTTGATAATTATTCTTTTCTTCTCTTCGGAAAGTGATGAAAGAGTTTTGAGATACAGAAGAATGTAGTCAGTAGGTTCTGCCTGCATTGTTTTCAATAGTAAGTTAGTAGCAAAATAAACGAAGCAGTATAAATATGAAAAATTGAACTCAGCTAAAGCAGTGAATTCAAATGCATCCTTGAAAAAAAGAACGGAACCTTAATTCTTTTAATCTGAGGTGGTGGCATGTTTGTGGCTTCACATTTTCCTGACTCTCTCTTTTTTGCACTTGGTTGGTCCATCTGTTAAAAAGAACAGAAAATGAGCTCAATCAGTAGAAAGAGACGCTCTTAATTTTCAAACCTCTTTGTACTATTTTGGAAAATAGGTCCACAAGAGCGCGGATCTAATAGAATTGAACACTTAGTTGCGCAGCGAAATTTTGGTTCATGTGACTGTACTGTAAACAGCGAATGCATCCCAAGTAAAAATTGAAGAAACTTGCATCACGGTAGATTAGATTGTAGCAAACTATGGTAGTAGGGAAAACTGCAGTAGCTTGGAGCACGGTGGATTAGCTCGCACGAAGCAGGGTTACCTCGAGGTCGAACTCGGCGCGGTCCTGGTTGACGAAGTAGATGGCGTGGTCCTCTGTGTCCAGGACGGTGAGGAGCAGAAATCACCTCCTTCTTCTCCCGCCGCGCCAACGGCGAGCGGCGCCACCGCCAGTGTGAGATGCGACACCCTCCGCCCCCGCTTCCGGATCAGATTTGTGAAAAGGATAAGAGGAAGAGGAAAGCAGAAAGATAGGGTTGCTTACTGTCCAGACAGGGCCCGCCTGTAAGTGGCTGTGACTTAGTTTCACCTGAAATAAATTTGCAAGGAGGAGGGGGTCTTTCTGAAAAAAATAGCATTTATTTATCTTCGTCTCCAAGAAAGGAGAAAAGAAAAAGAGGACATGCTGCGGCGGAGAGATCTTCGATCTAGATGATGGGGACTCCGTTCGAGCGAATTGGTACTGAAGATCCGCGGAGAGACAAGTATATTTCGTCTCCGTCGCGTGAATTTTCGCACGGGAAAGTTCCGAAAACAAAAGCAGGTATGCCTCCTCGTACTTCCAGATCGTGGTAATTTTTGGTTCAGAAATCAAGCTTTGCTTCTTGTTGTTTGTCCGCATCGATGCACCTGCAACTACATTCTTTGTTCTTCCTTGTGTCCTGCTTCCTGTTGATGACCAGGAGACTTTGCCTTTACGGCTTTACGTGCTCATGAAAATTGCAGTAGGCGTCCAGGGCTTGGTGAGATCGGTACATGAAGTGATAGTAGAGGTGAAATACAGGCAAAAACCAAGTAAACATAAGCTAAATCGGTACATGAAGTGATAGTAGTGGATGCATGACACCAACCTCAGAGCTTAGTGCAGTAACAAAAATCTTGTCTCTTAAAAGAAGCATGTGTTGTGTGTTTGTTTGTTGCAAAGAGATTGTTATAACATTTTTGACATGACCCAGTAGTTTGCAATGTGTTGTTTAAAGCACTAAATTGCAGTGAAAAGAAGGTCCATTAGACAAATATTCCAAAAATTGATTATTGCAGCCCCTTGCAAAAAGCAAAATCTTCTCTGCATTTACAAATTTACTACATGTTTCATGTGATAAAGCAGTTAATGCAGTGAAAAAAGAATGTGTATGTATGGCATGCTTTCTTCTCTGAATAAAATCACTTCCCTTGATTTTTGTTAGTTGGCATATCTTGGGTATTATACAAAGTGGAATTAGGACTTGAGTGTTAGTATCTTTGTTGTTGCAGGTATTTCTTCCATGGATAATGTAAGTAAAGTAGAAGCAGCTCTAAGAAGTTTCAGAGAAAAGAAAGCTTCAGAGAAAAGAAAAGATACTGTGATTGTTTCTGCCACATGTTCAAATGATGCTCATCCATCCAGTGAATTTAGTTCAGCAAGAACTGTAAGTGGTTTCATAATCTTTTTTGCATTTGGTATACTGAAAAATTACATGTTACCTCATTAATCATGCATCACTTTGATATATACGCAGATGGTGCCGCAAGATGGGGAGAAAAATGCATTAATGCTTGAGTTTGATCAATTCGTAGTTTATCATGACCTCGCGAAGAAAAGGAATGATATCGCTGATGATGCGCACGCTATACAAGCTGACAACATTGTAGCAGATAAGGTGCTAATTTTGATTTAACTGGTTAAGCATGTTTCATCCTCACCTGTACATCATAAATTTTTATTAATGGCTCTATGATTGGTTGCAGGGACAAAACGAAGGAGGAAATTTAATAAGCTCAAGTGGAGAGCATTCTGTTCATGAACCTGAGGATGTGCGCATCAATTCATCCCTTGTCCTAGACATCCTTGAAAAATATGGTACAGAACAAGAAAGAGGTTCAGATGAGGATAATGGAAGTGAAGAAGATATGTCCAGTGATGATGATGATGGAGAGTACTTGTTTCCAACACCTGAAGAATTATGCAATGCAAAACCTCCAGAAGTAGGGATGGTGTTCTCTACCTTGGAGGATGCAGTCCGCTTTGTGAATGTCTTTGCGAAGCTGACAGGTTTTGCAGTTATCAAAGGAAGAAATTACAAGGACCGGAAGATCACTTTGCAGTGTAACAAAGCTCGGAACTCGCGAAGCAAGACAACAGTTGTGAGGAAGAGAAAAAGGAATGCACTTCATAGAACTAACTGCCATATGAATGTTGTTGTTAAACTTGAAGATGCGAAGTGGATTGTTGATTCTTGTTATTTGAAGCACAACCATGAACTGGTAACTTCTCCCTCTCTGACCAAATTTTTCCTCAGTCATAGAACAATGACAGAAGAAGAAAAACTTCTGTCTAAGTTACTCCAAGAAATAAGAGTGAAACCACAGAGGATAATGACCATTTTTAGAAGATTGAAAGGCAGTTTCGGAAATGTTACGTTTGGCAAAAAGATGTTGGATAATTTGAAGCAAGCTGAAAGGAAGTTGAAGATGAATACAGATATTGAATGCACACTGAAGTATATTGAGAAGATTCAGCTTGAGAAACCAGGTTTTTGCTGCAAGATGGAGGTTGATTCGGAAGGTTCAGTTCGAAGCATCTTTTGGACAGATTCAAGATCAAGACTGGATTATAAAATGTTTGGGGAGATTATATGTTTCGATACTACATACAGCACGAATAAATATAATATGCCATTTGCCCCTATCATTGGAATTAATGGACATGGTAAAACAATAGTTTTTGGCTGGGCTCTGTTGAAGAATCAGCAGACTGACACTTTTACGTGGCTGTTCGAAAGCTTCGTTGAGATAATGGGAGGAGTCAAACCCAAATTAATCTTGACAGACCAGGCCAAAGCTATTGAAAATGTTGTATCACTGGTATTCTTGGATGCTTTGCACAGATTCTGCATTTGGCACATTCTGAAAAATCTGAAGGAAAACATGTCCGCATATATGGCAGAACGGGAAGGAATGGAAGAAGTAATCATAAGTTTGATTACACAGTCGCTTCATGTTATGGAGTTTGAAAGTGGATGGGAAGATATGGTTAGAACTTATGGTTGTGCTGAGCACGACCACATCAAAAGAATGTGGGAAACAAGAAAAAGTTTGTTCCTGCATACTTCAAGAATAGTTTCTGCCCCTTCACTAGATCGACTGGGCGGAGTGAAAGTTTTAACTCAAACTTCAAGGACTACATAATGAGGAAAGATACCATTGAGAACTTCTTGAAACAGTACGAGCTATTTCAAGAAAATGTGATTGAAATTGAAAATCAAGATAGATTTGAGTCATCGCAGAAACAGGATACACTTTGGTGTCATCACCCAATTGAGCGACATGCATCAAAGATTTATACAAGAGGGATTTACCTGAAGTTTGCAACTGAGTTGCTGAACTCAACAGCTTTTGGGGTCACAGAGGTAGTGAAGGATAAGGTGTATGAGGTGACGAAACTTTTCAACTATAAGAAACCTGAGTACAGAAGAGAAATGTTCACTGTCTGTGTTGACCGGACGCTTATGCTTTTTGAATGTGAGTGCGGCAAGTTTGAGAAAGATGGCATTCTCTGTTGCCATGTTCTTAGACTGTTTACTCAGTTTGATGTCATCAAAATCCCAGCAGAATACATTGTGCCTAGGTGGACCTTTGATTTTAGAGAGAAAGAACTTCTCAAATACAAGCAGGAAACGATTTCAGTTCATGGAACTGGAACTGCAGAATGCTCCCTCAGGTATGCTATGCTCATGAACAGCATGAATGATGTTTGTGCAGACATAAGCAGGGATGGTAACAGGAGTACAATATTTGTTGAAGAAGTTCTGAAATTGCACAAAAGGTTGATGTCAGGAGATGATCAACTAAACCAAAGTGGTAGCAACTCTGTAACACTCAAAGACCCACCAGTTATAAAGACAGGAACAGCCAAAAGGAATAAGGATTCTGATAAAGATAAAAATTTAGCATGTGAGTTAGAGAAAGCACCTAGTGTGAGCATTTGGCTGAATGATGATGGAAGCATTTCAGCACCTGTCGAAGAGGATACTGTTGTTGTCAGGAAACCAAGGAAATAGAGGAAAACGCAAAGTGCAGCTAAGTCAAAAGAAACAAGCCAGAAAGACCAACATGATGAAGAGGCGCAAGTTTTTAAAGATCCTCCAGTTTCCAACTGCAAGTCAGTTCGCAAAGGGAATCGAATGAAGCCTCAGTCGGAGATAAATTCGAAGAAAAATAAGAGAAAGAATAAGTGACGTGATGTTCATTTATCTATCTTTTTAGTTTCGTATATTCTGATGTTTATTGAGCAAAAACCATTGTCAGATTATTGTGGTTGTCATATGTATCTTGGTTTGTTCTGTAATAATGTTGTTTGTTAATTCACATTACAGATTGTTTTATAAAACAGCACCATTTAGTTCCCTTTTTACTAGTATAGAAATTACTGAGAAAAGAAAATCTGAATTAATTTTATTTAAAAATCAGCACCATTTATTTCCTTGTTTAGAAAATATTTGAACACATGAACATAGAAGTTCATTTTTGCAAAATAGGAACCAATTTTTAAATTTGGAACCATTTTCAAATTTGGAACCATTTTCAAAATTTGGAATGATTTTCAAAAATAGGAACCATTTTGGAAATTGGAACCATATTTTAAATATGAACAATTTTCAAATTTGGAACCATTTTAATAAACGGAACCATTTTTAGAAATGAGCCTTTTTCAAAATCTGAATCATTTTTTAAATTTGAATCGTTTTCAGAAATCGGAACAATTTTGAAATTTAGAACCATTTTCAAATTTCTAAACATTTTTCAAAAATTTCGAATCATTTTCAAAAGTTGTAAACATTTTTTTAAAATTAAGAACATTTTCCTAATTGGAACTATTTTTAAAATTTGGAACCTTTTTATATTTTGGAATCATTTTCGAAATTGTAACATTTTTGAAACTTGAACCATCTTCCAAACTGGAACCATTTTAAAATTTGAAACCATTTTTGAAACTAGAACCATTTTTCAAATTTGAACCATTTAAAAAATTCGGAACCATTTTTGAAATTTGAAACATTTTCGAAACTATAACCATTTTTCAAATTTGAACCATTTTAAAATTTTGGAACCATTCTCAAATTTTGGAAACATTGTTCGTCGGCCGGTTGAATGATTGCCCTGACCACGGGGGCTCATATGGCCGGCGAGCTAGCATACAGTTGGGTCAAAAATTGGAATTATTTTAAAAATTTAGAACCATTTTCCAAAAATTGGAACAATTTTCAAAAATTGTATTTTCCAAAAATTGGAACCATTTTCGAAATTTATAACCAATTTCAAAATTAAAATGGAACCACTTTTAATTAGGAACTATTTTTGGAATATGGAACCATTTTCAATTTGGAACAATTTTAAAAATTAGAACCATTTTCCAAAATTGGAACCATTTTAAAATTAGGAACCATTTTCAAATTTAGAAACCATTTTGAAACTTAGAAGCATTTTGAAATTTCGGAACCTTTTTTAATTTGTAACCATTTTCAAAATTAGAACCATTTTGAAATTTCGAAGCATTTTCAAAATTGGAACCATTTTCAAAACAACATTGGAATAAATTTTCAAAATTAGAACCATTTTGAAATTGGGATCATTTTACAAATTGGAACAATTTTTCAAAATTGGAACCATTTTAAAATTTTGTAACCATTTTGAAAATTAGAACCACTTTCAAATTTAGAACAATTTTAAAATTTGGAACAATTTTCGAAACTAGAACCATTTTCCAAACTGGAACCATTTTAAAATTTGGAAACATTTTCGAAGCAAGAACCATTTTTAAAATTTGAACCATTTTAAAAATTTGGAACCATTTTGAAAAAATTTGGAACCATTTTCAAAATTGCATTTTCCAAATTGGAACCATTTTTGAAATTTATAACCAATTTCAAAATTTAAATGGAACCACTTTTATTTAGGGACTATTTTCAGAATTTGGAAACATTTTTGAATTTGGAACCATTTTAAATTTAGAATTTGGGACTAAATTTAGAACCATTTTCCAAATTGGAACCAATTTTAAATTTGGAACCATTTTCAAATTTAGAAACCATTTTGAAACTTAGAAGCATTTTCAAAATTTGAAACCTTTTTTAATTTGGAACCATTTTCAAAATTAGAACCACTTTGAAATTACGAAGCATTTTCAAATTTGGAACCATTTTGAAACATTGGAACAAATTTTAAAAAATAGAACCATTTTGAAATTGGAACCACCTTGCAATTTGGAACCATTAAAAATTAAGAACCATTTTTGAAACTAGAACCATTTTACAAAATATGAACCATTTAAAAAATTTGGAACCATTTTTGAAACTAGAAGCATTTTCAAATTTGGAACCATTTTTGAAACTAGAACCATTTTCCAATTTGGAACCATTTAAAAAATTTGGAACCATTTATGAAACTAGAACCATTTTTCAAATTTGAACCATTTAAAAATTTGGAACCATTTTTGAAACTAGAACCATTTTTCAAATTTGAACCATTTAAACAATTTGGAACCATTTTTGAAACTAGAACCATTTTCCAATTTGGAACCATTTAAAAAATTCGGAACCATTTTTGAAACTAGAACCATTTAAAAAATTCGGAACCATTTTTGTAACTAGAACCATTTTTCAAATTTGAACCATATAAAAAAATTTGGAACCATTTTTGAAACTAGAACCATTTTTCAAAATTAGAACCATTTTAAAAATGGAACCATTTTCCAATTTGGAACGATATAAAAAATTTGGATCCATTTTCAATTTGTAATTTTTTTAATTTGGAATCATTTTGAAAAATTGAACCAATTTCCAATTTGGAACCATTTTAAAATTTGAACCATTTTTGAAATTAGAACCATTTTCCAATTTGGAACCATTTAAAAAATACGGAACCATTTTTGAAACTAGAACCATTTTTCAAATTTGAACCATTTAAAAATTCGGAACCATTTTTGAAACTAGAACCATTTTTCAAATTTGAACCATTTAAAAAATTCGGAACCATTTTTGTAACTAGAACCATTTTTCAAATTTGAACCATATAAAAAAATTTGGAACCATTTTTGAAACTAGAACCATTTTTCAAAATTAGAACCATTTTAAAAATGGAACCATTTTCCAATTTGGAACCATATAAAAAAATTGGATCCATTTTCAATTTGTAACAATTTTTAATTTAGAATCATTTTGAAAAATTGAACCAATTTCCAATTTGGAACCATTTTAAAATTTGAACCATTTTTGAAATTAGAACCATTTTCCAATTTGGAACCATTTAAAAAATACGGAACCATTTTTGAAACTAGAACCAATTTTCAAATTTGAACCATTTAAAATTTTGGAACCATTTTTGAAACTAGAACCATTTTTCAAAATTAGAACCATTTTAAAATGGAACCATTTTCCAATTTGGAACCATATAAAAAATTTGGATCCATTTTCAATTTGTAACCATTTTTTATTTAGAATCATTTTGAAAATTTGAACCAATTTCCAATTTAGAACCATTTTAAAATTTTGGAACCATTTTCGATTTGGAACCTTTTTCAATTTAGGACCATTTTGAAATTTAGAACCATTTTCAAAAATTTGAAACAATTTTCAATTTTGGAATCATTTTCAAAACTTGGAACAAATTTTCAAAAATAGAACCATTTTAAAATTTTGTAATCATTTTGAAAATTAGAACCATTTTGAAAATTAGAACCATTTAAAAATTTGGAACAATTATCGAAACTAGAACCATTTTCCAAAACTGGAACCATTTTAAAATTTGGAACCATTTTCGAAGCAAGAACCCTTTTTCAAAAAAATTGAACATTTAAAAAAATTTGGAACCATTTTCCAAACTGTGGAATCATTTTCAAATTTGGAACCATTTTCAAAATTTCAGTTTAGAAACATTTTTAAATTGGAACCATATTCGAAATTTGGAACCATTTTGAAAATTGGAACCATTTTGAAAATTGGAACCATTCTCCAAATTGGAACCATTTGAAAATTGGAACCATTTTCGAAAGTAGAACCATTTACCAAATTGGAACAATTTTGAAATTTAGAAATTTTGAACCATTTTTGAAATTGGAAACATTCTACAAATTGGAACCATTTTTAAATTTGGAACCATTTTAGAAAAATATACACAAAAACATTTTAAAAATTTGGAATCTTTTCCAAATTTAGAACCATTTTGGATCCATTTTTGAAATTTATAACCAATTTCAAAATTAAAATGGAGCCACTTTTAATTAGGAACCATTTTCAAATTTGGAACCATTTTTGAAAATGGAACCATTATTTGGAACCACTTTTAATTAGGACCTATTTTCAAAATTTTGAACCAAGTCGAAATTTGTAACCATTTTCAAATTAGAAACCATTTTGAAATTTAGAAGCATTTTCAAAAATGGAACCATAATTAAAAGTGGGAACCATTTTGAAATTTAGAAGCATTTTCAAAATTTGGGACCATTTTAAAAATCTTGGAACAATTTTTCAAATTTAGAACCATTTTTTTAATTGGAACAATATTCCAAAAATGGAACAATTTTAAAAATTTGAAACCATTTTCAAATTTGGATGGAACCATTTGTAAATTTGGAACCATTTTCTAAATTTGGAATCATTTTCAAATTTGGAACCATTTTCAAAATTTCAGTTTAGAAACATTTTTAAATTGGAACCATATTCGAAATTGGAACCATTTTCCAAAATTAGGGAACCATTTTCTAAAAATTTGAACCATTTTCAAATTTGGAACCATTTTAAAAATTGGAACAAAATTCTAAAAGAGGAACCATTTTCTAAATTTTGAAGCATTTTCTAAATTTTATAAATTTGGAACCAATTTCAAATTTGGAACCGAAATTGGAACCAATTTCCAAAATTTGGACCATTTTCAGATTTTGAACCATTTTCCATTTGGAACCATTTCCATGGGTTAGAACCATTTTATATTTTTGTAACCAATTTCAAATTTAGTTTTTTTTCTCAAAATTTGAACCATTTTCCAAATTTGAACCATTTTAAAAATTTGGAACCATTTTCGAAATTGGAACTATTTTCCAAAAACAGGTAATCTTTTTGAAAATTTGAACCATTTTCAGTTTTGGAAAAACCATTTTTAGTTTGGAAACCATCTTCAAATTTGGACATTTTTCTAATTTTTAGAACCATTTTCCGTCTATAAACCATTTTTCAAATTTAGAAGCATTACGAAATTTGGAACCATTTCCCATTTGGAAACCATTTTCAAAATCTGCAAACCATTTGTAAAAAAATTGGAACCATTTAAAAATATTGGAACCATTTCCAAAATTTGGAATCATTTTGCATTTCTGAAAAACATTTTCAAGAATAGAACCATTTTCAAAATTAGAACCAATTTCAAATTCGGATCTATTTTCAAAAAAGATTTTTCTACCTTCTTCTCTTCCTTCTTCTTTTGGACTGAGCAGGCTACATAGACTGCAATGCAAACCAGCACCGGGATGAATAGACAGATGACATTCCTGGACGTCTCTCAGTCCCTGGTGCTGCCTGCTGCGTAGGCAACCAGGAGGCCTAACATGTTTAACAGAAATGGGTGTATGCATTGGCCAGAGTGGCAACTTGTGCTTGTGCACAGTCCATGGAAGAAGCAAGATGACGACACCAAAAATAGAAGCCATAAAACGATGTTTAGTTGTTACAGAAGAAAGCATGGTACCGGCTTCTGTTAGTGTCAAGGAGGATTACCACTGGTGGTGTGGTTTTGGATGGGGCAGGAGGGATTCCCGACAGAGTAACTAGGCGTAAAAAAGCGAGACGCAGACGGCTGATAGACTTTAAAAAAAATGTAAAATTGACAAACAAGTAAACACTGATCCAAAAAAGACATGCACATATCAGTTCCAGTTTCCGTCTATATTGATTGGTCACGACATCATCACCCAGTAATAACAAGTTAGAGTGATCAGGCAGTAGACAATCATCTCGAGAACTAGTATTGCAAAAACTTGAATACTTTCTACATTTATATGAACAACCAACAGAACATCATGAAACACATATAGCACTATCTACGTCCTCTTCTTCTTGTTTACAACATCGAGCTTTGTCTCGTTGATCATGTTGTGAGGTGAATGAAACATCTTGTAAGCCATTACCATCCTGTACTTCAGGACGATTATCTGCGCCAGCAAGAAAAATCATAAGATAGGCGGAAAAAAAATGGAGGTGTAACTGATGAAAGAATACAAAGAGGAGAGCAGATTACATTTCTGAAGTCTATCAAACTCTTCCCATTCCAATGTTCCATGAACAACATCACGTAAAACCCGCAATCGTACCTATTATAATAAAACAGTTTGACAGTCCAACAAAAACTCATTTAGTTATTATAAGACAGCGCTAAGACAGCGCTATTTACAGGAAAAAAGGTTACTGGTTAGAGAACTAACCCATTTTGTTGATGTGGATAATCAGGTGGGTTGTATTCCTTGAACTGCTTAAAGTCCTTGCATTGTATGCCCAGCTGACTGAATACAGTACTTAGGTTTGTGACCTAAAAAAATAACGACACTAGATTTCAGAGAAAACTGCAAAAAAGTACAAAAAGATATGCTGGATGACTAGATTACAGAGAAGTACCAAGTTTTGAAGAATTTCTTTCTCCCTCTCCTCACTTATGAGACTAGCTGAATCGAAGAAGTTTATTGTGCTATGCAATGAGTTGACACACACAAGTGACCAATGGTTGTTCTCGACAACAGGGAAATTCATCTGTTTTGAAATGAACAAAGAAAACATGAAAAAATAAAGAATGAAACATATGAGTACATATATTTGAACACTGATTTGAAAAACTATGATCATGAAACGCTAAAAGTTTAGAAACGCATACAAGATCAATGGTTTCTAACTTGACTTCCTTACTGATCCTTGAAATTTCCCTAGCACAAGCTTTTTTGTCAAAAGAATTAGGGTCCTTTATCAACTTTCCCTGGTGATGAAGAAGAAGACAAATTTTAAAGTAGTAGAAGCAAAGAAAAAGTACACAGATGTACAAAGAAAAAAGGATGTGGTACTATTCATAAGTGGGTCTATTCCCTGTTGAAAAAAATGAACTTACAGTGATGTATGGGGAGAATGAGAACTTCTTGACATCATTACACTTTGCACTTGCCAGATCATTAGCCTCAAGATTAAATAACTTCACATGCGCGAACATAGCATCATCAACAACATGCCCACGTGCTTTAAACGATGCATAAAAATGTTCGTATGACACATGGACATCTCCCAACTGTATGAATGTTGGAGTAACTCCACTGGGAAAAAAAGAAGATGAAAATGTTATGCAACTGGAAAAGCCAAAAATTCTCAGTAAAAAACAGTTTATTCATGTTATAAACTTACTCCTTGTTAGGTTTGAAGTACTTGTTTCTCAGATACTTAGTGTAGAACGCATCAATGTCAGGGTCCACCTTCCACTTTTTAGACAATATTACTGGATCAGGGGATAACTCTATTGCTGCTCTCTTCTTCCTATTCCTCTTGTCAAGCGTGCTGGGTCCAGTATTATTGCCAACAGAACTGGATTGTTCCACACAAGGAACCGCCAACTCTATTGAAAAAAGGTTTGTAAATGATCAATATGCTGGTCTAACAAATAAAAGACAAAAACATGAAAGAAACAGTAACCTGGAGGCAGCTCAGTAGATGCAACTGTGCCCAGCACCCCAAAGAAATCTGATGAAGTTGGTGTAGCTACAGATGATAACAGTATGATTGAGCCTAAAAGAAAAAAAGTACATTATAATTTGACCAGGAAACTAAAAAACAGTAATAGGGATGCTCAGGGAATTATTAAATTCAATTAATTTAAAAAAAAGATACCTGAAGGTTTACATGTATTAGTAGATGCAACTGTGCCCTCCACCCCAAAAAACTCAGATGAAGTTGGAGTAACTACAGTATTTTGCAGATTGATTGAACCTGAAAAATTAAAAAGATAGGCATACAAAAAAGAAATAAGAAAATGTAACCCATAAAATACATGATTCAGTACCTAAAAAGAGTTAAAAAAAGAAATATACCTAAGAGTTTACATGGTTCAGTGCATTGAACTGGGTCCATCACCCCAAAAAAATCAGAAGAAGTTGGAGTGGGCTGTAGGTTGATTGAGCCTGTTCAAATGCCAATAAGGAACAAATTCTTAAAATTAAAAGCAAAATCACAAGGTGATGAGGGGTCAAAAACCAAAATTTAGACGAGACAAAAAAATTACATTGCATAACATCTGGTTTAGCATGGCCCCCATGATGAGGGGTTTGATAGCAAGAGTCAACTTCAGAAATATTTATGCCTGGTGCGTGCATAAAATTCATTGTTAAGAACCATGCATATCTAAGTAGAGACATAACATACAGTAATGAAAAAAGGCAAGAAACATTAAATGATCGACAGTACCTGTAGTAACTTGGGCAGTAGCAATTGAAGAATGCATTCTTTCGTCAACATGTGGTGATATGGGGTCTGGAGCATCGAATCACGGGTTGGGTGAAAAAAAAAGGAAAAAAGCATCAGGCAAAACCCTCACTAACCAATTCGCCAATACAAACTTGAAGGCAATGATGTATTCCGCGAATAGCCAACAAAAAAAATAATTACCTTGTCTAAGAACATGGGCAAACTGACCCTCTGCTGGCAGGTTATAACATAGTGATTGAGATGGACCAACATCAAAGCATGATGTATTTCCACCAATAGCCAGTACATTGGTGTTATCAGCAAGGTTCACCCCAGTGGAGATAACAGTTTTAAGCTCTGTTGCCAACTCCTTTAGATCACGCTTGTGTGACTCTTCCCATTTTGCCTGATGCTTCAATATTACATCATCGATCAATGCATCAACCTGTAAAAAAAAGACGCACAAAACAGATAAGAATATAAGACACATTCATCATGAACAAAAAAAAGACAAATGAAGAAGGGAGAGGTGAAATTTAAAGAATGTAAAATTACATTATACGGTTGCAGTGAGTGAGCAGGGACACTAGAGTTAGTATCCTTGGCAATAGGTGAAGAAGGAACATCATAAAGTATTTGAGAATGGTCGACAATAACAGGGTAGGAGGTGCAGTATCAGGAATCTCTTGATTGTGAAACATATGCATGTGCGGAGCAGCATCAGGTATCTCTTGATTATCAATCACATGAACATCAGGAGCAGCATCAGGGATCTCTGGATTGTCAATAAACAAAGGCGGCTCAGCCTCATCGTCAGAAGATTCTGGCTCATTTTGAAGAGCATGAAGATGATCAGGGTTGTTGTACAGATTTGCATATGGGGTCAACGTAATATCCTTGATCTGCAAAAAGCAGTAAAATGATGCAGAAGAGATTTAATACAAAAAATATGTACCAAACACAACAAAGTTGAACACATATTAAGGTACATAGAAAGTGTACCTGCAAAACCCCATATGACTTTCTAGAAGTCCTCTTCCGATCAAGGCGTTCCAGGAGATCAAAGTCACTCTGCCTGACGTGGTGAATCCTAGGACGGCCATAATCAATACCTCCATCTTGTCCATTGAAATCAACATGGTCCATGTATCCAATCTGTGCATGCAGCACAAACAAAACATAAAAAGGAAGGTTTGTAGTGATAAATGAAAACAAGTGCAATAAATTGAAGAACAAAAAAAGAAAGGGAAAAAGGTGAAACTGTATTACTTACAGTCAGAACAGGCAGACATCCACCAACCCATAGCATTCTGTTGTAATCTGATGACAACACAGGAAGAAACACTTTGTCTTTGAACTTATCAATCTCAGTGAACAGATGCTCATAGCAATAAGATCCGTAATCCAACTTCCGGATGTGAGAAAGCTTTCTTAGAGAAAACAGGAGCTTCGGATTTACAAAATTCTGTGTGCGCGGGCAGAGGATTGTTGTTACAAAGAACATAATAAAACCCCTCATGAACCCAGCCTCTGAATTATCAGCCAACATTTCCGTAACAACCTTTGCTACAGGAATTTTACCATTGACAGTGTACTTTGCCTGAAGCAATTCCACTTCAGCTACAACATTTGGATCACTGCTGCCAAAAACAAAACGCATCGAACCATAATCAAACCCAAAAATTGCATTAACAAAGTCCTTGTAGAATCTGAATGACTTCGACTTGTGCCTAAAAACACCATCACAACCATAACATATATGGTCAATGATCCACTGTGTTAGTGGCATTGGTACCATCAGGTGCTCTGGGATGTTGAGTAAGAAAGGGAAACCATTGCTGATTATGTGACCCCTCTGAATATCATTAAACTTTCTGACAACTTTATTGTACCGAAGGGTGGAAAACCTGGATCTTATGGTTGCTTTGCACCGAACAGCGTCGGGCATAACTACCCCTATAACAAAAAAGAGAAAAAAAGAACAAGTAAGAAAAACAGTGAACTAAGACTACAAAAAACATCACATGACATGCATAGCTAATAAAATATGCATAAGTATCTTATAGTTGTTTTGAAAAAAATGTCTTGCTACAAACATAACGATCAGTACTGACCCAAAAACATGATCTGGATCCACTGTTTCATGTTGGGAAGTGAAACAATGTCAACTATACATACTCATGTCAACTGTTTGTTTCCAAAACCTACCAAGCGCTCTCTCTCTTGCTCACGGACGGACGTTAAAAAGAATATAAAGAGAAAACAGTAGACACAGTTGTTTAAGCTTTCCTTCAGCCCCAAACCCTGGAACTCACACTCTGATTTCATCAAAACATCAGTACGCGGGCGGGGTTGTTAGAATTTAGAAACATGAAAAACAGTTTCCCCCCAATCACCCCAGGAGTATTAGATACTAACAGGCATGTTGAATCCAAAAATTAACTAAAACTCACTGCATATAATTCCAACTGCATATAATTTCCACTGCATACTAACACCAAAAATTCTAACTCACTGCATATACTAACTCACTGCATATAATTCCCACTGAAAAAAAGACAACATACTTCAAACATAGGTTGTGCGTAATGCAATAAGCACTGCAATGACATGAAATTCTCTCTGATCACCCCAGAAAATACAGTAGGATAAGTACTAACAACACCAAAAGTTCAGGAAAAAGCCGCAGTAAGCACGCACAATGCCCACCTTGATCTCGCACGCACTCACGATGCCCAGCTAGATCTGCCACTCGATCCGCACGATTCAGCGGCGCGCACATGCACAACGCGGCCGAGCCCCAACGGACTAAGCACGACCACCCACTACGCTCGCCAAAAACAACCTAACACTACGCGGTGGACTCGAACGCGAGCTTGACTCACGCAAATCAATGAACCAATCCGGCCGAAGAACTAGCGAGAACACATTCAGGGATCTAGCAAAAATCGAAGAAGAACAGCCGAAACAGCCGTGGGAGCAAAAAACAAACCTAGATCCGCCATGGACAGAAGCACGAACCCTAGCGAAGCATCAAGGGGTAATCCGGCCGAAGAGGAGCTCGCGAGATCTCTCTGCGGTGAAGGGGATGTGGATGAATCGCCTCGATCTCTTCGCACGACGCGGCCTCGCGAACCTCTCCGGGAGGTGAGGGGAATCGAGGGCAGCTCTGATGGGAAGCGAAGGCAGAAGCGAAGAAGTAGAAGCAGAAGGGAAACAAGCCGGCCCAGAAAACGATTCGAGAACGAGTTCTTCAGGCGCCGCTTCGGTTTTGGGGCGCTTACGGGCGGCATATAGGAATTGCGGTTTGATCGTACTGCCATTTAATAGTAAAGATAAGTCCTGACACGCATGTAGCTCAATACATTTAGGCCAATACCAGGAAAAAAGCCAGTTTAAATGAAATCAAAATTATAACAATAAGTAGTCTCTATCTGTAACATTTCATATATAAGCTACAACGAGCAAAATATTGTACTCAAAAAATGCATCTTGATGTACATGTCCAGGAAGTATACAGCTATGATCGAGAATGTATACCAGTTCAAGGCTATCTCTTATTTTTTAAGGTTTTGCCTTTACCAATCGTCACGTCTCAATCCTGAACATCAAGGTAAAGAGCTATGGACATGGAGAAAACATGCAAACATGAGGAGATGGAAGAAGAGATGAAAAATTGAACCAGCTATTGTTGATCCCAACGTATCTGATCAAGATCGCTGGGAGCAGGCAAAGCAATCTGAACCTGCGGCGGCATTCAGTTCCGCGTGGATGGCCAACACATCCTCGCTAATCAGTTCGCCACGCTTCTCGTCCACTTGCCGCCGCGTCCCGTCGTGCGGCGCTGCAGAAGGTCGAGTAGCTTGGCATCGCGTTGCCATGAAATGTACGGATCGACCACCGCGACGCCGGGTTCCTACTGCTGGCCTTCTCGAGCACCTCGACGGCGCTGTGCAATTGGGGCACCCCCGTTTTGATAGAGGAGACGACGATGCCGCAAGTATTCGGAGGGATAGGGTTGGTCGTGGAGATGAACCGCTGTTTTGTTTTTCTTTTTCTCGCTACTATTTTCGTGCGGGGATGGGTGTACGACCATCACCTACCGACTCCCCCGCTTTAATATAGTAGAGATTCATGATATGTATACTAGGCAAGATGGCGCGGCGACACGCCGCGCGTGTGTGTACATGAGCGTATTTTGTGTTTTTAATAGTGTTAAGTAGTTGTTTTTAATAGCGTATTTTGGCCTACTCGTCATACACGTAGGGCGCCGTGTCCGTATTTCATTTACCCCCTACCCTGCACTTTTATTTCCTCTCGATGGCGAATCGCGCCCTCGCCACCATCCCTGTCTTCGCCGACTCGATTCGCACCGCGGGTGTTCAGTCGCATCGACCACGCAGAACTGCTTGCCGCAGCTCCCCGCCCTCATTTTGCTCCCGGCGCAGCTCATTCAGCCGACTCCGCCTCTTCCTCCGAGTCGCGCCCGCACGCAAAGTGTTCTGTCGTTCGCCAATAGGCTCATTTGATTGATTGTCGATTTGTGGCCTAGTTTCATTACTTTGTTTTTCCAATAGGCTATGGATAGCAACGACGAGTTCATGTTTTTCTAAATGATGGGGGATGGGGAGGCTTCGGCCATTGAAGCCGACGAGGAAGACAATGAGATGGTCATGGCCGCTCTTCTAGATGCGCAAGCAGCCGAGATTGACACCGTGCCGAAACATGGAGGATCAACGAAAGGCCGGTTTGCCAACAAGAACGGTTATAGAACAACTGGTCACATGCTCTTGTTCAGTGACTAATTTGCCGAGTTCCTCGTGAACAGACCTCATTAATTTCGTCGGCGCTTTAGGATGAAGAGGGAAGTGTCCAGGAGAAAAGTGCATGGTGTTCGGGAATATGATGAGAACTTTGTGCTGAAGAAAGATTGCACCGACATTCTTGGTTTCTCATCCCTTCAGAAATGCACGGTCGTCATATGGTGTATTGCATATGGAGGTCCCGCAGACTCATTGTATGACTATCTCCGTATGTTCGAGTCCACCGTCGTCGAAGCTACAGGTTTTGCAAGGGAGTAGTGGCAATGTTTGGAGGGCAATATATGAGAGCACCCAATGCAGAAGACACAACTTGTCTCTTGGCACAAGGCCAAGCAAGAGGATTTCTGGGGATGTTTGGAAGCATCAATTGCATTCATTGAAATTAAAAGAATTGTCCACTCGCTTGGTAGGGGATATGTAGGTCATGACATCATTTAGCGTGTATTGTGATACTTGAGGCTTTGGCAGATTATGATCTTTGGATTTGACACACATTTGTCGGCATGGCCGTTATTCGTGTATATTGCATTAGATCATAAGAGGATACCTTAAAATGGTTTTTACCAAATTTTATCACCAACCAGAGCAAACATGTAATTAAAATTTGAGTTACTTTTGAAAAAACAAACAAAACTCAATTAAAAAATAAAGGTGTCTACGCAGCGATTGTTTCACTTATGGTATTTTTCCATCCAGTAGATTTATTTTGAGTGAAAATGTAATGGTTACATTTCCCCCCATTTTATTCACGAAAACATTTTCAATGTTAATTTATAAGGAAAACATTTATTAAGATTTTTTTTCAAAAACTCCATTCCATACTATTCCAGTTTTGGATTTTTTTCCTAAAAACTAAGTCACTTAAGAGAAATATTTGCACAAGATTTACATTTTTTTTATGTTTTATCATTTCTTCAAGTGTTTTCAAGAAGAGGTCAAAATTGGAGGCATGACCATTCGGACAAACGGGTTGGATACTTGAACTTTCATCGTGTGTAATGCATGGGATCATACCAGAGTATCTTTGAATGATTTTTGACAAAAATATGATAAAACTAGAGCACACTTGTTGTTCAAATTTGAGTATTTTTTAAAATAAGGCGAAACTTAATAAAAACAAAAAAAATCTACAAAGCGAGTTTTTTTCTTCATATTTGGCATTTTGCTATTTGAAAAGTCTACTTGTGTGAAAAATTTCGTGGTGTGATTTTAGCCCACATTTTAGATATATGCTTAAAAAACTTTTCAGCAATAATAAAATTGAAAATGATTGCTTTATGAAACAAAGATAGAAACTCCTACTCACCCTTTTGTTAGTCATATCTCAAGATGTGTATATGTGACGAATAAGAGTAAATTATCTCCAATTCGGTCATGGATATGACTATCGCCTTAGTCAATTGGGTTGAAATCCAATACAATTCATCTGTTTAGAGCACTTTTTATAGTGCCATATTCCCCGTCTGATATTTTTAACCAAAACTATGTCACAAACACTTTACGCGAGTTTCCCAGTTTCTTTGATCGTTACCAAAATGGGGTCAAACTGGTCATCATGCCCATTCATACCAAGGGGTTGCATATTTGGAATAGAAAATCATGTATACTAATTAGAATCATAATAGGATATCTTAGCATGATTTTTCTTAATTTTATGACCAACTTTAGATCACATTTGAGGTTCAAAATAGAGTTACTTTTGATTTTTTTTTGTTATATCTGGTATTTTCCAATTCTACAAGGTTTACTCTGTGTGAAATTACAATGGTGCCATTTTGACCCATATTTAAGTAGTTGCTTCGCAAAAATTTACGTTCCGTAGTGAGAACGTAAAAAAAAATTATGAAACAAGTTGAAAAATACTTTTGCGACTTATGTTTGTCATTCGAAGATACACATGTAAACATATGAACATGGTTGCTACATAATATTGGGATTAAAATGGAAAGTCCCCTTTTGACTCGCGAGCTCACTTGCTTCTGCCTGTTGGGGTTAGTAAACATGGATGAGCCGATGGATTTAGATGACTCTTTAAGTTGAATTTAAAGATTTGAGAGAAATACGTATATGTCTGTCAAAATATACTAAAGATGTTAAAATATGAAAAGTTGTTCGGAAAGATGATATCCATCTACTCGTAAAAGCAAAATTCAAAAGGATTACTGAGTGCGATGAATTTGACAAAATTCATCAAATGTTTTTGCGAATCTGGTTGCAAAATTAAGAAGTTAGAGTCGAACAAACTCGAAACCGATCACGGGAATGCAACCTACTCGTCGGCGCGCATATATTTCATGTACATATTATCGCGGAAAGGGAAAAAATAGAAGAAAAAAAATACAGTTGTTCGGAAGGAACGGATGACTGAGTGTGACGAATTGGACAAAATTCAAAACAAAAAGGTTAAAATATGAAAGTTGTTCGGAAGGATGATATTCATCTACTCATGAAAGGAAAATTTAAACAGATAACTGAGTGCGACGAATTTTATCAAATTCGTCAAATGTTTTTACGAGTTTGGATCCAAAATTAAGGAGTTAGAGTTGACGGAACTCGAAACTGATAACGGGAATGGAACCTACTCGTCGATGAGCATATATTTCATGTACATATTATCATGAAAAGGGCAAAAAAAAAATCCAGTGCGCGCACTGTAGCAGCTAAAGTAGTTTGCGGTACAGGAGGCGACCGTCTGACTGTTCATGCAACCGTACTGTTCACGCAATTTACTGTTTACGCCCGGTGCTGTTCACGTGTGGGTGTAATGTCCATGCGCGAGGTGACCGTTTCTGTGCGTAGTGGAACTGTTCATCGTGGCCGTTTTCTTTGATCAGAATACTGTTCACTGGTTCCGGGAGGATCGTGGGCCGTCGATTCACGATCGGACAGCCCGGAATCGCGCGTGGATGAACAGTCGCAGGCGCCCTAAGAGGCCGAGGATCGTGCGCTCCTTTATATATAGTAGTATGCAGGAATCTCGCTACGAGGACTGATGAAAATGGCAAATACTCCTTTGTTTTTTTTTTTGCCAGCCTCGTGCCTGAGCAGGGCACTGTGGCATGCCATCTGCATGTCTCAACTATTCCCTCCGTTCCAAATTAATTGACTTCCATTTATTCACATGTGGATATATCTATACCTGTAACATGTCTAAATATATCCGTGTGTGGACAAATGAAAATCAATTAATTTGGAACTGAGGAAGGGAGTATGAGACAAGCACATGCATGTGCGGAGGCCAGAGCAGTTCGATCTCTTTTAGGCCCAAACAACAGATCTGCGGGCTGCGGCACCGCAACGCCAAAGCTAGGCTTTTACATTCTCTGCCGGAGCGCTGAATAATGGCTAAGCCCATGTCGTCTAGCCCAGGAAAGACGCCAGCATATTTTCAGTACGGTCGTGAAACATTTGGGCTCATTAGTGACAGTAGGAGCCCAAGTTCTCATAGATTTTCTTTTTACGCTCCCGAGATCTCTAGCCTGGATTATCGTCTCCCCGGTGTTTATCAACTCACTACTGGCTCGGAGCTGACGCCAAGAAACACTGATCGCTTTCTCGAGTCAATCCGCTGGGGCCGCGACAAGCGACTGCTGCCGCAGCAACAAAGACGTCGAAATGGGCAGTGTGGGCTCACGACAAGAGTCGAACTTATCCATCAGGGAGCCTCCTTAATTCAAAGCCACACGGGTCTCTTGCATCTTCTGCTCCATTTCCAACGGCTTACCAAAATATCATTCCCCCATCCAGTCATCCTACAATTATCTGAAAAAAAAAGTAAAAAAAAGCTACTCCAGCAAATACCTTGAGTCTCTGGAAGTCTTTTGAAGAGCCTATTTTCTCTCTCCTCTACCCTCTAAATCGGTTTTTTTTTAAGTCTCCCTTCACATTTTATTTCATGGACTGAACGAGCTCGCTAAGAAATCTAGGTTAAAGTCATACAAGACTATATAATCAACCATAACAGGCGGTTTCTTTATATGAAATCGACAAAAAGCCTCGTTTCAAAAGAAAAAAAAATAATCAACTATAGAGAGACTAGTGCTAGCACAAGCATGTTTCGGTTTTTTCGCCTCTCTTTGTACAAATCCAAATTTAAACTCTAAAAAATTGAGACTAAAAACTTCATCTCCCTAACCAATTGGGAGCAAGATGAACGTGCCATAAGCTTGCATCTTTGCATGCCTACATCTCAATTGTAATGGATCTGAAATATGATCATATATCTGGCATGCAGCAACCACGACTTATGCGTTCCCTCATGATTTTTAGAAAGAAAGGAATTCTCTTGTGCCCCGAGAAAATAAACTGATGTCTTAAAGGAGGTATTGTTGAATCATCAAATTAATTCACAAAAAAGAATCATCAAATTGTTTCTTCGCACTCGGCACAAAACATATACTTTGTCCTTGAAAATTTGCATGCACATTAAGACAAAGACATGTGTATTTTTTTATTCTCAGGATGTTTTAAAACTTTTTACATGGATGTGTTCAGAAAATTTGACATGTTTTTTTTTTGCCAGATGCACCGGCTACACAAAGAATTCTGAGCGCACGGGCACGTCCTCCGCACATGCGTGTCCGTGAGTGAACTTAAGCACAAGAACAAGATTTCCCTCCCTCAAACTAGTCTGCAAGATTTCTTGTCTAAAAATGACTGTAAGCATTGTCCACATTTGGCAAAACTAACACCATCTGATTCTGATTGATTTGCTGCTATTCTCCACTCCAGACATCCGTTCTCAGGGCCCCGGCCGGACCGGGTCACCGCAGAGGGAGGGCGACGACGGCAGCACAGCACACCACCACCAGACCGCCAGCCAACTCGGCGGCTCCGGTCAATCCCGCCTTAAACATGCGCCCATCTCCCGGGCCCCAACTGCCATTTGGTGGATCCGGCAACCACCGCATGATTGCCGCGCGGGAGGAGGGTGATCCGCACAGACCAAGAACGCAACAACGGCACAACCTATACGCGCCTCCCACGACGCCGGTTCCCCTCCCACTCTCGTCGTCGTCCTCCCGCACACCAATCCCATTCCCCCGCCATCTCTTCTTCCCTCCAACCCGTCCTACCTCGTGAAACACCTAAAAAACACGGCAAGGTTCTGGACGTTTTAAAGGCGCGCCGCTCCCGTTCCCATCCCACCGATTCTTCTGGTGGTGCTGGTGCCCGTGCCGCCGCCGCCGACGCCGCGCGCCTCCCCCGCGTCCTTCTTTATAATCACAAATCGTCCAGCCCAGCCAGCCAAACCCAATCACTCCGCGATTCCCGTCCGCTCTGTCTCCTCCGCGCGTTCGCGCTTTATCCGAGGGGTTCTTTTCCTCTTTCTTCTCGTTCTTCTTGGCGAGGAGGAGAATTCTTCGCCTGGCCTGATTAGCGCGTCAGGCTGGCGGTTGATGATGTCATGTGGCCCCTCTGCTTCATCTCGGACAAGCTGCTCAAGATGCCGGGAGACGACGGCGCCGAGGGCCGCTGCCTCCCGACAGCCGAATTCCACTAGCGCGCCGGTCATACTCAGTCGATGTCAGTTTCTTTTCCTCCTTCTCTTCCCAGAATACGCCTAGAAATTGATTCTGGCTGTGTGCCTCTGCTATACATGTATGTATACATGTGACGATTGTTGGATCACTGGCGCTGCTGTGAGCGGTTGATGGCCGGTTTCGTTTGACATTTGTGTTGGTTTGCTGATGATGCTAGGTTCCACACGTGCAGCAGGCCTTCACCTGGGACTGCGGCCTCGCTTGCGTGCTCATGGTGCTCAGGACGCTCGGCCTTGATTGCTGCCACGGCATTGCCGATCTCGAGAAGCTCTGCCGCACCACAAGGTTTTAATTTACAAGCTGAAATTGTTTTATTAGCCAAGTTAGCTGTCCCGTAGTATTTGGAACTTGTCAACTTGGAATAGTAGTCATTTAGGTACTTTAATAAATTGTTTTATAACCATAATGCGTTTACAAAGGCCAAGCACGAATACTAATTGTTAGGTGGTTCTGGAATATATGGTAAAAAAATGGACTGCCCCGGGCTGTTAACTGTTAATAACATGGAAAACGCATGAGTTCCTTTTTGAGGTGAAGAAAATGGTACCGTCACACTGTGAAGGTTTATTTGCATCTAGAAGGTCCAAAGAATCATTAAAAATGAAGTTCTGTAATTCTGTAAACAATTGTCTGCTAAGCCAGACAAAATGCATGAGCTGCTTTCTTGTTAAAAAAGGCACTGTCACACGATAAAGGTTTATTCACATCTAGAAGGGCCAAGGAATCCTAAAAATGCGTACTACTGAAATTCTGTAAACGGTAGGCTCTAAGCCATCAACCTAAAAATATTGCTATAAACTCTGTTGCTTTGTGGAGACGGATAAATTATGCTAATCGCTGTATGCTTCAGGGAACGAAACAACTATATGTCAATTAGTGGTGCATACGTTATTCAAAGTAATGAATGTACCTAATGAACTTGATAGATAATCAGACTTGCATTCCGAAATATGTGAATCAGATTTCAGAATTCTGCTATCATGTGGCAGCTCCCTGGCTGTCTTGCTTTTACATAATTTTCACCTAGTAATGTATGACATGATTTTTGTTAAACATAAATTATATACCATGATTACATGAGCTATATGATTAGTTTGCCGGATGTTACCTCACGGAATTTCTAATCACCATAGGCGTACCAATTCTAGAAATATACAGAACAGTAATAGGTATATTGCACACATCCAATAGATTTCATCTCTAGCTAATACACTGATTCAACATTCGATGGATTAGCTGAACTGATTATTTAAAATTCTCAAATTTTATGTTCTGATGTAGTACCATTTTTGGTTTTTGCAGCGTTTGGACAGTCGACTTAGCATATCTATTAAACAAGTTCTCAGTTGTATTTTCGTTCTTCACTGTGACAATTGGAGCAAATCCACAATATTCTGCAGAAACCTTTTATAGGGTATGTATTATGACCTACTGATGTACCGTTGCTTCTGAAGTCCACTATAGTAATATTTTGGAAATTGCCAACTAATTATGACAGGAGCAATTGCAAGAAGATATTGATCGAGTGGACAAGTTATTTGGAAAAGCGTTTGATGCTGGAATCAGTATTCAAGTACGCTAAAAACACGCATCGTGAAAATTATATATTCCATTTACTTCTCATACTGGTTTTAAGTTTTTGCAGTTTATGTTTCTTCTCAGTGCAGATCCATCAGTGCGTATGATATAGCTTTTCTTCTGTTATCTGGGCACTGCATAGCTATTGCGTTAGTGGATAAATCAAAGTTAAAGTAAGATATTTTTCTTATGTCTCGTATTAAATATTTACCCTTCTAATTTTACTTTTACTCACGCGTATCAACTTCTATTTGGCTCTGTCATTTTGAATCATCAACTGGGTATGCGATGCTGCTTGAGCAATTAAACTAAATAAGAAGTAAATTTGCTCGATAAACTTTCAGGATGACTTTACTATTTCTGTATGACTTGTGGACTAAAACCCATTTTTTTAACATGCCAGATTATTTTGATTATACACCATTAGATGACTGTCAATTAGATATCTTTTGTAACCTGGCTTGTTATGTGATAATATTATGGTTAAGTATTTGAAATGTGTAAACGATCATCAGAGATAAAATTTGAAGAGCAAAATTAAGCAGTCCAGCTGAGAAAATAATGGTCCAGCCTTATTTAAAACATGCATTGACAATGCAACAATAACTGATTTTTTTTAATGCAGTTCCTCTTGGATGAATGATGTACAGGATGTGGAACAGTTTGATGAGATTCTGAATACATGGGTGAGTCACGATGCCTCTCTTCTTGGAACATTTACTTCTCTTTTCCAAAAATATTTTCGCAAGACATTGTCTTCTATCTTAGTGGCCATAGTCTTTGATTGTATCCTTTTCTAGATTGCAAGTGCATCCATAAATTGTGAAATGCAACAAAGATTCATTATGTCACCTTATAGTTCCTATAAATGTAATAACCGTGTGAATACTGTTTCTCTTGGTAGGGCATTATGTTGTAATATGTGGCTATGATGCTGATGCCTGCGAGTTTGAGATAAGGGATCCGGCCAGTTCTAGGTACCTTTACTTAGTTGTTAAATATGATATATTTTGCATCGACTTTGAGCTGATTTGTGTGCTTCATGGCGGCCTCGATCTTTATTTGTGCATAATTAGCAAATGATAGTAGCAAAATTTAAGTAACAAACTTATGTCTTCACCATTTGAACTTTTATGTGTATTCGAATAAACTTAGCCTTGCGAACGAGGTGGCTGCTACAGCGGGCTGAGGAAGATAAACTTAGCCTTTGGATGGAGTTCAACATTTAAGTGCCAAAGGCGGCACCCGATATCTTCGAGCAGCGACTCATTCATAAGTAGGTGACGGGTGTAGTACCCGCTTTCTCACAAATAGGTGGTACGAGGGAACACTACTTTTTTTAGCAAAAGGTCAACCAATCTATTGATCATCAACAACGGTAGAAAAATTCTGAAAGTAATAAAAATTACAAATAGGTCTTCGGACCATCTAGCGACGAATACAAACACTGAAGCGAGCCGAAGGCGCGCCGCTGTCCTCACCCCTCCCTCACTGGAACCGGCTAAAGCTTGTTGTAGTAGACAACAGGAAGTTGTCGTGCTAAGCCCTCGAGGGACCATCGCACCCGAGCAGTAACCATCTCCAAAGATGAGAAGTGTAGATCGGAAGAGCCGGACCTGCAACCACACGGACGAACACAAAAACGGACTGGATCACAGGGATCCGCCGGACACACGCCTCCACACGCCCTCCGTTGGCGCTAGGCGCACCACCGGAGCAAGGATAGGACGGGAAGGACCGTATTCTGACTTCAAGAAGTAGCCGCCGCTCACCATCTTGAAGAAGACACTGAAAAAACCTAAACAAAGGACGGGAACCCTCCCGCCGGAGAGAGGCCGTGATCCGTCACGCCTCCAATGCCCTAAGGCCGGAGATGGAGCGGACCAGCGGCGTCGCCGGCGAGGGGGATGGAACCCTAGATGGGTTTGTACAATCGCCTTAGGATCGCCTCTCGCCTGCCTAACCCTCACCTAACCGTGCAACCAAATGTCACGTACTTACGAGGGAACACTACTGTGGGACTGGTTCTGCACCTAGCCTCACGGGATGACGAAGGGTGATGACCGACTGCACAGCTGCACAGGCCAGCCATGGCGAGTGGTTGACGAACATTGGGCCGAACTAGTACGGAAGTTCTTCGCCCTTTGGGGATTAGTATCAACGGTTGAGCCTTCCGTGGGTGAGGACACCCTGAGGCCTTGTTTGGTACTAGTGTTTTTGTGGGGATTAATGGGGATAATCTCCAAAGGGATTGGGTGTAACCCCAACCTTCACTCAATCCCTTCAAATCCTATTTATCACCAATACACTAGGTAAGGGTAGTGTATTGGGTATTGAGAAAAATGCACTAGAGTTTGGAGATTTGTGGGGAAATGTGGGGATAAAACATGTCAAATACACTAGAAACAAATGGTGTTTTGGATATGTGGTGATTTAGGGGTTTGACCGGGATAATCCCCATCAATCTCCTAAAATATACTAGTACCAAACAAGGCCTCAAGTGGAGCTGGGAGAGTGATGGGAGGTACTTGGCACACTGGCCGTATGCGGCTTTCTTCACGGCCGCGATCAGCGATCCGATGTGAGACCCCATTTGGAGATCCCTTGTGCCTACGAGATGAATATTCTTCGCTGGGTTGGTGGCCAACAATAGGTGCTAGTCTGCCAGGTGCTGGATATGCTCCTCAACCAAGGGCTTTGAGACATCTTTTTGGATGTGTCGTGGCTCGGAAGTTTTGGCATGACAGACTACGGAAGTGGCAGCTCCTTGACTGGATGCCGAACCCGGACGTGGAGCTTACAAGCTGGTGGACTTCTTGCTCGCTGAGAGCATGTTACCGACGCAACATTGGTTGGTCATCATTCTAGTCATGTGGTGCATTTGGCCACACCACAATGATGCGGTTTCAACGGGGTGCCACTATCGGCACCAAAGGTCATTGATCGGATCAAAGCAGAAACGGATCAATGGAGACAAGCAAGGCTTCTACGGGAGATCTTTACGGTGCCATGTCTGAGGGGCCGACGAGGCAGGGGCGATCAGTAGTTTTTTAGGACATGTGTTTACCCCTGAATGTTGTTCATTCTCAGTTGTAGCCCTTCGGACGTTGCATTGGCCGTTTTGCTCACTCACTCCTATTAAAATGCTATGTCGTTCCATGGTGTATTGTCAGGAAAAAAAAACTTTGATGTGCATGGCATACTCTAATTCAGTATTTCTATTTCTTGCAGACAGCGTGAAATGGTGCCAATGAAAAGCTTAGATGAGGCCCGAAAATCTTTTGGAACTGACGAGGATATTCTCTTGGTAAGAATTTTGTGTTAGGGTCTGTTCTTTTAACTTCAGAGTTTTGTTCTTTTTGTTATACTCGATGCTTTGCATCTTACAAGTTTCAGTCTGTTCCATAAGAGAGAATAACAAATATATAGACTTTGTCATTCTGTGTTATAACTAACATTCACATTGTAAGGATGATTGTTTTGTAAATGCACAGAGTATTTTCAAGCACTGATTGACTGTATCGCTTATTCGTTTTACAGGTCTCCTTAACTGGAAAAACGGGATGAAGCTGTCGCATAAACTCCCGGCCAGACTCTCCGTGAACTGCTCACCGGTCTCCAGTCTCCTTGTGTATACGCTGTACATGGCCCTGTAGTTATGCTTGCCGCTTATCAACTCCGGTATGTAGTTTGAGAACATTCCTACAGTCGATAGGAACAGCTTCCTAGTGAAGATAGATAGAAGAAAGAGCCCGTTTATAAGCTCAGGTCTCAGCACGCTGGAGCTGCAAACGGCCCAGCAGCAACACTGCTTCTGTAAAGAGAAACTGTCCCTGCTTCGAGCTCAAGTTGAGTACCATCATAGCTGGGTAGAGATGTAGCATATATAGTTATGTACAGATATATCAACGAATAAATGGTGACCTCGTGTGTCACATATTCGTATCCATTGTCAATCTTTTTCTTTCGGTTAGAAGTACGAAGGGGCGAGCCGTAAGTTGATGTTTGGCACTATACTGTTATACTGTATAAGTACTGCTGCTCTGGCCGGCAACGGCGTCGCTGTCGACTGGCGTGTCCTCGTCGGGATCTGAATCTTCTGAGTGTGATTTTAGGTCGAGTTGGCTGAGCAGTCGTTGCTCGTTCGTCGGTAGCCAGGTCGCTCGCGCCAACCGCACCTGTCTGACGGAATGCACCGTTGCTTTCCAGCGGTTGAATCGGGGCAAAATGGACACGATTGACCACATGTCAAAACTATTTCACAGAATGAATATTCGGCGAAACAATTTCATCGAACTAACCATTTTGAGTAGCGCCTCTCAATCAGGCGCTACCCTCTGTACATTAGCGCCACTGATCAGGCGCTACACATCATGCTGGCGGCTGTGGGGCCAGTCGGGGCCCACTTTTGGAGGTATAGCGCCCGATCCCAAGACGCTATGGTTCTGATTAAGTAGCGGCTTGCAATCAGGTGCTACTCCTCTAGTACAGTTAAGTCGCGCGACGGCGCCCTCTTCCCAACCCGAGCTCACTCCAACCCGACCCCAACCCTAGACAAGAAGAGATGGCGGCGGCGGCGGCTGCGGAGCTCTCCGCTCCTCTCTAATCCTCTCCGATCAGGCGGCGGTGGCAGTAGGAGGAGCAGATCAGGCGGCAGGCGCGGGGTCGAGCAGCTCCGCCCCATCCGGTGTCCGCCGTTCTTCTCCACATCCGGTCAGCGCTGTTCTTCTCCACATCCGTTCGCCGCCGTTCTTCTCGTCCACATCAGGTAACCGCCGTTCTCCCCTCTTTTGCAGTAGATGCCGTAGGTGAGGACTTTGACAGCTTGGTCGTCGCATTGGTGGCGTTGGCTTGGTCTATTGAAATCTCCACCATGCCTAGTTATTTTTGGTCCAGATTACCTTAGTGGAACAAACCGATGATATAGCCCTTGTTGCAATCCATCCACCATGCCTAGTTATTGAACAAATCGATGATATAACCCTTGTTGTAATTTGTTGCAAATAGAATAAATTAAAAATGTGCATATTCCCATCATTTCAACCAATGTGAACAATATTATTTCCTAAGCTACTGGTTAGTAACTTCTATTGTTTGTAATACGTAGGATGGTGTGGTTACTCAATAATCACTATGATGTTGCACACCGGGCCTATGTCTTGACCGAAGGGAGGGAGGTAATGAAAATACTATTGGACTTGTCATTTTTGTTATTGTTGGAATGTGTTGGATATGTTGTAATTATCTTCTTTGTATGTTTGCAGGAGGATAAGACGAAACTAAAACCGTTGAAGATTCGGTCTCATGGGGCGTCGTCGAGTGACATGCTGTATGATGAGCGCTACACTCCGTACATCGAGATGCTAGGCCTCCTCCCGTTCATCCAGCTTGTGAGCCGATCAACCCCAAATTTGAATGCGGCTGCAATCACCGCCCTTGTTGACCGCTGGAGGCCGGAGACACACACTTTCCACCTCCGGACCGGCGAGATGACCCGACTCTTATGGATGTTTCCATGATCCTTGGACTTCCTATCGAGGGGAAGCCTCTTTGTATGAGCACAGATTTTTCAGGGTGGCGCGCGCAGATGCAGGCCCTTATTGGTATGGCTCCGGAGGATGTCATGGACAAGAGTTCATACAGAATCGCAACCGGCGCGACATACCCGTGGATAGTACAACACTTCAGGACCTGACCCGTCGGAGCCGATGAGGACGTGATCAAGACGTATGCCCGCGTGTACGTGTGGTACGTTATCTCTAGGACTTTGTTTGCGGACAGCGGTGGCACGACGGCTCAGTGGATGTGGCTAAAGGCACTGACCGTCTTTGACTCCAAGTGGAGTTGGGTACTGCTGCACTTGCCTACTTGTACCGACAGGTAATGAATTGGTCAATCTGGAGAGGATTTGAGAGGGGGAGTGAGCAGCCGTCAACCACCAGTCGCCGTCTCTGTCTGTTGTCTCGGGTTGGAGTGAAGCTAGGGTTGGGAGAGGAGCGCGGCGTGACATATCTGTACTAGGCGTGTAGCGCCTGATTGCAAGGCGCTGCTTAATCAGAATCATAGCGCCTTGTGATCGGGCGCTATACCTCCAAAAGTGGGCCCCGACTGGCCCCGCAGCCGCCACGCTGGCAGGATATGTAGCGCCTGATCAGTGGGCGCTACTATACAGAGGGTATCGTCTGATTGAGAGACGCTACTCAAAATGGTTAGTTCGGTGAAATTGTTTCGCCGAACATTCATTCTGTGAAATAGTTTTGCCATGTGGTCAATCGTGTCCATTTTGCCCCGATTCAACCGCTGGAAAGCAACGGTGCATTCCGTCAGACAGGTGCGGTTGGTGCGAGCGACCTGCAATACGCTCCGTCAAAAAATCATTTGCCTGATTATACGGTCGCTCAGCTTCAGCGATCTACCGGCAGAACTACTTCACTTGATGGCGAAAAAAGAACCACTTAACTTTCCCATGTGCTGTTTGTTTACCTATCGTCGAGACTTGAATCACACGCACTTCAGAAGTAGGGTCGAGAAAGGTTGAGCAGCTTGCCGAGTTTTTCTCAACAGTTTGTTTGTTTGTTTGTTAATTTAATCGTTCGCGGTGCCAAACGTCTTTCGGAAGTAACCAGAGTGGGCTTTCTCAACTGTATTACTACCAGTGATTGATCAGTCCAGAGGTGAGCTACTGCGCGAGAGAAAGAATCGTTTCAAAAAAGGGGGTTATCTCATCCACAGAGCAAGCAGATGCAGGAGTACCAGCTTTGTAAGTCAGGTTCCGGCAGAAGAAAAAAAAGCACCAATCAACTTTCGAGCCGTTTTTTTTCCGGTACGTAGTCTAGCAGAAAGGCAAAGGATGTGGAGATAGAACAAAGCTTTGTGCCAGGCCGTTCATTACATTCGACAGGTCAAGCAGGCTATGATGGGCTAGCTCTAGCCCTCACGGCGTACTCCGACCTCACCTTGCGGTTTCCTAGCTAGTGGTGGCTGCACAACCAAGCCAAAACCCTAAAACCTCGAAAGCAATGGCAATCGATCGCCTATCCTTCCTCCGAGCGATGGCGTGGCGATGACGATGACTCGGTGCGCGTCCGGTGTAGATAGCCTTTCTGCCGGTGACGCGACGTGATGTGGACCGTACCGGACGTGCGGTGGCGACGCACGCACGGCCGGCCGCGTCCAATGGCGGCGGCGCTTTGGTGGTGCGCCGCCCCTCCATGTCGCCGTCGAACGATCGGCTTTACAGAAGCTTCTTCTTTTCGCGGCCTGAGACGGCGCGTCCGGAATCCCATTCTCCGTACACGCGCGCGCATGCGTGCATGCCCGCCCGTGCGCTGGTTGGTTCGAGTGGAGCATGAGATCTTTGAAGCGATCGATCGGCCGTGCGCCGTGAACGTCACCGGATCATTGCCGGATGCGGCGGCCTTGTACCAAACTTTGATTGTTAGCCAGATCGCACGCACTTGGGCCTAGCTCCAGTGTTTTCTCGCAGAGTTCGTGAATGATATTCATGAGTCAAACTGAGTTGATGATTATGCGGTTGGAAGGTACTCGCTCGCGCCAAATCGATCCAACAAGAATGGATACAGCTCGCGTAGAGAACAGAATTACCTGCAGCGAACGATGAGCAAACGCTGCCTGTGGCATTATCACTTTATCAGCCCTACAACGACTACTAGCGTAGTGGCAGCAGTGCAACTCATTGCGATAGCCTCAATGCGTCCACTCAAAATCCGAACCCCATGCCAGCCAACGATGTACTGTACTGCAGGGCCCAGATTACATTCGCACGAACCAAATCTGGACAGGTTACTGTTCAGTTGCGAGGGCGCCATCCTGCTCGTTGAAAGATGAAACTAGGCCGACGCGCTGGTCACCCAAGACCAACTCCAACACAAATCCGTACGTCCATTTCTGTTCGGGCGGACTGAATGTATCTCCACCGCCACCCCAATTGACCCCAAATTCAAATGGGTCCGTCAACATTGAGGGCCTCTTCGTGGTGTCAGACATGCCCTCCGACAAGTGTGGCCTACTCGTCATACATAGGGCGCCGTGTCCGTATTTCATTTACCCCCTACCCTGCACTTTTATTTCCTCTCGATGGCGAATCGCGCCCTCGCCACCATCCTTGTCTTCGCCGACTCGATTCGCACCGCGGGTGTTCAGTCGCATCGACCACGCAGAACTGCTTGCCGCAGCTCCCCGCCCTCATTTTGCTCCCGGCGCAGCTCATTCAGCTGACTCCGCCTCTTCCTCCGAGTCGCGCCCGCACGCAAAGTGTTCTGTCGTTCGCCAATAGGCTCATTTGATTGATTGTCGATTTGTGGCCTAGTTTCATTACTTTTTTTTCCAATAGGCTATGGATAGCAACGACGAGTTCATGTTTTTCTAAATGATGGGGGATGGGGAGGCTTCGGCCATTGAAGCCGACGAGGAAGACAATGAGATGGTCATGGCCGCTCTTCTAGATGCGCAAGCAGCCGAGATTGACACCGTGCCGAAACATGGAGGATCAACGAAAGGGCGGTTTGCCAACAAGAACGGTTATAGAACAACTGGTCACATGCTCTTGTTCAGTGACTAATTTGCCGAGTTCCTCGTGAACAGACCTCATTAATTTCGTCGGCGCTTTAGGATGAAGAGGGAAGTGTCCAGGAGAAAAGTGCATGGTGTTCGGGAATATGATGAGAACTTTGTGCTGAAGAAAGATTGCACCGACATTCTTGGTTTCTCATCCCTTCAGAAATGCACGGCCGTCATATGGTGTATTGCATATGGAGGTCCCGCAGACTCATTGTATGACTATCTCCGTATGTTCGAGTCCACCGTCGTCGAAGCTACAGGTTTTGCAAGGGAGTAGTGGCAATGTTTGGAGGGCAATATATGAGAGCACCCAATGCAGAAGACACAACTTGTCTCTTGGCACAAGGCCAAGCAAGAGGATTTCTGGGGATGTTTGGAAGCATCGATTGCATTCATTGAAATTAAAAGAATTGTCCACTCGCTTGGTAGGGGATATGTAGGTCATGACATCATTTAGCGTGTATTGTGATACTTGAGGCTTTGGCAGATTATGATCTTTGGATTTGGCACACATTTGTCGGCATGGCCGTTATTCGTGTATATTGCATTAGATCATAAGAGGATACCTTAAAATGGTTTTTACCAAATTTTATCACCAACCAGAGCAAACATGTAATTAAAATTTGAGTTACTTTTGAAAAAACAAACAAAACTCAATTAAAAAATAAAGGTGTCTACGCAGCGATTTTTTCACTTATGGTATTTTTCCATCCAGTAGATTTATTTTGAGTGAAAATGTAATGGTTACATTTCCCCCCATTTTATTCACGAAAACATTTTCAATGTTAATTTATAAGGAAAACATTTATTAAGATTTTTTTTCAAAAACTCCATTCCATACTATTCCAGTTTTGGATTTTTTTCCTAAAAACTAAGTCACTTAAGAGAAATATTTGCACAAGATTTACATTTTTTTTATGTTTTATCATTTCTTCAAGTGTTTTCAAGAAGAGGTCAAAATTGGAGGCATGACCATTCGGACAAACGGGTTGGATACTTGAACTTTCATCGTGTGTAATGCATGGGATCATACCAGAGTATCTTTGAATGATTTTTGACAAAAATATGATAAAACTAGAGCACACTTGTTGTTCAAATTTGAGTATTTTTTAAAATAAGGCGAAACTTAATAAAAACAAAAAAATCTACAAAGCGAGTTTTTTTCTTCATATTTGGCATTTTGCTATTTGAAAAGTCTACTTGTGTGAAAAATTTCGTGGTGTGATTTTAGCCCACATTTTAGATATATGCTTAAAAAACTTTTCAGCAATAATAAAATTGAAAATGATTGCTTTATGAAACAAAGATAGAAACTCCTACTCACCCTTTTGTTAGTCATATCTCAAGATGTGTATATGTGACGAATAAGAGTAAATTATCTCCAATTCGGTCATGGATATGACTATCGCCTTAGTCAATTGGGTTGAAATCCAATACAATTCATCTGTTTAGAGCACTTTTTATAGTGCCATATTCCCCGTCTGATATTTTTAACCAAAACTATGTCACAAACACTTTACGCGAGTTTCCCAGTTTCTTTGATCGTTACCAAAATGGGGTCAAACTGGTCATCATGCCCATTCATACCAAGGGGTTGCATATTTGGAATAGAAAATCATGTATACTAATTAGAATCATAATAGGATATCTTAGCATGATTTTTCTTAATTTTATGACCAACTTTAGATCACATTTGAGGTTCAAAATAGAGTTACTTTTGATTTTTTTTTGTTATATCTGGTATTTTCCAATTCTACAAGGTTTACTCTGTGTGAAATTACAATGGTGCCATTTTGACCCATATTTAAGTAGTTGCTTCGCAAAAATTTACGTTCCGTAGTGAGAACGTAAAAAAAAATTATGAAACAAGTTGAAAAATACTTTTGCGACTTATGTTTGTCATTCGAAGATACACATGTAAACATATGAACATGGTTGCTACATAATATTGGGATTAAAATGGAAAGTCCCCTTTTGACTCGCGAGCTCACTTGCTTCTGCCTGTTGCGAAATTCAAAAAAAAAATCTGAAAAAAGGTCAACAAACAAATGCTAGTTTTTTTTTTTTGACAATAATGCTAGTTTTCAAATGTGTGGAAAGTTTCATGGTAAAATGACATTTGTTTCTCCGTGCGAAAAAATTAATGCTCATTTCTAGCAACAAACATATCCCAAAATGACCATTGTTTTTTTCCCCACCTCAATGCCCTTGTGTTGTGTATGGCTGAACTTGTGTGAGAGGTAATTTTTTTTTCGTTTTTTCACTGAAGCTTGGGTAAAACATTATAACTTTCGTGGTACTGCGGTACACGCATTTATGATTTGCACTATCAACCAAAAGCAACGCCGTCCGTTTAATTTGAACATTTACAGTTTCATCACTATGAACGTACGCTCGGTCGTAAATAGTGAGGGGCACTCGTTTTTCTTGCGGTTTTTACCCGTTCGCTCCGTGCTGCCGCTCACCTAAGGCCCTGTTTGTTTCTAGAGTTTGAGTGGGGATTGGTGGGGATAATCCTCTAGTGGATTGGGTGAAACCCCAAACTTCACCCAATCCCCTAGGGGATTGGGGATCAATCCACTAGGTAGGGGTAGTGTATTGAATCCCCTAGGGGATTGAGAAAAAATGAACTAGAGTTTGGGGATTTGTGGGGAAATGTGGGGATAAAACCTATCCAATACACTAGAAACAAACGATGTTTTGAAGTTTCGGGTTTCACCCAATACACTAGAGGATTATCCCCACCAATCCCCACTAAAACTCTAGAAACAAACAGGGCCTAAAGGGTTTTCGGCATGATCGAGCCGTGTTCGTGTATGTACCTCTCCTCCCAATCAAGCACAATCCCGCTCGTACAATCCTGCTATCGTAATCCAACATGGCAGAGCAGGTGGCCATGGCGTCCCTCCCAGCCGTTCGCAACTGCAAAGCAGGCGCCATCATTCGCGCGGGAAAAGCTCCAGAGATGGCGGGAAAGCCAGGCGGGAGGGCGCAAAACTACACATTTCGTTTGACCAAGTACAGCTGGCTCCAGAGAGGTGTGTGCTCCAAATGTTGTTCGCCCTTTAGGCCTTCCACAGTGTGATCGATGCCCAATATACAAAAAGGTTGCCAGCGCATCAGCGATGCCTAGATTGTTTTTTGAGGCACCGGGCTCACAGCGTGTAGACTTTGGCCAGCAATAAACTGCAGGACCCACAACGTGATGAACAATGGATTTGGCCAATCCCGGCGCTTTTCCTTCACACGAATTCCTCTCAGCTGCATGCATAGTACACAAATACTGCTAATTTATTCGCTGGAGAGTTTGGGCATCGGAGCAAGTAGCTGCTCCGGTTCCCAGAAAAATTTATCGGGCACCGGCTCTGCAATGGAGGGCACCGATGCCTGATCTCTCAAAAGTGGTTTGGGCACCGGCAAAAGCACACGCTGTGGAGGGCCTTATGAAACTCTGCCTGCTTAAACTGCTCGATCGGCCTGCCGAACAATCCGGGGCCCTACTTGAAGCAAAACAACGACGCTAGAGGAGCTAGCTTGCTTAGGTATATATAGCTGCTTTTCGAAAAGATACCACGCCCGGATCTCGCTTGCACCGCAAAGAGGATCCAATGCGCGCATGCAGTTTGGTACTAAGAGCAACTCCAACGCCCTCCGCATGGACGGGCCGTGTCCGAATCTGTCCTTCTGGACAGAGGAGCCCCTCCAACGGCCCGCGCAAAGGGACAACTGTCCGCGCGGACAGGTTTTCGACCCCAAACCTGGCCCAAGTTTGGTCCAGGTTTGGGGGAGAAAACGGACAGCCTCTCGGTCCGCCTTGTCCTCCCTTGTCCGCGCCGGGCCCATTTGCCAGCGACAGAGTCCCTTTCCTCCCCCTGCTTCCATATCTCGACCGGCCGGCTGCTGGATCGCATCGGCCGCCGCCGTCCCCAATCTATTCGGCCTCCTCGAGCCGGGACAAGGGCCGCCTTGCGTCGCCGTCGTCCGCCGCGACCGCTGCTTCCCGGGACGTTCGGCCCTTGCACCAGAGGCGGCCGCGAAGGCCACCGCCCGGCAGGTGTTCGACGAAAGGTTCGAGCAGACTCAATCTCTATCTTTGTTCCTAAAATTGATGTGAATTCCATACTAATTTGTTTGTTTTGCGTAGATGGACAGTGATGATGAGTTCTTCTACAAGACCTTCATCGATACGTCGGACGAGGAATCCGACGATGATACCGACGTCATGATGGTCGCGGCCACGCTCATCCACAACTTCAACCAGACGGAATGGCCTCGGCATATTGGCTCGGTTGTTGGAAGGGCTCCGGCGTTGGATCGTGACCGGGAAACAGGTCACTTCCAACTTTGGAAGGACTATTTCCATCCCGTGAAGCCAACATACCCGGATCACAAGTTTCGTCGCCGTTTTCGAATGTCACGGCCCCTGTTTATGCGTCTGCTCGAAGGAGGGAGGGCATACGACAACTACTTCGAGGCCAAACCTGATGCAACTGGTACGTATGGTTTCTCCTCTTATCAAAAGTGCACGGCGGCTATACGGATGCTTGCATATGGAGTAGCCGGTGATCTAGTAGATGAATATTTGCGCATGAGCGAGTCCACTTGCCTAGAAGCCATGTATAGGTTCTGTGAAGCTATAGTTCAAGTGTTTGGTCCCGAGTACTTGAGGGAGCCAAATATGAAAGACACTGCCCGTCTTCTGAACATGAATTCGAGCAGAGTCTTTCCTGGAATGCTTGGGTGCATAGACTGTATGCATTGGGAGTGGAAGAACTGTCCTTTTGCTTGACAAGGACAGTACCAGGGACACGTTGGAGAGTGCACAGTCATACTTGAGGCTGTTGCATCTAAAGATCTTTGGATTTGGCACTCCTTCTTTGGCATGTCGGGATCTCACAACGATATCAACGTGCTTCAGCGGTCACCAGTGTTCGACAGACTGGCCGAGGGCGATGCACCGGTGATCAACTTTGAGGTGAATGGAAATGCATATGACAAGGGGTACTACCTTGCTGATGGTATATACCCTTCATGGCCTGTATTTGTGAAGACCGTTCGCATACGAGAAAGTGAGAAAGCTCGTAAGTTTGCTCAGCAACAAGAAGCTTGCCGGAAGGATGTGGAGCGATCATTTGGTGTGCTCCAATCCCGATTTGCTATTGTTCGACACCCCGCAAGAACGTGGAGCAAGGAGGTCATGTGGGAGGTGATGACTGCTTGCGTGATCATGCACAACATGATTGTCGAGAATGAACGGGATGATGCAAGGTTATTTGATCAAGGATGGGAATTTGAGGGCGAGTTGGTTGCGCCTACACCTGGACTGGCGACGGACCAACAGTTTTCAGACGTGTATGCTGAGATGCGTGATAAGCCACTACATGAACGTCTCCAGAATGATTTGATAGAGCACATGTGGGTTCATCTGGGAAACCAGTAGCGTTTCCTGCTCAATTTTCTTTCTATTCGAACTTTGTTGTAATAAACGATATTTCAGCGTATTTCTTTCTATTCGAACTTTGTTGTAATAAACGATATTTTAGCGTATTTCTTTCTATTTGAACTTTGTTGTAGAACGATATTTCAGTGTGTTTTTATCAATTTGTTGAACCGAACTTTGTCTAGTAATTGTAAATTTTGTGTAACTGTGCTGTCCCAGGACAGATGCGGCCGGTCGTTGGGGGCACCTCCACCCCAAAAGGGACAGAGGCCCAAAATCTGTCCACGGTCCGCCCAAAACGGATATAATCGGTCCGCTTTGACTGTCCGGATGCGCTGGCCCGTTGGAGGTGCCCTAAGTAAACATGGATAATGCCGAGCGGTGCAATCCAGACGCAGCAGCGATATCTACTCGGTCAAAATAATACGGAGTACGTCACCTAAAAGCTGCACGCTACGTAAGCATATTCTTTTTCCTACCCGACCATGCAAACAATACAATACGGTGGCGATTGGCGAAATGAAAAGGCGTATCCTATCTACTATCTGTGCAAGCACTCCGTAGCTTGAGTTTAGAGATACGATTAACTCGACATTAATGTGTTAATTCTATCCCATGGAAGAGTCACCAGCGAGAGCTTCCGTCGATCTCCAGCCGAGCCGAATACAGAGGGTGTCTGGGTAGCGAACTCGACATCCATCTGTCGTTGATTGATTCCAGGACGAAAGCGTCCCCTACGAGTTTGAGAAGTGGCCGGCGAGAACTCCCGTCGATCTCCCGCCAGATACGATAGGCATGTCAGCAGCAGCGAACTCGATATTGATCTGGCGAGAAGTAATGACATCAGCAGACCTGTCGCAAGGCTACGACGCGGCCAACTTATCTGTGCCGATGTGCGGTATGTCCGAGGAGCAGGAAGAGACCTTAAGGTTAGCTGAACGACCATGGCGGATGGCAGTAACGACCTGGCCACGGAAAGTGTCATTTGCTTCCGACATTTTGCACGAATGTTGAAAACATGCATATGTTTATGCCCAATTGTTTTTTGGTTTATTTTATGTTTTTCATAAAAAAAATTAGCATATAAAACCGGGAGTTAAAACGCCTATCCATTACCTTGGTCCCTCATAACTTTTCGGTCACACCTGGACTCAAGTTGCTCAAGTCATCAAATCAATTCAAACTGATTATGTAGGATTCTTGAACCAACATGCAGGGCATCGTGCATCCAGACGATTTGATGAAGATATATATAACAATGCATGTAAGAGCCCGATGCATTGCTTCAAAGTGAGAGTAATTATTATCAGAATGAGAGTAGTATAAGGGCTCCGATGGAAGCGAACAAGTACACATGCAACATGACTGGATCGGAGGTATGGATAAAATAAGTATGTCAGTCCAATTTTTTTGTATATGTTTATTTCAGAATAAAAACTATAAAACATATTGATCACATGAACTCCTTTTGAAGTCATTAGATAGCTTTTTTAGCTAACCTGAAGTGAAATGAAAGGTGGGTTAACAATAAAAACTGTTTCATATACGAAATTTGAAATACCGGTAGCATGATCAGCTAATTTTATTATAAGAAAAGAAAAAATTGCATGATTAATCAAAGAAGTGTTGTCTTTTAAAATAATAAGGTCTTAGGAACAATTCATCAAGTGCATGCGGACAGATGTTTTCACAAAATATGTGGGCAGGATCGGAAACTAGAAGTCAAGTCATGAAAGAGAGAGGGAAAGGAAAATCGAGGTGTGTGTGTGGGGGGATATTAAAATTATTATGGTTATAATACATGTACATTGTGTTAGTGGGCATGATATACATACAATAAAAGTTAATTTGGATTTAGTTCCTGGTATTAAATTCTTAAATGTTATCTATAAGAAAACATAGACACTACATAAAGGACTTAGGAAGAACCCAACGAGATAAATCTAAATATTAATCAAAATACTATGAGCATAATGGAGGGCAATGGCATCCAAGGTCTTCCGTCAAACCAATGTTCTTGAAAACACCTATATAACTCATAAAGTTTCAGTGTAAAATCATGTAAGGGTGAGTTAAATTGATAGTATGTTTCACATAAATTTTCTTCTACAAGGTTTTCCTATTTTGAGGTTTTCTCTAATAGCACGCCAACATCTCAAAATTAACATGTTGAATACATATAAATATATGTACTGCAAGAGAAAAATACCAAATAAATCTAGCCGCGCAAGTGCTGCTAGTTTCAAAAATGAAAGGAAAAATTAACCCGACATGACAGTTCCTGACTGGCGTCCGCGAGGTCAGCCCACGCCGTCGGTAACAGCGGTTGGGTAGGCCAGGACGCTTGACGTCAGTGTGGGCCCGCAGTGGGAGCGGCTCGGGGATCTCCGGCGTCCGGCTCGCAGAGATTCAAAGGATTCCGGGAGTCTGTCTGTCGTAGGGACCTCCAGGCGAATGACAGGTGGGGTCCGGCCTACGCAACCACTGGCCAGTTCACTGTTTGCCTCCGCCGCCCTTATCCACATTTTCCAAACCAAATAAAAAGCTCACAATTTTTGAAAACGAAAACAGTTCACCGACGACGACACTCGTCTCGCCTCACCGTGTTTCCGGCGCCGCCATCGGCAGATGATGGGGGCTCGATGTGGTGCAGTACAGTGCATTTTTCTACCTGACCTAGCGACTGACCTGATGTGTACCCGACATCACGCCATGAGCCCACGCCCTTTTCCTTTTCCACTCCGTATCGCATTTAAAGCGCCCAACACTTTAATGCGCTGTAAAAAAACATGAAATCTCGGCCAGATAATGATGCGATACGCCGATACTCGTGAGTGACGCATGGCGGAACCCTCGCCGCTTCTTAACTCCTCCGGCCAACATCCGGCATTTAATGACTGTAAACCTCGGCAAAGCTAGACTGCTACTCATCGGAGTTCAGTGGACAAGTTTTCACGTAAAATCAGTGGGTTAGGTCTTGTTTGTCCTCGTGGAATTGGTTGAACCACCTGTTAACCATCTGGTGAGGTAAGTGGAATGCCGTTCACCGGACCGTTGACATGTACGCACGCTGCAAGTCGTACGTCCGGACGTGCCCTTTTAAGCTCAGCCGATTGGAAATTCAAGTAATGTCAATATGTCATCCCACGATTATTGAACATTTTTTCTCGCTTGCAACATATTTGTAAGTGAAAAATTCTCAGTTTTAATCTCTTTGCAGCTCTTATGACACGCGAATAATGATGCAAATCTGATTATCCTATATCTAACTTAATTTTCCCTTGATTGAGAAATAAGAAAACAACAAGTTAAGGCAAGACAACCCATTATGGCCCATGTTACTTAGCATACTGATTCATATGATGGTCATTATGCCTCAGCCCGCAATGCTGGATGGCCAAATTGTGGGGATAGTTTCATAACCCATGAATGATGAACTTGATATCCTTCAATATGTATGGCACTTCATTTTTGTGGATCTTTCATGGATTGGCAACTCGAAAAGAGAGAGAATCAAAAAAATGCGGGCATAGCTTCATAAAAAGTGAATTGTTTTGTTTTGGGGAAGCCCAACACGCCGACACAGATGCTCAATATGCCCAACTATTTGGTTGTGCGTAGGGCCACTTTTGAAAGAACATCTCTTAGAGTGTGTTTGGTTCATTGGCTATGAAAAAGTGGTTGTGGTTACCCCCAACCACCTGGCATAGCAGATGACATCTATAAAAGATGGTCTACATTACTCAAGCTCCAATCTTTTAGGTCAAAACCAATCTCATTTTGAAGCAAAACAAGAGGGTGCCAGGAAGGATGTTGAGTAAGCATTTGGTGTGTTCCAATATCGATTTGCTATTGTGAGGTAACCTGCTCTAACTTGGTCCAACGAGGAGATGTGTGAAGTGATGATAACTTATGGGATCATGCACAACATAATTATCGAGAGCGAACAAGTTGCTCCTCCACTACACGATAAGCATCTATACTACCATCAGGACCCTCTTCCCGAGGTTGATCATGAATTGCCTGAATAGTTTGGCTCTTTACTCACAATGAACGCCAAATCCGAGACGAAGAAACTCACGAACAAATATAAAATGATTTAATAGCGCATCTGTGGACACTCAGAGGACAAGAAGCCGGCCATCCTAATTTAGTATGCAATTTATTTTAATTTGAATTATTTTAATAAAACAATTTTATGTTTTCAAAACTATGTAATATGATTTTATTTTGGATATTTTTATATTGAATTGTCCTTTATTTGAGAAAAAAGACCGGCAATTGGGAGCGGCCGGAAACCTGTGTCGACTATCCCAATAACACTGTCCAGCGCTCTATTAGGAATGCCAGTGTAGATGCTCTAATCAATGTACGCTTTTTTCCAACAAAAATAGGATTACTCCTGCTTCAAAAAGGTGCATAGTGCAGGGCATTTGAGCCGGGCCTACGGTTCTATCACATACACCGTCACAGGTCACAGGTTACTCCACAAACGACACAGGATGTGTAAAGGAAAAAACTTCCAAACGCGGGAAAAAAATTCGTTTCCCACAAATCTCATCGCTGGCCTCTCTTTTATAAACCTGGCGGTGCTAGGACGAGAATCGTTTGGACCCGCCAACATTTCCCCTTCATCTCCTTCTCCGTCCCACGACCCCCACCTCCTCCTCACACCTCTTTTCGCTGATAACCGCAGCTCTCCTTTCCCCTGCTTCCTTCTTGTACGCTAGGCGCTTTCATTACTCCTCGCCGGCCGAGGGACAGATTACCGCGTTGGCATAAAGAAGGAGGAGGATTCTCCAGAGTGGAGGAAATGACAATGGAGTGGTCTGACGGCGGCGAGGAGTTTCTGCTGCCGGACGAGTTCCTGGACGACGACTTCTTCTCGCAGGAGGAGAAGGCGGCCGTGGCGGCCAGGAGCGAGAGCGACGAGGAGGACAGCATGGCTGGCCTCTCCCGCCGCCTCGCCGGCCTCCTCGGCGACGATGGCCTAGCCGTCCCAGCTCCAAAGGTTTGGTTTCTTGCTCTGTTTCTTGATTTTGTAGTTCGTCAGTTATCCATATGTGCGCAAGTTACTGATTATTTTGTTTCTTGTTCCGCAGGAGGAAGTTGGTTCGGGTTCGCCCAAGTCGACGCTTTGTGGACTGCCGAAGTCCGGCCAGGAGAGCCCCAACGGCGGCGCGTCCCAGGGGAACTCGCCGCCGTCCTCGCCGCTGGAGAAGAAGCCGACGGACCAGTGGGACCTCCTCTACGAGGCTGCCGGTGAGGTGGCTCGCATGCGCATGACTAATAGCATCCCTATGCCGGCTAACACGTACGGCTTCCATGGCCACGGTGGCTATGTGCCGGCAGCGCGTGAGACTTCGCCCCCGCCACCGCCGCATCATCCCGCGGCAGCACCGTCCGGCACGGCCCAGGGGGGCGTGTACTACCACCCGTTCGCTCACTTCGTCAGGCAGCGCCAGATAATGGCCGCAAGGGTGGGTTCAGACAGATTGTTTGTGCTTCTGCGTTTATCCAACCCGAGGATTTTCTTGGTCATTAGTATTTACGAGTTGTTTTTGCAGTTTCATCTCCTGAAACAGCAACAACTCCTCAAGCAGCAGAGGGAGCCGCAGCTGGTCGCGGCCGCCGCGTGGAGCGTGCGTCGCAACGCGGAAGCGAAAAGAGGCGGTGGCTCCGACGCTCCTATCGACCTGAACCCGGCGGCGTTTCCGCCACTGATGAAGACGCAGCAGCTGCACCACGCGCCGCCGCCTCATGCTTCTGCCGCCGGCATGCGTGCCGTGTTTCTCACCCCGCCTGGCGCCAAGCGCGAGCGGAACGGCACCGGCGTTTTCCTCCCGCGGCCGGCCGGCGCCCCCTCTGAGCCTAAGAAAAAGCCAAGTACGTCCTTCTTAACACACGTTTCCGCCGTTTTTGGTTGGTGGTTCCACCATTTGGTTGTTCGTTGGTTGCTAAATATTCCATCTCGTTTGGTGTTTCTCGCGTCATTGCAGGCTGCTCGACGGTTCTTGTCCCCGCCCGCGTCGTGCAGGCCCTGAATCTTAACCTCGACGACCTCCGCGCCCAGCCTCGCTACCCTGGCGGCTTCGTTCTCGATCATGGTATCTATCTCAAAACAAATTCATTATGATGTTCTAAGGTAAATGGCAAAGCATTTCTCATACGAAATCTCTGTTGTTGTGCAGAAGCCTTGATTAGCCGGAGCAACGCGATGCTCGCAAGCCAGAAGCAGCGAGCGGCGCAGTCCTCGCCGCCGCCGTCGCAGCAGGCGCTCTGCCACAGTTCGTGAACGCAGTCGCCGTGCCAAAGCAGGGGAAGGGAGCCACCATTGAAGCGGTTACAACCTTCCGTCCGTTCTTATTTTAATTTAATTCTAAAAATAAAAATTAGTAGTACCAGTCCTTGGTGTTGGGTCGTAGTACTAGCGGCAATAGATGTAGGCAGCTGTAGCGTCAGATTTAGGTATGTTTAATTTTGGATTGGTGATAAATTGGTTTTTGGGTGTGCGGAGATGGATGGACAAAGAAGAAATCCATGTCTAGTTGAAGCTATAATAAGTGGTACTTTTGGAGACGAGAGAGATGTTCTAGCTGTTTTTAGCAAGCAAGAAGAAGATGATAAATGTAAGTGAAATGGGGATATTTTTGTAGTAGCAATAATAAAGCGCCCATTTCTCCATGCTAGTCTTGTCTAACTCTCCATCCATCCATGATCCATGGCCTTTGCTTGCTGCTTTGCCAAGGTGTACCAGCGCACATCCAGCTATAAGGTTTCCCTCCCCTTTTGCTGCCTTTTACTTGCAAACGAAGCTTGCCGTGGGCTCCTCCATGAATGAATAAGGGTGTGTGTTGGTTGCTTGTGACTGACAGCAAAGAAAGGATTTTTTAATGATTTTCGCTGTACCACTTGCTAGGCCTCCTCGTCGGTAACTTTTTTTTGTTTGGCGCCAAAATAAAAATAAATTCATTCATTCGTTGCTTTGCAGCAAGCAGCAGCCGCAAAGTTGGGCTAGGTGTTGGTATAACAATTTAGTTGTACTATCGTACCTGTTTCTTCCATTTACTAATATAGCATGAATGGCGTATGGCGATGTTTTTGGTTATGAGCTGCTAATGATGCTTGTCATATCTCAATCAACCTCGCTGTTCTGTTCTGCCCTTCTATGCTTGTTCGTGGTTTTGGCGCACCAGTACACACATGTGAGGCGAGGAGAGCCGAAGAGCGGTTTGTCTGGCCTGAGAATCTGCGCGGCCGGCTGTGGAGTGGGTCATGGGATCTGCATCTCGGTTCTCCGCCCCTGAAAGCGACTACTCTGGCTCGCATGGTCCACCGTCGAACGGGTGGCTCCGGCGAAATCCGATCCCCCATCTGATCGGTCTCTCCGCCGTTCATGGCCTCATCTCGCCTGCGTCGTTAACCCATCATCTCTGGGTCAGGTTGCATGCGTGATGCATCCTCCCTGGTCAAAGCTCTGGCTCTCTGGCTTCGGGTCATCGGATGTGTACAGTGTGTTTGGATGGAGGGAGCGCCTTTTGTAGTTTTTTAAATCCTGGGGGCTGGGGGCGCGCGCATCGATCTCTTCGGTTCGCACATCCATCGATGGGTCGCCGGAGAAAAAGGCGTGTTTCCAAGAGAAAGCGGCCTCCTCCTCGGGGAACCCTGTTCCGATGGATGGACGATCCTGCTGTCCGCTTTTCCCGCAGGGGTAAACCGCACGGTACCCGACCAGCAATATTCTACTCCTACTCACCGGTGAGCTAGCCTGGTTGCCCGGATGGGTGCAGTACGGCTGGACGACGGTGGCGTCTGGGTGGTGGGCACGACGGCGGTGTGCCGAACAACATGGATACAGGGCGGCGAGCAGCGCCGGTGGGTGGAGGTGAGGCGTCGTGGTCGCTGGAAAGGTGGGTGCGTGCAACTGACCTGGACATGTGGTCGTCACGTTGCTGCGTGAGGGCCACCGGCACCGGCCAACCCACCGGCGGACATCGCTTCCGTTCTCACGCTCGACGGACGGCGCTGCCTTGTGGCTTGTGGACTGCTGCAGCTCAACTGCTCCGCTCGACCACTCCTACAGCTTTTAGGTTAAGTACCACTATACCAGACTAGAATTCAAGACCCTTCTAATGCTGGTTTCCTGGGAAATTTGGCGTGAGCGTAACAGGCGGATTTTCCAAAAAGAGCAGCTTTCGGTAGAGTCCCTTGTGTATAGGATTAGGGGCGAAGCTACAATGTGGAACTTTTTTTTTTGAATTTTCGGTTTTTGCATTACTTAAAACATAGAGTTTGATTACAATCAGTCCAAGCCGATCTCGACGCGCAGGCCGGGATCGAGCTCAGTAAAACACCACCACTCGACTCTCTACGACTCTTCTGACATAAGTCATGAGCCACGCCATTGCAACTTCTGTTCACCTTCAGGACAACGACCTCTTTGTCAGGGGGCTTCTTGCGTTTGAAGTCTCTTGCAATCATCACCACATCCGATCTATCAGGGGTGATCTCATTTAACGGATTTACAATTGAGGAGCAGTCAGTTTCAATGATGATGTTTCCGCTACCCGAATTGTTCCTTGCCAGTTCCAGGCCATGCAAGCAGGCAATAGCCTCCCCCATATCAGCTGAGTTACAGTGGGGAATGATGTCCCAGGCTGAGGCAAGAATTTTGCCTTCATGATCACGAAGCACCGCGCCCCAAGATCCTACTCTGTTTTCAGAAATAAAACTTGCATCCACATTGCACTTCACCCAACCCACATCCGGCTTTTTCCATTGTTCTCCGGATGGAGTCTCTTCATTTGTGCCCACCTTCTTTATAGCGAGTTCTTCAACTGCTGGGCTCTTACCTTTTCTATCCGTTAGATCTTTGCCCAGCTTGATCCCCTGCATGGTAGCTAAGTAATTTTGTAAGAAATTAATCGAGTTAACAATAGACGCATCACCTTTATCAAAAATCATATTATTCCGATGGTGCCAAGCCCTCCACCAAAGGAACATCATTTTGCTCCTCATTGTTTGGTTCAAGCTATCCAGGAGGACAAGAACCCAGTCAGGTCCAGTGTATCTCAACTTTTCATCCGGAGGTAAGTTCCAGATCTTTTTCAGGCCCTGTCTTAGAGCCACAGCCTTTGTGCAGCTCATAGTAGCATGAAACCCAGTTTCATTCTCTCTGCCACAGATTGAGCAAGTTGGTAGAACTTTTGGTATTCTTCGGCTTCTATTAACCTGGACAACAAGGCTGTTCGTTGCTAGCTTCCAGGTAAAGATTTTAACCTTTGGGGGTACGTTTGTGTTCCAGATTGTCTTCCAAAGACCCCTATCCCCATTAGTGCTAGTACTTGTGTTTGGACTCTCTGACTTTTTGATGTCCATTGCTAACCTGTAAGCACTGCGGACCGAGAACATCCCTTTTTTCTCTTGGCTCCAAGAGACAAAGTCATCGCCTTCATGTTGGGGGAGGCGAATTTTTAGAATTTCCTCAGCATCTGGCAAGATGAATAAGTTTCGGATAAGCTGTTCATTCCAATTATGGTCTTCCGGCTTGATTAGTTGTTCTACTCTCCTTAATCTTGAGTTCTTGAGATTTGCTTTGATTTTCATGTCTCCTCTTGGGACCCAGTTGTCTCTCCAAATTCGTATGTTCTTTCCATTGCCGATTTTCCAAATCATGCCTTTTTTCAGTAGATCAAGACCATGCATGATCCCCTGCCAGCCCGGGGAAGGGTTTTGGATAAATGCTGTATCAGTTAAGTCACCAGAAGGGTAGTACTTTGCTTTAAGGACCCTCGCACACAAGCTATCCGGAAAGATAATCAGTCTCCAGGCTTGTTTAGCAAGGAGTGCTTGGTTAAAGAGATGTAAATCTCTAAACCCCATGCCTCCCTGCCCTTTACTATTGGTAAGCTTTTCCCAGCTCAACCAGTGGATCTTCCTTCTCTCATTTTCATCACCCCACTAGAAGTCTCTAGTTAACTTCATGAGTTCATTGCACAGTCCTTCAGAAAACTTGAAGATGCTCATCGGGAAAGTGGTAATTGACTGACCAACAGCTTTGATTATAACATCTTTTGCCCCACTAGAAGAATATTTTTCCGCATAGTCAGAGTACTTCTTCTTTAGTTTCTCCTTGACTGGTTGGAAACAACCATCTTTCATGCGGCCATCCGGAACCGGCAGGCCTAGGTATTTTTCCTCGAAACCCACAGATTGGGTGTTGAGGATGGCCGCCACCTCTTTTCCATCATCCTCAGAGCAGTTCCTTCCAATGAGTCAGATTGTAGGATGAGGCCTACAATGTGGAACTTGGCTGGGCGGCGGAGCCACCCTTGAGCTGTGTAGTCATATGACTACACAGTATTTTTACAATCTAAGCAAAATCATGCAAAAAATAATTAAAAAATAATACAAATACATGTTCATTTGACTACACAGTTTCACACTGACTACACAGAGTTAACGTGCTGGCTCCGCCACTGGGCTGGGGCGTCCATCCCCTTTGTCCTCGTTGAGGTCTGTCTCACCAATTTTTTTTTGTACTTGTAAAACTCTCTTCTTCTAATAATTGAATTTAGCAGAGCTCCTGCTAACATTCAAAAAAAAAAAAGCACGGCGACTCTTGCTAAGTATACTTAGCACGACCACTGTTCCCATTTCTTTAAGCTGGTTCAACGTAGCAATACTCTGTATAATCAACTTCAACCTTCCATCGTCTCAGTGTTATACTATGATAAACTTCTCGTCACCACTGGGAGCGGATATATTTAGATAGACGTGGAACCACCAGAGGTCAACTTTGTGGAATCCACATCCTCGGTTTTCATCTTAAAACATTGGCTAGTAGCGTCCGTCCGTTTATTTTTTGGTTTATTTATTTCGGGTAAATTACCTACTTGTACCTGGATTGTTCTAGGCTGACCCAAATGTAGCGCAGTTTCATATGTCAAACGTTGACGTGCGGCTCTGAGACTACTAAGAAAATGACGAAAATGAAGCGGAGAACCGGTTCGTAGCATGCAACCTGAGGCTAAATAAATGCTTAGTGCATCTCCAGCCGTCCCCCAGCACCCCAAGAGGCTTTTTTTGTGCCGGTTTGCGCCGTTTTCTACCAGTCGCCCCCAGAAACTCATTTAGCGCCGCTTTTAGCGCCGTTTTGCGCCGGCGAACCCAATCCAAACCCAGCGCGCCGGGGCTCGCTTGGGGGGGCAAAAGGCGTCCGTGGGCCCTGTCGGCGAGCCACGGCGGTTTTCCTCCACATTTTGGTCCTTCCCTCCATTTTCGCCCGCCATTTTGCTCTTTCCCTCCATTTTCGCCCCCACATACACCTCCCCCGCCGGCCGATCCCGCCATTTCCCTTCAGAGCTGCCCGCCATGGCTCCTAGCAAATTCACTGGCCCCCGCGTCGTCGCCGTCGCCGTGACCTCCGCCGCCTTAGAGGTGAAGAAGCAGCCGAGGAAGCCAAGGGCGCCGAAGGAGAGGCCGCCGGGCTGGACCAACGCCATGTGGGCCGCCGACGGAGCGCGCCGGAAGTCCGACAACGCCCAGCGCCGGGCGAGGGAGAAGAGGCAGCGTGAGAAGCTCTTGGCCGAGGGCCTGGCCGAGGCTGCCGCCGCCGCCGAAGAAGAAGAAGAGGAAGAGGAGGCGGCGATGGTGGTGGAGGAACCGGCTGCTGCTGCGGCCCCCGCGCCGCCGGCCAAGCTGAGGGTCGGCCTCCCCATCATCCCCAGTTCGCCGGATGGGCTAGCCAAGCCAGCGCCGCGTCGCCCACCGGCTACTCGCCATCCCCGTCGCCGCGCTGGAGCGTATCGCCGACTCACCGGTACGCCGACGCTGACCCCCATGGCGGCTTCAACCCCAACGTCACCTTCCCCCACCCTCCTCCGGCGATGTATGCTTCGCCGGGCTACGCGACCTCGCCGCCGCATCACCGCGCCGCGTCCCCTTTCGCCGCTCAGCAGGACCCCCGCCTCCTGTTCGGCGGAATGCACGCCGATTCCTTCATGGAGGAGATCATCACCACCGGCTCGATGGCGGCAGCGGCATGCCCGGGCTTTCTCTCGCAAGGTGGGGAATTTTTCTCACAAAGCGGCGGGGAGTCCGGCGGTTCAGGCGGCTCTGGTGGTTCCGGCGGTTCTGGCGGCGGCTGAGGAAGGCGCGGCGGCCGATCCGGCGGTCGTGGGCGAAGGAGGGGCACCGGCCAAGGGGGCCGAAGCCAGCGGCCGTCAGCCCAAGAAGGTGCCGACGAAGGCGCCGAAACCTCCCGTCGAGCCGCGCATCAAATGGACGGCGAATGAAGATGTTCTCCTCGCCGAAGCATGGAAGACGGTCAGCCTCGACTCGATCGTCGGCGCCAACCAGAGCATGGACAACTACTGGAAGAGGGTCAAGACTGCGTACGATGAGCGCCGGATCGTCGACCCGTACTCCGTGTGCGTCACTCAGCGCGGCGAGAAGGCCATGGCCAACCATTGGGCGAACATCCAGCACGCTTGCAACAAATGGCATGGCACCGCCGCCTACCGCCGAGCCTACCACTGAGCCTGCGGCCACTCCGACGACCACGCCCATCGATCTCGACGAGGATGCCGAGGTTGCCGAGGTGTTGCCGGCGACCATCTGATCTGCGTATCAGCATGCCGAATGTGGCCATTTTCACCAGATCGCCGAACTATGGCTTGATTCGCCGAACTATATGGCTTTTTTGTATGATCGCCCATATGTGGCTGTTTCGATCATCGAACTCGGGCCGTTTTTTGGGGCGGGAATGAAGAACTTTGAAATTATGTTGATTTGTGTTTTCTGGGGGCCGAAACGAGTGGAAACTTCGCCCCCCTAGGTCCCAAATCGCGCCGGCGCAAGCGCAAAAAGGCGCCGAACCAAAACCTGGGGGGGGGGGGGGGGGGGGCGAACGGCTGGAGATGCCCTTAGGGTTTGGTATCAAAATATTTTTGAAATATTTGGTGAATACTATGGTTTCTCCAAAAACTAGAGTATTAGATATTTTGAGCTGTTTAATGTAATGAATAATATGGTTTCAAAACTGAAGTATTCACCCAAAACTGCATTTTTTCATCCGCCTGCCACTCTTGTACGTCATCTTTTAAATATTTTGGCTTTAAGAAAACTGAGCTCCCAACTTGACCCTTATTCTTCATCTTGTTGATACGCTACCATATTTGCTTAATATCAGACCAATGATGATCATCTGGAATATATTAGCAATTTTCCATATGATTTAATAAAAAAATACAAAACATAAAACACAATAATTATGACATGTTAACCGGGGATAGAACAACATGTATAAATATTACTAATAACCAAAATCTTACTAACAGAAGGGATCAAGACACATAAAATATAGAGGAAGAAGACCAATTCGTGTTGGCGGTGTTGTAGCCATGACAAAGGAGATATTGAAGTCAGTGAAGCAATCATTGTTGGGGGAAGTAATCATCTGCTACAGTGTCGGAGAATGAAACTAAGTGCGCTAGAGCTCTCCCAAACAATATTTATAACCCCTCTCCCTTGTAGGTCACAAGAGGTGTGGTTCCGAAAGCCTCCTATCCCGTCTCTGAGTGCATGTCAGAAAATGGGATGGGAAAAGTTGTTGCCCGAAATACTCTCGAACATGACAAACTCATGTGTGTCGCATGTGTCTATAGGTGGAGAGAGTTCTCTTTCATAGACACCTTAGAAGCCGAAAAGTATCAGAGAACCCGAAATTGAAGAGTCTAAGGCTATCTAAAATGCATTGTGTTTAGATTTCTAATGTAAAACACTTTTTTTTTTCGAGAAACCTCTCGAAGAGGGCAGGGCGTTCCTGCAATTCGTATAGAAGAAAAGAATTGACCCAATTTATAAGGAATATCGGGCCCAAAAACCATATAAATGCCCTGTTTATGAGGAAAAAGGGCCAAAAACCGCACAAGCGAGGGGACCATCGCCCACACGACACTAGCCCACCGAACGCCACAAAACACACCACCAACCTCGGGGCCGCCGCCCCGACTTACACCACTCGGCACGAATGCCGCACATGAGTCACAACGCCGCACGACCCAGCCGTCACGTAGACCTCGCTACCCTCGCTAAAGACGACCGCCCGCAGACCTCGATGTCGCGCCAAATCCGGGGCCGCCGCCCCGACGTAGCAACCAGATCGAACTCCGCATCGCCCGGAGCCGAACCAGCCGGGTCGACACACCTGCAGCCCTCGCAGCACCAAGTCGCCACCCAAAACCTCGCTAGGAGAAGTCCCTGCCCCATAGGGCCGTCGCTGTAGAGGGGACCGAGACAGCCGCCTCGACGTACCACCACCGTCCAGGGTCGCCACCCCGGCGTCCACCTCCCCCGACCACAACGCCATCCTGTACGGCCTTCGCGAAACCATTGCACTGCGAGGGCCAACAACTCCAAGATGACGCCTTCAAGAAGGTCGCGACGTGTCCGTCGCTGCCGCCAACTCCAACAGAGTTTAGGTTTTCACCCGGAGAAGTTGTAACCGCTCACCTCGGATGGCACCGAAGCTCCACAAACGGCGCAAACAAGAAGGGAACGACACCCGGAGGCGCCGCCGTCGTTGGCTCCGACCAAGTCGGAGCAAGGCTTTCGCCCGGAGCTCGATCCTTCCGCATAGCGTAGGGAGCAGCCAGCCTTAATCGCCAATGTTTAATATATAAGAGATGTGTCTAGTATGCATTATATCTGCCTTGTATAAATAAGCATTATCGCTTATTCAAAAGGGCGATACCGGGGGCCTCCCAAACCCTAGCCGCCACTGGCCTCCCCCTCCTCCATCCCCCTCGCCGCCGCCTGAGTTGGCCGGCGGGCAAGCTCGCGTACCTTCGAGGACGGCGGTCGGCGGCGGCGAGGTGCTCTCCAAGCGCTGCTCACGGTTCCGTGGGGGGCACGCTCGTCCCGTGCTCTCAAGCTTGCGTGGAGGCAAGGCTCGGCCAGGACGCTTCGGCGCGGATCCGCCACCCTCCGCCGGCCGCCGGCGGGTGGAGGCGACTTCAGGTGCTGCTCTGCACAGATCGAGCATGGGAGGCCCTTTGGCATGGTGGATCTGGTCAGGGGACCATGTTCCCCACCGAGGCCGGAGCTGGGAAAGCTGATTCCCGTCGCCGGAGCTGGGTGCTCCGGGTGTGCGCTGGTCCTTTCCCCGCTATCATCGTTTGGTCTCCTTGTGCTTCGGATCTGATTCGCACGTCACGGGCGGCCGGATCAGGGGATCCCGCCGGCTTTGCGTGCCTTTTGTGAAGTTGTGGGCAGCCACCGCCGGGTGTGCGTCTGGCTGCTGTGTTTGCGCGCGGCTTGCTCTGCTGGGGCAGGGGAGTCTCGGAAGTCGGGGCGGCGGCCCCGGGCGTGGTGGTCAGCGTCGACTCTGCGGCGAGTTGCGTCTGTGGTGTGCTGTCCTCTCCTTTGGCTGCATGAGCAGCGAGGGTCAGGCGATCGGAGGTCGCGGTGTGGGCTGCTCCGCCGGCCTAGCTCCAGTTGTGCGGAAGAAGCATCCACCTTTCCCACCTTGTTCGTCTCCCTGCCGGTTTTGGTGCTGTGCAGGGTGGTTGGAGTGGTGATTCGATACCAGGGGAAACCCTTGGCCGCGGTGAGGGCCACGACGACGGCGACGCCCACGGGCGCCGTGGTCCTTCTCGAAGGCGTGCGTCGAGGTATATATTCCCTCTCAACCCTCCCCCTTCTTCGGGCGAAAGCCGCGTTCCCCTTCGGACGGCGGCGGCGCTGCAGCGTCGCTTCCCTTCCTGGAGGCGCCGTCTGGGGATTGAAGGGGTGGTGGTCGTGCTTGGTGGAAAGGGTGGTAGCCGTGGTGGCTTGTCTTGGTCGGCAACGACATCCTCGTGTGATTGGCAGGTGCTGGGTGTCTTCCTCCCAGCAATGTTCTCTAGTTCGCCATTGGGTCGGCGCCCTCGAGCCTGGGCGAGAGGGGAATGGGTTCCCCTCTACGGCAACTACGGCACATTTGACTGGTGAGTTCGCGCTTCGGAGGTTCTGCTCAGCCGCGGTGTTGTGGGTGCCTTCCTTTGCCGTTTCTTTTTCATGGCGACTCCGTCCGGCAGCTTGGGTCCGATGTTGCTGTCAAATTTTCTTGTTAGCGTAGTCGGATTTTAGCTTTGGCACCTCAAGCTGTGCTTTGTTGTTTTATCTTTTGTTTGCTTGTGGTGCCTTATGCTTGTAAGCTGTGTATCAGCATGTTGTAATTGCCGTGGGATACTCTGTGGCTTTGTTAATTCAAAGCTGGGCATATGCCTTTTTTCTAAAAAAAAAGGTTTACTTTTCTAAGCATCTGTCTAATAATCTTGCATTGTATGCGTCACAAGAGACATTTTTGTTCGTCTTCCACTAGTGCAGAATAAATTTTTGAGATGGTTCCGAATCATCGAGTTTGCATGTAAAAATTAAAGGCAATGTTAACACGTGACATAGGGTCTAACTCAGCTTGACTCACACCAGTTGTATTACGTGGTATGAAGCGGGTGGGCGGAGGGCGAGCGCGTGTGTATTTATCCTATTCTTAACCTCTATGGTATTAAGTCATCCCGTATTAATGAGGTGCAACTCTCTCTAAACTCTCTAAACTCTCAATATGAGATTGAACTTTTAGTCTCACCTCTTGCCATATATAAATGTGCCAAGAGGGACTCTAAGACTTTTTTTTTTTGAGATTTCCAAGACTTAGTATATCTGTAGTATTTGAACTCACGCACAACGCACTCTACACACACACAACACCACACACACGTCACCTGTGCGCAAGCTAGACCTAACTAGACTATACTAAGACTATGAGCTTTCCGCGAGACTAGATCTTCCGGGAAACCCTGCGGTGGTGGGCACACCACAATACCAGTGTCGAACCGCGGTGGAAATGGCTCAGTGCAACACTGTTCATGTGAACAGTGCTGCACGGGTGAGGCACCCGAAACTCGCTCCCGCTGGGAGTCGAGCTCGGGCCGGTCGGTTGGCCACTGCCGAACCTGAAATATCGAAATATAGTTAATGGGCTGACAATAAAATCACTAATTTAAACAATCGCTCACTCGATCTCTAAGACAAACAGAGTTTGCCTATGGTTGCAAAAAAATGTTTTTATATATCGATACTTTGGTAGAGATTCTTAAACTGAACGTCCACTTAGAACTTTTTTTAACGAGTTTATAAATTGAATAGTTGAATTGAACTACAACTTTTTGCAAAGTTAGTTTCAGACGTTTGCCCGGACCAGTACTGGGTACTGGGTTGTCGCAGGAAATTTTGCGTTGGATATTATGTCATACTCCAAATACTTTTCATGAGTATATTAGACAACATCTAGATCTTATGGACTGACATTTAGGAACCATAGTTATATATGTGTGTTGATGCATCTATTTTATATATTGTTTTTATTTAATTTTTTATTTTGTAGAGGTAGGGATTTATGTATTTGTCCCGTCAACGTGCAGTTTTTTTTAATATCTATGTACACGACGAAGTCAGAATGTTAAAAATAATTCCATATATTGTAATTTTACCAAATATGGAAGAAATATGCTGATTAAAAGAAATTAAAGCCTTCCTTATGGAAAAACAATTCGTTGAAAATAAAGAGAAGGTGAAGACGCGCGCAAAGACGGTTCCAGTGGAGATAACGACTAGCTGTACGGTCACGGCCGCCCCAACCCGTGACCGTACCGCCTGCAGAACGACCGCCTCGTCAAGTACTCTAACCCAGTGCCCTCAGATTTCGAGACAGACGAGCAAAGCAGCCGCAAGACCGAAAAACGTACAAAAAACCTAGCCTCTAGAAAGATCCGGAGGGGAATTAGCAGATGGCTGCCATCACCACTGTGATCCGGAAGGAAAGCATCAATGTACATCATCATCAACACCATCTTCTTCATCTACATCATCGAATCTCTCCTCCATCTCGTTGTAATTCAGAAACTTGTAGTTGTAGATTTACACGTGTACCCGTACTATCACCCGGGTCGGGCTTGTCATCCCTACAGGCCCTGGCAGCTCTATAGCATCTCTACACTGGTATCACATACCAACACTGTGCACTTGCAGACATCAAGCTATTTTTATACACTGTTGCCACGAGCTAAGAGCTTTTGGTAAAAATTTTCACTTCTTGTTTATTATTATTATGCTACGTTGTCTGCAGGTTCTTACCAGGCACCATGGAGGCTTAATTGTGCTCATAAGTACAGGTTGGCCGCTCTACAAAGTATGCCCTTTTGACTTTTTTTTAAATAGGTGGCTTACCACATACTCCCTCCGTTCGCATTTAGTCTACATCCTGGGTCCAAAATTTGTTCGGGATTAGTCTACATCTTAAGTGAGCCCACCTCGGTAATTGAGAGAGGAGAGAGTTCCCACACCATGTATGCACCAATTTGCTTTTTTCCATGCATGGATTGCATTAATTAGGCTTGGTTTAACCAATATGTGCCTTGTTTCTTGTGAGGCCATAATTATGATTCATGGTGGGGTGTGCAGAAGTAGTACTTATAAATGCTAGACTAATTTGTCTGAATTTTTGTAAGATGTAAACTAAATCCGAACGGAGGGAGTATGCCATGTGGTTCTACAAAGTATGCCCTGACCACCACTCGATGCTTTTATACCCGTGAGACAAAGGGTGAAGGAAAAAGGGTTTGAAGTCGATCCATTATTGGTTGACAAGCTGTGCACTAATCAGTTTAATGTAGACGATACGGAAGATCAATATTCTCACATTGATTTCTGCAAATCCACAACTTAAACTATATGTCAAAGAGATGAAATTTAAACTATATATCAAAGTTTGGCGTACACACATATTGCAAATCCACAACTACAATTCAGAATTACAATAGGATGAATGGAGGAATCGTTGATGCAGACAAAGGTGATGATGATGATTATGATGGAGATCCATGACGTGGTCTTCACAATGCCAGCGGTGGTGGAGATGCCTCTAGGTCCTGGCAAGATTTTCATAACTATTTCTAGTGTGGCAGTTGTTCTGTTTAGAGCATCTCCAAGCGGAGACCTCAAATTCGGCCCCATAGTGTCCGTGGACGCGTCCGCGGACACCGACCGGACAACCCCAAAACTAGTGTCCTACAACCATAATGTTCAAATATTGACACCCAAATACATGCAAGCCATGCACGTCCATCAAAGAGGTAGTTTTGATATTCAAATAAATAGTTCACATCACGTTATTACAACATAATTGTATCTAAACAAATAAAAGTAGCATGACATAAAAGTTTACATTATTCGGACACAAATCATTGCAAATTAAAATTCACTCCTTCCCCATGAAGACATACATATGCTCCACCAGATCATTGAGTAGTTGGGTGTGCACTACTTCATCTCAAAGTTGTCGATGCATCTCAAGTAATTGCATGACATACTCCGCTTCTTGTTCATGTAGGTGGACATGTTCTCCAGGCTTCTCAAAATCAGTGCGAGCTGCCCCTTCTCCCTCATCCTTCACAATCATGTTGTGCAAAATTACACAACAAGTCATGACCTGCCATAGAACCTCCGGATCCCACATCATTGCGGCTCCACGGACTATGACCCAACGAGCTTGCAACATACCAAATGCCCTCTCGACATCTTTCCTAACAGATTCCTGTGCAGCTGCAAAGCCACATTTTTTTGGACCAGTAGGATTACTGATAGTCTTCACAAATGTCACCCACTGAGGATAGATACCATCTGCAAGATAGTATCCCATGGTGTAGTCGTGTCCGTTTACGGTGTAGTTGCATGGTGGAGCATCCCCATCACAGAGCCTCTTGAACAGGGGAGAGCGCTGAAGCACATTGATATCGTTGTGAGAACCGGGCATGCCAAAAAAAGCATGCCAAATCCACAAGTCTTGAGATGCCACAGCTTCAAGTACAATAGTGGCCTCCTTTCTGTGACCTTGGTACTGCCCACGCAACCCCGTTGGACAGTTTTTCCATTGCCAATGCATGCAATCTACTGAACCTAGCATATCAGGAAATCCTCTTGCTTCTCCTAGGGCCAATAGCCTTGTGGTGTCCTCGGCATTAGGTTCTCTCAGATATTTTGGCCCAAACACCTTCACGACGGCGTATGCAAAATGCTCCATAGCCTCGATGCATGTACTCTCTGCCATCCGGACATAATCGCCTATGGCATCCGCGGCTTTTCCATACGCAAGCATTCTCAAAGCAGCGGTGCATTTCTGCATAGGAGAGAAGGATAGTTTTCCGCAGCAAACATACTTCAACTTGAAATAGTCATCATACTTTGTTACTTTCTCTTGTATGTGCTCGAATAGTCTTGAGCTCATCCGGAACAGACGTCGGAAAAACCCCTCATGAAAGACCGGCTTCAGACGCTTGAAGTAATCATCATACAGATCTCGAGCGCCTTTGAGCCTGTCACGGTCCACGGTGATCCGCCCTTTAATTGATCCCTTGAAGTTGAGAACATGCTCCTCCTTCTTCTCCATTTCCTCTTGAATGCTCATCATGGACATGGTGGCCTCCTCGTCTCCGTCGTCAAACATGTCTTCATCACTGGACCCGTCGATGAACTCCTTGTAAACCAACTCATCGATGGCCGAGTAATCGTACTCCTCGTCGGACGAAAAATCCATGGCTACATGTATGAACACTTAATCAAAATCCGGTGCCGACATTTACACAAACACTTTGAGAGCGAGGTGGAGGTCGGGCGATGCTAAACGTACCGGGAGCAGAGCGTCCAGATGAGGTTCCTCCAGCGACGGGCTCCGGCGACCGCAGAGGACTTGGCCGCGGACGCTGTGACTTGGGGGCGGCGGCGGTCAGTCGAAGGGGCCGGCGGCGGAGTTGAGTGGTGCGGCCAAACTGGACAGAGCGGAGGAGGAAGAGGAAGAAGCAAGGGTTTCCGTCCGATTTAGAGGAAAATTTGGGTAGACCCGCATTGCTAGGTCCGACGTGGCGGACGTGTCCGGGCGGCCCCAAACCCGCCCTACATATGGGCTGGCTTTGGGGTGTGCCGGACCGCCCGGACGTTTGGGCTGACCATAGGGGGTGCGGTTGGGTGGCGGTTTTTAGCCCAAAAGCTATCCGGGCTGTCCGCCCGGGCGTTTGAGAGGCTTTGGGGGCTCCGCTTGGAAATGCTCTTATTTTCTAGAAAAACAGAGTGCATGGGTAAAAATATTTGACGAGCGCTCTGAAATCTGAATGGAGGGCCGTACGGTCAAGTACCCTAGGTCGTGAGACGTGAAGTCCTCTGAAACTTCTCTTTCGTGAATTTTCTCCTCCCCTTGCTCCTAGCAAAAGTGGTCATTATTATGAAAGGCTTTTAATCCCTCCAATCACAATATTTGTGTAAAAGGAAACTGAGTGCTTTGCCTTATTTTAATGTATTCACTTTTATAAAATTCTTGTTAAATCATCATAATAGCGGTGCGTTAGCATGATAAAATACCAAGTATTTACGCAGTGGCATTGTTGTCTCTAGTAGGAGCGTCGTAACTCAGGTGATCTTGCCATTGACCGAAATGACACCTTAACTTTCACGTTCTCTTGGGTAAATAGCTTCCTTTAATCCATTTCAAACACTATGTATTTCGTACAATAGTAATATTCCATACAAAAAACAAAGGAACCTTGGTTGACCCATATGACAAGCTAAGCCCTTTGTGCTTGCGGCCGTGTGCATCTTTGTTATGCACAGGTCAGGTAATACTTAATAGTCACAAGTAACAAGTCGCTTTATCAAAAAAATATGAAAAGATGAGCCAAGTTTTTTTTTTGTGTGTGGACAAGCTGAGCCAGTATTATCGGCTTGTTCCATCTACTCAACGAAATGAGGGCAATTGAGGACTGCTGTTCTGTCCTCTGGTGCAATGTATGGTTCCATTTTTATATGCATCACCTACTTCCGCCTACCGATTGTGTGTGGATGTTGGAATGTTTCCGACTACGCAACAGTGAAACAGATAATATAATTTGACCTTGGGTGAGCTGACGACTATGATGAACAATTTGCCAATTGGGCTTTCATTGCCTGTTCTCTGCTTGTGTCACGTGACCAGGTGCAACCTTCCGAATTCTTAAATCGTGAGGTGAACTTTGCCTCATGCAAGCAACAATCAAAAGCCTGATAGAAATCATGGAGCGCAAGTGGAGGCGAGCTAGAGTCTTCAGCTCATATTACGTTCTTGATCTCAATCCCCACCAATATATTTTAGCTTGTTAAATCTAACAATCATCGGACGGCTTGCCCCCTAGCATCCTTTGCCACTGATAGCGCCCACTTGAAGGAACTCGTTCGTTTGCCCCATGACGCACTTCACCTGCGATCGGCCGACGTTTCCCGCTGCCGATTGAGGATCGTTTCGTCCGGCGATCGACGGCGACATTTTTCATCCTTTTTTTGGTTAGCACGTAGCTCTTGCGGCGGCTGCTGTTCACCCACCAAGAACCCTCATACCGTCCGTTTCAATAATCTACCTGCCGCTGAAAGCCTTGCAGGATTAGCTGCCGTTTGGCAGCATGTCGTGCAAATCAAAACCATACGGGGTGCATCCAACGCCAGCGAGATCACACAAGCACATGGCAAATGTCGCTACCATGCTTGTTGATCCATCTGGCGGCAGCTGATTCCCCAGGTGCAACTACACTGAACCTAAAACATCTCGCTCACCGGCGGTACATCAGTCGCGCTCGATCCAACGACATGCTAATGCTAGTTCTGCACAGGGCTGTGTCCAGAAATTGGGGGCCCTGTGCGAATTATAAAATGGACCCTAATTTGGTTTAGAAAATATATATCAAATAGAACTAAACCATACTTTCACTTAATCATATAACTTGCTATTTCATACAATGTTCATAATTATATAGAAATTAATGCTAAAAAAGTAAATGTAGGGCAAAGTTCACGATTCTTCCTTAATAAACAAACATAAATAATCCGATCAAATGAGAATTCTATCAAGGAAATAGAATAAGAATGAGATCAAACCTTAAATTAAATCAGATTTATTGATAATGATAATAACCGTGAGGCCTGACTTCCTGATCTTCCCTAAACAAAAATAGAAGATAAAGGGTATGTTTGGATTGTGACCAAAGTGTGCCATACCAATTTTTTGGTCATGACCAAAAGGTTGGCTCTTGTTTGGATAGTGGCCAATATTTTGGCTTGCCAATGCTCCACTACCAATTCTAGTTCACTTTTTTAGCCAATGTTGGCCAATTTGTGGGCAAGGAAAGGCTCAACCAAAATATTGGCTGCCAAATTTTTGGTAGGGCAATCTTGGGCAAAACCAAACACACCAAAATTTGTGTTTAGCTATCTTCAATAAAGACTGAGTTAATAGCTTGATTGGAAAGGATTGGAAACTGGAATCAGTCGACTTGATTCGATTAATACATGGAGACATGGGGCAGCTATAAACCTGATCAGGGTTGATTCGATTAATCAGTCGTCGGGTCATTGCAACAGCCGCGTAGGTGAAATCAAGCACGACACAGGGGAGTTTTTCTTCTGCGATCTGGGGCTTGTCTCGTTGGGCGTCTGCCGTCTCGGCGCCGCCAGCTAATTGGATCAGATCTCGGAGTCTCACGAGTGGAACTACAAGACCAAGCGGAAAGCCGCGTTGCGTGATTTGCGTCTGGTGCCGCCGTGTGCTTATTCCATTTTTCTCCACTAAAACGAAGGCGTACGGACGTGCGAGTGCTGTTACCAACTAACCACGCTTAATCATGCTAACTAATCATGATTTGGGGGCCCCAAATTTTTTGGGGCCCTGATCGGTCGTTCACCTCGCTCATCCTCGTCGACGGGCCTCGTTCTGCACATGCTGTTTCCACGTAAACGCAAAGGAAAACTAATGAGAGCGTCTCCAACAACGCCCCGCATTTGGGCCGGACATATCGTTTCTATCCGCGCGGACAGTGGATATGGCCCAACGAATCACCCCAAAGTGGACATGTGGGCGTGGAGACGTCTCGCAGACCACATTTCCAGCCCAAATTAGGTTGGGAATGTGTCCACTACGACGAGCCACGCTCCCATGTCCGCTCGTGTCCGGCAAGGGCCTAATGGACAACGACCTACCGCCTCTCCTTGCCTAACTCAGCAAGGTCCTTTCTAATGGACCACAACCGCGTCCCCATCTCACCACTCCCCACTTCTTCCAAACTCTAGTGGCCACGAGCTCCAAAACCCCTAGCTCTCGTCGCCGGCGATGAAGACCTGACGTGGTGGAAGCTAGACCACAATGACCACGAGGCTGGGTCCTCCCCCGACCGTAGCCGCAATCGGGATCGCGCCAACATGTCTGCAGAGGTGGCCCAACTATACTTGCAACTCGTTGTAGTGGCCCGATATCCACCTCCCCTACGGGTGGCACCTCAACTGTGCACGCATCCCCGTGCCCGCATCAAGACCGGCGCGCCGCCACGAGATTAGGCGGCGTCGGGCCTTCCTCCCGCCGAATCCGCGGGAGGACCCCACTTACGCCTACAACAGCGTCATCTCGGACAGTTCGAGGTGGAGCACGACGATGATGCGCCACCTATCGGGATGCGCACTAACGACGACCTCCGTGGCGCCATCAAGGAGTCCGAGCTCACGGAGCTCAGGATGTGTCCCGATTTGGCCTAGGCGCTGCGCGAGTCAGCCATGGCGGCCAACGCCCCCCCCCCCCCCCCCCCCCCCACCGTCGGTCGCACGGGCGTCGGTGTCGTCGTGAAAGGACCGCGAGGCCATAGGCCTGCATGGCCATAACTGCCACAGACGGCTCTTGCGTGGTCACCTCCCGGCGTGGCCAAACATCGTTCATCACCAGATTGAGGATGACGACTAGGTCACCACAAGCGCCACCAACGCCTCCCTCGTCTCATTAGATAGGGTTTTTATTGTTATTTTGTTTTATTTTATCTATTTTGAACTGTGTTATGTATAATTAGTAAGTTTATTTTCACAACAATTGTTTTTCGAAATATGGGGTGTGTTGTTGGGTGCACTGGCCACACCAAACTGATAAGGCCCGGACATGGACCTCTTCCCTGTCCACGGGGCACCCTAAATGGATCAAAACAGACACTTTCCATGTTCGCTCTGGGACACAGTTTATACTCTTAGTCGTCGTCAGCTTGTCTAGGTTAACTTATATACTCCAATACTACTATTAGTGGTAACTTGCCCCTGATGATACAGTTAAAAACCAGGAGTATAGTATCTTGGCTGGTGATGGGTGTAGCGGAGACAAATGCGTACGTATGGTAGGCGCCGACAAAGTGAAAAGCCAGGTTGGCTCCTAGGTTTCTGTCTGTCTGCGCCTGGATCTGGGCGGCTTTGGCATGACAGTTCATACTAGTGTGCCCGGCGGCTAGCTGTTGGACCATCTAGTGGCCATTTTTCTTCTCAAAGACCACAAGCCGAACCAAGCTGCCTGGGGGACCGGGACGACATAGCGTAGCTGTGGAGTGTGGACTGAGGGATCGAACAGGTGAGAATCTATAGTGAGACAACCGGTTAATTAACACTGCTGCCTTTCGCTCGATGTAGGATCCACTTGATGCTGATGGGCATACGCAGCTCTATTTGGAGTGCGCTGCGCTGTGCATGTAAGTACAGTACATGTCTATATGCTGTTATGGGGACAGCTATGCGTACTGAAAGTGTTTTGTTTATGTCTTGGGTGGTGATTTACTTTTGACAAAGTACCACCAGCAGGACACTGTAAAGGTACTAGGACATTGCACTGTGTGAGAACGAAGTTTTTGTAGGGTTTTAACCAGCGATTTTTACGCTGGATGGTGCTTGACAAGCTGGCAGTGTCGACGACCGAGGTCAAACTGTCTGTCGGCGTGACAAATTGTCGAACGTTCGGTCGTCTTTTGTACTACCTGGATTGCTGCTGCAAAGCATGGCGGCAAAGCGGCGCCGACATTGAGGTCTCAGCTTAGCCTGTATGAGAGTCGAGACGGTGCTGATTTTTTCTCCAGCAAACTGTGCATGCCAGCAGGTGTTGATATCGATTATGCCGCAAGTTGGCACATATTGAATGTCCATGAACGGACTCTGGAGCAGATCACCGACAGATCTTAGGTGTGCTGTGTGCACCAGCAATCCACGCATCACCATGTCACGACACGACGGAACTGTTCGGCTTTCATGTTTGCCTCATGTTCTTAGAGAATCTCCACGGGCATCTCGAAATTTTATCTGCCACCTCCCAATCTATGTCCGCTTTGGAGTGTCAGAACAATTGTCCGATCAATTTTGGATGCCGCGCATTGATAGCGCTAAACGGTTGACCCTATCCATTTTTCTCAATATGAATGAATTTCTATCTAAAACATAGAAAAATGAATGCATAGTTTAAACATAGGAACAATATAGTCATTACAATCATTTAAATTCAAATGGAAATGAAAAGAGCAAGAGACTCGTGTGCCGGAGCGCTTACAAGTGTGCGACTAGATCACTCTGCAGTTGATCATGAGTTCTTTCATCCCGAATTTAAAAATGAGTGGCGAGAAATTCAGAAAATTTGACAGGCACGCCCGACGTGGCTTCACAAGGGGGATCTGGTAATCATCTGGCTCATTCATGACCAAACTAGCATCATGCTAGTTCTCGATTATCATGTTGTGCATGCATGATGAGATAAGTGTTCATGATCTTCCACATATGCTTTAGGGATCAAGATAGCCAAATGTACCCGACAATTGCAAACCGAGCTTGGAGCAGACCAAATGCTCACTCAACATCTTTTCGGACACTCTCTTACTTGCCTGCGAAGTTACAGTTTGACTCGCCAACTGGGTTGCGGATGGTCTAGACAAATGTCGACCAACGTGTCATCTGCTAGGTAGTATCCCTTGCCATACTTATGACAGTTGATCACATACTTGCACTCAGGAGTTTGACCGGTTGCAAGTCTCGCAAACACCGGACAGCGTTGCAACACGTTGATGTCATTGTTAGAATCAGACATGCCGAAAAATCTGTGTCAAATCCACATGTCGTTATCTGCCACAACCTCGAGTATAACACTACACGCTCCAACATGTTCTTACTTGTACATCCCTGCCAAGCGAATGGTCAATTCTTCCATCTGCAGTGCATTCAATCGATGTTCCCAAACATCTCGGAAACTCTTCACGCTTCAGCCTGTGCCATGAGCCGAGCCGTGGTTCTCTCGGGCATTCACCGCAATCATGGCTAATCCGCCAACAGAACTCCATCGCGCACTCAACAGATCTCTCTGTTCTGTTCCTACGTCATCCCCTGTTGTCCAGGGCCCTCGAGGCTCGATTGAGCAAGAGTACAAACCGCGATGCGGAGGTTGGCGTGTCCGGCTTTAAGAAATCGCACACGATCGAGTGGGGAGGGAGGAGGAAACGCGCGTCGCGTGAGTCGCTCGCTCGGTCCCGGGCGTGCGTGCACTGGAGGGGAGGAACGCGTCTGCTTCACGCATCGGCTACCTCGATCTCGACTCCATCGGATTCGGATCGGAGTGCATGCATGTCTTGCTTCTTGATCTCGCCGTCGTCGTGCACGTGCGAGCAACTGCTGTGATTGCCATGCGGTAGCAGCCATGGCCCAGGGGTAGCTTGACGTTCAAGTGACGGCGGATCGCGGCATCGGTGATTGTGGTGTGCTGTGTGCAGGAGGCAAGCATGCTACCGTGCGCTGGCCAGCGTTTTCGGTTGCCAGCAGCCCAACACTGTTGTGTTCAGCCTTTGGTTGGAGGCAGTTTGAGAGCCCGTGATAATCTTTACTATTAAATGGGAGTCTGCGGTCCTGATGGTTGGTCGTGGTATGTTAGTACGTCGTCTGTAGTCTGCCCTCGGCAGAAAACTTACCGCTGACAGGTGGGGCAAAGTCTAACGCACCCTCTCCATCTACGCTTGAATCTCGCGTGCATCGCAATCACGGTAACGCTGCTCCCGCACCGATCTCCTCGAGACACCGCCGCCGCCGTGCACATCCCGGTCTCTCTGACCGTGGCGGTGGCGCTACATCGTGGTTGCCTGCACCCTTGAAGCGCACCCACCGGAAGACCCTGGAGGCAGCGCCATGGTGCTCGACCTCGGCCGCCCAAACTCCTCCCACTCCGGCGGCTCGCTCCACAAGGTCGCCGTCGTGGCCGCCGCCGCCAGGTCCCACGTCTTCTCCGACCTTGAGTGAACCCTGGCGTCTCCACTCGATGCGTCGGACAGGGAAGAGGAAGAGAGCAGCTGCCCGCACTCGATCTCCCGCAGGAATAGGATGGCCTTCTCATTCTCCCTGCCGATCCAATCCTTCTTCGTTTCCTCTCGCGATTTTGACGGCCCTACCTCTCCGCTAGCTAGCAAGATGGTGGCCGGAGGCGAGGAACAACAAAAATCCTTTCTCACATACTCAATTTGTTCTGGAGTCTGGTTGTCTGGATGCACTCTGAACAAGTTATGTTAACTCTGTGGATATTGAATCAGGTTAGCACATATCAAGGTGTTGCTGCACATGTTATACATGAGCATGATGATTCTCCATTACTGAAGAAGCTGGAAATATTCAAGACCTAAGCCGTCAGCCGGATGCAGGTATCCACTCGGCTGTGCTTTTTTTACACCTTTTTCGCTTTCAATTGATCGCTCATGCACGAAGTTCCAGATTCTTAGTTCCTGTAAATTTTATTGGCAATCTATTGCAAACTCAGAACGCCTTGTATATTGTGGTCCTACTGTATTCTGTTATTAGTGCTCAGTCATGCTAAAAGACAATTTCAGAAATAATACTCCGAATGCTTTGGTTCTTGTTGCATTATATATTGTGGTCCTACTGTATTCTGATCAAGGAAAAGAATTAGGACTTGCTGTAATATTGTTGTACTTAAAAATACAATATTTCTTTGCATATAATTGCTCGGATGGCGTTACATAGGCAAACACAGCCAGGTGGAGGCGACGAACCTGACAGGAGGTTGCGACTGCAAGTGATGGCAGAATACATATGGAAGCACACCATTGCAAGAAACTGAGAACTTACCCCATGTATCGCTCAAAAGTTCGTTGGTAAAGGTATGACACAACCACGTTGTCAATAACTACCACCACCCAAATCTTGAGCTGCCGTTGTGTCCTAATCCGTAGACTATGTTGGATTTTGAGGAGGAGCATAGGGAATTTTTACAAAAAAACTTGTATTCAGTTTACCGTCTCTTGCTGATGGTGGGAAATAGCATAGAAAAAGTTTTCAATTTATCTCAGATCAAGAGAAATAAGTACAGTATCAGTTAAGGTATGTAAGTAAATTTTTTGTTCATTCTCTTCAAAAGCAATACCTTGTTCTACCTACGCTTCTGGTTTATTGATCACTAGATAGCTTCAAGAAAATCTTGTTCTAGCTGCTCTTTTATATCCGTAGTCGTCAGTCGATACAACACCAATTCTATCCATGTTCGTTCAACCTTTTCGTTTATAGATCTTGAAACAGTCGATAAAATGTTGTAGGCTGACAGATTTATACACGTAACAATACGAAGTACTCTTAGCTGAAAGAAAGACCGGGAAACCAATTAAATAATGCATTAATTAATTAGAAGAACTAAAGCACATTCGGAATATGTTTTTATGTCCAGTTAAGCAGTTCGTCAGAAGACTAACGGGTATGAAATTCTTTTGGTTCAGTGCCATGCAGTCAAGGCAGATGAGACCAGCGAGGCACATATTATCGTTCTATGTTGTGTGCTTATATGCCTGCCAGAGACCATCCCAGTCAGGTCCTTCCAGTTCCAATCCAGCAGTGATGACTACGTTAGCAATGTCGATAACAAGCAGAATCCACTGTTGTACATTGTGTGGAGCATGGACACGAACACAAGAATCCTCCTAGAGTACGTCATGAGCTTCAAGTGCCCAGCATGCAACAGATGCTAGGTTAGTGAGTGCTCTGTTCGAAACTCTGAATTGATTACGATCGGTTCTTGGATCTTATGTGATTCATTGGAATACGGGTTTCAGGATCATCGGGAGCAACATCGGAGCTAAAGAAGCCTTCACTGGTGTCTTGTGACATGTTTCCGACCCTTATAGTGGAGATTTAGCGATTCGTTCAATCTCCCAAGCTGCAGACATTGCAGGGGATTCAAACGATTCAGGTAAATTGATGTTCCTTACCTGATGGTCACAACTGCTGTATTTATTAAAGCAATTGTGTATTACCTATCATGCAGCATACAGTACCATCCATCCTTCTAGGTCACTGCATATCTTTCCAGATTGTCCAGCGAGCTTTTTTGTTAAGCAAGATGAGCTCTTCCGCCACTCCTTCTGGCGGATGGACGATGGCACGGTCAGAGCGCCAACCTTACTTTAGTATGTCTTACAAACTCGGTCATCCATAGAAAATCTCCCTAGCCGTTCCGATGGAACGGAAGAAAGTATCAGAGTGAGTTGAGCTTTGCGGCAACATCGTCGATGGGCTAGGCCGTGCGGCAAAAATGAAAGTCATCTAATTTGGAACGGAGGGAGTAAAAGGCACAATCAGCATGGCAGTTTACGGATCTGGGATTCCAAACGACTGTCTTCAGAGGAGAGGCCAAACCTCTTCTCTTCTACACTTGTTGCCTGTTTTTCCCCCAAATGTGTCCACGTACACGTTGGTAAGCTGAAAGATGAAACCCCAAACTGAAAGCAACATAGATCCAGACTCCACGAGGCGGGCGCGAGCATGCCAAATGCATGCATGCATGCATGCCTCTCATTAATTAGGTCACGACCGCACCGCACGGGCACGCCACGGTGCGCCTGTCTGCTCGATCCGCGCGAGCCACCGGCGTCCGGCGGCGGCGGGATGGCTGCGACGGCCGAGAGACCCACAGAAGTTCCACCGCTCGCATCGATCTCTCACTCAGCATTAACATATGTCAGGATCTTGATCCAGAGTACTACTTGCAATCAAGGCCCATCGTGAGAAGGCCCAGTCATCTGTTTGTCGGTCACAGGCTCACAGAGATGATCCAAACAGTCATTTCGAAAAAACATATGTGGAACTTTATTTGGGAACTCCTAACTATTTTCCGCTCTAAGCGTGCGTTAGGGGTACAGGATGAGCCGCACCAAAAAGGGCCCAATAAAAGGTACTGGTCTTTAAATTTGTGTAATGAATATCATAGATATAAAGTCTCTATTTATTATATTTATAATTTTAGTAATGGAAAATAATATGGTTGTGTTGCACAATACACAATTCACACGCGTCAAAACCACGAGTAGTTTTCAAACCCACAACATTTTCCGAATGGTTTGAACAAGTTTATCAGACAAACATTTTTTAGAGTATTTTCTTAACCCTATGAACGTATTTTCTTTATCCCGTGGACATTTTCTTGAAACATCATAAACAATTTTCCAATTACTGAACATTTCGTATTTTTTAATTCGTGATCAGTTTTTTTAGCCTGGCAGTATGTTCTCATATCTTGCAAGGAAAATCCGAACGCCATGAACATTTTTTCTGGAAAAAAGGGGAAAACAGAAGAAAGCCAAGAGTACTTTCTTTGAGAGAAGACTTGACATCTTCTCTCGCCTTAGCGATTATGGTGCTCATGATGGCGACAGTTCGTTTGTCTACTATTTTTTCTCTTTCGTCCTTCACCCTCTTAGTCATCCTCTGTGATGGGCTGGCAGAGGCGAAATCAGGAAAAAATGACATCGGTGTCATTCTAGTAAGACTAGTCGTATAAATGCATATTTGTTAGTTCGTTTAAAATAAGGTAGTGGAAAGCCATTGTTGTCATTTGACCGGGCCGGTCCAAACATATTTTCGACCCAGAGAGAATTAAAATAGATATATTTATACTAAATTTTATACTTAAATCTGAATTACTTTTATCAGACTATACTCTTATCATGTATAGTTTTCTATGAATTAGGTGTCATAGTAAACCACATTTGAATGTTGTTAATATCAATTATATCATTCTTTATTATATTATTCCCATGTCTATCAATACAAATTGTATCATGATAATTTAAACCTCACCATGAATTATGTTCATATTTACATAACTCATAGGGTGTTTACATGTGTGTATATATCTCAAATAAAAGATCAAGCACAAAATTAAACATGAAAATACCGTCAACATAGATTTGAGTTTAAACATTCACATGAGAGAAACTAATAGCCTAACTAAAACATGTCGTCGTGACCTGATTGGTTCGTTTCTACGTGTTACACGATATTTGACCATTATGTCGACTTGGTCATGCAAATTAATATTTTCATATATTCAATATTTTTTAAGTAATGAAAATAGTACGATAGTTACAGAAATTATTTCAGGGGCCCTTTTTGGACCTAGGGCGGTCGCCCCTTTGACTGGCCTATGGGTCGGCCCTGTATTTGAAACCCATGCTTACATGCTACCTCTGTTCCTGTGGTCCCGTGATGAAACAATGGTTCGACATCCCGCGTTCGTAGAGATGTGTTCTCGGTCGACCACTATACATCCAAATTATAATTTACGACGAAGATAGAACACCATCACGATGCAAATACCGAAGCTAGAGACGACTATTTGTGACGACATACATTCTAATTTCGTCTTTGTATCGGCTGTTGTCATTTTTATTTGGCATTGCATGTCAATCATCATCATCTAGATACCTAAAACAACCCAGTAAATATCTGATATGGTGAAAACATGACATCAACGTACACTTGCTCCACTTATACAACATCATAGGGCATTAACAAATTGGATGGCAAGGGTTGATCAGGAAAGCAGAGCAGCTTTTGAAGGAGACTCCATTTGGTGGATAGGGACTGTCTGATGCAGGGCAGCAAATCTGCGGAACACTTCATCAGTTAACTATGTGTATATCCCTTTCGTTTTCTGAAAAGAAAAGGCAATATGATTGATTTTCTTATACCTGCTGTCCAATACTCCGTCCAAGCATGCTCAACAAATCAGATATCAGACGCTCTATCTAGAGGTAGACGCCTTCCTGATGCTTATTCAGTGCGGCTTGCCTCTTTCTTCACTTCCTAAGCAAAACTTTTGTATAACAATTCAAGTAGGCATGATCCCTTGCACTAGCTCTAGAAGTTTGACTTCCAAAGGACATCATCTCAAGATTCTTGCGAAGACACACTGCACAAACTCGTTATTGCAAGTTTGGAACCTGAATTTTTCCCAAGTTGACCGTTCTTTTGCGTGGGCGTGACATGTTGGAGCTAGGTTGTTGTTGCGATCGAGTCAGAGGCTCATAGCAGACTTTTTGCCGCGCCGCCACCATGACATGTCAAATGTACCACATGGTGAACTGGCTGCCATTTCGAGTTGACCCAACTACCCCGTCAGGGCTATCAGATTGTTAATAAAATGGTCTTTAAGCGCTGACAAGTCACAGACCAGCAGCAAAGCAAATCAGTCGAGACTACAATTCTCCAACAAAAGCCTCTCGCGTAATCGCATCACATGTGGCTGATTAATCTGGATGTGTTTTTAGAAAAGTTGCAATTGTAATATTTGATGGTGGGGGCACGGGCTCGCCGTGTGGCATGACGGACACCGTCGCTCACTCGGGTCAACATCGGCAACAAAGACACCGACCCAGTCTCTCATCGTCAAATAGGGCTGCTTCATCCTCTCGCGCTTCGCCTCCGCCTCCCCACTTCGACAAGGTGAAGTAGGAGAATGTCTCGCCGCCACAACGTGTGGCATCTTCATTCGCGAGCCACGACGCTCGCCGGCGTCCCCTCCCCCTCCCTCCACGTCAAGGTGAGGGAGGAGCCACCATCACCGCCAAGGGGGCGGCTCTTTCTCGGCTCCCACATTGCTGTCGAGGTTGCTGAAGAAGACGGCAGAGGAAGCCTCCAAGGAGGAGTATTAGGGACAGCTGGTCATCGCCAAGAAGATGTCGTTCGACACTGTCCCAGCCAGCGCTGCCTGAGTTCGCGGAGGCATGGTCGGTGGCGAAGTGCAGGATTGTGATGATCCCGGACGATGATGACGGAGGCGACAACAGGGGCAACGTTAGAGGGGCCTTCAACGGCGGCGATGAACGAGACGAGGACGCAATGTACAACGCGCATTATACGTTAAATAGTATTAGTGTTTTGTATCATTTTAAATTTTGTTCAAATTTATAAAAAAAACTTCTAAATTTGAATAGAATTCCGCTCTTTAGTTTAACGTTCTTGATTTCATTTTTTTTTGAAAAAAAAATCTATTGGGAGCATCGCTGGGCGGCTGATCCCAATAAATCGGTAACGTGTGTGTCCGCACTTCCAACAATTCATGTTCGACACATGTCATCGGATTGTCTATTGAGAACACCAATAGAGATGTTCTAAATGCCAACAAGTGACACATGAAAGGAAACAGTACAAGCCACACCGCGAGAAGCAATTAGATGGTGCGAATGGCTGTGTGCATCTCTCGATGCAGAGGCCGGGGACTCGCACCCTCCTTTTCTAAAAAAACGTGGCTGATTAGTTATCAGATTGTTAATAATCTGGATGTTTTTTAGCAAAAGTTGCAATTGGAATATTGGATGGTAGGGGCACGGACTTGCCGTGTGGCATGACACCGTCGCTCACTCGGGTCGGCGTCGGCAACAGAGACAGCCCAGGGTGGTCTGCGTCTACAATGCCCTGGCTGGGGCCCGACCAACTGCCAGCTCCACTGAGTCCAGAGGGAGGTTTTGCATCTGGATCATCTAAACTGCAAGATTTGTTTCCCACTATTTCTTCCTTTATTTTTCTCTATCTATTCTAATCAAATGGTCCAGTCTTGAAAAGATCTGACGGATGGATCGGGCTCCCTTATTTAATATCTCCGAGTTTTTTTTTTCTTGCATAAGTCGCCACTTGGAACAAGGCTATAGTGCATGATTGATTTTTCTTGCTGTAGAAACTTCTCGACAGAGACAATTGGAACAGAGTGATGGACATTTTCACGTGAAATTGAGCTCCTGCCCCGTGTTCTCTCCTCGTTGTTCCTTGAATTACTAAAACACATTTTTGGTTCATATCGCAATCCTACTTCCACGTTTATTTGTTAGGACACGGTCCCAGACACAAAATCTACACAGCGTAATTACCTACAAGAAAGCAATGCCTTCATCTTCTTGAAAGCTCGTAAAAATTCTCCAAGACTCTCTTGATCACAAGAATGAAAAACCATGGATAAGAGAACTTGCATGTGGCAGGATGGTTTGAAGGGTGGTACCTCCAGCCCATCAGAGTTCAAATCTCAGATTTGATATTGGTGTTTCTCTTTTAGGCGGAATATTCTTCAGTGGGAGGCGACGTTCCCGTCGACATCGAAGCGCCTGTGGTGACTTCGTCAATCTCAAGACCCGACCGCCGGCTCAGTCTTTCGAAGGTGCTCATAGGGGTAGGGTGTGCGTGTGTGCGTTCATAGGGGTGAGTGTGTGCACGTGTATGTGAGCGTCTGCGTTGTACTGTGTTTCGCAAAAAAAAATCATGGATAAAAGACATAAAAAATGACGCAATTGCAGATGCAATGTGTACACAAATTATAGGAAACCCTCACAATCGATGGAAGAGCCTATGGTAGCATTATACCACTTTTGGTCGATAATGTTAGCCTGATTATGAGTTAACAAAGAGGCGAGGAAAGCTTTTTGGGTAGAACAAAAAGGAAGAATCAACAAAAATGTATTGATCCTAAATCCATGTGTGTAGAAAAAAAAGCCATGGTAATTTGGATTCCTTTGATTCAATGGGTGTTATGAAAAACATATCAAGTAATTGATTGGCACCCTACTTAAATCGCTTCATCCTAAGTAACCCTATAATGGCATTATCACATGGTTGCAACTTTTGCTTCATAGCTTACTTGCCCTTGTAATATACGACTAAAAAAATTAAAGTGTGATGGGCAAGTGGGTTGCAAACTTTTGTTACTATTGATCCGAAACACAATAGTTAAAATAATAATGCGGCTAGAGAACCGAGGCTAAAGTTAATTCTAACCCTTAGGGCATGTCTGAAATTGTGGTATTTTTCATATGAGCATTGGTATTTAGTGAAAAATACCTCTATTCACACCATTATAGGTACTTTTTTGCTACATCAAACTGAACAGTAAAAATAAGATGCATACTAAGTCATGAATTATTGGTAATTTTCTAATACGGGTCAATTCCGCTAAAATTATATGCTAAATTGTATCACCCCGTCCCATAATATAGATGTTATTACAACAAAAAGTACAAAGAGAGCTTGGGATCCATGGAGCTCATTTAAAAAAAACCAGGTTTAATGTTCCAAAAATTCTGAACAATACATAGATAACGTCGAACTCCACTACTGTGCAAAAATCAATATAAAATAGTTTATATTCTAGTCTACACAAAAAGAAAAATCTGACAACATTTAAATTTCAAAGTGTGTATAGTTCAATGCACCCAGATCCACAGGTTTGTCTTTTTTCTCTGCCTACAATACAAATTATTTTGTATTATTTTTTTGCACACTATTAGAGTTCATCATTACCTACATGTAGAAAAATTTCTGTTTTTTTAAATTACAAATGCTATTTAATTTTTTTTCAAAAAAGGGCTCCATGGAGCGGATCGAGCTCCAAAACAACGCACTTATCCACGTGTATGTAGCGGACCTGCACTTAGAAAAATGGCAAGATCCCTGTGTATAGCGCAAGTCCCTGGATCGAATCGCTTGCACACACAGTTACGATGAAATATCACAACAAAGTATCAATTATTACACGTGGATCCAGTACTTAGGAAATTATCCATTACAAATTGCATAGCTCAAGGCTAGCGTTTTTCAAAGTTTAACACAACGGAATAAAAAGTAGCAGTGAGTCTCCATCATCTTCATGTGCCACAGGCGAAACATGTTGGTTGTAGACTCGAAACCCTTAAACGAAACCTCACTCATCGTCTGAACATCCTGCAACAAGAAAAATGTTGCAACAAGGTGGGTCAGAACCATATAAAATGGAACTGGCAAGTGACACTCTGTGGACACTTATTGGAAAAACTCTAATAACCTATATGCATATTTGGCTGGTGGAGTTCAAAGGCTAAGTTGCAGAAAGCCATTTTTTCCTAACTCTTTTGAAAACACTTTTCTTCTAATTGAGACATCCATGGCATGAAAAACCACTGTCTCATCTACCCTTGTTCACCCATCAAATTTTACTTGAGAAGTTGGAATGTTGGGATCCTCCGTTGACGTTCTTGATCAGCTGCTCAGAATTGTCCATAACCGGGAACACGGCTAAGTACTTAGTTTGACACTCTCGAGAGGTTGTGCACGTTCACCATTAGACCCATTCAGCCCAAACTATCCTCCACACTCCATTAGTGATAAGGAAAAGGAGAAGAATGAGACGAGATCTTTCAGAAGCATTTTCCCACCCCATACCGGCCTGACGCGCTCCACCTACAAACCTCTACCACCACCTGTCAAGCCGGGGTGAGTCCACGCAGCTTAGTTGATCAAGACAGAGCCCATATGACCAATGGCTGCACTGGAAGCAATCTTCACTTGGAGCAATTCAAATCCCTTTGTTCCTGGGTGGCCATCCACAAGTGTAATTCCACGGGTAAACCCCCGGGAAACCACTCTGTTGGGTCGCGGGTAGGCTACACTAGCGCAAATCAAAATTTTCTACCGCAACAACCAAGGAACTGCTGCAGTTATAGATCACAGGATCACCACTAGACGCACTGTGCCGTGCCGAAGTCGGTGAAGCGAGTCGGGGCAGGGTAGACGTACAATCCTCTCCAATCCAACCGCTCCCTCGAACAGCTCCCACGAACAGCTCCTCTCGGCGGTTCGTCCAAGTGCTCCAAGCGTAGCACCTCTATCGGTATCCACACGTACGGCGTGGAGGCGCCGCTCGCCGGAGTGCTAGGTCCGTACGGGCGGCAGGGGCATGGAGAGACGGTGGCTGGGTGGATTGTTGTGTGGAAATGGGCAACCCTAAAACGTCCGGCCTCCTCTCCTTATATAGACCTCCCAATATTGGGCTGCCTCAACCGAAGCCCATTCTGGAGTCTATTCCAGCCCAACTCGGATCTAATCTGAATCCTGCCTTCACTGCCTTAAGTGTGTGACCCTATAGGTTCACGCACGTTTAGACATGACACGAGTACACCTACTCGGCCAATAGTTGGTAGCGGCTTCTAGCAAAACGTGCCAACTCCCAAACGCACATAAAGATCATATCGGACGAACCATCACAATGTTTATGCCATTCCCTTTGCCTCACGATATCAGGTCAAGCCTCCAGCTGACCTCCTCTTTCTCGATCCTGTGATTCGGAATCCCATACTAGGTTACCCTTAACCTTATGTAGCACGGCCATGCATTTCTAGATCCGATCACTCGAGGGGTGATGACGGTGAATCACACGTTCGTTGGTAGACCCCAAGAGGAAGGTATGATGCAGTTCAGCAGCAAGTTTCCCCTCAGTACGAAACCAAGGTTATCGAACCAGTAGGAGCAGCAACTCTTCTGAAGGTTGTTGGCGGCGCCGTTACTCGATCACCAACGTGGAACTTGCACACAACACAATTAAACTATTTTGCCTCAACGAAACAGTGAGGTTGTCAATCTCACCGGCTTGCTGAAAACAAAGGATTAAACGTCTCGTGTGGAAAATGACTATTAAATTGCAGAGAATGAAAAAGAAACAGTTTGCAGTTTGGTTGTTTAATCAGTATAAAAGAATGGACCGGGTTCCACAGTTCACTAGTAGTGTCTCTCCATAAAAGATAACTAACATGCTGGGTAAACAAATTACAGCTGGGCAATTGACAAATAGTGAGCGCATGACAATACATAAATATGACATGATGATTCGTATGGTATTTAATTGGGCATTACGACATAATACATAGACCGTTATCCAACATTGTCTATGACTAATAATCCAGCGCCGGGTTGTCATCCGAGTTCCCCGTTGGTATTAAGTTGCAAGCAACGGATAACCGCATTAAGTAAAGCGCGTAATGTAAACATACACATATGCCCGTGGACATAGCATCGTTAGGTTACCCCTAGTGGCAACAGCACATCCACAACCTTAGAACTTTCTGTCACTGTCCCAGATTAAACGGAGGCATGAACCCACTATCTAGCATAAATACTCTCTCTTGGAGTTACAAGCATCTAGTTGTCCAAATCATCTACGAGTAACGGAAAGCATGCAAGATCATAAATAACATAGGGCATAGATTGATAATCAACTTGACATAGTATTCAATATTCATCGGATCCCAGCAAACACAACATGTAGCATTATAATAATATGATCTTGATCATGTAGGGCTGCTCACAAGATCTAAACATGATGGCACAAATTGGAGAGACAACCATCTAGCTACTGCTATGGACCCGTAGTCCAAGGATGAACTACTCACGCATCACTCCGGAGGCAGGCATGGCGATGTAGAAGCCTCCGGTGACGATTCCCCTCTCCGGCAGGGTGCTGGGAAGAGGTTCTGGACCCTCCCGAGCTAGGGTTGACGGCGACGGCGTCTCTGGAACTTTTCGTGGATATTGGCTCAGGCACCTAGGGTTACTTTCTCGGGGGGAATAAGTAGGCGAAAGGGCGGCGGCTGAAGGCCACCGTGGGGCCCACACGCACCCTGGGCGCGCCAGAGGGGGGCCCGCGCCCTGGCCACGTGTGGGGCCCATGTGGCTCTCCTCTGTTTATCCTTTGGTCCTTCAGGTGTGTTCTGGCAAAATAGCATCCCCGTGAAGTTTCGTCCAATTCCGAGAATATTTCCAGACTAGCTTTTCTGGAATAAAAAAATAGAAGAAAACGGGAACTGACACTTCGGCATCTTATTAATAGGTTAGTCCCAAAAAATGTATAAAAATGACATAAAGTAGATGCAAAACATGTAGCAATTGGTATAAAACAAGCATGGAACATCAAAAATTATAGATACGTTGGAGACGTATCAAGAGGTTATAATCTTGATCATATAATATTGCAAGGCACATGTAAATGAATGAAGTGATCCAAGTTAATGGTCTATAATTTGCTACCAATTAGATAATGAGTAAACAATGAATCAGACAACCTAATCGTTTTCATGAATAGTACTTTCAAGACATGCATCAAACTGTTTTACATAGGTGTTAACTCATAAAGCAATAGTTTCTAATAAAAGGTATTCAATCAACACAAAGGAAGAACTAAGTTTCAACATTTGCTTCAACTTTCAACATATTTATCTCATGTATATCGTCAACACAAAGTAGTATAACAAGTCCAATACGTATCATATAACCCATTATGTAACAAAGTTGACACTAGTGTTTGCTTGTGGAAGACAGAAAGAATAGGAAAACTGACTCAACATAAAAGTAAAAGAAATGCCCTTCGTAGAGGGAAGCAGGGATTAAGTCATGTGCTAGAGCTTTTAGGTTTTTGAAAGCATATAGAGATTGCATAAAATATTTGATACTCCTCCCAACCTTGCTAACACAAGCCATGCCTAGCCGAATCCTCAGGTGCCTTCCATCAATCACATACCATGGAGGAGTATCTATTTTTGAGAGGTGTTTGTTAATTGTCAACGAATGGTAGCGGGTGATAACAGTATTCTACCTGTCAAACGGACTTTTAAGAGCGGCTCCCATAAGGACGTTATTTCTACCAGCAAGGCAGATCATCCCTTTTTCTCTTTGGTTTACACACATGCTGATATTTCACTGTTTTGTCATTGCTTACTGATGAATCAGGGCAAAAGTGTGAAGAGAATTAATGGTTAAAGTTGTAATTAATTGGGACTGGGCACCCCGTTGCCAGCTCTTTTTACAAAATTAGAGGATAAGCGGATGTATATGACGCTAGTCCAGGTGTAAAAGTCCATTTGACAACCAGAATAAAGAATAATCACACTAATTCCTCATGAGCCGGTAAACATTGACACAAAAAGGGAATAATAACATTTTGAATAATTTAAAGGTAGCACATGAAAAATTTACTCAAATGGCATTCCGTCACACCAAACTCAAAGTAAATCTCATTAGAGGGTTAGTACTCAAATTTTTTAATCCACTGGTTCTTTTTTGACACATTGCAAGAACTCAATAAAACATTGAGCTCTTTTACGGTGATTGGCATGGTACCCGTGGTACCGTCGGTACCGTAGACTACTATTTTTCTTAGCCGTCGATTGTGACGTGATTTCTTTTAGCCGTTGATAAAATCTTGATGAAGTCCACCGAATCCTTCACTCTCGGAATCAATTCGTGGTTACCTTCCGTTCACTACCAGGTCGAGACTAGGGCAGCCGCCGCCGACGCCGCGGGTGCCTCCCTTCACTTACCAGTTCCGCGGCGAGGGGGCAGCAGCAACGTCCACATTCCTCCCTCCCTCACTAGGCACGTGACGAGAGAGCGGCAGCAGGCCACAGATTGTAATGGATTTCAGCGGCTGGTGGCTCGGCGAGCGGCGTGGTCGGCGGCGCCATGGTCGCACGGTGACTCGTGCCACCACCGCTGTCGGGGATGTGACCCCGGGTACCCCAGAGTTGTTGCTTTGACCGAAGCTCCTAGGACTTCAGATGCGCTCCAAGTCGAGGCAGGTGGCCTCGACTCTACATCCCTAACCGGATCACCGGATTACTCTCCGCCTACGTCGGGACATCCCTATCCGGATCACTCTCCGCCTACGCCGGGACATCCCTAACCGGATCACTCTCCGCCTACGCCGGGACATCCCTAACCGGATCACTCTCCGCCTACGCCGGGACATCCCTATCCGGATCACTCTCCACCTACGCCGGGACATCCCTAACCGGATCACTCTCCGCCTACGCCGGGACATCCCTAACCGGATCACTCTCCGCCTACACCGGGACATCCTTATCCGGATCATCACAAATATCTTCGGGAGAGGATAAGAAGAGGACGTGGAGATTCTGAAGACAACGGCTAGAAGACAAAGGAAAGGACGGCATCTCCCGGAGATGCCGGCGACAGAAGCTAGAAGACAAATGAACCCAGTCAGCTCACTGCTACAGTGTACGCACAGTGTTTCTTGTCTGTTTGACCACTCACTTGTCCCCTGGGCACCTATATAAAGGGCACCAGGTGAAGAGGCGAGGAGGTTTTCCCCACGCTGGCTCATTTTCCCCTTTTTGGTTTAGCTTCTTCTTCTCCCTTGAGCTCCTCTCCATGGCTAGCTCCTCACAGCTCAAGGAACACTTGTACCAATCATATACAAAGAAGAGAATACACCAAGTAGGCTAGTGCTGCAGTAGAGGTTTTACCTCCTCACGAGGGCCCCGAAGCAGGGTACATCGTGTGTGCTTTGTGTTCTTGCTTGTTCGTTCTTGTTCTTGAAGTGTTCTTCGTGTTCTTCGTGCGTTCTTCGTGTGCGGAGCGCAATCCCTCCCCGAATCCACAAGTATCCGTTCGGCCCCAGAATAAGCCACCCCGTGGCATCTGCGTGTTTCCCACCATGACAGTTGGCGCCCACCGTGGGGCTGATAGTGGCGCTTGCTGGGCTAATTTCGGACGGGACCTTCTTCATCGACGCGGGGACTCGACATCAACATTGTCTCCCGCACTCTAGCTTGCTGCCGAGAGCTGAGGCTAGCGCAGCCTCCGTCAGAGGTCGTCATCAGCAAGTCTCGTAGGCGCTGTCTGGACTCGGGGACTCGACTCCGGCATCATCCCCGGGTTGCCAGAAGCCAAAACCGACAAAGGAATAGCCAAAACCGACATACATCCTGGAAACACTGTTCATCCGATATTGTTCATCTGAGGTATCTTGGTCAATTCCGGGTCAAAGTGGTCAATTCCGGGTCAATTTAGTCAATTCCAAGTCATACAGCCCAATCCGACATTTATTTGGTCCAAACCGAGTTACACACAGGCCAAACCGAATCAGACAGAGCCCAGACCGACATATTCCGATACTGGGCCGGATTACGCCTTTACCAACGTATTTTACCTTGGTTGGGCCGAGTTAACCACTGCACAGGGGCGAACCGAGGCAGCCCAGCCTCGGAGCGGGCCAAGTCATCCCAACCTCGGGGCGGAGCCGGGTTATCTGCCGCTCGGGGGCGGACCAGGCTATCCTTGTCTCGGTGGGTCGAATCTATCTCCAGCCTCGGGCAGGCCGAAGAAGCGCTGCCCCGGGAGGCCTCTACCTCCAGCCTCGGTACGCTACCAAGGTCGGCTGCGCCTCGGACGGGCCAATTCCTTCGTCGGCTCGGATGTGGCCGGGACGGCCTCACGCCGTGCGCTGCTCCGCTGGCCACTCTCGCCTCGTTACCTCGGTCGTGGACCGGGGTACGCTAGTCTCGGCTAGGCCAAGACTACTTCGGCCTCGCTCGATTCTTCCGTGCCGACGTCCGCTGGACACGCTCGCCCGAACTGAGATGGCCACGATCTCGCGTGGCTACCTCGACGCGCAGCCTCGGACGCCCTGAGCGCGACCTCGCCCTCTCCGCGCCCCGAGCGCCGCGACCACCGCCGCCTCGCATCGCCGCTCCGTCCGGCTCGGCCTCCGCGTCGGACGCCTCCGCGTCGGACGCCTCCGCGTCGCGCGTCCCGGCTGGCCGGTCCCTGACTTCGCCTCGGCCCCGGCTGCCCGACTCCGGCCTCCATCTGGTCCTCCTCGAGCTCCGCAACTCCCCGCGCCTCCACCTTCGCCAGGGTTGACCTCGGCTCCGCCTCAACCGCTTGGCCGGCTCCCCGTGCTCCGCCCTAGCCCGACGCCGGCTCCCTGCATCTCGCATCTCATCCGGCTGCGCCTGCCGTCTCGTCCGGCCGGTGCTCCTCCATCGAGCCGGCGGTCTGAGCAAGATAATGAAGAGGATAAGGAAGAGATAAAAAAAGAGAAGAATGAGAGACGATGAGAGAAAAGAAGAAGATGGTGGGGGTGAGAGAGGCACCGGCACATAACCGGTGTCGGTGGACCGGATCTGGAGAAAAAGCGAGAGAAAAGAAAGAAAAAGAAAGAATAGGAGAAAAAGAGAGTAACGCTAGAGATGTTGACCGACGTATGGTCTGTGTCGGTTGCCTGAGTCCAGAGAAAGAAAAGAAAAAGAGAGCAATAGAGAAATAGAGAAAAAGAAAGGCCGACACGGAAGTGTCGGATCAGAGAAGGTGACTCGGTTATGATGAGTCGGGCAGGCATAAGAGATATGCCGTCCAGTGTTAAAAAAAAAGTGTTCCTGGCCAGGATAAAAAGGTGGTGTCTCGGCTCCATTTGGTGGGCCGAGTGAGACATACCCGGTTCCACCCCTGCAGGTTTCTTCCATCGCTTGCGCTATTTAGTCTACAGAATGAGCGCATTCGACTCAGTTATATCCAGGCTATCCGTGTCTAGCATCTCACTAGTTTGATGTCTAGACTGGACCCACTTGTACGCCTACATCCAATCTGCACCGACAATACAATGTAAGTATTTACAGTATTTGGTTTTGTACCGCATGCAAATAGTTAATCCTGAAAACTACTCGGGGACTGCCCCCTCACTTTTGTCTAAGTGTTCTACCCGGGACAAGATGTGTTGACCCGGGGACTGGGTAACCAGTCTGTTTTACACATCCTAGATAAGAAAAGTAGCTCGGGGACTCGGTTGAAACCGAGTCTAGTTTTTGTGCATAGTGTATGCTGTTAGATTCGTTTTCTATCAAGTGCTATAGCTAGTTTGCCTCCGCTAGTATAATGGTTGTTTCCGTCAAATATTCTTCATCATATGTATGTTGGACTAACGTTGAAAGGTGACATCGGTTTTGTTGAGAACTTTCGTTACTGAGGTGTCCTGTTAATCCGAATCACATTGGAAATCTGGATCATATTGGTAATCCGAATCATATTGGAAATCTGGATCATATTGGTAATCCGAATCACATTGAAAATCCGAATCATATTGGAAATCCGGGTCAAAATGGAAATCCAAGGTATCATGGTTGTATTGGTTATCTCAAATTATCCAAGGTACCCTGGCATTATCGGTATTCTCTAGATCGCCGGGTATTTCGGTTTACCACAGTATCACGGTATCATTCCCCATCCTAGATCGTCGTTTATTTCGGTTTGTCACAATATCATGACATCATTCCATATACCTCATCGCTGTTTATTCTGTTTGCCAGCGTATCATGGCATCATTTGCATACCAGATCTTTGTTTATGTTTGTTAGCCAGAGGCAACCTTTGAGATATGTTTTTGCAGGTTGTATGTCAGTCCAGCAGTGGCTGGAGACATCTATGTCGATATACGCCCAAAGCGGCTAAAACCGGCATTCGAGACATGGTTATGTCAAACCAGCAGTGGCTGGAGACATCTACGTCGGTATACGCCCGGAGTGGCTAAAACCGGCATTCGAGATATGCTTATGTGAGTCCAGTAGTGGCTGGTACCGAGACATATGTGATATGCCCAAAGAGGCCGAGGTACCGAGACATATGAGTTATGCCCAAAGAGGCCGAGGTACCGAGACATATGTGATATGCCCAAAGAGGCCGAGGTATCGAGACATATGAGATACATACTTGCAGGTTTATGTCGGTCCAGCTTACGCTGGCGGCATCTAAATTCGGTAAAAGCCAGGAGGGCTAACCGACGCTGGCGGCATCCAAGTTCGGTAAAAGCCAGGAGGGCTAACCGACGCTGGCGACATCCAAGTTCGGTAAAAGTCAGGAGGGCTAACCGACGCTGTCGGCATCCGAGTTCAATAAAGGCCAGGAGGGCTGAGAACCGACATACAATGGTGGCCATGCAGGCGATGTGCCAAATTGCCCAATATCGGCAGAGACATCTGTGTGTGGCCATGCCCATGCAGGCAGCACATTACCAGTGCAAACTGTCATCTCGTTGTTGATTCGGGTGAGCTCGGTCAACCGGATGTCGCATTTGGCCTGGAAGGCATGGCCAGATGACCGAAGTACAAAGGCGCCCATGCAAGCAGGAGGTTGTGCGTACGGAGGTTTTTGATATGGTTATTTATTTTTGTAAGTCTATGCGCGACTCTGCGAGTCCCCCATAGCCTCGGGGACTACTGTCGGGGATGTGACCCCGGGTACCCCAGAGTTGTTGCTTTGACCGAAACTCCTAGGACTTCAGATGCGCTCCAAGTCGAGGCAGGTGGCCTCGACTCTACATCCCTAACCGGATCACCGGATCACTCTCCGCCTACGCCGGGACATCCCTAACCGGATCACTCTCCGCCTACGCCGGGACATCCCTATCCGGATCACTCTCCGCCTACGCCGGGACATCCCTAACCGGATCACTCTCCGCCTACGCCAGGACATCCCTAACCGGATCACTCTCCGCCTACGCCGGGACATCCCTAACCGGATCACTCTCCGCCTACACCGGGACATCCTTATCTGGATCATCACAAATATCTTCGGGAGAGGATAAGAAGAGGACGTGGAGATTCTGAAGACAACGGCTAGAAGACAAAGGAAAGGACGACATCTCCCGGAGATGCCGGAGACAGAAGCTAGAAGACAAATGAACCCAGTCAGCTCAGTGCTACAGTGCACGCACAATGTTTCTTGTCTGATTGACCTCTCACTTGTCCCCTGGGCACCTATATAAAGGGCACCAGGGGAAGAGGCGAGGAGGTTTTCCCCACGCTGGCTCATTTCCCCCTTTTTGGTTTAGCTTCTTCTTCTCCCTTGAGCTCCTCTCCATGGCTAGCTCCTCACAGCTCAAGGAACACTTGTACCAATCATATACAAAGAAGAGAGTACACCAAGTAGGCTAGTGCTGCAGTAGGGGTTTTACCTCCTCACGAGGGCCCCGAAGCAGGGTACATCGTGTGTGCTTTGTGTTCTTGCTTGTTCGTTCTTGTTCTTGCAGTGTTCTTCGTGTTATTCGTGTGCGGTTCCATCGCGCAATCCCTCCCCGAATCCACAAGCATCCGTTCGGCCCCAGAATAAGCTACCCCGTGGCATCTGCGTGTTTCCCACCACGACAACCGCAGACGATCTCACCAGGATCATAGTAGAGTCATCGATGCCAGCCAGTCTGCTCGCCTTCAAGGACGACGACCTCTCTCTGAAGGCCATCGATTTTAGGCTCTCCGTCTTCTTAAAGCTAGGTGAGCTGCTGCTCCTGCAGAATCCTCTTTAAGGGAGCATATTGTTGTGGATTAGTGAATCTCATATTTAGTTTCAGAGCAACTATTCGTTTTGGCTTATATAAAAATTTTGCTGCAGTTTTTCTTCATTAGTTTGGCTCATTAGCAGGATTCGTTTGGTGTTTTTAAGTTCTTGTTCAGCTCCCTTAAAATGAATTGTTCAGATATAAGGACCATGCCTTTTCTAGTTTTAAAAATAGTTGTTCAGTTGTCACTAATAAGTGTTAACAAAAACAATGAATGGCTTAATTTGAGCTGGGCACTTTCTGTGATGAACTCTGGTCAAAACTTGCTTGTTTACCGCAACTCTTTTCTGTAATTTGACAGTCCAAGTATGGCACTGAAGGTATTCATGTTTTTGCCACACAACAATAAGTTAACTTATCTGCCCGTTTTTTTCAGCTTGAAGGAGTGCATGATGATTGGGAGGAAATCATTGATGACCTGATTGCTGCATTTGATAAGCAGCACAAACGGAAGCTCGCATATTACATCTCAACTTACTAACTTCATAACTGATTGTGAGGATTGTACGAGGCAGTACAATTCTTAGTTTGACTTAAGGTTGATGGTTGGTAGTATTCAGGAAACCGTACAAAACTGAATAATTAGTCTAGAAACCGGACAAAACATTGAGCATTTTCAGAAATATGAGTTGTAACTTGTAACTGATGCATGCTTCAAATGTTTTAATCCCTTCAGGCTCTCGTTATGGTGAAGGACCTGTTTTTGTACTCTAGACTGGTTACTGCTTCACGCTTCAGTAGGTTCAGTTTGTACTGCCCAATGGATGGTTTTGCTCCAACAACACCAGAGAGACGAGGGGTGGCCCGGCGGCGTGCTCAAGTCTGAGCAAGGAGTTGACACACACTACCTACAGGTGGTATACTATCCAGGAGCTGAACAAGATGATGGAACATTCGATTCAAACTTGTAGGTTGAAGCTGCTAGTGCTTACTCGTGTCAGGTGGCATCCTGTGATTACCGTGAGAGAGCGTTGTTACTTTGTCAAACGTCCCTTTCTTATACAAGTTCCATGAGACACTTTATGACTGATCTCACAAAAATCTTGTGGCTGCAGTGCCTGTGAATTATTCATTCTTCTGCTGCTTTCTTTTTGCTTATGATTCGTCCATGGAGTCGTGGTCTATTCTCGTGAGCTAGGATAAGATACAATCAGCAGCAAAGCTGGAGTGCTCTCTTCTCCTTCGCAATCTTCTAGCGAAGTGGCCGTTTCTTTCCTCTTCTATTATTTGAGAAGATAAATTGCAATCTTTGGAGTGTTACCACCCCTACCGCTTAGCATTGGTTTGCAGATGGTTCATGGCCTTACTTCTGTTAGGGAATTATGTGATGCCAGCTTGTTTGGTTGCGTTGAATGATGTACTGGTTCTGTGAACTCCCCAGATATAATTGACCTTATTGCTGTATTGGTTTCATTTCAGTCAGAGAACATAACTTAGTTCCAATTCACTCTGGGTACTTTGATGGCATGAACAGCATTATCATAACAGAAGAATATACAAATATTGTGTTTCTCTTGGCATCTCAGTAACACAGCAGCTTTCTACTGACATTCAAACAGTACAACAACAACGGGTTACATGCTCTTCCGGCCGGAAGCCTCCCGCTGAGGTAGTATGCTGCTGGTCGGATGGTGGGGGAGTGACCGAGTGAGGTAGGATGCCTGCGCCCGGCTCCTGCTGCTGAAGGGGAGGTGGAAGAGGCCGGCGACGGGGACCGAGTGCTGCAGCGGACGGGGAGCACGTCGACCTGACGGAACATAGCACAGGGAGGACGGGGAGATCAGGAGACCACGACGGCGATTCCGTGCTCGGCAGTAGAGGAGCAGGCCGACGGCGACCGGAGTGAGCTCGACGAACGGCAGCCGGTGTCGGGGAAGACGATTCTAATCAGCGCGTCCCGGGCGTCCCAGCACGTGCAACTCGTGGAGGACGTCGCCGTTGATCCGAGCGAGGGGAGGGGAGGTGGAGGAGGCCGGCGACGGGCCCGGGTGCTGCCGGTGGGGAGATGGAGGAGGGAGTGGTGGGTCGTGGGAGAACGTTTGCGGCCAGTGGTGAATCGGAGGTACAGTAGTAGAGAATGATGGGTGGAGATTAGGGTGAATGGGGGAAAATAGTGGCGGTGAGCAAATGATAGATTTACCCTTTAAAATTATTAAAAAAACAATTACAGAAAATGGTCCCACATAATTTCGGTACCGGTCCCACACAATTTTCGGTACCGCGGTACCGTTCGGTACCATCAGTCTGGTACCGTTTATTTTAACACCGTTAGATCAGGGTGGATCAATGGTTATTAAAAATGCCAATCACCGTAAAACTTGTATAAAACATTAGCTACATCCCTCCATTAGAGAGCCTTGCCTAAACCCCACAAGAGACAATGCAAAAAACAGAGACAGAATCTGTCAAAACAGAACAGCCAGTAAAGATGAATTTTTTCAAGACACTTACGACGCTCAGATCAAAAAACTTTGAACTAATGAAAGATTCAGAAATTCATAAAGATTACGCACAAAAATTTCAGAATTTTTCAACAATCTGGTGAATTTAGGATTTTCGTACAGTGGACAGCAAAAATCTGTTTCTGCGCAGCAATCAAAATTAAGCATCGTCTTAACATTAGAGGCTACTCTTGGCACAACAATGCGAGAAAATAAAGATACAAAGGAGTTGCTACAGAAGTAAACAATCTCCTTGACTCAATAAAAGAAAAATTGCAGAAATAAAAATAATGGGTTGCCTCCCATAAGCGCTTTTCTTTAACGCCTTTTAGCTAGGCACAAAGCATGCATCAAGTATTACCAAGTGAAGAAGCATCAACATTGTAATTTGTTCGAACAATAGAATCATAAGGTGGCTTAATCTTCTTCCTAGGAAAGTGTTCCATACCTTTCTTGAGAGGAAATTGATATTTTATATTCCCTTCTTTCATATCAATAATAGCACCTACAGTTCTAAGAAAAGGTCTTCCCAACACAATAGGGCATGATGGATTGCATTCAATATCCAAGACAATAAAATCAACGGGGACATAATTGTTGTTAACCATGATAAGAACATCATCAATTCTTCCCAAAGGTTTTTTAATAGTAGAATCAGCAAGGTGAACATCCAAGTAACAATTTTCCAAAGGTGCTAAATCAAGCATATCATAAATCTTTTAGGCATAACAGAAATACTAGCACCAAGGTCACACAAAGCATTGCAATCAAAGTCATTCAATTTCATTTAATGATGGGCTCCCAACCATCTTCTAACTTCCTAGGGATAGATACTTCACTTTCAATTTTTCCTCCCTCACTTGTATGAGAGCATTAGTAATATGTTTAGTAAAAGCCATGTTTATCTCACTTGCTTAGGACTTCTAGCTAGCTTTTGCAAGAATTAATTACTTCAGAAAGATTACAACCATCAAAATCAAAATCATTATCATCAAAGTAATGGAGTTATTATCTTCCTTATTGCTAGAAATTTCAGCATCTTTATCAAGGACAGTTTCAGAGTTATCAGGCAATTTAGGACATTTTGCAATAGAAGTGGAAACATTACCAACACCAATTATCTTGCCATTAATGGTAGGAGGTTTGCTAACACTTGAGTTTGAAGCATTTTCAGAAGTAGTAATAGTATAAACTCTAGCAATATTATTCTTTCTAGCAATTTCATCCTCTCTTTCCCATCTAGCATGCAATTCAGCTAACATCCTCACATTGTTATCAATTTTAACTTGTATAGCATTGAGAGTTTTGCTCTCTTTAACATCATGAGGCATGTTCTTTAGTTTCAACAAGTCAACATCAAGAGCAAGACTATCAACTTTAGAGGAAGCACATCAATTTTCCCAAATTTCTCCTCAACAGTTTTATTGAAAGCAGTTTGTGTACTAATAAAATCCTTAAGCATAACTTCAAGATCAGAGGGTACACTCTTATTATTGTTGTAGGAGTTACTATAGGAATTTCCATAACCATTGCCACTATTAGAAGGATAGGGCCTATAATTGCTATTACCAAAATTATTCCTATAAGCATTGTTGTTGAAGTTATTATTTTTAATGAAGTTCACATCAACATGCTCTTCTTGAGCAACCAAAGAAGCTAAAGGAACATTATTTGGATCAACATGTGTTTGACCATTTGCAAGCATAGACATAATAGTATCAATTTTGGCACTCAAGGAGAGGTTTCTCAACAGAATTTACCTTCTTACCTGTTGGAGCTCTCTCGGTGTGCCACTCAGAATAATTAATCATCATATCATCAAGAAGCTTTGTTGCAGCACCCAAAGTGATGGACATAAAGGTACCTCCAGCGGCCGAATCCAATAAATTCCTTGAAGAAAAATTTAATCCTGCATAGAAGGTTTGGATGATCATCCAAGTAGTCAGTCCATGAGTGGGACAATTTTTAACCAATGATTTCATTCTCTCCCATGCTTGAGCAACATGTTCATTATCAAATTGCTTAAAATTCATTATGCTACTTCTCAAAGAAATAATCTTAGCAGGAGGATAATATTTTCCAATAAAAGCATCTTTGCATTTAGTCCATGAATCAATACTATTTCTAGGCAAAGATAGCAACCATTCTTTAGCACGTCCTCTCAAGGAGAAAGGAAAAAGTTTCAGTTTAATAATATCACCATCTACTTCCTTGAGCTTTTGCATTTCACAAAGTTCAACAAAGTTATTAAGGTGAACAGCAGCATCATCAGTACTAACACCAGAAAATTGCTCTTTCATAACAAGATTTAAAAGTGCAGGTTTAATTTCATAAAATCTGCTGAAGCAGCAGGTGGAGCAATAGGTGTGCATATGAAATCATTGTTGTTCGTGCTAGTGAAATCACACAACTTAGTGTTCTCAGGAGTACTCATTTTAGCAGAATTAAAAACAGACAGAAAATAACTTGAAAGTAAACTAGATGCAAGTAACTAATTTTTTTGTGTTTTTGATAATTGAAAGCAAACAAGATAAAATAAAATAAACTAAGCAAGACAAAAACAAAGTAAAGAGATTGGAAGCGTGAAACTCCCCTTGCAGAAGACTGCTGTCTCCCGGCAACGGCGCCAGAAAAATATGTGGCGTGTTGACGGGAGCAGAGCTCTTGAACTGAAGTACTTCTACTCCCCGGCAACGGCGCCAGAAAAATAGCTTGATGACGTGAATCACACGTTCGTTGGGAGACCCCAAGAGGAAGGTATGATGCAGTTCAGCAGCAAGTTTTCCCTCAGAAAGAAACCAAGGTTATCGAACCAGTAGGAGCAGCAACTCTTCAGAAGGTTTTGGTGGTGCCGTACTCGATCACCAACGTGGAATCTGCACACAACACAATCAAACTACTTTGCCCCAACGAAACAGTGAGGTTGTCAATCTCACCGGCTTGCTGAAAACAAAGGATTAAACGTATGTGGAAAATGAGTATTAAATTGCAGAGAATGAAAAAGGAACAGTTTGCAGTTTGTGGTTGTTTAATCAGTGTAAAAGAATGGACCGGGGTCCACAGTTCACTAGTGGTGTCTCTCCATAAAAGATAACTAACATGTTGGGTGAACAAATTACAGCTGGGCAATTGACAAATAGTGAGCGCATGACAATGCATAAATATACATGATGATTACTATGATATTTAATTGGGCATTACGACATAATACATAGACCGTTATCCAACAGCATCTATGACTAATAATCCACCGCCGGGTTGTCATCCGAGTCCCCGTTGGTATTAAGTTGCAAGCAACGGATAATTGCATTAAGTAAAGCGTAATGTAAACAAACACATATGCCCGTGGACATAGCATCGTTAGGTTATCCCTAGTGGCAACAGCACATCCACAACCTTAGAACTTTCTGTCACTGTCCCAGATTAAACGGAGGCATGAACCCACTATCTAGCATAAATACTCTCTCTTGGAGTTACAAGCATCTACTTGGCCAAAGCATCTACGAGTAACGGAAAGCATGCAAGATCAAAAAAACATAGATAGATTGATAATCAACTTGACATAGTATTCAATATTCATCGGATCCCAGCAAACACAACATGTAGCATTACAATAATATGATCTTGATCATGTAGGGCAGCTCACAAGATCTAAACATGATGGCACAAATTGGAGAGACAACCATCTAGCTACTGCTATGGACCCGTAGTCCAAGGATGAACTACTCACGCATCACTCCGGAGGCAGGCATGGCGATGTAGAAGCCTCCGGTGACGATTCCCTCTCCGGCAGGGTGCCGGGAAGAGGTTCTGAACCCTCCCGAGCTAGGGTTGACGGCGGCGGCGTCTCTGGAACTTTTCGTGGATATTGGCTCAGGCACTTAGGGTTTTTTCTCGGGGGGAATAAGTAGGCGAAAGGGCGGCGGCTGGAGGCCCCGTGGGGCCCACACCACCCAGGGCGTGCCAGAGGGGGGCCCCGCGCCCTGGCCACGTGTGGGGCCCACATGGCTCTCCTATGTTGATCCTTTGGTCCTTCAGGTGTGTTCTGGCAAAATAGCATCCCCGTGAAGTTTCGTCCAATTCCGAGAATATTTCCAGACTAGCTTTTCTGGAATACAAAAACAGCAGAAAACAGGAACTGCACTTCGACATCTTGTTAATAGGTTAGTCCCAAAAAATGTATAAAAGTGACATAAAGTAGATGCAAAACATGTAGCAATTGGTATAAAACAAGCATGGAACATCAAAAATTATAGATACGTTGGAGACGTATCAAGGGGCCCAGAGAAATATCTCTGTCAAGAATAGAGGGGCAAATCCCATCTTGACTGACCATGCTCCGCAGCATGTTTCACGACAAACCCGTAAGCTACCTTTATAGCTACTCTTTCACGGTGTAGCGTTTTGATAGCCCCAAAGTAGGTTGATTCACATCTCGGGTACATGCGACAATCTCAGGTCTAGGGACAAGGCATACACATCGTGTAGAGAGAGAACTATGAACATTGTTGCATCGTCTCAAAGTGGGTCAGTCCAACTCTATGTTCAGAACATAAGTCCACATTATTCGTTTGACATCTCCATGTCTATGACTTGTGAAATATAGTCATCAACCAATACATGTGCTAGTCTAATATTCAAGTGTGTCCTCACATGAACTCCGATAGGGACATATTTAGAATAACCATACAAGTAATGAGTTTCACAAACAAGTCACGTACTTGCCAATCAATACAAAGACATTATTCAAGGAACATTATTATAAATCATGGATACATCGAAATATCATCATCTCTATGATTGCCTCTCGGGCATATTTCCTACAGTCTCCCACTTGCACTAGAGTCAATCTAGAAGATATCTAATACCCATAGCTCTTGTGTGCTTGTCATGTTGCTTCTGCGTGAGAGGCTTTGTCAACGGATCAGCGACATTCAGATCCGTCTGTATTTTGCACAAGTTTATTTCACCTCGTTCGATGTACTGCCGAATGAGATGAAACCGCCGCATGAAGTGTTTGGTCTTCTGGTGATTCCTTGGCTCCTTCGCTATCGCAATGGTTCCACTGTTGTCACAGTAGAGATCCAATGGACTGGACGCACTAGGGACAACACCGAGATCAGTAAGGAACTGCTTTATCCAAACACTTTCCATGCTAGCTTCTGCGCAGCATAGTACTCGGCCTCCATTGTAGAATGAGCAACCGTGTCCTGCTTGGAACTCTTCCAGCTAACCGCCCACCGTTCAACGTGAACACATAGCCCGATTGCGACTTGGAATCATCCACATCGGTTTGGAAACTAGCATCGGTGTAACCATTTACAACGAGCTCCTCCTCACCTCCGTAAACTAGGAACATATCCTTAGTCCTTTTCAAGTACTTAAGGATATTCTTTACCGCTGTCCAGTGACTCTCACCGGATCAGCTTGGTACCTGCTCGTAACACTTAGAGCATAAGAAACATCTGGGCGAGTACAAGTCATTGCATACATGATAGATCCAATTGCCGAAGCGTATGGGATCTTTCTCATGCGCTCTTTCTCATCAGTAGTCGAAGGACACTGAGTCTTGCTAAGATTTATGCCATGAGACATAGGCAAGAACCCTTTCTTTGCCTCTTCCATGCCGAACCGTTCTAGCACTTTGTCAATGTATGTACTCTGGCTTAATCCTATTAGCCTCTTTGATCTATCTCTATAGATCTTAATTCCCAGAATGTATGCTGCTTCCCTAAGTCCTTCATCGAAAAACTATTCTTCATGAGGTTTTAACGGATTCAAGCATAGGAATGTCATTTCCAATCAGCAGTATGTCATCCACATACAAGATTAGAAATACGAGCGAGCTCCCACTATCTTTCTTGTAAACACAAGACTCCGATTCGATTTTGGTGAAGCCAAATCCTTGGACCACTTCATCAAAACGAATGTTCCAACTCCGAGATGCTTGCTTCAGTCCATAAATGGACTTCCGAAGTTTGCAAACCTTTCCAGCGTTTTTAGGATCGACAAAACCCTCGGGCTGCATCATATACACGTCCTCGGAAAGGTATCCATTCAGGAAAGCCGTCTTGACATCCATTTGCCATATCTCATAATCGAAATATGCAGCAATAGCTAGAATTATCCGAATAGATTTAAGCATCACTACGGGTGAGAAAGTCTCCTCGTAGTCAACTCCTTGAACTTGTCGAAAACCTTTTGACAAGCCGAGCTTTATAGATGTGAACATTTCCATCCATATCAATCTTCTTCTTATAGATCCATTTGCACTCGATGGTTTTATGGCCATCAGGCAGGTCAACCAAGTTCCAAACTTGATTGTCACCATGGACTATTTCGGATCTCATGGCACTTTGCCATTTCTCAGAGTCTGGGTCCATCATTGCTTCCGCATAGGTCGAAGGTTCATCATTGTCCAACAATAATATTTCCCGCGTATCATTGTCTAACAACAATATCTCTCGCGAGCTTCGGAGCCTTTCCGACCTTCGTAGTTGCGGTGCATTTCTGCCACGGGTTCCTCAACTCGTTCTGCCATAACAGCATCACTCATCGAGTCCTCCCCGGTAGGCTCAACTTGAACTTCATCAAGATGCACCGTTCTTCCACTTGTCCCTTAGTGAGAAACTCTTTCTCTAGGAAAACACGTTTCGAGCGACAAACACTTTGCCCTCTTCTCGGTTGTAGAAGTAATATCCATAAGTTTCCTTTGGATATCCCACGAAAATGCATTTATCCGACTTGGGTGTGAGCTTGTCCGACTGAAGTCGCTTGACAAAAACGTCACAACCCCAAATCTTTAGAAAAGACAAGTTGGGACTCTTCCCATACCACATCTCATATGGCGTCTTAACTACGGATTTAGATGGTACCCTGTTTAGTGTAAGAGCTGCTGATTCTAGAGCGAAACCCCAAAATGACAATGGTAGATCTGACTGGCTCATCATTGATCGAACCATGTCCAACAAAGTTCGATTACGCCGTTCGGAAACCCCGTTTCTTTGAGGCGTTCCGGCGGCGTAAGCTGAGAAACAATTCCACAACTCTTCAGATGATTGCTAAATTCGTGGCTCAAATATTCTCCTCCACGATCTGATCGTAGAGCCTTAATTTTCTTGCCACGTTGATTTCTACTTCGTTCTGGAACTCTTGAACTTTTCAAAAGTTTCAGACTTATGCTTCATTAGTAGACATATCCATATCTACTAAAATCATCAGTGAAAGTTATGAAGTAGTGAAAACCACCTCTTGCAGTCGTGCTCATTGGTCCGCATACATCAGTATGTATGAGTTCCAACAAGTCTGTCGCCCTCTCAGGAGAACCATTGAAAGGCGACTTGGTCATCTTCCAAGCAAACAAGCTTCGCACGTCTCGTATGATTCAAAATCAAACGAAGTTAAAGACCATCAGCATGGAGTTTCTTCATGCGCTTTTCACTTATATGACCCAAACGACAATGCCAAAATAGGTGGGATTCAAATCATTAGGCCGAAGCCTTTTAGCACTTATGTTATAGACATGCGCATCATCATGAGCATCATCAGAATTCAAAATAAACAACCCATTCACAATGGATGCAAAAGCCACAAACATATCATTCTTAGAGATTACACAACCATTGTCTTTACTCGCAAATGAATAACCATCTCGCATCAAACATGATGGAGAATAATGTTTCGACTCAAAGCTGGAACGTAATAACAATTATTCAATTCCATGATAAATCCTGAAGGGAGGTGCAGTTGCATGACGCCAACGGACAACGCAGCAACCTTTGCATTATTTCCGACGCGAAGATCAACTTCTCCTTGTCTCACGCTTCTACTCCTTACTAGCCCCTGCATCGATTTGCAAATATGAGCAACCGATCCGGTATCAAATACCCAAGAGTTAATAAGAGTCAGCGAGAAAAATCTCTATAACATTAACCACAAGCGTACCTGAGCTGGAAGTCTTACTCCCACTCTTCTTCAGAGAAGCGAGGTACTTGGTGCAGTTTCTCTTCCAGTGTCCAGTATCATGACAGTAGTAGCATTCAGTGTCAGGCTTAGGTCCATCCTTAGGCTTAGGCTTTGGCTTAGAGATCGCATCTTTAGCTTTTCCTTTTGCCTTGGACTTGCCATGCTTCTTGAAGCTAGGCTTGTTCTGCACAGCCAACACTTGGCCATGCCCTGCACACTTCTTAATGTCACATTCTGCCGTCTTGAGCATTCCACAAAGTTCATTAAGGTCCTTCTCCACCCCATGCATATGGTAGTTCGAAATGAAATGCCCATAGCTGGCTGGAAGCGACGCTAAAATGAAATCAGTGGCCAACTCTCGGCCCAATGGAAAACCCAGTTTGTCCAAAGTCTGCGCGTAACCAAGCATCTTGATCACGTGCGGGCCTACTGCTGCCTTCAGCTAGCTTGCATTCACCAAAAGCCTTAGTGGGTCTGGAACATATCCTTAAGCGCAACGTTCATATCGTACGCTTCCTGACCATCAAACTGCTTTTGAAGGTCGGGTTCCATGCATGCAAGCATAAGGCAGCTGACCTCAAGAGACTCATCACATGCTCTCTTGTAGGCAGCCCTAATGGCAGCAGTGTCGGTGTCAAGAGGTTCATCTGGTAATGGGGTATCCAGAACACTTTCCTTCTTATCAGCCCTGAGAACAATTCTCAGATTCCGGATCCAATCCGAATAGTTTGTTCCAGTTAACTTTTCTTTTCAAGGATGGAACGCAAAGCAAAAGGGGTGGGTTGGTTACGTGCCATTGATCTACAACAGAAAACATGCAAAATACTAAGACAAAAATCCATGATAGAGTAAAACATTAAACAATTTAATATGGTCTACTCCCACTAAAACCAACATCCCTCTATTGGTACTTAGTGATTCAAGATCCACAACGAACAAGTCAACTAGTGATATTAAACATCACTGCTAGATGCCAAGGTCGATCGGTAAGCAACACTTTGCTAATCATATCACATATGACTCTTGTTGTTGGGTGACATCTCTATGTCAAAACGCCAACCTTTATGCCCCAAGGCGCTTAACCGTTAAGATTACCTTGTTGAGCTAACCAACTCTTATGCGTGTAAGTATCCGATACAAACCCATCTAGTCAACGAAAACTGAGGCACCCCGCTGCAACGGACCCACCATCAATTGTAGAAGACATGGGATGGTGCAAGGTTTAGTTGGGGGGCATGTTGACTTAACATTTGTGAGGGATCGTTCTACTTCCACGAATCTAACATGCATAGGAGTAAAACAACAGGAATATCAATCACATAGTTGTGACACAGTATGGCCCGTTTCTCATGGTGATCTCCATCTCCATAGAACCTGTACACCATGATGATCTCCATCTCCATGGTCCATGTGCGCCATCGCCATCCCTCCGAGTGATGAGTCCTCCAAGAACTACTACAAGCTATTACACCTAACAGCTAGTAAAGTAAATTACATGGAGTGCAAGAATCATCACAAGTCGGCACGCAGGCCGTTAATACAATAAGTGACAACACATTTGGCTCCTGCCGTGTTGACGTACTCACGACACGCAGGTCATGAAAAATTACACACATGCATCACATACACATGGGCCATACCGGTCACAAATCATAAATCTAAAAAAACGAGTTAGACGTTCTAACGCCGAAACTTGCAACCCCTAAAACTTCCTTTTAGAAATCGAATTTGCCAAATCTAAATTTGACCCTCTTTAATTGAACCTTGGTTTTTTCGAAGTAAAATTTTGATACGAAAATTTTTCGTTCACAAACTTTTTCGATCCGAGGTCATATGCAAAAGTTGTGGCTGAATTACCAAGACTGTTTCAAATTTGCAAATTACCCGTTACCGGTGTTAGATCCGATCTATCACCCCGCGCATCTCATGCACTGAACCTTGGTTTTTCCGAAGTAAAATTTTGATACGAAACTTTTTCGTTCACAAACTTTTTCGATCCGAGGTCATATGCAAAAGTTGTGGCTGAATTACCAAGACTGTTTCAAATTTGCAAATTACCCGTTACCAGTGTTAGATCCGATCTATCACCCCGCGCATCTCATGCACTACGAATATGATCTCTATTCCGATTCGACCAATCTTATTGATCTTCGCGTGCTGCTATTGGATTTACGTGTCACAGTCTACCCCGATGGCGGAAACCGACCGGTAGGGGTAAGTTGTTCGACGACCTCTTGCAACACGATCAAGGAAATCAGATCACAGATCAAAACAATTACGACGGACCGCCGATCACATCGGCCTTACCCCATCTACATATCACATATGCAAATGATCCGAACCTATAACTAGGCAGCATCGGCTCTGATACCACTGTTGGGTCGCGGGTAGGCTACACTAAATCAAAATTTTCTACCGCAACAACCAAGGAACTGCTGCAGTTATAGATCACAGGATTACCACTAGACGCGCTGTGCCGTGCCGAAGTCGGTGAAGCGAGTCGGGGCAGGGTAGACGTACAATCCTCTCCAATCCAGCCGCTCCCTCGAACAGCTCCCACGAACAGCTCCTCTCGACGGTTCGTCCAAGTGCTCCAAGCGTAGCACCTCTATCGGTATCCACACGTACGGCGTGGAGGCGCCGCTCGCCGGACTGCTAGCACTAGTAGGAAAACCCTTATAGGTAGGTGACTTTCTGTGGCGCACCAATTTCCGTGTGCCACAGAAATATTTTTCTGTGGCACACCAAGCACGGTGCGCCACAGAAAGTCACATTTCTGTGGCGCACCTAGCCATGTGCGCCACAGAAATGTGACTTTCTGTGGCGCATCAAGCCATGTGCGCCACAGAATTGTCACATTTCTGTGGCGCACATGGCCAGGTGCGCCACAGAAAGTCACCTAGAGGGCGGGTGAAATTTGAAAAAACAATTCAGTGGCGCGACAATGCGCCACAGTTTTTTCTTTTTAAATCCCCCCCCCCCCCGGTGGATCGCCTTTTTAGTCTTCCAGGAAGTAAAGGAAAATGATAAAAATTTCAATAAATAAAATCCTTTGACATGTAGTTAGGTTTGAGTGTCTAGTAGGTATAGAAATTTTGAAATATGAATTTTGACCTTTTCTGCAACAAATAGGAAAAAAAACTTGTAACGGCCATAACTTTTGCATACGACGTCGAAATAACGCGTTTTATATGCCAAAAAAACGTGAGAAAAATCCGAGTTCGAATCCACCCTGGTTAACCCGGTCAGCAATTCACAGATTTCTCAAATTCCAAAAGAAAAAAAAGTTATTTCAAACAGACGATTTTTTCTACAAAATAAAAAAAATTAAAAAAAAGAAAAAAATTCAAAAATTCAAAAAGTCCAAAAAAAGACACAAACCAAACCATGCAAAAAAATTCAAAAAGTTATTTCAAACAGACGGTTTTTTGATTTTTTGGATTTTTTCTATGAATGCCTCTCAGGCATATTTCCTACACACTCAACATAAACCAAGCAAAACCATTTCCACCCAGGTGATTCATTAACTTAGTAGAAATTAGCTTTGTATAAAACAACATTTGCATAGCACTTCAATAAACTACTAAGTTAAAATAGGATTCTAGACACATAGGAATAAGGATACGGCTCTAAACAGTCTTTGCATAGCAGTACTATCCAACACATGCTTATAGAAAAATACTCTAAGTCATGCATATAGAAAATAGTAGGAGGTTTATGAATGTGCCACTTGCCTTTGCAAGTTGTAGTTGTTCACACACTCTCTTCAACAAGGAACTACGTTGCACTCCGTTCAATCTATACATAGAAATAACACAACAATAAACAAACAATTCTACAACTCAAGGTATACAAAACATACATAACAAGATTTACACCAAAAGGTTTGGTGCAAGGAATAAGTTGTGTAAAACATATTTTTCAAGGAAGTTCCAAGAGTTCTATAATAAACCATTAATTATAATTAAAACATTTGAAGGTTTTAAACACAACTTAAACTAAAGATTTTACAAAGCAACATTTTAATAAGGACTTTTAACACAACTTATTTATTTAAGTTTAAATTACTTTGGCATTTAGTCCTTCTGGTCAAGGGTGGATATTTAGGATATTTCTCCAAAGGAACGAGATTAAAAATAATTAATAGAATTTAAACCATGTTAAATATTAAACTATGCCACTTAATCAAATAGAGTTTCTAATTTAATTCATCAAAATAATACTAAAATTTTGTTTTATAATAGAGGAACAATATTACACATATTCTAAGGTTTCTAAAACTATTTATATGAAAATTTTGGACTTGTTGATTTAAAGATATGTCAAATCTACTCAAATTGTCCATTTGCAATTTGAATAAATTTGAACTACTCAAAATTGAAAATCTACAGAACCAAATATTCTACATGTCAGGGGCTTTCCAAGGATATTTTATTTATAAATTTTGGACATACAAATTTATATCTATTGTTAAATTTACTCAAAAATTCCATTTGAAATATTATATATAAATATGAATTAATCAAAATTGAGCCTCTAATTTTTAAATCAGTTTAAAATATCCAAAATTTATTTCTAACAGTGGCTAACTATTCTACAAATCCAAAGGTTTCCAAAAATATTTTATTTGCAAAATTTGGATTTATAGATTTAAAGATATGCCAAAATTACTCAAATCACACATTTGAAATTTGAATAATTTAAACTAAGGCAAAACTGAAAATTAAAAGTGCTAAAATATTCTACAAGTCTAGAGCTTTCCAAAAATATAAAATTTGTAAAATTTGGCCAAACCAATAAAAAGTTCTAAGAGTTTGAAGTTACAGGGGCTTTTCTGCAAAATAGCCAATTACATCTAAATAAAAAAATCAGTTTCCACGCGGGCGCTGACTGGATCTGATGTGGCGATGACTGGGACGCTGACTAGATACTGACGTGGCTAAGTGATTTGATCTAATCCGTTGGATCTGGATCTAAGGGCTGGAAACGAAAGATACCTGTTCACCAAGATTTTCTAATCTGGATCGTCGAGATCAGATCTGAGGACTGAGAGCCGTTGACCAAACCTGGCGGCGCGGTCTCGCCGGAGGAGGCGACGGTGGCGCTGGCCTCGGGCGGTCGACGGGGAGGGAGTTTCATGGGGTCTCCGAGCTTGGCGTGGGCATGCAGAGGCGCGGCGCGTCGCAGGGAAGACGATGGTGTAGTCTACGTCGTCGATTGCGTCCTGGGACAGTGTCGCGGCACGGATGTGGTGGTGTGGCGCCGACGACCTTCGGGGCGCTCGAATTCGACGCAACGGCTGCAGAAAAATCCGTGGAAGAGGTCAGGGGAGTGCGCGAGGACAAGAGAAGTAGGGAGAGACAAAAAGGGGGCGGATTGGTCCTTCGGTGTCGCCCGAATCATCGAATTGTGGCGGCGGCAGTAAACAACTCCGGTGAGCAAATTGGACGGCCTGGCGGCTCTATTCGAGGGGAAGGGAGAGGGGAAAGGGAGAGGAGCTCCAGGGCTTTATAGGGGATGTCTCGGGGAGCCGATTAATGCCCTTAATCGTTCGGAATCGTTGGCGAGATCGACGGGTCACGGACACGAAAATTTCGGCTGGAGGTTGAAGATGAGTTCGGGATGACAGGTGGGCCCGGGTGGTCAGTGAGAGGGAGAGAGGTGCTGCGGGCCTGGGCTGGGGAGAGAGAGAGGGAGGGAGGCCGGGGCTGGGCTCCTGCTGGGCTGCGCGCGCCAGGGAGAGATTGGGCTAGGCCCATAAGCTCGGGCAGGAGGCCTTTTCCATTTTTTGGTCACTTTTTCTAATTTCTGTTTTCTTATTTCTTTTATAACTTTTGTTTTAAATATCCAAATTAACTCAATTTTGTTTCCAGAATTTTGTAAGATCAAGATCTGTTATTTAAAACATTCAAGCACACTTTTACAAACATTTTAGAATTTGAAATTTAAAATAATGCAAAAAGGTTTATTTGATAACTTTGAGTCATTTTATAAAATAGGGTTTTATAACTTCTTTTTGAACTCAAAACAAATTCAGATAAATAATATAAGTAACATCATTCAATATGATAAACTCAATAAAATAATTTGGTACAAAACATTTTATTTAAATAGAGTTTGGTAAACCACTTAAAATACAAATACCCATTTATTTCATGGGCTTTATAAATACCCAAATAAAATACATATTTTTGAAAATAACCTATTTTAAACTTATGTTTTAAATAACTATTAATGAATCAAAACCAAATTTTAAAATAAAATAAGCCTTAAATAAATAACTTAAAACACTTTATAAATATTGTTTTAGAGTTTAGCAAACTCCTAATTTAAATCATATAGTTTAACCAAAACCATTTTAGAATTAGGCATACTTTAAATAACTTAAGCACTTTGCAAATAAGATTTTAGGGTTTAAAGAATTAGCCCAAGTTAAATATTTAACATCCACTAATTGGAATAAAACATTTTTATAAGATAAAGGTGTCTTTGAATAATTTTAAATCACCTTGCCAAATATATTGGGGTTTTTGAAATACCTAAGATAAAAGTATTTAAACTAACTCCAATTTTTGAATTAATGATTACTTGGATATTTAACTATTAAAGTTTTTGAAGATACCCAATGTCTTCTATTATTTAGTTTCTATTATAATTTAATGTTTTCTTTGTAACAAAAACAGAAGTTTCATTTTTTAGTGATTTTTAAACATTCCAAAATATTGGGATGTTACAGTGTAATACTCCTATATTCAGTGTAATAAGTATTATGTTATGGGATGTAGGGAGTTTTTGAGAATACTAATCCACACATGTTACTCTTGTCATATTTATGTATGTATCCGTTTAGTATCATATTCCAGCAGGGAGATTTTTTATATCTTCATCGGAATACTAGTTAAATGCTCTTGCGTTTGTTACGGTTTTTGTTTTTTTACATTCGTTGTGTTTTATGCAAAAAGAATTTATCTACAATATATTCATCTATGTAAATAAAATCATATAAAGTTCAAGATACATATCTACCATAGAACATATAATAATTGCAGGAATTGATGTCTTGGCCCCTTAAGAAGTAATCTCACGAGGGTGAATGGACCGTCGCCAACTCATACATTATGCGAGTATAATAAAGAGTAAATACTTGCATGCACTTCCAACAATATTTAATAATTGAAATTAAAAATATATAGTAATCATAGTAATTTAATTACATAATTTAGCATATACAAAATTACTTAAACAGGAAATTTTCAACTTGTGTAGTAGTATAAAAATCTTGTCAGTCTCCCAGTCTCCCTCTCCCAAAAGAAAATGAAAAGAAACCATGGCCGGCCATATCACGTGCCCTCGCCATTTTTAACTAGACCGTGCCAAAAGGCGGTTGGAAAACCCCATGAGACCACGACCTTCATCCAGCCCCCACCTCCTGTACGTTTTACATAAACCCCCTTCCATTTCCCACATTTTCCAGACTCACCATCGCCTCTCGTTTTCCTTTGATCTCCCTAGTTCCCTGAACTCCCTGTCGACTACTCCCGACTCCCCAGGTCTCAGGTCTCACGCCGCCCTTCGCCGCCGTTGCTCCTCGCTGGCCGCCGCCGCCGCCCGCGAGATCCCCAGGGTACTACCTTTTTGGCCTCGCACCTACCCCTCGCTCGTTGAGTGGAGCCAAATTGGTGCCGTGTTCCTCGCTCGTACCGTTCTCCCTTCTCTGCTCCGGGCAAGTGGCGATCCCGCCCGGAGATGTGGCAGACCGGGGCGTGATGTGCGGATCGGAGCATGGACGTGATCGCGTCGCCCAGTAGAAGCTGCAGCGGTCGTTTGGGGAGAAGGGCTTTGCGCGTTCTGCGGTCATGACGATGTACATAGCTCGGGAGACTTCCAAGGTCTCGCCTCGGCTTGATTTGATGCCTTCTACCGCATGAAATTCCTGGGGTAGCTTTGTGGGTTAAAAAAAAAATCCTTTCTGGTATCTGTAGGTATGGAGGAAGGTCACCGCGGAGATAACGGCCGAGCTGCCGCTCCTTCGCGAGAAGTGGCTGCTCCTCCTCGCCGGAATTGTGTTTCAGGTGAGACCCCTGGTTCAGCATCCCAGTCTCCGGTCGTGTGCCTGGAATGGAATCATTAATTTCGTGCATGTTCTGCTGGTGTTATGCGCGTTTCAGTAATTAATGGCATGTTAATATGGCTAGTACTTACCATATATCAAACTTCCCCCTTTGGTAACTTGCCTTTCGTTATAAATGTTGCTTCTGTATTTATGTTTCTTCCTGGAATTCTGTGATTAGCAACCTTTGGGTAAGTATGTGTAGTAGTGTTTGCTGCTGTAGATTGGACTGCATTCTGTAAGCACCTTTGCTGATCAATAAGAGAGGGAATTTTGCAGTGGAAACTGTTCTGTACCCTTTTAAGGACAGATCCCTTGAAAAAAGTTCCCTTTTTACTGTGTAATTTGAATCAGTAATAGATTGCTATGATCTAGTACACCCCTTAGAATTAGTCGCTTGTATGCGGGGCTTGAAAATTGATCAGCAAATAGTACAAATGAGCACGGATAAGCAGCCTGTTCAAATGTTTGCAAGCTGGAGCAGCACTGTTATGTCTTTATGCCGTGTTGTAGAGATGAATTGTCGCCTTGTGCGCTGATTTATTGTATTTGTCGACTTGCTGCCCTTGCTGGGATAACAAATATATCCACCAAGTCTCAGCATAGAAAATTCATTCTTTTTCTATGTTGTAAATGTTTCATTGGCCTTTATTCCTTTATTTCTTCTCAGTGATTGCTTTCCCCGAATGATCCTTTAGCGTGATTAAGTTTTGCTAGTGTGCTCACAAATGGCATAGGTGTGCCGTAATCAGAATCCTATCTAACCTGCTTTGAACATCCACGAACTAATATCCATGTAAATATCAAGGGAATCCTCTTTCTCTATTTCACCTGTGATATACCTCCGAAAGGTACTAATAATCTCTTGAAATAGCATAGTGAACACGAACATGCCTTTATTGGCATAATAAACTTGATCTGACATCATAAATTTTCACTCTTGATAATCTTTGTACCGTGTCTTATGTGATGCATCTACTCGCTGTTCCTCTCTTTGATGACTATGCATACCTTCACATTAGTTGTCTGGGATAATTATACACTTTCTCTCTCACGAAGTATTACCAGAATATTCCAGACATTCAAGCATTGTATATTTGTGTTTCTTGCTCATTCAAAATCGAGTGATTGTCTGGTTGATAATCTAAGTTAAACTGTCATGCATTGTTACAAGAGATAATTCATTTATTCTCTCCCTAGGTCACCACTTTCATAAGCAGAGTACACTATAATTATTGATTAATAACATTTCTTCCCGTACAATCAATGCACCCTCTTCCTTTTTAGCGTGATGGAAAATTCCTGATCGTTCACTTTAAAAAATTCTGTCTTCATTCATTTATCTAGGATCACTTATTCTGTTATGTTTTTCAGTTGATTAATGTATTTCTCGGACATCCATTCACCATTTTTCTTTATAATTAGTATATTCATGGTCTGGCTGCTCGAGGAGTGCACTACTTGCATCGGCCTGGACCACTACTCCAGGACCTGGGATTCATGGCCCTTCCAGTACGTGGGTTTCTTATCTTTATAGTGCACACCACTATGTCTATCGAATCGTTGTAATTTCAGCCTCTTTGTATCTTTGATTTTTTTAGGAGCTTGGGAAAGACAAAAATTATCTTAGTGAGTGCACATTTGTGTTCATCTTCTTCTCCTTTTTTCTGGTAGGTAACTTCTTTACTATGCTACTTGTTTTGACTACCTTCACGCATTATATTTATCACATGTTTGTTGCTATGTTTAGTTAATAGTCTTAACACATGACATGACCTGAAAACCCCTAGACTAGCCTATTATTTCTTGAGTTTTACATCTATCGTACAACAGAAGGTAAACGTTAGATCTTGTTGGTTATCATTATTTCCAAAAGCACAAGGTGGCCAATATCCTTCTTGATCATGCCATTGATCTTTGTTCCTTTCTTCCAGGCATATCCCCTTATTTTATGATGCTAAGAAAGGTGACATTGTCTTTATATGCAGTGGACCTTTCATCCTTTTATTTACCATAGCAAACGCTTCTACACCATCCTAATCTGGCGCAGGGTGCTCGCTTTCTTAGTTGTGAGTTCATTCTTCCTAACCATGTATAATATTGTGCATGCCCTGAGGAGTAACTGAATATTGCTTCTACAGGCTTCACAGGTTTTAAGGATCATTACATTCTATTCAACCCAGCTTCCGGGTCCAAACTATCACTGTCGTGAGGTAGCCCTTGTTTCTTCTTAGCCAATTTTTTGCATGTGCTCTTCCTCTGCAATATAGCATGAGAGAGCCTGTCATTTAGTCAGATACATGGAGTCATCTATAGCTTTGTATTTCTAGGGCTCACATATGGCCACTCTTCCACCACCCAATAATGTGCTTGAAGTGCTTCTGATTAATTGTAAGTCTCTTCTTATCGGTTTGACAATTTGTGTATAGAATTCTGACTGACCATCCAACACTTTGCATTACTAATTACAGTTCCTCGTGGAGTAAATCTTGGCTGTGGCGATCTGATATTTTCATCCCACATGATTTTCACTCTTGTTTTCGTTCGAACGTACCACAAATATGGCACGAAAAGGTTATTGCCGTACCCACATTTAGCTTGAATTTTGTGAAGCTCTGGCTAGTAATCCCCTGTCAGCATGCCTGAATTAGAACTTAACTGGTGCACCTTGTACTACAGGTTCATTAAACTTCTTTCCTGGTTGATGGCTATAGTTCAAAGTCTTCTTATTATTGCTGCTCGCAAGCACTACACTGTGGATGTTGTTGTTGCCTGGTATGGTAGCTTCCATTTTACTCATCAGTTATTTGGCCCCTGCGTGTGTGTCTTAACAGTTACTTTCCTCGCAGGTATACCGTTAATTTAGTTGTATTCTTCGTGGATAGCAAACTTCCAGGTACTGTTTTGGTGTCACGTGTGTGATCTGTAGGTGACTGGTGATTTTGTTTGGTAGGCTCTTTGTAACAGTCTTCTTGGACAATTTTCTTCAGAAATGCCGGATCGTACAAATGGATTGGCTCTGCTTCCGTTGAGTAGCAAAGAAAAAGATGGCAGGTTGAAGGACGAGAAAGACAGCAGGCTCAAGGATGAGTTCCATAAGCTGTTGAACGGAAACCATGGGGATCCTACTGATCGGGTATGACGACAGTAGCTCTCAGCTATGAATAACACTCTAGATATGATACATTTAATCTTAGTTTCGAGCCCTCCTTAAAATCTGTTACTACTCCCTCCGTTCCAAATTACTTGACTCACATTTGTCAAAACATGAATTTATCTAGACACTAACAAATATAGATGCATCCATATTTAGACAAACTCAAGTCATCTAATTTGGAACGGAGGAAGTACCTGTTAGGCTGTTGACAATGTTGTAGTATATCTGTTGAGCTTGTAGCCATCTTAGCCGCGCCAGTACAAAACAAACTAACTGCCTTGCTGTGCCCACTAGTTTCCCTGCCACTTTGGCTGACGCTGTGTGTCTCTGACCGTTTCAGCGGCAGCGGGTGCAGATGAACGGGAGGCACGACGAGGACATGAACCACCACAGCACGCTCTCCGACGCCACCGCCAACGGCACATGAGCCTTTCCGCCGGGAGATTTTCCCTCGCGCCCAAGGAGAATCCTGTGGGCGATGGCGAGGAAAACTGCTCTAGGCTGAAGGCTCGAGCCACCCTCGCCTGATCACCGGTGAAAATTATTCCAAAATTCCCTGGTCCACATTTGGATCCTTCATAATTCGATGGCCTTCCTTCCAGAAAGCAACTAAATATTGGATATGATTCGGGTGTAATGTATATATCGATCAGCTTAATCCATTGATGCATTCTATGTCATATCGGGTGATGAATCCCGTTTTTGCGTGTACTCTGTCTCCTTGGATCGCTGGTGCCAAGCTGCCATTGGCCTGCCCACGCTCCTGTGCTGTGTCGCGTTTACGGCGGCGACGTACGCCCATATGGGCGCGGGCGCGGCACATGTCACGAGTATACTGGCTAGTAGTGTGATGTATATCTGCCAAAGCCGTGATACGCGTGCTAGCCGCACCGTCCGAATGCCATCGAGTGCAGAGTGCGTGCCTTGGGACCAGATCATTGGGTTTGCGTGTGACATTTCCCCCTTGCATTGGGACCAAAATCTTACAACCGTCTTGTTTTGGGAAAAGAGTAGTTGCAACTTGCAACCAAATGTAAGAAAAGCAAGTAGAGACTAGAGATATGCCCAAAATCCACTTCCTGCGGGACTGGATGTTCCTACAGTGGAAGAACACATTTCAAAATGTCAAAACAAACCCCCAAACAAATCTCGGTATATTTGGACATTTTATGTTCGCACACACAGTTCGCGAAAAAAAAACTTTTTCGTGTGTCCTATATAAAAAGAGAAAATTTTGGATCTTGAAAAATCTGCTAAAGCACTAAATTTGTCTTGCATGGAACACAATCGTGAAACTTTAGGTGTGAACATAAAATATCTGATGTACATCCAAAAGTTTATTTTATATTTTTCTGACATTTTAAAATGCTATCAAAATTAATTTTCCAGAATGAACTAGATGCTGTCGTTAGCCAAAACACAATGGGACTAACATACTGCTGTTTCTCATCTTTCTAAGCAATCTAGGTTGATCTGATTTTCAATTTCCCCTTCCTCCGGCGACGGCTGGCGGCCGCTCCGTCTACAAAACGTTGCTAACGGGGGAATGATCCCTCCCCTGGCTATACATTGGTAGGTAGGTGAGACACCCGGTGCTCGAGTATTCCTCAGCTGAGTCTCAACTTTTCGTCGAGTATGTCGAACCTGGGTCTCGAACCCCAATAGGCTGGCTCCATACTCAGAGCACAAGCCACCAAGCCAGCGCTTGGTCCTCAGCGCAAACGATCAAACACATAATGTGAATTTTGAAGCTGCATTCACCCACAAAGTTTCAAAAAACAGTCGCCAAATTAATCTGCATTTATAGCTGGCCCTACTCACAGCACACAGTACCACTGACTTTTGTGCAGGTGGCTGGGGAGGTCTGGTCCGACGACGACGACGTCCGACGGTGTAGGTCCCCTGTGGCCGACGATCGGCGACTTCCCGTCCGCTCGGGGGTGCTCTCGTTCCAAGTCAAGGAGAGCATGAGCGGCGGCGCGCCACCGACGGCGCCTAGGACGAAGACGGAGTCGATTTGCAGCAGGGTTTGGACTGTAATTTCTTTCTTTCTGAGGACCTTTCTGTAATTCTGGACTTTCGTTCAGCCCCCTGTACTCGCAAAAAAAAAGTACGCTAAATACATATCGTTGCAATTTATTGCACGCTCCTCGGAATTCTGCAGGCTAGTCTCACCAGATCCCATGCCCGCACACCCACGATGTGAGAGCCTGGACATCTTACCAGAACAGGGCCTCTGCGCTGCAATTAACACTGACAAAATTGTAGGAGTATGTGGTTAGTTATTTGTCAAACACATCCAAGCACGTCAATCTAGCAATTGAACATGTGAACAGAACACAGTTCCATCGTCTCCATGAGCATTACTATTTTCACAACATCTGCTTTATTATTTTTCTGCAACATTCTTCAGCACTGAGCTGGAAGTAGATTTCTCTTGCAAAGAAGAGTTACCCCCTCGTTCTGTTTAACAGGATCATAAACATTGGAACAAAAGTAGGCATACAGAAATCTACACAGGATCACACCGAATCAACAGACAAAAAAGCTAGGAAATGACTAACATCAACACAAATCATGTTCTTCAAACCGCCATCATAACAATCGCGAACAACCGAGCTTCTATTATTCGCTCTAATCTCCAGCCCAATTGCCAGGGCTCCTTTCATCGTTCCGAATCCGGATCCTTCCACAATACAGGCAAATTCAAGGCCATGATTCCCCCACCACATATTTGTGTACCTCTTCATAACTTAACTTCGTCTTAGCCTGTTCTTCAGTTTTGCTAAATCTAACCCACGTGTCTGCACCAATGGCTTTGGGGATTTTATTGAGGTCCGCTTGCCCGGCCAAACTCATCCGGGGACGTTGAAGTGAAAGAGCCATGAGATGACAAAGGCGAAAACCATGCAAGCAAGAAGGAAGTTGAGAAACCGATGCCCTTGCCAAAATCTCTGAGATTCGGCTGGTAGGGCTTGCACAGCTGTTGTGCTGTTTGTCTCGTTCCATTGTTCGGTGATTTCTGAATCACCAAAACCTACCACATTGCATGCGACTGCGCTGCAGATTTCACAGGTCCTAGGCAAACAAAAGAGAGAAATACTTTAGGTTCATCATCCACATTCATATTGCACATAGTTATCTTTGCACTTGAAAACGGAATAATCGTAGAGGGTCACTGATTGTTCTTAGTTACGGCAAAGGTAATAGGTAGATGATGCTTTAAGTGTGCAATAGAAAAGGTTAGTAACCAAAAGAAACCTCAGGCAGACATCAAGTAAGACCTCTAAAAGCAAAAGCAGTTCAGCTGCGCAAACAAATATAATTGAAGCAATCTTGATAATCATGGAAGGAAAGACATATGAGATCCATATTCATGCATCTATGGCATGGCCTTGGTGTTGCTTAGAAAGGCTAGGCATTTTGCAGAACTTATTTTCAGGTCTGGATGTTGTCTAAATTGCAAGGGGCATTGAGACTTTGAGACCCACCAAACCATAAAGATTGTTATCCAAGGATGTAAAATAAGCACATGGCACATCATTGACAATGGTCCCCTTACTCTCTTAACACAGGAAGAACATTAAATATGATGCTAAAGAACCCACTGCATTGCATGATTTGTAGTTCTGGATATTGGAATGGAAAAAACATCGAGTTTTGATGCAGTTGCAATCACACAATTGACTAATTTGCATCATAAGAAAATGGATTTCTAAACCTGCCAGCTCATATTGAAAAGGTGCACTAGACTAAAACAATAAAAATGTTAGCTAGCTTCACACGTTAGACATTGAGTGTAATGCTTCATTGAATGACAGCAACAGTGAAGGAGTATGGGGGAAATGTGCTGCTATGCTGTACACTATATGTCAATATTCTCCACAGCAGGTTACTGCAATTTCTTTTGTTGATGCTAATGTACTAATTAAGAACCCGCTAGTAATGTTCCTGTTGCCAGTTGCTATATTTGGTTCTCAGCAATGGTGTAACTACTTTCAGTAGAACATCTTGTCCTCTTTAAGGTTTATTATAATGTACTGTGCCGACCTCATCTTCCATAGAAATAGTTTGGACGATCTGTAACTGATTCAGTAATTCCTTAGCTATCAAAAGCCATAATTTTTTTAGAACCTGCTCCCTTTGTATACGCCTTTCCCGAATTAGAACTCTTATCGCCAAGGATCAGCTCAACACAGTATAATTCTTGACTACAATTCCATCACACGAACACTTTTTGTAGTGGGAAGGGACAGAATGACACCTCCCCCTCCCTACAGCACCCAACAGAACGCGTGTCTCACAGACTCGCATCAGAGTATCAGACCAAGTCAATCTATTAAGAAACAAACTTTGGTCAACACAACAATGCCAGATGAAACGGGGATTCTGTGAGAAAGACAGACTAAATGAACTAATCCTAACTTTGTCCCCCTCCAATGATCTCAACCTACAAACCTATACTCCTACTAATTAATCCACAACTACTTTACCCTTCTGCCCCTTTAACCTTTGCCCATCTAAAGAATGAAAGAGCTAAAGAAAACACCACCACCTAAGATTCTTTAACCATGTGTTCATCCACCCAAATATCTTTCAGGAAAAGCCTATATCTGAAACAAATCTTGAGTTTTTTCACGGTTACACTGGATACACATAAATATCTGAAAACCCTGCAACGGGTTAGAGTGTTATGCTGAATCCAGTTAATTGAACTGAAGTGAATTGGCTAATTTTATTCGAGTTAACGCACTGATTTGGAACATTGCGCCTAATCAAATATATTTGAGAATGAATTGGATGTAATCAGCCGAGTTAAGTGAGTAGTGGGAGCTTACTTGTTGCCTCTGATCTTGAACCAGGTCTCGGCGCACTGCTTGTGGGAGTAGGACAGGTCGCCCTTGCAGGAGCAGCCGAGCGTGATGCCGACGCCGGAGTCGGCCGCCGCGCTCTCGAGGCCTAGGTGGCAAATGCGGCAGTTCATCTCGGCCTTCTCGGGGCTGCCCTTGATGATGTCGGCCAGCCCGGCCTCCAGGTCGACGTCGTCCAGCGAGCACTCCGACACGCACGACGATTTCCTGAAGTGCTCGCCGCCGGCCTGGATGTCCTCATCGCTGTCGCCGCCGCCGCCGCCGCAGGAGCTCTCGCGGGCGGACGCGCACCGCGAGATGCAGTCCTCGTAGGCGGCGGCGGACTCCTGGCGCGAGTGCGAGGGCCACGACCGGTCCTCCGCGTCCGTGAAGTACTGGCTGTCCTCGCCGTCGTCGTCCACGAACTCGCCGTCCGCGCGCCACCGCTCGCCGCGCTCGAGGTCCAGGTCCCCGGCCCCGGCGGCCACTGCCGACCGCGCGCCGTCGCCGACCATTGCTCCTCCTCCTCCTCAGGCGGAAGTACCCACCGCTAGATAAGCATCAAGAGCCGCAACCTGACCAAAACAAAATCCCAAGAAACGGGGAACACCATTTCAGCCACCGCCCACAACATCAAATCCCCACCCAACACATGTAGAAACGGATAAACTACCAACAAAAAATGGCGCCGCCAAGAATCCCACCGCCGCTAATACCGCAACGGAAATCTGCGTCGAAGATCAAGAACGCACGCAATGCGATCGCGAGAAGCGATCCGGCGAGAACTGAACTAATGCGGCAACAGACGGCTGAAGCGGCGGGGTTGTCGTGAGGTTTCTTGATCCATAACCGCAGGACACGCAACGAGACAAGGGCAGTCGGAGGAGAGGGAATAAAGAGAACGGACTGTACTGGCCGCGGCCACGCACACAGTGAGGTGAGGAGGGAGGAAGGAAAAGACGAGTTCTGTGCTTGTCGGGGGGTGAATAGGAGGAGGAAGACAGAGAGGGGAGGGGTTGGGCACACTCTCAGCTCACTGTCTTATGGCCATGGTTGATGTGAATAGAGTGATGGGTCTCGTGGAGAAGAGTGCAGCTCACCAGTCAAGATCGCCTCCTATGAATCCGTGGTGTACTTGTGGTGGTTGGTTGCACTAGAGTTAGGGTCTTGTCCAAAGAAATTATAAATGAGAATTTTGAGGATTCGATTGATTACGATTTTTCTACGGAGCTTGTTTTGTTTGTAGAATCGAAAACCATGAAAACAATCACGATATACATTGCATTTAATTTTCAAAGATATTTATTTTTGTTGCACATATCTTGCAGGAAATTTCATGTGTTTTTTGTGCGGTGCAACCGGAGAACATCTATTGTAATTTGTCGTATTTCAATTAGGGCACATAACATGACATGTTGATTCTATGTTTTTTTCTTCTATTGTTGTGTTTTCATCCTATGTATCAGGAGGAAAATTTCTCACAGGAAAGTTATCCAGAAAGAAAATGTTTACCTTTGTTCCAAACAAATCTTCTCCTATTGTGCAAACGACAATGATAAGGTGGAATCGGCCACAAGAGCGATCTAGTGTTTGCTCGAGATTAAATTGTTATACAAATGGGCTCTATAAGATACTCATACCCAACCCTTTTCTTTTCGGTTCATCTCGACTCCAGTAAAAAAATGTCGATCATCAGCTGCGTTCACGAGTCTTGAAATTTTATTGCAACACTGACTGCAATTGTTATGTGCACCGATGATTTTTTTCAGATGAATTCTTTTAAGTCATTCCTTCTCCATGTGTTCGAAGAAATTTCCTAGCACTAATTCAGTTATCCCGAAAAAAAACTCTATTTGCTTGCCTTTCTTTAACTAAAATCTTCTCTTCTTTCTCAAAGAAAAAAAAAACTTCTCATGTTGTGCACACTCCCAAAAATAGGGTGGAATCAGGCTAGAGAGCGAGAAAATGCTGGCTCAAAATTAAATTGTTTCACAACTGAGCTACACAAGACAGTCATACCGAGCTCATTTCTTTTAGAGTTCAACTCAAGTTGTGCTAAAAAGATTCGATCTCAAGCCACTCACAAGTACGAGCTTTTCTAACAGCCCTAATTACTAATGTCCTGTGCACACATATGATTTTGTTGATGTTGATGAATCCTTCCCAAGTCATTCTTCCCCATGTCTCGGGAAGAAAATTTCATGAAATAATTCGATAATTCAAAAAAAATTCATTTGCTTGCCTTTGTTCCAAACGGATCTTCTCATGTTGTGCAAACTGCCAAGGATAAGGTGTAATCGGCTACGATGGAGACGAGTTAAATAGTACTATACCATATAAGAAAGATATCTTTTGTATCTTGGGCTCGTGGCCTCCTAGATTATCAATGATTCACCTATGTTAATAAAAATGTTGAGTGGTGGCTACTCTACGCTAGATTATCAATGATTCGCTAATGTCAGGAGCAAGTTCATTGTTTGATGTTTCCTACGTATTTGTTGACTTGGGGGACGTACTCGATTAATGAAACATTGCAGAACAGGGGTCTTTGATCATCATGTCAGAGTATAGCATGATGCGCATATATTTTTAGGGAGAATTAATCCTGGAAAAGGAGCTGTGGTGTGCCTGGGTCATGGGTGAATCAATGCCCATGATTTGTTTCCGGGAAAGCCATTTCATGATTTCAGCGAGGCATGCTCCATGCGCTCCACTGGGCAACCAACCTCAAGTAGCTCGACAGCCTGCTACTGCTAGCTCGAGTTACTAATTTGGTACTGTACAATAATGAAGGTGTTTTGCCAATTTTGCGACACGCACTGAAACCATTGCCTGCCTACTGATATGATACCCCATTCAGCTCACGAGGGTTTTTACTGGTTCGAGCTAAATTGCTATGGCATCACACTATTCACTGATTGACTGTCAGAGCATAACCGCATCTGTTCTCCACGGCCACCGGAATACCAGAACTCAGAAAGCTGTGATTTGTCATGATTTGTTTCTTCGGCATGCTTGACAGCTTGAGTCCTGTTTTTTTTATTTTCCTTCTCTGGGTTTAAACTGGTGAAAAACAGAATGCTCCCTGCATAATTTTGTCAAGACGAGATAAGTAAAGAGAAATGCTGCTCCTCTTAATTGTAGGATCTTCAATTGGTTGGTGCATCGCCGCCGTCTCCCAACCAATGGCCCCAGATTCCGCCACGCCTCAACCTTAAGATGTCGACCACCTCTTGATCGAGTGCCATAAAGCTCGAGAAGTTTGGGAGATCTTCTACCCGAACATCATTCATCGAATTGGATCGGTTCAGGACCTCTGACATCATTGCAGTCGCAGCTATGCCGAGGCCACCATCTGCACTGCCATCGTCTGGAGCATCTAGAAACGGCGCAACGCCAAGGGTCTTCAACGCCAGCAATGAACCGTTGTCTGTTGTCCCCGCTAGATGTATTGAAGAGATTCGCATATGGGCCAACAAATGTAATTCGGCTCCGGTTGTTCAGCTCCTCCAATCTTGGTGTCTCTCCTTTGAGCCACCCTGAACAAGTTGTCTGTAATTCTCCCTCTCTGTAATGATCGCCAAACCCTGTGATTTCAAAAGGTAATATATAGTTTAGACTGTCTCAAAGCCCGCCGAAGTTACGGAAAAAAAAAGAACAAAAGTATAGTTTGCTAAAAAAATAGTCACTGGAAGACGAGTGTATAAACGTTTTTTTTTTTGAGGCTTCTCTTGAGAGTACAAGTTTGTAGCATCTGTTTGGATACATTGGTACTCACCCCACACTCACACCACACGCACGCACACACCCCTACCTATGTATCTAAACAAGACCTACAACCTTATATCCCTAATACGCCCTGAGAGATTTTCCCGAAGAGCAGAGCTTCGGTGACCGACGGGCACGTCGACCTCGCCTGTGGTACATAGGCGTCGAGAGGCATTCCCTGTTTTATTACACTGTTCCTAGTGAACAGTGTTCTACCGTGGTGCTACAGTACTGCTACAGGGAAGACGGAACAGTACTGCGGGTGAGGAAAACCCAGAAAATCGCTCCTAGAGGAGTCGAACCTGGGTTGGGAGCGAAGCCACTGCTTCACGCTACCAACGCGCCACTGCGCGTCCTCGTATAAACGTTGACCCAACGGGATTACGGGAACGATTACTCTATGGGTGGATACATGTTGTTAGATAGATGAGACCTCTTGGAAGAATTTTTTGCGCGGATAGCACCCCATTTAGGATGACTCCAACGGGGCGACGCATCGAGTCCGCGCGCATCCGTTCGTGTCCGCGAGAGCCAAAAACACGGCCCAACGGGGCGACGCAAACGGACCGCGGTCCGTTTTTTGGTCCGCCGCGACGCATCCCTGGCCCAAATTTGGGCCACCGATGCGTCGGCCCCGGACGCGAAACGTAGCTCTTTTGTGTCCTCCCCTAGTCCGCCCCTGGCCCGCAAATCAGACCATCCCCACCCCAATCTCCTCCTCCTCCGCCCCTCTCGCCGCCACCCGCCGTCACACCCTCGATTTGGCACCACAGACCATTCCGGGGACGCCGTCACCGGAGCAGGTGCTTCCCCGCCGTCACCGGAGCAGGTGCTTCCCCACCGTCACCGGTGATTCTTGCGGCCAGGAGCGTCCATAGCGCCCCGCGATAGACACGCCGCCCACAAGGTGTTCGGCCGTTCGCCCCGGCTACTCAGGTACGTCCCTCGGCCATGGATAGCTCGGATGAGTGGTTCTACAAGAACCACATCATGCAGCGCTCATCCTCGGACGATTCCTCCGACGATGATGACAGTGAGGCCTGGTTGCCACCCTCATCGTCAACGAGTACATAGAGAGGATGCGACCGGTGTTCCTTGGCTCCTTGCCGGGCCGTTCTCCTGCTCTTGACCGGAACCGGCGAGCTGGCCAAATCCAGCTGTATGGGGACTACTTTCGTCCCCACAAGCCCACATACCCTCCCAAGGTTTTCCGGCGCCGTTTCCGGATGAGGAGGTCCTTGTTCAACCGCATCCGGGTGGGCGTGATGCATTTTGATGACTACTTCATGTGCAAGCCCGATGCATGTGGTATGAGGGGCTTCTCATCGTACCAGAAGTGCACCGCCGCCATTCGCATGCTTGCGTATGGGATTGCCGGCGATCTTGTGGACGAGTATGTGCGCATGAGCGAGTCCACGTGCCTGAAAGCCATGTACAAGTTCTGCGCGGCCGTGGTGCAGGTGTTCGGGCCGGAGTACCTGCGGGAGCCCAATGCTGCCGACATGACTCGCCTCCTGGCAATCAACGAGTCAAGAGGCTTCCCTGGGATTCTCGGGAGCATAGACTGTATGCACTGGGAGTGGAGGAACTGCCCATTTGCTTGGCAGGGGCAGTACAAGGGCCATGTTGGGGCCTGCACGGTCATACTTGAGGCCGTGGCATCACAGGACCTCTGGATTTGGCACTCGTTCTTTGGCATGGCCGGCTCGCACAATGACATCAATGTGCTCCAGCGGTTTCCGGTGTTCAATAGGCTCTCCAATGGCCTGGCACCCCAGGTGACCTTTGAGATCAATGGTTACCAATATGACAAGCCCTATTACCTTGCTGATGGGATCTACCCCACATGGACAACATTTGTCAAGACAATCTCCAATCCCAATGATGAGAAGAAGAAGAGGTTTGCCAAGGAGCAAGAGAGCGCAAGAAAGGATGTAGAGCGTGCATTCGGTGCTCTACAGTCCCGATGGGCTATTGTGCGCCATCCTGCTCGGACATGGGACAAGGACCAGCTGTGGGAGGTGATGACAGCGTGCGTGATCATGCACAACATGATCGTGGAGGATGAACGCGACGAGGGCTTGAATGATCAGGCATGGCAGTTCCGGAGTGAGTTGGTTCAGCCCCAGGGACCGTCCACATTTGCTCAGTTCCTCGACTTCCACCGTGACATTCGTGAGAAGGAGTCCCATGTTCGGCTCCAAAATGATTTGGTGGAGCATGTCTGGCAGCACTACGGTAACCAGGGTGACCAGGGGCAGTAGTTCCATTTGATGAACTACTTGTCTTATTTATTTGGTTTGTAATGCATGCAACAATTTATTATTTCTGAAACTGTTTGTTTGTGTTTGTTTGAACTATTTGGATTGTAATAATAAGTACTTGATGAACTATTCGGATTGCTTTTATGAATTGTATTATTTGTGCTATTTGAGCTTATTTTATTGTGCTTGATAATTGCTCGAGTATATATGGCCAAAAAAATGGTCAGAATGATCTAAAACCCTGGCCGTTTGTGGCCCACCTCCCGTATGTTTCAATGAAAATGTCCCATATAGGGCATGCTTACCTGGAAAAAAACAGAGGGCGGACTCGATGCGTCGCCCCGTTGGGGGCAGTGGCCGGAAAGGGGCGGACCTGGGCCGGACGCGCGTCCTGTAGCCGACGCAAACGGACCAAACGCGGACCAAACGCGCGTCCGTTTGCATCGTCTCGTTGGAGTCATCCTTAGACCGAACGTTTCGCTCACGGTTCAAATCCGGATGGACGGATGGTCTAGATAGATGAGCTCTGCCACCAACAAGTCAGCGGTTGGTTCTCAAGACGAGATACGTTTAGTTTACCCAAAAAATGCCCAACGGAAATCCTGGTCAAATTTCAGCCCAAATTCGTTTTTCCTCTCTGTCAACAAAAAAAAATCGTTTTTCCTCTCCTCCAGTGATGGATGCTCCCTATAGGCTGTAGATCCCTCGTTCTAACCGCCGGGGAGAAGGTGGCAGGTTCGGACTTCGGAGGGATGTCATGATTTAGCTCACGTCGGGAATCCATGGGTGGACGGCGGAAAGGCAGGCCGCCATGATTCCACCTGCTACGGCCTTCGTGTCGATCGTCATGGAAATATGGCCAAGGATCGTACCCGAATCGTGGCGACGTGTTTAGCCGTGCTTGCTTGTCCGATACTCTGGTTAGTCGATTGCTGTCTCGTAGTCGTAGCTCATATGTGTGCGTGCACGTGAGTGAGTGAGTATTGTAGTGTGGCCGACGCTTGCTGGTGGCGTGTTGCCTTCGATCGATCGAGAGTGACAGAGTGGCCTCTCTGGTGGATTTTACCATCTGTGTTCTAATTATGGAAGGAAACAGGGCACATGCGATGTGCTCTTTCGGTGCCTTGCTTTCGTGGTCTTTATCGTACAGCAATCAGCGTCATCAGGGGAGAAAGTGCGTTGTTTCCTCTTTTTACTGATGGAACATATTAATATTGTATATATCAATTACACACCCGTAAAAAATATATCAATTACACATTCTATATACCTAAATGTAATGTTAATAACTGGTCGAGACATTAAAGATACACACAGCTAAAAAAAGAAAAATAAAAGATACTCACAACAACACCAATGACACCATCTGGATTGCAAAAGAGATTCTTCAAGGGAACAATGCACAAGCATCGTCGTCGTCTGGTTAATAGATGTTAGGTTTTGACATTGAAAAAAGCCTGACATCTTTAGACAATGTCTTTAACAAGAAAGCAATCGTCATTGTCAGGTACAACCAATGAGGTCAGATCCTGTGTTGCCGTCCCCACTTGCCGAGGCCGCTGCTGCAAATTACCAGCCATCAGGCTCACGTGTATCACGTGTGCAGTTTCGACGAAACATCATCCTTCAACATAACTGTGCTCGCATAACAGCCTATGAAGTATCGTCTTCATCACATCCAAGATCCGCCACCGTCATTACTTAGCCGTCTTGAACTCCGATTAAGTCATCGATACCTTCTGGGCTTCCAGTCGTAGCCGCCTTGACAGTCCACACCTCTGCCAACACCATGTAGATCCCGGTGTAGATGTCGACGTGCCCCGTGGTGTCGAGGGAAAGCGGAGCCACGCGCTCCCTTGAAGCCGCAGGGGCCGATGTTTGCGGGGGCGCACACGACCAGATCCCATCCGATCCAGAGCTTCACGAGCGACATGCGCCAATCCATGAAGACAGTCAGCGGAGGGTTCCAAAACTCGTCGGTGGCCTGATCAAGGGTGACCAGCAGCAGGAAGACATTTCTTGTTTCCAGAATATCTCTCATGGTTTTTCCTATCGTCTTGGATGTGAAAAGACCACATGGGCGCCACCCTGCCTTCTCTTCCCCGTCGACGACGCTCCCCCCCCCCCCACACACGGGCGATCTCCACCTTTTGAACCAAGAACGGAACCCCACCTCTTTTGTAGATGGGGCACTCCGCCACATCGGTAGAGGCCAGCGGCGGCACATAAGGTGTGCAACGAGCAGTGTTTGCCATCGACGCTCCTTGCGTCGCCTTAGACCCTATAGGAGCGAGACGTTTCTTTCTTCTAAATTACTCCATTGGTTTCCAAATTAATGATTTTTGGGATTTCTTATCAAGTCAAACTGTCTACATTTACCTTGTTTATTGAAAAATATGTGAGAACATCGACAACATCGTATCTATATAGTACAAAAATAGTTTTGTATGGATCAAAGAAACTAAATTGGCGATTTAGGTATTTTGTGTTAATTTGGTTAAACTTGCAATAGTTTGACTTAGGACAATCCACGAACTTCGCACTTCAGTGAGTTTGGAGCCAAGCAGTAGAAAATTATGAGTATCATTTCTCTTAAACGACCATAATGAAAACTAAGAAATGGCATGAAACTGTTGAGTGTGGTAAGCGCAACAGCCCGAGTGCTTACTAAAGAAGAACAAAAGTACGTAGCAGGAATCTAGGGAAATAATTAACATTAGCTACTTAACCACCCCAAAGCACCACCAACTCTGCTAATGTCTTACCTGCAAATTGCGCTGTATTTTAAGCTGCTTGCTGGTGTTTCCATTCATCCCATCCCATCCATGCTCCCATGGTCCCTGGAGGAGTACAGAGATCTCCATATATAATATCTGAAAATTTCCTACATTATCCAACTCACAGTTCGGGTCCACGTGTCCCACCGGTCATTCACCCTAATCAGCAGCAAGCATCATCAGTTCATATTTACTGAAACACTTGTAGTGGGTGTGTGCCTTCTGTAGTCAAACTGAAGCCACCCTCTCCTTGAAGCCTTGAAAGAAATTATGATAGAGGATTAGGTGTCAGTCTTTCCACTGTGATAGTAACAAAGTCCCAGGGCACATACTGTACTGGTATGCTAGCATCAACTACAAAACTACTCTATGTAGTCTTTAAGCAAGCGCTTAATCTTTTCTTTCCTACAAAGTACTTTAGGAAGCTTGATGCCTACTCTTCTGCCACCATGTTTAGTTGTTCTACTACATAGCAAATTAAAACAAGTAACCAGTAGTAGATCCTCGAGAGTTCGCCTGGATGGCGCTTCCTTCTCCCGCACGGAAGCGAGGCGACGCGACCTCGCCTGCCGTCAATGGCGGCCCCCACGGCGCCCCCCACGGCAACCACCTCGGCAACCCCCATGGCGAGCTAGTTAGGAGCGGCCCCCACGGCGGGAAGCGGAGGAGGAGCAAGCGGAGAAGAGGAGGAGGATGGTGCGGGTGGTGGATTTAAGGAAGGATGCCGGCGAAAACTTCCCCGCATGGAGAGGGAACGGGAAGAGATTGGGGCACTCGGCAGCAGGCGGAGGAGCGGGGCCTTCATCATCATTGGCTCGTTCGGCCCCGCAGAGCTCGGGCTTGCTGAGGTCGAGAGCGGCTACATCTCAATCCCCAATGCGGGTGACAGAGGCGAAGCCAGAGAGGCAAATAGAGACAGGAGATCAATCTCAGAGTCCAGCAGCGCCCAGGAAGAGAGGGCGGCCGCGGAAAGAAGAATCTCCATTGCAGATGATTGCTCCGGCAGCAAAGGGGCAGTCAGAGGTAGGAGAGAAATCGCAGAGTCCTGCGACGCCCAGGAAGAGAGGGAGACCTCGCAAATCAGAAATCTCGACTGCGGACCTGGAGAAATCATCAACCCAGGACATTGCGGCGGCGATGACTCTCATGATGTTACATCGTTTAGCATCGAAGCAGATGGTGGATGTGCTGGAAGAGCTGATGTAGCTCAGGAAATCCAGAGCGTTGTCGATGGATTGGGGGTACAGGAGGACTGCGCAGAAACTGCATCTGTAGCTGGGTCAGATAGCACACAATTGGACCTGGACGATGATGGACAGAATTGGGAGCAGTTATCTGAACATGTTCAGAGGGAAGCAGCTCCACAACCTCGGGCGCGGGAAACTGAATTTCGCACCTGTAGGTTGGTGGGAGAGAGGAGAAAAGTTCAGATAAGGAGTAGTGGTTGGAAAGGAGAAGCACGTGTGGAGGAGGGGGTGGAGTCCTTCTTCTCACAGCTCTGGAATATTCCTATTAGATACCGCAAGCCGCCAGATAAAAAGTCGAAACAAATAGCAGCACCACTCAGATCTAGGGTTCGAGCTCCTCTCCGATTTTCTGCTTCTGATCTAGGTGATCTTGGACCTCTAGGGGTTGAGGAGCAACCGCTAGTAAGAGCAGCAAAGATGGGAGATAGAGGCGGCAGAGGCGGTGGTGGTAGAGGTGGAGGAAGAAACACTGGTGGTGGAAGGGGGAATTTCAACCAGCAACAAAATCCCCAAAATCCCCAGTTCTTCACTCATGGCCAGCCACAGTTCCCTTTCATGCAGCCTCAGCAGCAGTTTGGCTTCATGCCAGCAGGTATGCCACCGCAGCAGTGGGGTTTCAATGGTCCGTTTCGTCCTTACCCTCCACAGAATTTCCCCCGCAGAGCCAGTGGTACCCTACTGAGCATGATAGCTCACAGCAACAACAGGGGTCGTCTCAGTCGCAAGAAGGAGAACAGATGAAGAACAGGGCACAGATTCAGAAGCCTGCCCCGAAGAGGAAGACAATCCCAACTCCAAGAGGCAGTGCAAGGGCTGGAAGTAGTTCCAATGTAGCTATGAGTTATGCTGACACAATTTGTATGCAGTGTGGAGAGCCAGGCCATTTCAAGCAGACCTGTGAGAAAAAAGCTTTCTGCTTCATTTGCAAAAGCAATGCCCATCCTGTTGAAGAGTGCTCTGTCAGGAAAAGGCCACATCAGATGGCAAAATTCATTGGGAGTGTAGCTCCTGGCCTAGGTTTCTATCACATTGATGCCCCGGCAGTTGCTGCTCCCCTTTGTGCATCAAAGAACTGTGGGACTGTGGTAGTAGTGTTGGAGATATGCCCTAGAGACAATAATAATTAAGTTTATTATTTATCTCCATGTTTATTATTAATGTTTGTATCTTTATTCTACAACTGTATTGGGTACTTGTATAGCAAATACAACGTATGCAAGAGGAAAACTTCCGATACACGTGTAGAGATACGAACGGAAAAAGAGTTCCTGGTCTTGTCTCTAAGACTAGCCTATCTTGTTGCTCGATGATCATGTTTTCCCGATCATGGACTTTGTATAAGTCATTCAACTATAGGAGTGGATTATCGGAATGATAATCACACTAAACCGACACACCGTATGATCTTGCTATGAGACAAATCGTCAACGATGAAATAGTGATTGATCATCTATTTAGTTATCATTAGCTAGATCCCTATGCTATGAGAATATCTTGTGACCGCTTATTCGACATTCGAGCTTTGATTTCCATCAAACGTCTTGCAGTAACATGGGACTATGATAGGTGGCTTTTGGGCTTGAACTAGAATATGTATTGGAACAAAGATCGTTCAAGAATGGCACTTACTCCTCCAGACGATGGAGAGATACATCCTCTAGGCCATCTCAAGTATTGTTGTTGTCACCCAATCGTCTGGCCAGACACAAGCGTGATTTATCACGGGACAACATATATACGGAATGAGAAAAGAGAATGATATTGGTACGAGAATAATATGTGTTATGATCAAAGGGTTTGATCACACTAGAGCACATTGTCTCAATCTCGAGATATCATTGGTATCGTGCACGTGAGGGGATTATGCGTAATGAGTAACGCACAAGTTCTGTTGTTCATTCACAACACAAGGGTGCCAGTACGAATGCTTAACCCACTGCTGGTTATTGTTTGGTAAGCTCCCAAACAATAGTTTGTGATTGCTGAACCTTTCGGGTCACACGCTTAAGCTGTAGGTCAATCTTTGATCGAGAGTAAAGATGTAGTTTTAGTGGGAATGAGATTGTGTCAGAGTAGCTCCGATGTCACTGGACTTGTTCCGGTGAATTATAAGTTAGAGAGAATGCGGACATCTAATATCCTGGGATGATAGGAATAGTTTCTATCATCAGCGGATTTAATCCGAGTGCTTATGAAGAAGGAAATATTGTTCCGTTGTTTTTGTCGGCGGATACTAGGTATCCCGGTTCATATAAATAAGTAATTAATTCCGGGAATTTTCTGTAAAAGGAAATATTCATTTAGGAATTAATTAGACAAAACAATTAATTATTTATTTAATTAATTATATTGGAAAATATAAATAAAGGATTTTATTTGGAGCCCAATAAAAGAGGGCTGCCAAGTGGGCCCATAGGGCACACAAGGCAGCCGCACCCACATGGCATGTGGGGAGGGGCCGAGTCCGAGTTTGGGGAGGACTCCCCCTCCCCGGCGGCTAGGGCGGCAGCCTAGGGCGGGCCCCACATGGGGCGGCGGCGGTGGAGTGAGGCGGTTTGGGGGGAGGAGTCCAACTCTTCCTCCCAATCCGAGTTGGGGTGGGGAAGGTTTCCTTCCCCCCTTCCTTCCTTGGTGCGAGTTGGAGGAGGGGGAGGTTTCCTCCCCCTTCCTTGTTGGGAAAGGCAGGTTTGGAGGGAGGAGTCCTACTCCTCCCCCCAATCCGAGTTGGGGAAGGGGAGGGACTCCTCCCTCCCTTCCTTGGCCGGCCGGCCCAAAGGGGAAGGGCTTGCCCCTTCCCCAAGTACCTCCACCCCTTGGTCTCCTTTATAAGCAACCCCAAGCCCCTAGGGTTGTAGATAACAATTGAAGCAAAGTTCTCTTGTAGATCTCATGTGTTGAGAATTAGACGTCTCTAATCTTCTCATATAGATCTAATCTAGTTGATTAGATCTACCACCTAAACTACGCCGCAAGGCTGACTCTCTTCACCACGTGCTAGTAGCTAGGCGGTGAACGCACGGGGTGGGTTGACACGGTGTATGTGTGGATACCGCTAGAGCGGGATTTGCGCAAGTAAGTTCCTTGGACAACGGAACAACTTCATCAAGGTCTACATCAACGACGACGTACGGCAACAATCTTACCTCCCGGCGTGGACGTGAGATTCTTCATCAGGCTTCACCGACATCTACTTCGACAAACACAAGATCTTTCGCAAAGGTGTTTGTAAGTATTCTGGATCATCGCATTATGGGGTGCAACGTACCTTCATAGAATAGATCTTGGTGGTAAGGTTACGGATAAATTTTAAAGTTTTTCCCCGCAACCCAATAAGTAGAGGAAGGAGAACTGACAAAGGAGGAATTAGCAAAAGAGTTCTCTGCTATCTATAAGACCAATTGTCCGTGGCAGATAAGGGATTTGGGTGAGTGGTGTTTCCTGGTTAAATTCCCTCCCCACCTCCCTGTGGAACAGGTGATTGGGTACCCCAGGTTTGGTGTAGTAAAAAAGGGAGTATGGGTCAAGGTAGAGGAATGGAAGAACATCCATGATCCTCTAGAGGTTCTGCAAGAGGTGTGGATGAAGATGACTGGTCTGCAGTCTGAGTGGTGTGAGTGGAACACCCTAGACCAAGCTGTGTTTGTATGTGGCATTCTGATGGATGTGGACTGGCTTAGTGTCTTTAAGGAATAAGGACTGCTCTGATACAGTCATAGTGAAGCTGAGAAGTAGAAACCCTAGCAAAATACCTGATGGCAGAGTGTTCGAGTACCACAACAACTTATATCAGCTGTATTTTGAAGTGGAACAGGGGTCTGTTGTCGAGAATGCTGCAGAAACTACTGTAGAAGAGGAGGAACTAGATGAAGAAGAGGGGAATGGGCCAATGCTAATAGTAGAAATGGGGGCATGGACACAGATAGCAGAAGGAATGGCTCTACAAGAAGCTCAAACAACTCTCAACACAGTGGTGGCAACAACCTGACTGACACCCCCAGGACTACACATCAGGGGCCAGGGACTGAACATGAGGTGACTGATGAGATTTTAAGTGCTAGTGAGGTGTACAAGATACTAGTTAATAAGGGTGTAGTAACAGAAGAGGGGCAGTTCATCTGGGACAGTGGAATTGATGCTGACAGCCTCAAAACCAAACAAGATATTATGCATTTCTGGGCTGCTGATGGAGCTACACAGGCTGAAGAAGTGGTGATTCTAGAAGCTGATTGAAAGTGCATGGTTGCCCCCATGCGTGGTTTTGGTAATTAATGACAATCCTTATGGACAAATGTTTGCTTTGAGATATACTTGTAGATCTTGTCCATAGGAAATGTTTGGAGTTCATGTGTTGGACTCTAGAAGATTACATGATGATCAATGCTCTACTCAAGGGTTTATATGAAGAATGGTCATGTGTAGAGAAGATGAAGTGCAAGCTCAATATGATCCATCTCGAAAGACATCATTTGATTGAAGCTTGCAAAGGAGACATGAAGACGGAGCTTAGCGAGACCCTCCCATAAAGGAGTATGGGGGAGCATTTGGAGAAGTCTTCATCAAGCATGTGCTAGCAAGCACAATCAAGAAAGGTGTTCCAACTTGAGAGAGTCAAGATCGTCATCATCGAGCTCAAGTGGAATGCGCAAGGCAAAGGTATGATCTTGATAGATTTTCTATTTTACCGGTCTCATGTTGTTAGTGGGAGACCGGGTTTTTAGGATAGACGGCGTACTATCAAGAGGGGCTCTCAAGTGAGTAACTTGATCGCATCTTTGTGGAGAGCTCAAACCTTTGCATACTTGGCTTTTCATCCTTCTTGGTTCTTATAAGGCTTTTCTCCTTGTTGGGTTTTGGTGCTTATCGTGATCTTCATGACAAGCCCAAGTTCTTCGAAAACGGATTTCATTTGGAAAACTTGTTGCGTTTTCGTGTTGGAAATATTACCGGTCCACCTTCGAGTTAGGGTCCACACCTCCCCATGTGTGGTATCCCCTCTATATTTGTGACCCTTAATATTTCCGGAGTGACCCCGGAGTATCCCCGGAGACTCTGCCCAGGGAGACCGGAGTCTCCGGCCTCAGGGCCCGGAGTCTCCGGCCTTCCGGACCAGAGTCTCTGGTCTAAGTTGGCTGCAACGGCTCTTTTTCTGGGAGGGGTATAAATACCCCTCCACCTACCACCAGCCAGCCAGCTCTTCCAAGCATGTTTTCCCCCCTCTCTCACCTCCATTGTTGACCTTGGAAAGCTTGCCTCTCTCCCAATTCCTCCCATGATTCTTGCATATCTTTGAGGAATTTGAGAGAGGAGATCTAGATCTACATTTCCACCAATCCATCTCTCCTCTAAGTGAGGGGAACCTAGTAGATCTTGCTCTTGGAGTTCTTGGTGCATCTCTCCTCTAAGTGGGTTAGCACTCATCGTTACCTTTCCAACGAAATTGGTTTCACCTGTTTTGGAGTTCAAACGAGAAAGTTATCCCTTTTCAGGCTTTGCTGTTTTGTTGCTGCTGTTCAGGCCGGAGTTTCCGGTCCCCAGGACCGGAGTCTCCGGACTCAGGATTTTTCCTCGAAGAGGCATAGTTCTTGTTCAGCCCCTGGTGGGGGCCGGAGTTTCCGGCCCAAGGGGCCGGAGTATCCACCCGGACCGGAGTTTCCGGTCCTAGGGGGCCAGAGTTTCTGCCTGTGTTTCTCTCGTCTGTTAATGGTTCACCTCCTGGTGGGGGCCAGAGTTTCCGCCCCAGGCCGGAGTATCCAGTCACTTGGACCAGAAACTCCGGTGCAAAACTGGCTGCAACGGCTCTTTTTCTGGGAGGGGTATAAATACCCCTCCACCTACCTCCAGCCAGCCAGCTCTGCCCAGCACGTTTTGCTTTCTCTCTCCTTCATTGTTGCAAGCTCATTTCTTTGATATCTCCCAATCCCTCCACCCAAACTCTTTGATCTTTGGAGGATTGAAGGAGAAGACCTAGATCTACATTTCCACCAATCAATCTCTCATCTAAGTGAGGGGAACCTAGTGGATCTAGTTCTTGGAGTTCTTGTGTGGTTCTCCTCTTTGTTCTTCCTCTCTTATTCCCCCATAAGCATGTGTTGCTTTGTTGGAATTTGAGAGTAGAGGATTTGAGCACTTGTGCTCTTGCCTTTTGCATTTGGTGCATCGGTGTGCTCTCCACGAGGATTCGTGGAAGTTGAAATCTTGTGAACTTGTTACTCTTGGGTCCTTGGACCCTAGACGCCTTTGTGGTGGTTGGACCCTTGTGTGGTCACGTGAAGCCGTTCGGGAGCCCCCAATCCCATTGTGGGTTGTGCCCCGGATTGTTGTTGAAAGCCGTCCGGGAGCCCCCAATCCCATTGTGGGTTGTGCCCTGGATTGTTGTTGAAAGGCTCCGGATTCCGCCTCGAAGGAATACCGATAGTGGAAGGTGAACCAAGCCTTTGTGGTGCGGTTCATCGGAGAAGAAGGTGAAACCTTTGTGGTTGTTGAACCGTTGTGTCGGTTCACACCTCTCCAATGAGACGTACTCCCTTAACAAGGAGGAACTCGTGAATACATCCTCGTCTTCGCGTGCCTCGGTTATTTCTATACCTGAGCTCTTTACTTATGCACTTTACATTGTGATAGCCTTCGTGCTTGAAGTATTCTATATTGCTATCACCTTGTTGCTTGTCTTGCTTAGCATAAGTTGTTGGTGCATATAGGTGAGCCTAGTTTATTTAGGTGAGCCTAGTGGGAGACCGGGTTTTTAGGATAGACGGCGTACTATCAAGAGGGGCTCTCAAGTGAGTAACTTGATCGCATCTTTGTGGAGAGCTCAAACCTTTGCATACTTGGCTTTTCATCCTTCTTGGTTCTTATAAGGCTTTTCTCCTTGTTGTGTTTTGGTGCTTATCGTGATCTTCATGACAAGCCCAAGTTCTTCAAAAACGGATTTCATTTGGAAAACTTGTTGCGTTTTCGTGTTGGAAATATTACCGGTCCACCTTCGAGTTAGGGTCCACACCTCCCCATGTGTGGTATCCCCTCTATATTTGTGACCCTTAATATTTCCGGAGTGACCCCGGAGTATCCCCGGAGACTCTGCCCAGGGAGACCGGAGTCTCCGGCCTCAGGGCCTGGAGTCTCCGGCCTTCCAGACCGGAGTCTCCGATCTAAGTTGGCTGCAACGGCTCTTTTTCTGGGAGGGGTATAAATACCCCTCCACCTACCTCCAGCCAGCCAGCTCTTCCAAGCACGTTTTCCCCCCTCTCTCACCTCCATTGTTGACCTTAGAAAGCTTGCCTCTCTCCCAATTCCTCCCATGATTCTTGCATATCTTTGAGGGATTTGAGAGAGGAGATCTAGATCTACATTTCCACCAATCCATCTCTCCTCTAAGTGAGGGGAACCTAGTAGATCTTGCTCTTGGAGTTCTTGGTGCATCTCTCCTCTAAGTGGGTTAGCACTCATCGTTACCTTTCCAACGAAATTGGTTTCACCTGTTTTGGAGTTTAAACGAGAAAGTTATCCCTTTTCAGGCTTTGCTGTTTTGTTGCTGCTGTTCAGGCCGGAGTTTCCGGTCCCCAGGACCGGAGTCTCCGGACTCAGGATTTTTCCTCGAAGAGGCATAGTTCTTGTTCAGCCCCTGGTGGGGGCCGGAGTATCCACCCCGGACCGGAGTTTCTGGTCCCAGGGGGCCGGAGTTTCTGCCTGTGTTTCTCTCGTCTGTTTGTGGTTCACCTCCTGGTGGGGGCCGGAGTTTCCGCCCCCAAGGGGCCGGAGTTTCCGCCCCAGGCCGGAGTATCCGGTCACTTGGACCAGAAACTCCGGTGCAAAACTGGCTGCAACGGCTCTTTTTCTGGGAGGGGTATAAATACCCCTCCACCTAACTCCAGCCAGCCAGCTCTGCCCAGCACGTTTTGCTTTCTCTCTCCTTCATTGTTGCAAGCTCATTTCTTTGATATCTCCCAATCCCTCCACCCAAACTCTTTGATCTTTGGAGGATTGAAGGAGAAGACCTAGATCTACATTTCCACCAATCAATCTCTCCTCTGAGTGAGGGGAACCTAGTGGATCTAGTTCTTGGAGTTCTTGTGTGGTTCTCCTCTTTGTTCTTCCTCTCTTATTCCCCCATAAGCATTTGTTGCTTTGTTGGAATTTGAGAGTGTAGGATTTGAGCACTTGTGCTCTTGCCTTTTGCATTTGGTGCATCGGTGTGCTCTCCACGAGGATTCGTGGAAGTTGAAATCTTGTGAACTTGTTACTCTTGGGTCCTTGGACCCTAGACGCCTTTGTGGTGGTTGGACCCTTGTGTGGTCACGTGAAGCCGTTCGGGAGCCCCCAATCCCATTGTGGGTTGTGCCCCGGATTGTTGTTGAAAGCCGTCCGGGAGCCCCCAATACCATTGTGGGTTGTGCCCTGGATTGTTGTTGAAAGGCTCCGGATTCCGCCTCGAAGGAATACTGATAGTGGAAGGTGAACCAAGCCTTTGTGGTGCAGTTCATCGGAGAAGAAGGTGAATCCTTTGTGGTTGTTGAACCGTTGTGTCGGTTCACACCTCTCCAATGAGACGTACTCCCTTAACAAGGAGGAACTCGGGAATACATCCTCGTCTTCGCGTGCCTCGGTTATTTCTATACCTGAGCTCTTTACTTATGCACTTTACATTGTGATAGCCTTCGTGCTTGAAGTATTCTATATTGCTATCACCTTGTTGCTTGTCTTGCTTAGCATAAGTTGTTGGTGCACATAGGTGAGCCTAGTTTATTTAGGTTGTTGGCTTGTTAATTTAAACACTTAGTTTTATTCCGCAATTAGCAAGCCTAAACCGGAAAAGTTTTAATCGCCTATTCACCCCCCTCTAGGCGACATCATTGTCCTTTCACTGATGCAACATATAAATCAACTGAGTTGCCTGATGACATCATGCCATCGTTTGAAAAAATAGCTGTGGATAACTGGATATGGAGCCAAAGAAACTGGACAATAAAGCAGACAAGAAGTCGAAGAAATGGGGGCCTGTGATGCCAGTGAGGTGCAGTACCAGGATTGACAGGTCTGTCAACATCATGGACAAAGCCAAGGAGAGGCAGAAAATGAAGAACTTGGAGGTGCCAACAAGGAAAATGAAAGGTATAATGAATTCCAATCCTTTTAATGTGCTTAGAGTAGATGTCTTACAGAATATGGCAACTAATATTGGTGTAGATATCATAGAGCTTGATCCCGATGAAAATAATGATGCAGTAGATAAATCTATTTCTTCAAATGATATAGTAGACAATGATAGCTGTTCTCAGCATTTACTAGTTGATAATGATAAAGCAGTATTAGAAAAAACTGCTGTAGTAACTCCTCCTGGTAGCCCTAGGGAGGATGATGTAGATGAATTAGCAGAAGAATGGACATAAGTAATTAGAAAATCACGGGGCAAGCACCCCATGAAGAGGTGGTCATGATATATGGCTTCTGGAACTCGAGGGGTATTGATGCCCCTGGTAGAAAAAAATGTATAGATGATACAAATGTCCCCCTGAATGTAGATTACATAGGTTTTCAGGAAACAAAGATGGAAAAATTCACTAGCTCTTTCCTTAAGAATATTTTAGGCAATAGAAATTTTGCTTGGAATTATTTACCTGTAGTAGGAACAGCTGGGGGTATCTTGGCTGGGGTAAATTGTGATATTTTCGATATAATATCCTGGGATATTAGGAAATTTTCTGTTAATGCTATAGTTAAGAGTAAGAAAGATGGAGATGTTTGTAGAATTACTACTGTTTATGGATCCTCATACGAGGAAACAAAACAAGAATTTATTTCTGAGTTACATGAGCTGTTCATCAATTGGGATGGGCCTGCCATTATTGGAGGTGATTTCAATTTGGTTAGAAGTAGTGAGGATAAGAGCAATGGTGTGGTTAATTATAAATGGGTCGATAAGTTCAATATCTGGATAGAAATGTGGGCTCTCATAGAAATCAAGCTGGCTGGGAGAGCTTACACCTGGGGTAATAACCAGGAAAATTTAATTATGAGTAGAATAGACAGGATTTTTTGCAATAATGCATTTGAAGCAAAATTTTCGTTGTCTCATGTTAGGGCCCTTGCCAGAGTGGGGAGTGATCACACTCCCATTATCTGGGACTCAGGAGAGGGTCAGGCACCTAGGAAAAGTAGTTTAAGTTTGAAAAATGGTGGAGTGCCAGACCTGACTTCATTGAGGTGGTGAAAAAAGCCTGGAACTGTAGTAAACAGGGTAGAAATAATATGGATAAGTGGCAGAATAAGCAGAGATGCTTTAGAAAAGTAGCTAAAGGGTGGAGTGCTAATGTAGATGCCGAAATTAGGAGGGCGAAAAAAAGCTAGATGGAAGAGTATGATGCTCTTGACACTAAGGCAGAAAGTGGTGACATAGGAGATGGAGAGAAAGAAAAGCTAGATGCTATTCTTAGAGAACTAAACCACTACTGGCTGCTAGAGGAGATTAAAGCCAAACAGAGATCGAGAGATAGAGAAATTAGAGAGGCAGATAGAAATACATCATATTTTCATGCTGTAGCAAACCAGAGACGAAGGAAGAAAATGATTAATATTTTAGATGGTCCTGAGGGACCTACTACTGACACAAAAGAAATGATTAAAATAGCAAATGATTTCTATAAAGATTTATTTAAAAATGAAGCTAGACCTGAAATTAGACTAAGGAATGACTTCTTCTCTAGTGATGAGAAAGTCAGTAGTGCAGAAAATGATTTGCTGAATGAGGAATTTAGAATAGAAGAAATTAGGGAAGCAGTGTTTGGATCATATGCTGAGGGTGCCCCTGGTCCTGATGGCATACCTTTCTTCTTTTATCAGAAATATTGGGATATTGTTAAGTTTGATCTGTTAGATTTATTTAGAGACTGGTTTACTAATTCTTTGGACATATATAGACTGAATTTTGCTAGAATCACTCTTATACCCAAGGAGGATGATGCAAGATCAATGAAAAAATTTAGGCCAATTAGTTTGCTTAATTGTAGCTTTAAGATTTTTACTAAAGTCTTAAATAATAGATTATCTAAAGTAGTAAGTAGATTAATTTCGCCTTGTCAATCTGCTTTCATTAAAGGTCGTTTTATCTTGGAGAGTGTAGTTACAGCTCATGAAATTATTCATGAGGTGCATTCAAAAAAGAGAAAGGCCTAGTTTTTAAAATAGACTATGAAAAAACATATGATAGAGTAAATTTAGATTTTTTATATGAAATACTAGAGAAAAGGGGCTTCAGCCCTTTCTGGATTAGGATTATTAAGCATGTGACTCAATGTGGCTCGGTTGGGGTTAAGATTAATGATGTAGAAGGTGACTTTTTCCTAACTGGAAAAGGGTTGAGACACGGAGATCCCCTTTCTCCTACCCTTTTTAATTTTGTAGTAGATGTCTTCTCTAAAATGTTAGTGAAAAGTACTAATGCAAACCTAATTAGAGGCTTGTGCCCTAGATTTCTGCCAGGAGGTGTCGTCTGCCTGCAATACGTAGACGATACACTGCTCTTTATGGAGGCAGACGTGGAAGTAGCTAGAAATCTGAAATGGGTGCTCACTTGCTTCAAGCAGGTTTCAGGGAAGCGTATAAATTATCATAAAAGCGAACTTATTCCAATTAACTTAGATGAGGGGGAAAAGGAACCGTTTCTAGATATTCTATAGTGTGTGGTAGGTGCTTTTCCAGTGAAATACCTGGGGATTCCTTTACATTTTGATAAACTTAGACATGAAGATCTGCAGCCACTAATTGACAATCTACTCAAGAGATTGTCAGGGTGGAGAGGGAAATTACTTTCCTCAGCTGCCAAAAGAGAACTAGTACAGTCAGTTTTAGCTAGCATTCCCATTTACTTGCTTTCCTTCTTTAAATTTCCCAAGTGGGCGTTGAAATTAATAGACACCCAACTAGCTAACTGTTTGTGGGATGATGAAGAAGGTAAACATAAAATACATTTAGCCAACTGGCCATCTGTATGTATGAGGAAAAGTTTTGGAGGTCTAGGTATTCCTAATTTGCAAGATATGAATATGTGCATGTTAGGATCGTGGATTAGGAGATACTCACAGGGTAATGGCTCCCTGTGGAAGCAAGTAGTAGATGCAAAGTACAATACTAGAAATCCAAACATTTTATGTTGCCAAGACACTATGCCTTCCACCTTTTGGAAGGGAGTCATGTGGGCGACAAATGCGATAAAAATAGGTTATAGATGGAAAATTGGAAACGGTAAATTAGTTAGATTTTGGGAAGATATATGGTTTGGGAACTCCACCCTTGCCACCCAGTTCTGGGACTTGTATGTTATATCCAACCAACAGACCAAAACCTTTGCGGTTCTTTGGGATGACAATGAACTTAAGTGTAATTTTAGGAGAACTTTTACGGCAGAGCTAATGGTCCAATGGCTAGAGCTCCTGGATATTGTTAATTCTGTAGTTTTTACCCAGGAAGATGATCAGCTAATTTGGCAACATGAAACAAATGGTGTTTACTCTTCTAAACCGATGTATTCTATTATTAATTTTAGAGGAGTTACTCCTGTATATTTACCTGCAGTTTGGTCTCTGAAAATCCCTCCTAAGGTGCAAGTGTTTTTGTGGTTGTTTTCTCAAAACAAAATACTCACCAGAGATAATCTTAGGAAAAGAGGGATTCCCAAGGGGCTAGAATGCACATTGTGTAAGGAAGTAGAATCAGTGTATCATCTTTTCTTTGAGTGCATTGTAGCTAAGGAACTTTGGGATGATGTTTTTAATATTTTCCAGATTAGAATTCTAGATTATGCCTCTGTAGCTTCTAAATGGCTGTGTAACAAGAGATTCTTACAGTTTAATGTTGTTACATCTGCAGTCCTTTGGGGCATTTGGAATAATAGAAATAGCCTTGTTTTTAATAGAAAAACTTGGATGAATATGAAACAGGTTTGGGCTCTGGTGCTGTCGTACCTAAGAAGCTGGAAAGTTCCTTTCAAGGAGCTAGAAGGAGGAAGATTAGCACAATACATGGAGCTCTTGATGCAAAAACTCAGAAGCCCGCTATGCTTGGAGGTGGGGTGAAGAGGAGATGCATCCGCTTTGACTGGATTGCTTCATGGGCACCGGCGAAGTTGATGGCGCACAAGGGCAGGGCGTCTCTGGCGTATCTTCAAGATCACCCCGAGGAATCTGGAGACATTCATGTGGTGATTTGAGGAGGGCGGCGTGGACAATGCTGCGAGGTGCTGCTGGGATGTTGTCTCCGTTTTGGCGTTAAGTCCAGTTCCATAGTTGTAGTTAGCTGGTGTGCTTTTGTAGCACTGGTTTCACCAGTGCTGGGGGGTGATGCCCCAGGCTGGCCCTGAGTCGGTCATGATCTCACAGAACTTGTAATAGGAAGTGGCGAGGCTGCTCCTTTTATTTTTCAGCATTTTGAGACCTGCTCTAAGCCCAGGTGTGTTGCAGTTGCAGACGCTTATGGTTTCGTTGCTTGCTAATGGAACCGGGGAGCGATCCCTTTAAATCTACAAAACAAGTAACCAGTACCACCCTAGAAGCATATGGCAAGTGAGAGGGGGAATTGGGTAAAGGAATAATCTTCCAAGAGATTATCTATCTGATGGCGTCACTTAAAATTGTTTATGATCTGAGGAAAACATGAGAGACAGTTCACACACCAGCCTGTTGGACCGATTTTAGCAGGTTTTCACAGAAAAGACAGAACCATGGCAGTTTCCACCAAAACCCTGCGGCAGTGCAGCACAAATAAAGCTGGATACTGATGAAATCCATAGAGCTCCAAGCGATCCCAGAACTAATGGCAATTGAAAAGAAACAGAGGTGTCATGATTCGGCGTCGATGTAGCTCAGTGTTCAGAACATCAGAGTCTACCGAGTTATATTGCTCGGGATCGTGCGATCTGTTATCAGACCGATGCATGGCCACGAGAGGAGAAAACCGTAGAAGGAAGAACCCCTGCATCCCCACTAATTCAGACAGCAGCCACTGGACCATGCCAATTAACAAGAAAGTTGCCAATGTGCCATCACTGTACATGCGCAGTCTATAATGGCTAAAGATTTGCCTGTACTAAGTACCAAAGATTTGTCGATCCTGAATTTAGAGCGAAACATGATGAAACGGTCCCGGTACTAGCAAATGTACTGATTCGGGCTTAATGTTCCGTGGCAGGTAAGCTATGTACCCCATTTATATCATGAACAGGATACTTGCTAGCGGATCGCATGCCAGATTGGCAGTGACATTAACCACAACGCAGATTACGGTGCGACGAAAAGGGCATCAGACACTGTGGAGAAGAAGCTAGCTAGCCCGGAACCGACACTGAAACTGTACTGACGGCGTATCCATGGCTTGCAGGTGATATGAAGCTAGTGGCATGTGTATATGGTACAATTGGTATCTTCATATTCGCTTTATATAAAAAAGGTGTATATGGGACACATGATATCTGAAGGTTATGTTCATCCTCGAGGGCCTGTCTGGAACACATGGCTTTCTGTAAGAATGGTAGGGCAAATGATGTAAATCATGCATGCTAGGACGATTACTGTTCATAGTTTTGCTAGTGTGTACTTGTAGCGTTGTAGTTCCTCTCATGTCTGTGCTAAAGCTAAGCGCCTAAGGCTGGTGCCAACGCGGGCGTTAGTGGCGGCGATATCGCCTGGGGAGGGGCGGGAGGCGGGCGATAGGGAGGCGGGACGGCAGCGGGAGGCGATGGTTCCATCGCCCGGCGGTAGCGCCCGCTACCGCCCCGCTGTCGCCCGCGTTGGCGGCGGTAGTGGGGCGAGAGGGAGGCGGGAGAGGGGCGGCGCGCTGGCGGGGCGGGCGAGAGGGAGGCGGTAGCAACGACTAGCTGGCGTGGCGAGCTCTGATTCGTCCACGTCAGCTAGCCGTTGAGGTATCCGTTGCAGCTTCAAAAAATTCGAATTTTTTTTTGCAAAAAATTCAAAATTTCATCCCCAACCCCCTATAAATACCCCCACCTGGTTTCACTCATCTCACACCCCACTTCATCTCATTTCTGTCATCCACTCTCCATTTCCACTCCTCTCGACGCAATGTCTTCGTCTAGCAGCAGTTCGAGCGAAGGAATGGAGGTGATATGATCGATGCATTCCAAGCGGAGTACGAGGAGGCGATGCTCAACCTCCAGGCGGAGTCAAGCCGGACGCGACGCCGTCGAAGGTTCATCAGGCGTGATCGTGATGGTGCCGGCGATCGGCTCTACGAGGACTACTTCGCCGACAACTGTACTTATCCTCCGAACTTTTTTCGGCGAAGGTATCGGATGAGGCGAAAGCTTTTTCTCGACATTGTAGATAGATTGGGTGAATACTCTCCGTATTTCACCCAAAGATTGATGCTCTCAACCGTCCTGGTTTTACTCCCCTACAAAAGTGTACTGCGGCTTTGCGCTTGTTAGCTTATGGAGCCGCTGCGGATACGGTAGATGAGTGGCTAAAGCTAGCTAGACAAACTTCAGCAGAATGTCTAGAGAAATTCTGTGAAGGCATCATTGACTGTTACGGGGAAGAGTTTTGCCGTCGACCAAATGTCGCGGATACTCAGCGTCTCCTAGCGAAAGCCGAGGAGCGTGGCTTTCCGGGAATGCTAGGGAGCATCGACTGCATGCACTGGCAGTGGAGGAACTGTCCAGTGGCGCATGCCGGTCAATTCACAAGGGGAGACATCAAACACCCTACCATAATCTTAGAAGCCGTTGCATCGTATGATCGTTGGATCTGGCATGCCTATTTTGGAGTGGCCGGGTCCAACAACGACATCAACGTGCTGAATCAGTCGACGTTGTTCACTGATGTGCTTAGGGGAGAAGCACCCGTAGTGAACTTCACGGTGAATGGACACGAGTACAACAGGGGTTACTACCTTGCCGACGGCATCTACCCCTCCTGGCCGGTGTTCATGAAAGGGGTGACTCTTCCACAAAGTGAAAAGCATCGGCTATTCACAACTGCTCAATCAGCTTGGCGCAAAGATGTCGAGTGTACCTTTGGAGTGCTCAAGTCTAGGTTCAACATTATAGCAGTTCCGGACGCTCCTACTCGCAGCGTACTCTTGGGTTGATCATGCGTGCATGTGTCATTCTGCACAACATGATCATCGACGATGAGCGTGGTACCAATTTGGACGACATTTATGAGACAGTTGCATCCAATGTCGGGCCGGCGATCCACAACAATGCACCACCAGGCCTAGCAGCCAGGATTCAGATGGACAACGAAATGAGGGACTCACCGATGTATACACAGCTCCAGCAAGATTTGATTGAGCATGTGTGGGCACATAGTCATGCCTAGATTATGTAATTTTTTAATTTTTTATGTAATTTTTTTATTTTCTATGTAATTTTTTTATTTACTATGTAATCGGTAATATTTTTACTTGAATAAAATAATTTTATTGCATTATTTTGAATGTCTAAACAAAAGCGAGTGAAATAACTATAAATGTGCAACGGCTAGCTGACGTGGAGGAGAGAGAAGCTGACGTGGCTACAGCCTGCCACTACAGTCCGTGCAGTGGCACCGTGAGGTGAGAGTGAGGTGAGAGTGGGGTGAGAGTGGGGGTAAAAGCTGACGTGGCGGGGCTATAGCCAGGCGGTGCACTGGCACCAGCCTAAGCCACAGGGCAGACCAGTCTCGTACAGCTCCGTCGTTAAAGATCTCTGTGTAATACTGAGTGAATAAGTTTCTGCATCTACAGTACTATTCAAGATGTCAGGGCGCCAACTGTTCATCTAACAAAGTTCAAACACTACACTGGAAAACATTTTGTTTTCTAAGTGTCTGCATCGTGATTTCTCTACGCTCGAAATTATAATCTGGATCGGCTTAGTTTCTTCTGAAACTGTCCTGGACTGCTGGACATCTCTGAGTTAGCGTCACCACTTGGGGCTTCCTTATGCTGGCATCCGTAGACATATCACAAAGAGATGTAAGTTGTAAGAGTACAACCAGCTCCATCAAACCTATCAAAACGTCTGGGCGGGCAGTCTGAACATTGCTTTGGATCGAAAACAAGCACCCAAGCGACTCCTTCAAACTCAGCCCAAATGTTTGGCATGTCCGGCAATTCACAAAGCCATCTCATATGTGAGACGAGTTTGGGGTTGCATGCCCGGACGCGTCAGCCCCTTAGTTGCTAACATCGCGACCCCACCCTTGACCTGCTCAGAGAGGTAGCTTGACCGGCTGTCCATGCGTCGACGACTGAAACGACGTCGCTGCTTGCATTCGTGGTGCACCGTCCGGCGCTCCGCCAGACTAGGCCATCTCCGTCTATAAAGAGACGGGCCGGAGCCAAACCCTAGCCACACAACACCTTCCTCCGTCTGCCGTCGCCTCTGTTTCTTCCCTCCGCCCCATCCACATCCAGCAACTCCGACAACCTCCTCTCTCCGTCCACATCCAACATGCCTCGTCGCGTTCCAACCACCTAAGCTATGCTCACCCCGAAGAAGGGGCAGGGATCTACGCGGCGGCAAGGGCCCATGATACGGAAGAGGCGCATGCGGCAGTAGAGGCGCAAGCGGCGACAGAAGCACTGGTCGGCGTAGTGGAGCTCAACACGAAGCCCATATTCGTCGCATTGACGGGTACAGAGTTCCGCCAACTCATGGAGGAGGAGGAAACTCAGGTTTGAGGCGGAGGCGACGACGGAGCACGCCAAGTTTTAGGCGGAGGTGGCGGAGCACCGAGCGACCGATGCACATATCGGCGTAGTGGAGCTCGACACAGAGCCCATATTCGTCGCAGTGATGGGTACGAAGTTCCGCCAACTCATGAAGGAGGAGGAACTCAGGTTCAAGGCGGAGGTGGGCGGAGCACCGCACAACAGGTCAAGGTGAAGGCTGCAGGCCGTATTCTCATCAGTTAGCTCATGAACATGTCCAAATTTGTTCATGAGCAAATGAAGACGAAGACGACGATCAAGGAAGGCCACACCGGCGAGGCTGATCTGGTCTCTCTTCTCCGCCGAGGATAGGCCCAGGGGCGCCAACGAGGCTGGCGGAGGGATGAAAACGGTACGGAAACTTTCCAACTTTTCCGTGGAAAACGGAAACGGAATGGAAATACGGAAACGGAACACCGTATTCTGGTGGAACGACCACAGAAACGGAAAATTCCGTTTCGGTAATACGGAACTTTCTGTTTTTGGCTAAGCCGAACCCAAAATCTGAAGATAAAAAGAAAAAAAACTCTAAAGTGACCATGTTAAATTCTTATGTATTCACATATCATCTCCCTCTTGACTTATGATATTTTCTTATATTGTATTTCATCTTAAAAATTGAAAAGTTTATTGATTTATTTCAATTTCCTGCATTATGTATGGGCCTTTTTCCCGATAAATATCCGTTAAATGTTCCGTGTCCGCACCATTGTCGGTATGTGTCTGTTTCCGACAATAAATGTTTATGTATTTATTTTCGGTGTTTCTGTATTTTTGTTTTCATATTTTTGTGTATTCGTTTCCTCTGGCAGATCACCGGACTCTGAATAACAACAAAAGAAAAAGAAAAAACGTTAAAAAGCGCCGTTGCCGGGATCGAACCCGGGTCACCCGCGTGACAGGCGGGAATACTTACCACTATACTACAACGACTGAGTTGTTGATTTTTTTTCAACACTATATTATCTATGCCAAGACGAAAAACCGAGCAGGAGCAGCCCACAGTCCCTTCGCGCGTACGCCTCCTCTCGTTTCATCTTCCTCGCTGAAATCTTCGTTCCAAACCCCCTCCGGCGTCCTCTCCCCCACCCCAAAACCCTACCGTCTCCTTGCCCTCCACCGGCACCATGGCGTCGGATGGTAACAGTGTCCACTACAACGGTAAGCGCCTCTCTCCGCAGCCCCTCCATCCCTAACACCTAACCCGATCCCAAATCCTAACTCCGCCGCCCTCCCCTCCCGCCGCAGTTGGCGGCCCCATCCTGAACGCGGTATTCGAGGCGGCCTTCGAGGGCGACCTCCCGACCTTCAAGGGTACGTAGGCTGCCCCCTCCTCCGTCCCAGATTTTGTTGGTGCCGAGTGCTGTCTGAATTTGTTTGGGGTCTGAATCCGTTGCAGAGCTGGTCATGTTGCTGGACATGGGCAGGGGCCGCCCCAAGGAGGTGATTGAGGCGCTGAGGGTGGAAGATGAGGGAGAACCTGAAGGTTTCAGTGCCCTGCACGCCGCCGCCAAAGGAGGGAGCACCGATGTGTGCAGGTACCTGGTCGGGGAGCTGCTGGTGGATGTGGATGTGGTCGACAAGAAAGGTCCATCTCACTTAATTTGGAACTCTAGTTTATTGCTTTAGGATTGTGCGCACACAGTCAATTTAAGGTCTGTCAAATATTGCAAAGTGCCATGTTACATTTGTGGTGTGTCAATGCTCAAATTATGTTTTTTTTCACCTGATTATTACCGATAGCTCGATCTGTTATGGTATTCCGGGTGTATGAGTGTTTTGTGCTTGCTAAAACTATCTACATTACTACGGAACAGTGTATCACAGCCATTAAAAATTACCTCATAGAATAGGATTATGATTTTTATCATATTCCGTTGTGCTTACTCGTGAGTCACGATCTTGTAGCTTGTATGAAATGACCCAGGCTTAGTTTTGATATCTATGTTAATACCCTACATAAGTCTCGGATAGATAGGCTACTTATAGGGGCCAAACTATTCTTCATTTCAGGATTGTTTGGTTATTTACTTAGTTGCACATCTGCATATGCTCCAGCCCCGAGTATGAGTCCCATTCTTCATATATAGGGAAGTTTTATATCTAATGTTGTAAGTGTTATTCTGAAATCTTACTCCATATTATATCTAAATCCCATGATCAGATTAAACGCAGTATACTTTGTGTATCTTGGAGATATATTTCTGAATTTCTTGCTCTCAGAGCAGTATTTTGAAACTTCCGTGGTTGTATAGTTTTGGAGATAAGACATGCTAAAATGATCTTATTTGTTTGCTTTTTCCATAAGTGCTTTGATATAATCTCATTATTGTATGCTTGTCTGCTTGACAGGTAGAACACCTCTGTTTTTTGCAATGCACAGTAAGAACGTGGGTACTGCCACGTATCTTCTTGATCATGGCGCTAATCAAGACAAAACCAGTAGTAATGGGATGTCCCTGTTACATTCTGCCGCAGTAACAGGTTTACCTCTATAAACACACATATCTGTTGTGCATCTGTGTACTACAATTTCTTTATCTTTTCAGTTTGAAAACTGTTATTGTGTGGTGTGTGCTGTTGTTATCTTACTCGGACCTATTGGCCTTTGTTTTGTAGCAATTAATTTTTCTGCAAGTTATATTCAACCTGATAGTTAAGTTAATACACACTAATTACCCAAGGCCTAATATAAAGTAATACTCTGAAGTCTCATGTTTTATTGATTGTGGGAAAAGCCCAATATATAGAAGGGATAACCTGGCTCACAAGAGGACTCAAAAATATAAACAGGACTCTGCACCTAATCCGAATCTGAACCTAATCCTAGCCACTTTGGGCTGCACCAGGAGGTGGTGCGGTCAGGGCTGGTTCCTCTCATAACACCTGACAAGTCCTTCCGCTCGGAAGTACATGTTGTCTTAGACTCATTGTCTTGTTTGAGAATGCATGCACGACGTATTAGGCTTCCAAGTAGAACGTTTGGTGGTATTAATATAATACTCTTAGCGGTAATAAATAATCTTGCAGATGCTTTTTTAGTCAAAGTCATCGATATATTTATGTGTAGCCATTAGCCAAGCATTACTGTGTGCACGCATGTATTGCAACACTAGGAACATTTTTTTGAATAATTTAACATTGGTATAGCGGCCATTCAATTTCAAGCAACACCCGAATTCCTGTCCAATGTCCTAAATGTCACCTAATTGTGAATAGAGGGAATATCATTTGAGTAACCTAATACATATCAGTCTGCATGTGAGGTGGGTATCGTCTTAAAGTTTTACTGGGTGTGTTTAATTCAGGTGGTTTTCGTAGTGACCAAAAAGTATGATCACACATTCAAGATGTGTTGCCCTATATATTTTCATTTGCAACAGTTACGGGTCCAATCATTGTCTGATCAAGTGATCATAGTTACTGAATTCGCTCACACCTTTGCCGAATCCTGATCCCGATCAGGATATAGATCAGTGTTATAAAACAACATGGTTCGTCCTGATCCGGGGTACGATTGTTCCATTTAGTTGAACCATCGAAATCAAATAGTGGGGCAAAATGTTAGGGACCCTGAGCTGCTGTCACAGTTTGCTGCTCTTCCATGCTGTTGTCGTCTTCTACGAAGCACGGATACGGCAGATGTTGCCGAACTGCCGAGGGGATACACGGGGATACGCGGATACGCCCGGATACGCGAATTTGCAGTATCCCCGAAATTCTAATTTAAAAAAGAAGAAAACAATTCAGGGATACGGGGGGGACACGTTTGGGATACGGCAGAGGAGGCACGAGGAGGTGAACTGGATCAGGCCCTTGTGGAGGGCGACGACGCGGTGGCGCTGATGCGTGGGAATGAGGGGCAGATGCAGGGAAGGAGGGGGCGAAGGCAGGGAGGGAGGGACAGATGCAAGGAATCCACGGAGAGGAGCTGCAGTATGGCCATTGCGGCTGTCGATGCGTGGCTGGAAGAATGCATGTGAGAGAAAGAGATAGAAGAGAATAGATGGACGGTGAAGATTAGCGAATATAGATGGTTCAGATTGAGCTGGGCAGGCTAGGGTTTCACGTGGGCCTCACTTGGCCAATATTGAAAGGAAGATTGGAGCTTATACGGGCTAAAAAATGCAACTGGCTGAAAGGAAGATTGGAGCTTATCTTTTTCTCATTAAATTCTGTCTTGACTGTATTACATGGCATATTTTATTTTATTTTATTTTATATATACTCGCCGTATCCCCGAATGGCTGTTTTTGGAAAATGCCGTATCCCGTATCCCCGTATGCGTATCCCCGTCTTTCCGTCCCCGTGTCCGTGCTTCGTAGGTCGTCTTTACCACCACAGGACCACTATTCCACTAAGCACACTCTTCACCACTGCATCTGTCGCTTGCACTAATAAGCAGAAGATGGAAGGGAAGATGCATCCCTGACAAGGCTCTGGACGTGCACACTCAGCGTTAACATATCTGAACATACTAACTTATTGGAGAAGGTGGAATGAGGAGGATTATGTGACTAAAACGTCGAGAGATCAGGTAGGAGAGATCAGAGAGAGATGGGGAGGGATACCTGAGATGAGAGGAAACTCGGCGTGGTATGTGGAAGGGATTGAGGAGCAGCTTCAGTGGAGCCATAACTCCTACTCCTAGGCACCTGCAGGCCAGATGGGCGTGCTAGACCATCTATTTTATTTTTACGATAAATCTTCTTAATCCTCGTCGTGATTTATTGTTGCATAGATATTAGATCCATCAATTTGGAGTTGTTGGGTTTATGAACCAATCTCCTATTACTAAACTAGCGATCCCCAAACCATACTTTGAGAAGTAGTGAAATGTGAACCCAATGAACCGCAAATCAAGTAACTATGGGATTAGGCCCAGTTACTTCAGATTAGTATTAAATGTTACGTTAATTCTCTAGACACTGAAGGATTTGGCTTTAATTTCTCTCTACCCAAATAAGTCCTTATTGGGGTTTTTGTAGCACATTATCAAGGCAAACTCAGGTCCAGGAGATTCTACGAATGAAAGAGATTGTCAAAAAAATACCTATTATTCTTTTTAGAAAATATTTGCCGGATTTTTTCCTGATCAGCAGGGAGCCGCCTCCCTGGTTCCATTCTGATAGAGGTCTAAACCTCTAGGGTTGACCGATCTTCACAGATTGACGAACGAGTGGGCGAATTCACGCAAGAACATGAGGAGGAACATGAAGAACACCAAGAACACAAACACGATACAAGGACACGTATCCTCACCGGTCGGTCCAACCAGCCCAATAGAATCCACAAGGGAGAGATCGGTGAGCTCTCAGTAGAATCGTGGGAGGAGAGACCGTGGCGGTAGAATCCCGCGGGAGAGACAACCACGGTAGAATCCAACCAAGAAAGACTTAAGCACAAGAAGCGGTCTTGATACAACTCAATAGATGAAACGAGAGGTCTTGAATCCACAAGTGATATCTTCTCCACAAGGGGAGGAGATGAGCACTAGCTCTCTCTATCTCATGTTCTTTCCTAACCTAGCTCTTTTTTTTTTTTGAAATTCTTTCCTAACCTAGCTCTAAACCATAGGGGCACTATATATAGGTTTCACCACCAAGGGTATGGAGGTAAGAGAGACATGGTTCGTGGGTCTGTTTCTGCGCGCAGGCAGAAGGGGGCCGGACAGTCCAGGCCAGGGGCCGGACATATATGTTTTTTTTGGCCCGGACAAGGGGGCAGGCGCAGTGTTGGGCCTCAGGCATAGTTCTAAAACCGGACCGGACCGCCGGTCGGACCGAAAACACTGGAGCCGGCGACTCTGCCGGTTTGTTAAGCGCAGCGGACCACCCCCGCCACGGACCAGGATAAACTGGTCAAATCGGCAGGTTTTGTGTAGAACCGGGCAAGATATCGGTGAATAAACCGGGTGGTTCAACCGATTGAATAAATAACTGCGCTTGGCGAGAAAAACAAGTCGCGTGTGCCAGGGTTTGAACCCTTGTAGCTCGCCTGTGCTACAAAGTTTGGCCCAATAACCACCTCGGTTGGGCTGAGCTGTTCATTTAGGGAAATCACATTATTTGACCATTTTTACCTACTATATCTGTAGATTCTGTACATTAAACAATATTTTGTACCTATTGAACCGGCACTCGAACTGAACGAACCAATGGTTGGACCGGTGAACCGCGAAGCAGCGACCTAGCCGATTCACTGACCTGTCCGGTTTTTTAAACTATGGCCTCAGGTACTTGGCTGTACACGGCCGACAGGGTGGGCTGACTGCCACTCTGCCCTTCTTCCTCTTTGTATTCTCGCGTCTTGTCGCTTCCTCCTCTTCCACGCTGCGACTTGGATGGCTTTAAGTCTCGGGCTTCCTCGACATCTCCCTTGGTGTCCGTACTTGTCATGTCAAACCTATCGATGTACAAGGGCCGATCCTCAAGTAGTATACCATCCAAGAGGGAGGTTGGTTCAATGTGGAGGAAGGAGTTCACCCTTTAGCTCATTGGTGGCTTCTCATGTGGTGAATAAGACCCTAGGGTGCTTCACTTCACATTCATAGAACGAAACCACAACGTCATACAGAAGTTCAGAAACAGAATTTAAACCTAATACAAAAGTAAATTGAGCCAATCGCAAAGCAAAATCTAGCAAGTCTTACATCATACCACAAACAAAAGCTAAAACTGGAGGAATTTGAGAGGATAAATACCTCTTCTCTTATGTAATATAAGTTTTGTGTTGTTTCCCAGGCAATTGTGAAATGGTAGAACTACTCCTTGCAAAAGGAGCTTATGTTGACCCGGTAGCTGATAATGGGACACCACTTCATTTTGCTGCTAGTGAAGGGTATTATGGTACTATGAAGATTTTGTTGGACCACAATGCAGATGTAAGTTGAAGTACAAACCATTTTATGCCTGCCCATCAGACTGGACAACATACAGGGTTTTAAATTTAAATTTTGTGTCATGCAACTTTCCCCTCAGCTATCTTGTTGCCATGTCCCATTTCATTGATTGTTGTATGGTTGCTATGCTGTTTTGGTGTTTGTGCAGCATAGTTAACTCTTAAAATCCTTAGTACATATTTCTTCACTTCATGTCCTAGTTGTGACTGTAGTAACTCTAATGCTATTATTCAAAGCGTCTTGGTAATAAGTATAGAATTATTCATGTAAAATGCGAGGTTCTTTTAGCAGTATACCATCCCATTATGGTTTATATCGAACATAATTCAATTGTTGGAATGCAAGCACCATAATACTACACGTCTTGTCATTTCTGCTTCTTCAGAGCCAATTTTCATGTATGAAACTACTTGATACAATTGCTCTTTTGCATATTTACTCGACATATATGATAGTTAGTTACAAGGTTCCACAACTATATATTGACAGGTTCCGCAACTATATATTGACAATGTGCTTGTTTATTTTTGTCATGCCTTTTTACTGAAGAGGCTTGCTTCGGTACATCCCCTCTAAAAAGATTAACAACTTCTATTCAGATTAGTCGTTAACAGTAAAACTCACCCCTTTGGTTGTAAAGGCAGTATTATCCACTTCGTGCACCCAATTTGATCTTTCATCAGCAGATTCTTCTCCGTGGCTATCCCTCAAGTAATTTTTCCCTGCCGACTCATCCATTTTCCCCAAATCAGCTGTGGGTTCTGTTATCTCCAAAATCGTTCTTGCTGCTGGAGCCATACATTATCTTCTTCCTTGCTTTTTGGCTGATGCTCCATATTTCACATCATAGTAAGTTGTCTTGTTGATGGTTGCATTGTTTTTGTTGTAGTTCGAGATCCTAATGATTTACCGGTGGTGATTGAAGGAGCAAATCTTTCCATAAACGAAATATACTGGATCTATAAACTAGAATGGAGTCTTATCCTCCATTAATATTGTACTTCTCTTCTGACTTATATGAACAGGAAATGTAAATATGTCATCCGAGGATACACGCTACTTGCGGGTTTCATCTGAACAGTCACAAAGAAATGCTATGTGGTGGTAATTATGGCATTCTCTTTGTTAGACTACATATTGGCTCGATGGCGTTAGGCTAATTACCCATATAATCTTAGTTTGCACTACAAAGTATGTAAGTACCATTTTCATCTGATTTTAGAGGGGGCGCACTACCGGAAAAAGGGCGTTTGCCAAGTGTCGCCTTTGCCAAGTGCTATTCGTCAGCCACTCGGTCAAGGGTTCTGTGCCGAGAGCTAACAAAAATATACTGGGCAAAAAAAAAACACTCGCCAAAGTCGTTGGACACGTGTACCGGAGCAATTTTCTATGTATTGACCATTGGAGCTCATATTTTCATATTTCCCACCAGTACAACAAGATGGTAAATGGTGAGACGCCTCTCATTGCTGCTACATGTGCCGACTCCAACTCAATGAAATGTATCATGCTCCTACTTAAGGTATTGAAGCTTCATCTTAGCTTGGTCAAGTCCTTGAATTTTGTTGGTACGTTATTTTTTATGTTTATTTTACACACTGTAGTTCTTTTTTACTTTTTCGGTGTTTGGTTTGAATACTGGCCACAATTGTGGGACACTGCGATTTGTGGCCCTATGTACAATGTACTGAACACTTCCTTAACCATTTTTTCCGAAAAACTTGTGATCATCAAGCTACGAGCATGATGACAACAAGCCAAACCAAATAATCCAGTAGAGTATTAATAGGCAGTAGCAGTAAGGTTGTATTCATTAATCATTCCTGACAGTGCAAGAAATATGATTTACCAGGCCATCTGTAATCAGATCTGTGACATCCTTTTTCTGTGATAGGCTGGTGCAGATTTCAAGGGATCTTTAGAATTTGCTGCAAAAACCCTCCATGAGAGAAAAGTTATTTCAAATGACTTCTTCAAATGCATGATGGAGGACACTGGTGCCGACCATGATGTTTGTATTGATGTGAGATTTACCTCTTCGCTACTACATGGAAGTATGGTTCTAGTAATGTGCATGAGGTGAAAGAATATATCATCATGTTGGTAAAGATGACATTCTGACATTTCCATACGTTGGTTGAGGCATTGAGGCTGGGGAAGACATCTGGATTTAGTGCCATGCTGATCTTGTCATATTGATAGTTACCTTCGCATGGTGCCAGTTAATGATAGTTTGTTGGTAACTTTTCTCGTTGCAATACTGAGCATGGATGTTAGGAGATTATGGCAAGTACTCAAAACATCATGCTTGTGCAATCATAGAAATATGAGAAATCATGCTTGTCCCCATATCTTCACAGCATTTTTTAGGTAGTTTCTTTAGATTTTGTGTATATTTTCATGCATGCGTCCTGCATAGTATTGGTTTAATTGGTACTCTATATGGTTCAGGATGAGCCTAGAGTTAAACGGGAAATTATGACGGGAAGGCTTATGTCACTAGGGAGTGACTCTTTAAGGAAAAAGGATTATCTTCTTGCAGCAGGATTCTACAGTCAGGTATATTAAAGCACCATATATATTTCTTGCTACATTTAGCCTTTCTGACATGCATTGTATAGTAGTTTGCTTAGCTCTCAGTCTGAAATTTAAGGTTCATAAATCCATATATATTTTCAGAAGGATTGTGTCCTTATTTCACAAATTCCAAAGCATAATTTTGGGAAAACATTATACCAAAATATCTGGATGGCTTTACTCAAATATTTTGTGTCAGTGAAGTCCCTACTGACAGGGCCCAGGGCCTGAAATTCAGCTGGGTTTGTTATTTTTAGTAACTTAATTGGAGTGATTCAGAATAGGTCTCAGCTGACTGTATGATAGGTCTTTCTTTCCCTTGCTTTGGTCATGTCCCTTTTCAGTTTTGTGGTGCGGTATACTCATTTTGTGATCATGGATATGGAAAGTAAGATATTGTTGTACTTCCAATCATGTATAAACAGGAAAAAAATATACCAGTATTTACTTGATGACTGGTGCACTTATTTGAGGATGTGATCAGGATTTCTGACTCTTTTGTGATATAATGTTGTTTTAGAGTTGCTGCCTTGATGCACTTGGCTAAAAACATAGGGAAGACTAGACTGAACGAATGGGCTGATAGAAAAGCAAGCTGTTTAACATTAGTTATTTAGTTCACAAGTTACTTCAACATTGTCCTATATTTAGTATATATGTTCTGCTTAAAAATTATGTAGTAGATGGATGGTAGGCTGACTTTGTTTTCCAGACTTGCTAATTTGTATTTTATGTAGATTAATATGAATCTCTCTGCAGCAATGTGGAGGTTTCATGTTCGAATTTTGACAATTTTGTAACTGTTTTTTATACAGTTAATTAATTCAATTGTAGTTTAAAAAAATCCTAGTAAGCTTGGTTGTTGATTTTCTTGTTGGATGTAGGCAATGGAGCTTCATCCTGGTGATGCGACCTTGTTCTCAAACAGGAGCCTTTGCTGGCTTCAAATGGGTGCTGGAGGAAAGGCCTTGCTAGATGCTAATAAATGCAGAAAAATGCGGCCTGACTGGCCAATATCTTGTTACCGGCAGGGCGCAGCTCTGATGTTACTGAAGGTTATATAGAGGATATTGTTGGCTGTTATTTTGGTCCAGACAAATTGTTTATGATTGTTCACTTGGTCTTGTATCATCAGGACTATGCAGGTGCAAGTGAACGGTTCTTGGATGGACTCAAGTTGGACCCAGTTAACGCTGAGATTGAGGATGCATTACGGTAACCCATCTGCCTCTTTACATACACTGTCTTTTGACGATGACCTTCCACTGGTAGCTGACTGGAATGTTTCGGCACATCTGACACACATCATTAGTTATATATAGTGAACAGTTCCGTATGCTGCAAGTATATTCAGTGGCGGAGATAGCCAACATCTGGAGCCTGGGCAAAACCGTCAGCGTGAAAGTGTTGATGAGGTTTTGCCCGACAAAGCTCTTGCTTTGACTCTTGCAATATTTGATTTTAGTGAAGGTTTCTTGGCAGATCCTGGTTGGCAGCCCAGGCATATACATGTCTTGCCACAAGAGCTGTCGAGAACTTGGGAAGACACCGATTATGCCTCCATTCTGTTTTGGGTTTGTTAGAAGCTTGAAATGCCACTTTGTATTGTTATCAATGCCAATGCCGTCTCTAACTTACCATACACCAACCCACCCTTTATCTACACCTCGCGTGTATATTAACTTTATAACCTGTAGTAAGATCTTACTGATTTGTAAGAAAGAGGCATGCATAGCATTTTCTTATCAATATATACTGTCATGCAATGGCGCCTAAAGAATTACAACTGTCAGACAGAATTATGCTCTTGCAAATCTCTTATACATGCAGGGAAGCTATGGAGTCCTTGAGGACATCTCGGAGCACTAAAGCTAAGTGAATGTTTGAGTGCTGCAGCGAAACCAATGGAGTACTAAAAACTGTTTTTTCTCTATCTTATATTCTCTACTTTAACATAAGTAGTATTAATCAATCTTTTTAACGTTTCAACATATTCAAATTACAACCGTAGTTCAAATTCAATGGAAAAATAAGGTCTGAATAAATCAAATGGTATGAATCAAGCATGATTAATATGAATATGGATGGACAGAAAAGGTTGCCATTGATGCTAATGAGATCTTTGCGAATATAGTCATGCAATGCCCACTCTTCAATCTTTTGGTACATCTACAAAAAAGGTTGGATCCGGTTCTGGTTTTGCGAGGTTTTACACGTTGCCAATATTGTCAGTCAACGGTAAACCCCTCTCATACTCGGCGGTCATATTGTGGAGGATATCACAAGTTATTATAATGTTGCTCACGCCTTCTTATCCATAAACGGGAAGGACTTGGCTCTCTCATTGTCTTTAAATCCTTCGTTACCCAAGGATTTGTGATTGTCTTCAGGAATGTTACCCAAGAAGGATAATTGTCATCGGCTAGATAGTAGCCATATCTAGGGATGGCCATTGATAGATTGGTTGCAAGACGGAGCATCGCCTCTTGCAAGCCTACCAAATGTAGCAGATCTGTGCATGGCATTGATGTCATTGTGTGAGCCCGAAAATTCAAAATAGCAGTACCAAAACCACAAGTTACAGAGACAAACCGTTCAAACGTAATTGTTGCATCATAGAAATGTCCAGTGTAATGTTGTTCTATCTCCCGTGCATATAATCAGTGCTTCCAAACATCCATAGCCATTACATTTGCTTCCTTCATTGCCGATAGCATTGCTTCCTTCATTGCCTATAGCATTTTCATGTCCTCCGTAAACTATTTCAACAGACACTATTTCACGTGTGACGTGTGGAGAATACCCTTAATCTATACAAATTATGTGAAAATGACGTACTACTTCCGATCCGCTTTATGTGTCACGAAATATGGGTTGCACTAGTACAAAAGTACTACGGAGTACACAGCTGCCCCGACACTTGCTACGGATTAGAGGAGTAATGTACTTGAGAACTTGCCTGTGGCAAGATGGTTAGGAGGGTGGTTGTACCTTCAGCCCACCAGAATTCAAACACTAGGTTTGACGTTGGTGTTTCTCATTTAGGCGGAATATTCTTTCAGTGGGAGGCGACTTTCCCGTCGACAGCGAGGCGCCCGTGGTGACTTCGTCAATCTTAAGATCCAACCGCCGGCTCAGTCTTTCGGGGATGCTCATAGGGGTAGGGTGTGCGTGTGTGCGTTCATAGGGGTGAGTGTATACGCATGTATGTGAGCGTCTGCGTTGTACTGTGTTTCTCAAAAAAAAAAAGGAGTAATGTACTTGTACTCCAAAATTTTGTATCTTTGCCCTTTGACCCAATACTGCAGGGAGAAGGGAGCAGTAGCAAAACCATCTGGCCGTTGATATCTTGAGGATAATATAGACTTTTCACTTGAAAGATTAAGGTAGAGATTAGGAGTAGTCAAACAGGTCCCGTGCTTTCCGTCAAACAAGCCGCCGCAATCTCCATCTCTCTGGCCGCCGCAGCCAACTCCCATCTCTCTCTTGCCGCCGTGGGACCGAGCTCGCCTCACCCTCTGGGAGCTCATCGCCATAGCCGATTTAACCTCGCCGGCCGACCCTGTCATCGCCGAACTCACCGCCGCGTCCCTGACCTTGCCGCAGCGTCCCCGTTTCTTCGCGAAGGCGTGCAACAAACTTGCTCACACACATGTCCGTGATCTCATCCGAAACTGTGTTAGTTGGTTTTACAATCAGATTTGTTAGAGGTGAGCGACGATGGAGAGGATCGCCGGATCAGGGGACGGTGACCTGTTTTTAGATCGGTGTGCGACCTGATCGTTATGGAATGACGGGATTTTTTTCGATGGGAAACTGGAGGTGAACGATCGAGTCAGCTGTATACAAATTGATCTATCGAAAATGCCCTCCTGACAATACTGGTAAAATGAAAAGCGAGCGATGCTTCCCTATACTGCTCGTCAGATTCGAGTCTAAATCCAGCAGTAGCGATTCATATGCACGGTTGGATCTACCGATCAAAGGGTCCATATTTACCCCAGGGTACCATAAAAGAGCTCCACTATTAACCACTGATGACCCCCCTAGAAAACGTTGAATCAGATTTAATCTCCTCCATAAAAATGCCGCGCTAAAATGCGTTCTGACAACATTAGAAACTCTTAAAAAATTAGAATACACCATTCATTTTGACTTATCTGAAACCTTGAAATGCAAAAATGAATAAGTTATTTGAAACATGGCATTTGATATGACATTTTTGCAATCTCAAAATCTTTAAGACTGTCAGAAACGCCAACGCGTATGGCATACCCAAGTTTCCGTGCGATTGCTCGTTCTTTTATCTGTTGAAGTGACTCGACATACAGCTTTTACATTGAGTAGTCGGGGTTGAAGTATTGACTGTTGACACTAACTCTTCTGACAAGGGTGGTCTGCCCAGCGCCCCAGCTTCACTGCACACACGTCTCCCATCCTTCGCGCGTACGCCTCCTTTCTCTCCCTCCTCCTCACTCGCAGTAGTTTCTTCATTTAAAAACTGAAACCACGCTCTCCTCTCCTCATTCAAGCCCAGAACCTACCATTTGCTTGCCCTCTGGCCTCTACCGATTCCATGGCGTCAACTGGCTTCGATGCTCCGGTAAACGGTAAGCACCTCCGTCTACAGTCCATCTCTAACCCTAAGCCCAACCCAGAATCCTAACTCGGTCGGCTCATCCTTCCGCAGTTGGTGTGCTGAACATGGTGTTCCAGGCGGCGTTCGAAGGCAACATCCCCCTCTTGAAGAGTATGCCGCGCTCTCCTCCCTTCTATATTCCGGTCGCGGCCATGTGTTGGTGCTCGAGGTCTGATTTGTTGGGCTCCGATCTGTTGCAGGCCTGGTGACGATGCTGGACAACGGCAGGGGCCGTCCCAAGGAGGCGATTGCGGCGCTGAGGGTGGAAGATGCAGGGGAGCTAGAAGGCCTCGGGGTACTGCACATAGCCGCCTGCAGAGGGAGGCTGGAGGTGTGCAGGTACCTCGTTGAGGAGCTGCGGGTAGATGTGGATGGGGTCGACAAGATAGGTCCACTTTCTCTCAAGAACACTAATTTAGTTGGATTTATGTACACATTCAGTCCTATGCCTTAGCTCATGTTGTACTAGTAAAAGTGGGTTGGGAATGGTATTTTGCATTTGTGGTGTGGTAATAGTGCACTAACTGGAACCTTATTTCGGTTTCATGCCAATATAGCCTAATGTATCTTTAAAGCGCAGTGCTACACGTGTAGGACTCAGTTATTAATTCACATGCCTGGTTGTTTTGTCATTTGCTAAGGCCTCCCCTAATGATTGTCTCTTAGCACACTATCATAGGTGAATTGCTAATGTGACATTGTATTTAATGAGGAAGGACTGAAAGAGATTGAAGTTGTATCTTAGGTAACATACGGCTTTTGCACGAGATCATTGGCTATAAAATGTTGCTACCAGTGGCAGAGGACGAACTAAAATTTTGGCATGGGGAACTCAAGTTCTTGGGTCTTGGTTGCTAGACATCTTTGTAAGTAGCTTTCCAAATCGATCAACCAAATTATCAAGATCCGAGTGAAGAGTTCTGCATTATTACATTAATTTATATTTTTTGGTTAAATGACCACAAATCGCTAAATCCTAATGTTTTGCTACCACTACCATGAGACATATACAGCTAGGAATGACAAGGTATAGTTGGCGGCGACAACATTTAGGCATGGCAAATGCCACAGCTTGCCATATTAGGTCCTCTGCCACTGGTTGCTACCCCAATCACATGCAGGCATGATGCCAAAATCATCAAATGGAAGTCCACTTAGATACAACCCTTGAAAAACAATGCATTAGGGCAGGTCTGATATTGTGCTCGATAGTACTATGAAGCAACGTCATCAATATTTACCTCGCTTAATAAACTGATGATTTATCATAACATGCTGCATCATGAATTCATGATCATATAGGCTATCGCTTCATTTTAATAGGCCAGACTCAATTATGACATTTACGGTAACACCATACATATATATAAGCATGGTTCATATAAATAGGTTACTCATGGCGGGCAAATCATTTTTTTATTTCACTGTGTTTGATTAACCTAACCAATATTGTCTCTATAACTCCAGACATCCTTTTCATATATCTACATTCCATGTGTCTACTTTGTGTATCTTGAGGCATTATTTCTTAAGTTCATGCTCTCTAAAAACACTGTTACGAAACTTCTGTTGATGTATGTGTTTGGAGATGAGACATGTTCTGATAAAGAATGATCTTATTTTCTTGCCAAGCCCAAAAGTGAGTTACATGAGTAAGCTTCATTATTGTGTATTTGTGTGCTAATTGTCTCCTTGATAGGTAGAACACCTCTTCTGTTTATCGCAATGTGCTCTAAGGATGTGGCCCATGTGGCTACTGCCAAGTATCTTCTTGATCATGGAGCTAATCCAGAGAAAGCCAGTTATGAGGGTTTTTCCCCTTTACATTATGCTGCTGGAGCAGGTCCACCTTTATAAATACATCTCTGTTTTGCATTGCTCCATTTTTTCTTAAGTTAACTTTTTAATCTGAAATTATGTTATTGCGTACCACTGCAGCGTGGTATTTTTTTCATACCAGGATCTATGTGCCGTTGTTCTATAGTAATTTCATTTTTGTGATTTCAAAATATCTTCAAACCTGGTAGTTAAGTCCGTCTGATTACTCCCTCTGTTTGGAAATACACGATATGTTTAGTGTTCGAAAATGCATGGCATTTTGGGTTCCAAGAAAAATGTTTGGTGGTATCTCCTGATATATGCTTACCCATATCAATTGATTTTACACGTGCTTTTAGTCAAGTAATGGGTATATTTATGCATGGCCATGAAGTAGTGTGTGTATGCATGTATTGCTATACTAGGAACGAGAGACTTGCATCAGATGAGTGCTCTGTACTTAGCATACAATTTGAATAATTTCACTGAGCTATATTGGTAATTCCACAACACCTTAATTCTTGTGTGATATCTTGAAACTTCACCTAATCATGACCGAAGGGTGAATCATCTAAATAACCTTAAACATGTCGATGTGTGTACTAGGTGGGTTACGTCTAAAAGTTAATACTATTTGTAGCGTATGTCCAAGCCAAACCCAGGTCCAGGATTCTTTGTGAAGAAAAGAGTTTTTATGCTGAAAAAAGACCCTCTTATGTAATAAGCTCATGGGTTCTTTTAAGAGTTTGACGTTCATGGTTTATTTCAGGGGATTGCGACATGGCAGAACAATTGCTCGCAAAAGGAGCTTATGTGGACCCGATAGGTCCTTTTGGGACACCACTTCATATTGCTGCTACTAAAAGGCAGGATGGTACTATGCGGATTTTACTGGACCACAATGCAGATGTAAGTTTAAATGCGTAACATTTCTACTTTAAATTCCCCATTGGATTGCTCTCTTATGAATTTAATTTATTTGTTATTTTGAACGTTGATTCACAACCGATAACTACATTCTAAAGATAGCCAGTAATTTTTAGACATAGGTTGAGACGAGAGAATGATTGTGGAGAGCTGATTTATTGATCTTCATTTCCTCAACATAAACTCATGGCGTCCTTATATGGTGGATTGTCAGGCCATTTATCTTTCGTAACACAGTATGAACTCTTAACGCGTTAGATTTCTTTAATCCTAAACGTAATAATACAATATTGTTTCCTAAAAGACCCCTCTTATGTTTTCTTTGCTTCTGCGTGTCCTTGCCCAACACGTGACCTCCTCCTGCTGCAACATGTCTAGGGCACTGGCCTTCTTACCGGACAGCCTGCCACTGCCATGACACAATTTACTTATGTCCACGACCATTTGTTCTGCACTTTTTCTCTCCTTAGCTGTCCAGTTGTAATGTTCTATATATGATTGTTCTCTGGTTTGTTGATTGTGTTTTGTTATTTTCTAAAATTTAAATCATGAAAGCCTTGAACACAATTGTGAGCGCAGCTAGCTAACTTGTTCATCATAGATAAACTTTTGGAATCTTCATTACATTTTTCTTTCTTTGATCTTCCCCTAGTTGTATATATGCCATTTTTTGAAGGTTGCTCTTCCTTGGTACCAAAATATGGTCGTGCTTTTAGTGCACGGCTTGACTCAATCTGCTATGCAAAGCTAGCTTGATTTCACGGGAGATGGTCGATTATTTCCTCTGGCTGGTCTGGCACGCTGAGTGCTAAATACAGTATGAGGCTGAATACAGTATGAGGCTGGCTACATGATTGGAACTGATCGTTTTGGTGCTGCACAATCCGCAACTTTTCCTGGTTTTTTCATTGACATAGCAGATTGCAAAGACTAGGACTTGTCGACTCTGCTTCTAGTTCTAAGACAACTAAAACCGTGACTTGGCAAACGGCACCAAAGTTACTAACGCAGGAATCTAACCATGGTTCTCAAGATTGACACGGACAAGTTAGATTAATTTCCTACCATCTCCCCTAATACAATCTTGTCAACTCATCAGCTTGCTGTTAGGAAATGAGTCGCAGTGGAGAATTGGTAGGCAGAAATCAGTTCTACTTGTTGAGGAAGGTTTACCTGCAATGGATAACCTCTAGTATGGAAGGACTGAGATGACTGTGGATAATGAAAAAAGAGCCGCGTTACCCAGACCAGGTGATTCAGGAGCCCACCAAACCCTAGTGCCGCTGGTCTCCCTCCACCTCCCTCTAGCCGCGCCGTCGCCGTAGGACGCCGCGAGGCGAAGACGAAGCCCGACTCGGGATCCCACCAAACCCTTGCGCCGCTGGTCGCCATCTCCCTCTAGCAGCGCCGTCGCTGGAGGACGCCGCCAGGCAAAGACAAAACCTGCACGCCTATTTCTGTATATTAGTATTAGTATTATTTCGTAGTACTATTATATTAGTTACGAGGAGAAAGGGGCTCAACAAGAAGAGGATTATACCATAAGAGAAGCACGGAGGTCAACCCGCTTCAAATGTGGACGACGGCGGCGGTGGGGCGCGATGGCTCTGGTTTGCAATGGAGGCAAATCTTTTTTATATACAAGGAAAAAGCTTTGCCTTTTATATTGATAATATAGGACTTTTATATTGATATAGAAGGAGCGAAGAACAACCCGGCCAAAGCCAAACAGAAGATATTCTACAATATTTGAATACCATGGCTTGGTCGAGGTAGACGTGGCCCCTGGTTGATATTCTACAATATTTGAATATTTCCTTCCATATCTTCCAAGTGACAAGGATGATCGCCGGTTCTAGACCTTATGAGATGGGGAGGTAGACGTGGCCAGAGCCCTCCAATATTTGAATACCAAACGGCGGTAACAATATGAGCGTTGGGCATTTTAACCATACGGCGGCCTCAGTCAAAATTCTTCTAGAGTGCCAACGGTCGAGGAGGACATGTCTTGCTGTGTCTCAGGTTGACATCTGCTGAGTTGGCAGGTAGGCTGTTCGGGCCATCCCCTGACAGCCAGCCGACAGAGGTCCACAACCTATTTTGGACAGGATGACAGGCGAAGAAACTGCACTTTGGAGGGGCCCAAGTCTCCCGGGCACCACTCATGAAGGGGCAAGAGGTGGCGCCGATGAATTGGGCCTTGTATGCCGAGTTGGCCGTATAGACCCCACTGCTCGAGAGTCCATACTATGGTGTCATCAACACCAGGAGTGAGAGCAACATTCTGAATAACGCCCCGGAGATTTTGAATAACGAACTAGGAGATGTGATCGACGATGAAGTTTTCAATTGCAAGGTCGGAGATTCATTTGAAGTCCGTGAGAGCATGGTGAACACATCTATTCTTCCGCTTGGAGGCCTAAAAAAGGGTGGGTGCAATGGCTTCTGGAGGTAGCCCATCCAACAAAGTCGAGCGCCAGAAGGAGGCTTCCATGTCGTCGCCCATCGTAACTTTTTTGGCAGAGTTGAAGAGTTGTTTTCGGTGCTTATCGGGAGAAGCCCACTCATGCCATTGCCGTCGCAGCCTAAGAGCTCTTGAAAATTTCTCCAAGTTTAAGATCCCCAATCCTCCTAGCTTGTTTGGATGGCAGACCTTGTCCCCAGTTGACCTTGCATATCTGGGTCCTCACGAGGGGCGTATGGGATGAGAAATTTGGTCCTCCGACGCGGTGTAGTCGGTTTCCAGTGATAGCCGGCTTGAAGGAGCCGGCCAGTGCGGAGTCCGCGCCGGTGAGTCGGCCGCGATAGACGGCTTGAAGGAGCCGGCCGGTGCGGAGTCCGCGCCGGCGAGTCGACCGCGATAGCCGGCTTGAAGGAGCCGGCCGGTGCGGAGTCCGCGCCAGCAAGTCGGCCGCGATAGCCGGCTGTCGAGGAGCGGCCCGGTGCAAGTTGATGCCGTTGTCGAAGTAGAGGCGCGCGGAGACGACGGGCGATGGGCGACGCAAACCGATCTAGATCGGAAAACCAAAACAGAAACGCCAATAAAAACGACCGGCGAGAGAAAGAAAACCGGGATCAAGAGAACGAAAAAAGGACACTAGGGCAGCCGATCAACCGACCGGGGACGAACCCTAGGTACGGCGCGGCCCCCGTTGGAGATCATCGAGATCGACCTCCCTGGAGGCGTCACGGTGCGGATGTTGTTTTCTGGTGATCCAAATTCGTATATACTGATGAAAGCCAGCTTGTGACGTAGGAGAGCGCAACGCCCCGGAGTCAGAAGTTGGTCCATCATACTCGTAGGCCCATCCGGTATGGTACGGATCGTTTCCGAGTCGGACTGTAGCCAACTTAGGGTTTCGCCCACTATAAATACATCTTGTAAGCCGCCGGTTGGGGTAAGCCATACATTGTAAACATTGTAAACCCATGGCTTTTGAAATCTCACCTGATATAGTGAAGTATTGCTGGCTGGCGCCTGTGGTTTTTCCCTCTCCTTTGTTTGTTTGGAGGGGTTTTCCACGTTAAATCTCGTGTCCCCGTTGGTTTGATCTTTCCGCTACTTCATCGATTTCGTGCTATCTTATATAACAACGGAAGCATGGCTGCGACGGCTAGGTCAGATCGTGCCGCTCTGAGACCATGTAGAATTATTGAGCCTCACGAGCGAGTATATAAAGGTGTAGAAGGTATCTTGGAGTACAAGTCAAGTCAGGAAATATATGGACATGAATCCTAACTCTATCCTATACTACCATAATAACGGTACATGCCATACTCTAACATATTCAATCCTATTTTGATCATGACTAATTTTCAAAATCTGAACCTCACGAAGACCCAAGGATATTTTGATCTCTTTGATGATGTTGCCCATATAGGATATATCTTCCTTGGTGGCTTCAACACCGTTGATCAAGTTTTGATGGTCTATTTGAATTTGTGGCACCAAATGTACGCTCTACTTCCTTGGATGAGAATTATATTTCAGTTCTCCATGCATGCAAACATCTTTAATGTTCTGGTCCCATAAATGCTACCGGTCATGCATTAAACAATGACTTCTTGGTGCCTTTTCCATATCTGCAATTCTAGATATTTATTATTTATCTTCTATGTCACTCATGTTTAAAATTTGATGAAGTTTACTAGTCAAGATTGACTAACATGTTAGTAAGCTACAAGATATTCTCTAACTATATTTTTACAGTGGGGTTGTGTGTTCCATAATTCCATAGCAGCTTCTTGGATGTTACCGAAAGCTTAGGAGCCAAAACACCTCTCGCGCATTATTCTACTTTAATTCCTTAAGTATCATCACAGCTTGATTGTAGGGGCTGATTTCTTAATGTTTCTCACCAGTACAACAAGATGGTAAATGGTAAGACACCTGCCATTGCAGCTATGGATGGGGGGTCAAGGGAATGTCTTATTCTCCTGATTAAGGTAATGTACTTCTATCTTAGCTTGTCAGGTCCTTAAATTTGATGGGTCCTTAAATTTGAAGTTGGGATAATTTTAGTTCCTTTGCTGGCATTTGTTTTGTGAACATTGATAACAGTTGTGGGGGACTGCAATATGTGATCATTTTGTACATAGTAGACACGTTGTTAACCATCATCGTCTGAACTTGTGAGAATTTTCTCTCTCTATAAATGAAATGTTTAATGCGCAATTTGGTTGCACAAGCATGCTAATGATGTAACCCCACCAAATAACCTCGGAGAAAATTCATGGTGTAGGAGTGGCATTAAGTTTCTGAAAGTGCAGAGATATCGAATTGTTGCCCAGGTCATTTTGAAAATAGATGTGCTTTTCTGTAATAGGCTGGTGCTGATGCCAAGGGAGCTTTCACCTATGCTGCAGAAAATTTAGAGTCTTCAGAATTGGTTTCAAAGGATTTTGTCGACTGCATGCGGGAGGAAATTTCTGCCAACCGTGGTGTTCATGATGATGTAAGATTTACCACATCGACACTGCATGCTTGTAGAGTGTTTTATTTATGAATCATACATGTAAAGTTCAAATTACATGCATAATAAGTTGCAACCTTTGCATACATCAGATGGTTTTTAGAACTTTACGTGCATACTCGTGCTAGGTGGCATGTAACAGATGGTTTTTAGAACTTCACATGCATAACAAGTTGCAACCTTTGCATACATCAGGAATGCTAGTGACACTCAAGCCTGTGGTGGCACCTATAGTGCCATTATTGGCTCTAGATGCATATATGTATCAGATGCAAGCCTAAAGGTGGACCATAAGTCATAAGTAAGCTGCTTTTTATTCATATTATGTCAGACAGGTCTTGAACTCGAAGACCGCCTAAAGGTGGACCATAAGTCATAAGTAAGCTGCTTTTTATTCATATTATGTCAGCCAGGTCTTGAACTCGAAGACCTTTTGGTTCTTATACCACTTAGAATGGCATGCACCAGCCCATTCAGCCAAAAGCTTAAACTGATGCACCAAATAGTTCACCCGAAAGCTCATACTTATTTAGTACTAATGACCGTAGTATGGATGTGTGGCCACACAAGAAAGGACCGGGTTAGGAATGATGATATACGTGAGAGAGTTGGGATAGCACCGATTGAAGAGAAGGTTGTCCAACACCGTTTAAGATGGTTTGGTCATATAGAACGTAGGCCTCCGGAAGCGCCTTTGCATACCGGACGGATAAAGCGGGATGAGAATATTAAGAGGGGTCGTGGTAGGCCAAACTTGACATGGGCGGAGTCGGTTAAAAGAGACCTGAAGGATTGGAATATCACCAAAGAATTAGCCATGGATAGGGCTGCGTGGAAGTTAGCTATCCATGTGCCAGAACCATGACTTGGTTTCGAGATCTTATGGGTTTCAACTCTAGCCTACCCCAACTTGTTTGGGAATAAAAGGCTTTGTTGTTGTTGACCGTAGTATGATTCTTACTTAATACATAAGGCCAAAAATACTACTACTAATCCATGTCAACACACCGAACCCAAACAACCCATCTGCCCATATCGTGGGAGGCTATAGGTCTATTACTGTCATCTCTCGTTGACACTGTCGGTTCCCTTGCCCCCCTGGTCGGTTCGTATTGTCATAAGATTGATTTGCTAGGGCGTCTGCCTCCGCTTGCTTGCTCGAGGCTGCCGCTCACTGGCTGCCGCCGGACATGGACGCATGATGCATATGCCTTGCCGTCCCTGACCACTGTGTGTCTCTGATCAAGGGCTTAGTTTATGGTGCATCGAATCATCCACATACAAATGCTATCTGTAATAGCTAGTAATTTTTCTGAACAGCTACCTAGTAGTCTAATCAATAGGCTTGGCAATAGATTAATATAATATTTAGATATTATGTCTTCATTTTTGTACCCCCGAGTCCACCCCCTTGTGCGAAATACTTTGTTATATTTTAACCGAAGGATCAAAAGATGAGTAAATTGATATAACTTGGAATTACTTTGTTATACCGTACTGATGTTGGTATTTTGGGTTTAGTTAGGAGTAGAGATTTCTTACACCTGTGCTCCCGCTACTATAAAAAATTAAAAAATAAATTTAAAAGTTTTAAAAATATCTGGAAAAAAACATGCATGTTCTTGATGATGTATCATATAGATGTGCAAAATCATAATGCGAAATACTTTGTATTCCGACCTACACAAAAAATGACAAATTTTTAGATCTGGTTATAGTTAATAATGCATAGTTTCTCCAAATTTTGTCATTTTTGTGTAGACTATAATATAAATATTTTTTCATTGAGGTTTTGCATGGTTATAGTATACATCATTGAGAATATGCATGATTTTTTCATATTGTTTTGAAACTTTTAAAATCTAATTTTTGACTTTTTTAAAATAGAGAGATCACCGGAGCTCAGGGAGCAAACACCACTTTCAGTTTAGTTACGACGTAGAGAAATGGGTATATCTTATGTCAATTATTTCGGAAGGGAGGGAGTATTTACTTACATATGTCCATCACTATATAGGTTTACAAGTTTTTTTTTTGACATTGTCAACTCCCCCCCCCCCCCCCCCCCCCCAGAAAAAAAAACACCATGCGACATATGAAAAGCAAGACCCGGAACTCTCCAATCTACTATGTGTTTCGTCCATGCTCAAGCCCTGCCACCTATGTATTATAGTATACCATGTCCTTAAGTATAGTTACTAAAGCATGTTATAACCAATTCATGTGAATTTAGATGAAAACTTAAGCGATAGATTCTTTGTTACAAACTTAAAATACTACATCTGTATGATTTGAGATTATCACAATATGCAATCATAGAAATGTGAGGAAAACATAATTTATGTATTCGGGCGCACATGTTCCAAATCTGTACTGTACAATTCTGTGAAGTCTAATTTCTTTGGAATTTATACATATTTTTTTGTACATCTGTGAAGTCTTCAATTAATTTAATATTTTGATGTATCAGGACGAGCCGGTGTCTAAAAAGAAAATTAAAGTGGCAGGGTTCAAGAAAATTGGGAGTCACAATTTCAAGTTAAAGGATTATCTTTCTGCAGCACAATGCTACAGTATGGTATATTACAACATAAAATATATCTCATGTTCCTTCCAACAGCATCATGTAGGAGCATGAAATCCACTTTTTATAGGAAACCCTTAGAAAATAATTTAGACATTGTGCTATATTTTGATTTGCATGTTGTATGTGTGGCTTTCTTTTCCAGACCTGCTCTGTTCGTAGTTTAGTTTACAGTGCCTCAACTCATTATGCTATTATGAATCTTCATTCGTGTTTAGCAATGTGAAAATTGCCTATTTCAGTGTCCATAAATTCCCAACTGCTTACTAATCTACTATGGTCACTGTTGATTTGCCTTTTTGGTTGTAGGCCATATCCCTTGATCCTGATGATGCAACCTTGTTCTCAAACAGGAGCCTTTGCTGGCTTCTTGTGGGTGACAAAGGCAGTGCCCTGGCAGATGCTAACAAATGCAGAAAAATGCGGCCTGATTGGCCAAAGGCCTGTTACCGGCAGGGCGCAGTTCTGATGTCACTGAAGGTTACATAGAGGATGTGGCTGACATTTTTTCTCTCGGTTCTGTAAATTGTTTTTGATCATTCACTTGTGTTACTATCATCAGGACTACGAGGGTGCAAGTGAACGATTCTTGGATGGGCTCAAGTTGGACCCACGGAATGCCGAGATGGAGGATGCATTAAGGTATGCCATCTGCCTCTGCCTTTTGACGATATAAAGTTCCTGGTTTCATCCCATCTAGAGCACTTTCCTGTGCTGCAGGTAGCCTCGTGCCCTTGCCTGTGAAAATATTTGACGTTCAGTTCTGTTCATTTTTTGTTCGTTAATCCTTTGGACAGCTATATGCAAAAAAAAAAAAAAACTTTGGACAGCCACTGCGTACTATAACCAGTAACCAGTGTCATTCGTAATTTAAAACACATCAACCTACCTTTGAACTGCGCCTTGTATGTACACAAATAATGTAGTAATTTGCTAATCTACTCTTCTATCAAAGGAAATTGCCTAGTTCCTCCTATGTAAATATGTATTACCATTTTTTTTGTACATGCTATCTGCAATGGCGCCTAAGGAAATTGCTAGTGACAACACAGTTATGCAATTCTAGATCTCTGATAATTCTCCTTGGAGTTTGCAGGGAAGCTATGGAGTTCATGAAGACGTCTGGGAGAACCAAAGCTAAGTGAGTGTCACAGGGAAATCAGTTGAAGCCTTTTTTGTGTGCAAAGTGTGGTTTCCTGAACCGAGTAATTCCTCTTAGAAATCAAGTAATGGTGTCTACTGAAGTATTAGTGTGGATCGATGCAGTGATGCATGGTGGAAACTCTGCAGCTTCTATCCATCGTGTATTTAATCTCCCGGACTGGTTAGCTCTAATGACTGCATATAATGTATGCCGAGCTAGTCATGTAATAGCCTATTATGTTGTTTGTTCCTGGCGGTAAAATCAGAAACCTTCCCCGCCATCAGATCCAGTTTAAGTGGTAAATCTGGAATCTCTGGCCAAAACTCCCGTGGGCACCATCCTTCACACCGTTTACATCCTGCTCTTGTGAAAAAAAAAAACAGATAAAAGTGTTCCAACGTCTCCAACACAACACGCCTACGCAGCAGATGAAACAACAACTTATGCAATATTGAATTTATGGACCATCCAACTTAATCAAAAGTTCGAGCCGATGAAAAAGGGGCTAGACAATATATTTATATTTTAAAACTCTCCATCTTGAAGTTAGAATAAGTTCCTCCCGTCCTATCCTATCTTCGCTCTGGCGTGTGGATGGCTAATTTTTTTAAATAATACACACAAAATAATTAATTCCGGAAATAACATGCGATTTTTTTTTTGCAAAAATAGGATCCCGTCGTCCTTGGCGAAGCCGATAGGGCCCTGTCGTCTTCGCCCTGTCGTCCTTGGCGAAGACGACAGGTGACTTGTCATCTTTGGCGAAGACGACAGGTGGCTTGTTGTCTTTGGCGAAGACGACTAGTGGCGTGCGTGCACAAATACACGTCACTGGTAATATTACTAGTGGCGTGTATCCGCACATACACGCCACTAGTAACAGCCCAGCAGCTCACACGTGCTTCCGCGTGGCTGTGTGGGCCCTCTCGTCATCAGCAACGACGACAGGCCAAAGTCGTCTTTGGCAAAGATGACGGGATCCTACTTTTGCAAAAAAAATAAAACGCGTAATATTTCTGGAATTAAATAATTTTCGTGTATTATTTAAAAAAATTAGCGACCGTGGATGTGTGTGTACGGTATATCTCTTGAGATTCAATCTGTTTTTCGTTCTTCCGTGTGTGGTTATAGATCTGGCTTTTCCGATATACGGTTGTCAGTGATGATTTACGGTTGTAATCATTGCCGATGGTTACTGATGATTTACGGTTGTAATCATTACCGATGGTTACTGATCTGGTGCGTTGGTTCCTTGGGGACTTAGCACGACGATTTCCTGTTTGTCTACTACGACAAGTTTTACCCAGCTCCGATAAGTGAGGGGTGAGGACGGCGGCGCGCTTTCGGCTCGCTTCAATATTTGTAGTTGTTGCTAGTTGGTTTGAAAACCTATTTGCAGTTTTTATTATTTTTAGAATTCTTAACAATCAATAAATCGGTTGGCCTTTTCGCAAAAATATTGACTGGCTCTTTTTGTAGGGCTTCTTTGGATCACATAATTATAAAATATAGCATTTGGAAAAGTACAAGAATTTGACAGGATTTCAGGTGCAAAATAGATGAAAATTGTAGGAATGATCATTTAGCAAAACAAGCTTGGAGACTTCTCTTTTTTTTTTGAATTTTGGGTTTTACATATTAAGAAACAGCAGACATAACAGTTTTACAATCATTCCGAATCAAATCCACCACGCAGGGAGGAGCTTGATTCAGTAAAAACCCCTCACACACTTCACTGTACCCTAACTTTGCTAAGCCATCTGCCACACCATTGGCCGACCTGTTGATCTTCATTACAGAATGGTTAGGGAGCGAAGCTAGAATAAACTTTACGTCTTGGACAATGTTGGCAATTTGGGACTTGCTTTTCCGGGGCGAACTCAGATCCTTAATCACAAAAGCATTGTCACTTTCCACTTGCAGAGGACCGTAAAGCAGCGGTAACGCTGATCTGACTCCAAAGAGTACACCTAGAGCTTCTGCAGTAACAGCATCAGGGCAATGAGTTATTGATCCCCAGGCTGTTAGGAGAACTTCACCTCGATCATTCCTCAAAATAGCACCCCAAGCAGCTGAGCAACCAGACTCCGAGAAGGATGCGTCAGTATTTAGTTTTGCCCAGCCTAGGATTGGTTTCTTCCAGGTTTCAGTCTGTACACCCTTCTGTAGCTTCTTCGCCTGGATAGGTTTATAGGCGAGTTGTTTTCCTTTTGAGCTTTCTATCTCTGGCTGCTCCTTCAGACCTTGAAACGCATCGAATTAAGACATTATGAACAGAGCGGACTGCTCGATCCCACACTTCCCATCACCAAAAATAATGTTGTTTCTCATATGCCAAACTCTCCACCATATGAATAACATTCTAGCTCTAGCTACTTCATCCATCTGACTGTGAAGGATTAGAGCCCAATTCCCACCGGTATCCCTCAGTTTGTCCTCTGAAGGTAACACCCAGTCTTGTCTTAGTCTCTGACGAAATTCCCGTGCTCTTGTGCAGACAATCATCGCATGGTGGCTTGTCTCATCATCCATTCCGCATATGGAGCAAGTAGCTAGCTTGTCCATATTTCTATCTCTTCGGGTTGCTTGAACACCAAGAGAATTAGAAGCCAATTTCCAACCAAACACACGAATTTTTGGAGGGACTTTGGCTTTCCAGATAATATCCCAGAGTTTTCTCTCTCGGGTTGGGCCGCAGCTAGTACCAGACCCCAAACCTTTATCCTTCAGCTCCATGGCCAGCTTGTAAGCGCTTCTAACAGTAAAGAAGCCTGATTGATCAAAATGCCAGGCTTGCCAATCATCTCCATCAAAAGAAGGGATTTTGATTTTAAGCACAGTCTCAACATCAGGAGGGAAGAAGACTTGCTTGACAAGTTCCTCTCTCCACATTTTTTTAGCAGGGTCAATTAACTCGGAAACCCATTTTAGTCTCAGCTTACTAGCATTTCCCATAGGTTTTAGGTTGCCTCTTGGGAGCCAATTGTCTCTCCAAATTCTTATATTCGAACCCGAATTAATCCTCCAAATCATACCTTGCTTAAGGAGATCAAGGCCATGGTTTAAACCTTGCCAGCTTGGGGAAACTGTCTTGGGAAACACCGTGTCCAGCAGCTCTCCATTAGGGTAGTATCTTGATTTTAGGAGTCTTGCACAGAGACTATCAGGATATTCCAGCAATCTCCAAGCCTGTCTTGCAAGCAGAGCCTGGTTAAACAATCTCAAATCTTTGAAGCCCATACCTCCTTGGTTTTTGGCCTCGTCAACTTGTCCCATCCCATCCAATGCACTTTCCTGGTCTCCTCATCATCACCCCACCAAAAGTTTCTTATGATTTGGGAGAGGTCATCACATAGGCCTGCAGAAAATTTAAAGACACTCATTGCATACACGGAGATCGCCTTGGCGACAGATTTAATCAATGTCTCCTTCGCCGCACCAGACTGGAATTTTTCATCCCACGCAGAGCATTTCTTTTGCAGTCTCTCTTTCGTAGGTTGGAATTTATCATTTTTCAATCTTCCTTCCGGGATTGGGAGTCCTAAGTACTTTTCATCAAACGCCTTGTTCTCCACTTTCAGAATCTGAGCAACCACACTACCATTTTCTTCTGAACAGTTTTGGCCCAGCATCAGAGAGCATTTCGCTGGACTAAGGAGTTGTCCCGTGCTGTGTTCATAATCCCGAAGAATCAAGTTCACCTTCAACGCTTGGTCTTGGTTTGCCTCAAAGAAGAGCAGGCTATCATCTGCAAAAAGGAGGTGGGAGATACCCGGGCTCCTTCTATAGATCTGAAACTCCTGCAGATAACCATTGTTAGTATGGTTTTGTATTAATTTCGACAAACCTTCTGCCACAAAGAGAAACAGGTAAGGCGATAAGGGGTCGCCTTGTCTCAGACCACGAGATGGGCTGAATCTGTCTAGCAGCTTTCCATTAAAACGAACTGAAAACCTCACAGTCCTGACACAGGTCATTATCCAGGCAATCCACTGATTAGCAAAACCAATCTTTCTCAAAGCCTTTTCCAAATAGTTCCAGTCCACACGGTCGTAGGCCTTCATGAGGTCAAGTTTGTAGGCACAAAATTTACCAGCGCTTGCAGAACCATTTTCGAGAGCATGTATACATTCAAAAGCAATGATTGCATTGTCTGTGATCATATGGCCAGGGATAAAGGCACTTTGTGGCTCAGAGATAAGATCTTGCAGCAGAGGCCGTAATCTGTTAACTAGGCATTTAGATACGACTTTGTAGATCACATTACAGAGGCTAATGGGTCTAAAATCTTTTAGAGATATAGGATCTTTAATCTTCGGTATTAACACAATTGCAGTGTGGTTGATACCCTCAGGCATAATTCCATCCGCAAAAAAATTCTTAACCGCCAAGATAATATCTCCCTTCAAGGTACTCCAGTTTCTCTGATAGAAACATGCTGGAAAGCCATCCGGGCCTGGCGCCTTTGTCGGGCCAATCTGAAACAGGGCAAAGCTGATCTCATCGTCAGTAAAGTCAGCACAAAAATCTTGATTTACCTCCGGTGTCACTTTTCCTGTAGCAGTTCAGTTATAATTCTGGGTTGTACAAAAGTATCAACGGTGTACAAGTTTTTGAAGTACTCTGTTGCTAGATCGTGCATTTTGCTCTCCTCCGTAACCATCTCCCCGTTTGAGGCTGCAAGCTTTTGAATTCTATTCTTTTTCGCCCTCCATGTAGCTTTGCGGTGGAAATACAGAGTGTTTCTATCCCCAGACCGCAAACAATCTACCCTTGATCTTTGCCTCCATCTGATCTCCTCTTTCTCAAGCAGTTCATCCAGTTCCAGGCTGAGTCTCTTTGCAATCTTTCTGCCATCACTATCAGAGCGCATGCTAGCAGCCTCGAGCTTCTTTCTTTTCCTTTCAATCTGTTTGGGTATGGACCCAATTGTCTTCTTGCTTCACGAATGCAAGGAGTCCATGACCCCTTTCAAGTTGTTTGCAATATCACCCAAGTTCGTGGCCTTTTTATGAAGGTTCCAGGCACTATCGATCTGCTCACTCAGATTAGCTTCCCTTTTCCAGTAGACTTCATACCGCCGGCAGGGAGCTGGCCCTGACACCACATCTTGTGTATCCAAAGATAGTAAAATGGGGCAATGGTCAGATCTTGATGATGTCAGGTGCGAGAGACGATTATTAGGGAAGAGGTTTGCCCAGCCTTGGCAGGCCACCGCCTGATCCAGACGAACTCTGACATTATTCTGTCCTTCTTGCTTATTGTCATAAGTCCAGGGGCGTCCTCTAAAACCCAGGTCGTATAGGCTGCACTGGGAAAGCACCTCTCTGAACTCCGACATCTGTTTTGCTCCTCTCTTCCGTTTTGACCGTGTTCATCTTGCCACAAACATTCATTAAAATCTCCCAGCATCAACCAAGGACCTGAGAGAAGGGGTTTAATTCTACGGAGCAAGTTCCACATATTATGCCTATCCTATGTACAAGGTTCACCATAAACAAAGGTACACCGCCATTTATTCCCAACTGGCAAATTGTGGATGGTTACATCGATGTGGTGGATGCTGATTTTGAACAGCTCAACATGCACACTCTCGTCCCAGAATAAAGCTAAGCCACCCCCTTTTCCTTTACCACTGCAGGTTACAACGTTTTTCAGCCCCAACCTCCACCTAAGATTCTCAACATACTCTTTATTCTTGCGTATTTTGGAAAGGAAAATGATTTTAGGATGGTGAACACGCATCAGCCGTTCAAACTCTTGCACTGTCGCGGCCCGGCCTAAGCCCCGACAGTTCCATCCAAGAATCATTGCTTCTGACCGGCGCGATCCTCCGCACCGGTCATTTGGCCAGCGGCCCCTGGGGTGGCTGCCTCCTTGTCCACCTCTTCCTTCCTCTCACCCTCCTCATCACGATCCCCTTGCACAAGTTCTTCAGTACCACGGCTCTTAAACGCCACCTTAGCCCGAGGATGCTTCCTTGCTGCCACTTTTGCACCCACCGGCGTGGCATTCTCAGCTGCACTGCTCTGTGCCTCTGCAACCTTCTTCTTCCCCTCTACAATCTCCCTCATCTTTCCAGAAGTCATTTTCTAGCTTGCTCGATGGTTTGAGAATGGGTGTTGTGGATTATCTCGCCTTCAGGGATACTTCTTAAATATGCTGGGCCTCTGTCACCTTCCAAATCCCTCCGAATCACAGGGTGAATCAGAATTCTCATCCACGATACTCTGAATGATATGCTGAGGATGTCTTCTTCCTGAACAGGATAATTTCTTACCATCCTCGTTGTTGTCAGGATTTCTTGCTCTAGTATTGGTTCAGTTTTCACAAATAACACCATGTACCTGCTCGCAGAATCCGGGTTCTTGATATGGCCTTGCTTGCAGGAGATCAAAGAATTGATTTCAGTCCTTTCTTTCACCTCGAGATCCTCCGAAACTAGGCCACGGTGAGCCGGGGCATCGTCGGACAGCCCGACTCTCTCGATTCCTTGTCTCAGTTTCCCTCCACAGCCTACATATCTAGCATCCCTTGTCTTAGAAGAATCAATCTCACCTGAGCAATCGGGATCCGCTTCCACCTTCATAGAGATTTGGATCCCGTCATTTGGGGGAGTGAGATCAGGGTGATCCCTCTTCCCAAGATCGGTGGCGACGATCCTCCGGGCCCTTTCTTTGAACTCCGCGATCTCCAGCAGCAGATATTCCTCCCTCCTCTTCTCCAAAGGGAGAATTGGATTCCCCAAGGACGCGATCTTGCGAGCGATTGCCCTCGTCCGCATCTTGAGCTCCTCCGTATCCAGGAGTCCTGCGGTCCTTGGATGCGCCCGAGCCGGCGGGCCGTCCGCATTCGGTGCCGGCGGTGCGGCATGGGTGGCTGGTTGGGTGGCGTAGGTCTGGTCTCGAATCTCTCCTCTATCTCTCACATCGTGGGTTCTCTCTCTCTCAAGGTCGCCGGTGATCTCACTCTCTCTCTGGATCTTGCCGTCGCCTCCGGGGTCGCCGGAGAGGCGAAGTGACATGTCAGTTTCTCGTAGCTTGGAGACTTCTCGAACACCCAAATAGCCTCTGCGCTAGAGTGCTCAAGGCAAGATACTATCCATCAGGCGAGTTACTAGATACTGTCTTTCCTAAGAATGCTTCTCCTAGTTGGCAATGCATTTCGTATGGACTGGAGCTTGTTAAACAAGGTATGATATGGAGGATTAACTCTGGTACTAAAGCAAGAGTTTGGAGGGATAACTGGATCCCTAGAGGTAATCTCAAACCCATGGGCAATGCTAGCAAGCTGGGGATCAAATGGGTATCAGACCTGATTGACACTCATACAAAATCGTGGAGAGAGGAGTTAATTAGAAAGATTTTCTTCCCTCCTGATGCTGACTCAATTCTCCAAATTAATCTACCTTCATTTGAGGGGAGGATTGGCTAGCTTGGTCTTATGACTAGACAGGAAGGTTTACGGTGAAGAGTGCTTACCATTTAGCTTTGGAGTTAAGAGATAAAATTCCGGCTCCTGGTTCAAGCAGTAAACAAAATAGTGACAGAGACCTATGGAATGTCATCTGGAAAGCAAAAGCCCCCCCCCCCCCCCCAAATCCGTGTGTTTGGATGGAAACTTGCTTCCAACACTCCCTTGGCGTTCAGACCACACGCTGTGATAGAAACATGGACAGAATGGCAATTTGCTCCATTTACGGAATGGATGATGAAACAACTCACCATGCTATGATGATGTGCACAAAAGCTTATGCACTTCGACAGAAACTAAGAGAGATCTAGGTGCTTCCTAGTGAAGAAAAGCTGTGTGATAGTGGAAAAGATTGGGCGTTAATCCTCCTCAGCCAACTTGATGAACAGTCTCGAGCAAAAATGATGTTCATTTGGTGGAGAGCATGACACTTGAGGAACAATATCCTATTCGGTGATGGTAAGTACGGGATCGAACAATCTGCTAATTTTCTGACCTCGTACTTTGATGCTTTTAACCAGGTTCAGTAAAATTCACCTTGCCCTGAACCATCAGAGGAAATCATGCAGGACTCCTGAAGCCTGGAAGCAACCTGATCCGGGGTGGGCTAAACTAAATACTGATGCCTCCTTTTCAGCTACGGATGATGTAGGGGCTTGGGGAGCAGTCTTACGGAACGAACAGGGTGAGGTTATCCTGTCCGCCTGGGGCAAGATCCCTCACTGCCCAAATGTTCTGACGGCCGAGGCGCTTGGAATGCTCTTTGGTGTTCGAGCAGCTTTACCAGTGTATGCCAGTCCTCTGATGATTGAAAGTGACAACGCGATGCTAGTAAATGAGCTGAAGGCAATCGGCAGAAGTAAATCCCTGGTTGCAGACATTGTGCAGGATATTAAAAACTCCACCCTTCTGTTGCCTGATGTTATTTTCAAGAAGATCAACAGAACTGCAAATGATGTAGCTGATGGCCTTGCTAAGTTAGATCGTTTTGGGTTGAGTGAGAGTATGTTGCTGGGGTGTGTTCCTCCCTGCGTGGAGGATAGGCTTAAGCATGTTTGCAAACGTGTTCCAAATGTTCTTATTTAATATATAGTGGAAAATTTCAAAAAAAAAGATGGAACCACAAGAAAAATGTCTCAATCCTACACGAATGAGTGTTAAAAAAAGGTCAGGGTGGATGTTGAAATTCTTATAGATATATGAATGCAATCCATGCAAATTTTGAAGATGTCATTCTTTTGATTTAACGGGATTCCTTAGAAAGAATCCAATGGATTGGAATCGTTTAAAATTTCTATGAAAATCCTTCAGTCCAAAAGGCCCGTAATTCGTATAAGATAAACCAACGTGAATACTGTATTATGATCAGAAACGCCACCTGAATGAACGTAGGGTCAGATTTGTTTGAAAGTTTTATTTGACCTGACTTGAAAGTTTTCTGTGGATGATAGTTTAGAAAAGGATACCCAAAATTTCCTGCCCTTGCTCGTTCTTTTTTCTGTTGAAGTGACTAGTCAGACAGCTTTTACATTTACTAGTCGTTTATATTTCAATGAAGTTGCTATGTCACTAGCCACCAGCCTCTTGCGCCCCTCCCCACCGAATCGGCTCCACCGCCCGTCTCCCACCGCCTCCGGCCACCATCCCACCGAACTTCCAGCCCGCGTTTCCTGGTCGGGCGTATCCTAGATCTGAATTGGCCGTCAATGTCGTCGTCCCCTACGCTCGGCCGGCGTTCCGGGCTTATGGTGACCACCGGGGGCCGCGCCCCACACCCTAGCCTCCTCCGGTGACAGCGTCGCAAGCGGCTCGCTTCTCGGCCGCGCGTCCCCCAATCTGGTTCACGATCTGGACCGGCGGCCTCCACCGTCGTACTCTCCGCTCGGCTGGCGTGCCGGGCTTGCAGCGTCCTCCGGCAACGGCATCTCGCTCCGGTCCTCCGGCAAGGAAAGCGGGAAACGGAGGTGGGAAGCGGTGCCGCTAGGCAAGAAGCGCCGGGTGGGTGAGCAAGCATCGCGTCGGAGTTTAATGGCAGCGACACGTCTCCGCCGCGTTGGCGGCACTTAGAAAGCCAACAAAGGCTGGGCGCTCAGTAGGTGCGGCGTAAATGCGAGTGTGGCAGACGCATCACCGTCTCGTCCATTCGTTGCCTACGAAACGCGTTGTCATTACGCGAGCAGAACGACCTCATGACCTCATGTACAGCATCATTAACCGCCTATGCGCGCCCGATGTCGATGGCGAGGGGGCTTGCCTGTCCGGGGACATGTCCACCCCAAACTTGGGAGCCTTTCGAGCGTGTCGGGCACAAATCGGCTCGGCCGAACACTTGGGTGCAGCATGACGTTTTTTGCGTCCGCACCCATTGGGTATTTGAGGTCTATTGGGGGTGTCGCTGTAGATGCTGTCTGACCTGTTTGAACGTTTTTTTTGGTGATAGTTTGGCAAAGGATAGCAAAATTTCCTCCGTGGGCTCATTCTTGTTTTTCCTGTTGAAGTGACTAGACAGCTTTTCCATTGACTAGTCGGGAGTCGAAGGGTTGACAGCTACTCTTCTGACAAGTGCTTTGCCCAGCGCCCCAGCTTCACTGCGCAGCGCACACCTTTCTCTTCGTCTTCCTCGCTCGCAGCATCTTTTTCATTTAAAAACTCAAACCCGGTTTCATGCATAGCCTAATTTTTTTTAAATGCAGATTGTCTGATTGTTTTGAACAATATTGACCTCGCAAAATAAATTGATGGTTTATCACAATCTGTCGTGCTGACTCATAATCATACAGGCTATAGCTGCATCAGTTCATATTTAACAGGCCAGACTCAGTTATGACATTTAAGGTGATACTGTACATATATAGCATGGTTTATATAAACTAGATGACCCGTTGCGCGACTGCGCAACTGCCGGATGCAACTACTACATTGTTGCCACACACTATTTGTTGGTGAAAAGTAATTAATTTTATTTGCATTCATTTAACTTATACCATATAGAAACACTTAGTTATGTACACCGACAGAAGCTGAATAATTTATTACTCAAATTGCAGTACTTAAATTGACTATTAACCAAATTAAAACAAACTTGAATCCTTAGGAAATAACAACATGACTACTCATCCTCGATTGATCGCCTTGATAGCATAAAAATCACCCCTATAGTACATGGAACACCATGCTCACTGGCTGGGCTACGTTCCTCTTAAAAAGAATGAACACAACCATGCCAGCCCTAAGTTGTTTTGATGTGACAAAAAAATCCCAGACATATGTGAATTTTGTCCTCCCATCAGCACAAATGGCGTATCCAGCTTCGATTAACACCCCCCTATGCATCGATAGAAATGCATCACCAGAAGACCCTAGGTTCAAAGCTTCAGAAATGGCCTTCGGAATCCTCTACAAAAACATACAGGCCACATACCACAAAGAGTACCAACGGATATCACATGACTGATCGAAGAACACACAAAAAAAGCAAGAAAGACTACTCAATATAGATAGAGACACAAAATTACCATGTAATTATGCTTGACGTCTGATGCAGACAAACAATGAAGATATGTGCTATCCACGGGCCCAGCACCCAGCAGGATGGCATTTTTCTCCTCCATTGGGTATCAGTTAACAGAACAGGGATCCCGATGGCAGTCATATTTGCATTTGCCTCGTCTAGAACTACAAAAAACTCTAGAACTACAAAAAACAACAAAAGAGTCAACGAAATTAACGAATCTCCTAGTAGTGAACAAGTCCATGATAAGAAAACAAATTTGTACCTCCTAAATGGTATTTTGGTTCACCATGGGCTCCTTCAGGACAGATTGGTATTACTTCTGGCATATCCTCCATGTTAAAAACAAACTTATCACCAACGTTCAAGCCATACTCAGAAATGAAGGTCTTGTACTGCCTTCCACACAGACATGTGTACCATGGTTTCTTGTCGATATCAAAGTAATATTGATGTCGATCTGGAGTTATGACCTCTATAAAATCCCCAGTTCCCACATTGAAATTTGTTGAAACTTTGCACGGTATAGTCTGCCGGAATAAAAAAGAATTTGAGAGTAAAGTAAGGAACATGTAATGCAATTTTGAACACTGGTCCCTCCTCACTGACAATAATATGCATAACATGTAATGCAATTTTGAAATTTACAAACAGCAAACAACTCTGATCAAGTTTTGTACAGGAACGTTCCAACTTGTAGCAAGTCAAAGAAATAATATAATTTGGATGAACAACCTGAATTTCACTGACACAAATAGGAATCACCATCTTAACAGCAAGCGAGTTGGTGTCTGAAATTTTGTGACCTCTTGTTTTTAACACCAAATCCCTCCACTCCACCATATGTGTTCTAGTAACCACAACTTTTGGACGTGATACTCCTCAAGTTCTGAAAACTGACGCTTCACCGCTGCCATCATCAACATACAAAAATCATGTTACTTTGTGAAATAAATAGTAGAAATATGCAACCGAGTGGTAGTGCATGAAGACATGTCGACAGACATTATATACATGCAAATACTACCATCGATTTCAATCCATACCATTGGATGAAACTTCAAAACAAGAACATCTAACACATTCTTATTCAAGAAGCATGAAAACTGAAAGTTATTTGGAAATGTATATCTGCATTCAAGATGAATGAATCAAAGAGAGCAGGTATTAACTTGCGGCTTGCATCTTTGCTGGAATGAAACACAAACATAAGTCATAACAGCATCCACTCTGAGATGAATAACCACGTTAAGATTTCTGCAATGAAGACTTTGTATCCTCGCTGGGTAGGTGACGCTAGCCTCAGGTTACATGATTTAATAGCCCTGTAAATAATTAAACAGGGTAGTCATAATGCAGTTATAGAAAACAAAAACAAATTAATCAAAGTCTCCATCATCCGCTTCAAAGCTAGCTAGACATGCCAAGTATGGAACTGTTGACTATCCATCTGTGTATCCATTGTTCATACTACCAACCTAAAGAACATGCTCTCCTCACTTTAGTCAGAGGTTCATGTACCGGAAAAAAGAGAGAAAGGGACTGTAACAGCCCCAAACTTGAGAACCTGAAAACCTGTTTAAAATTTTCGCTTTTGTGTTCTTTGCATCATGGCATCCATTATGAAATCGCTAAAAAAATTACATTCGAGTGGAAACAAAAGTGCAGGGGGTTTTGTGTAAAAAGAAATGGACACTAAGTGAAGGAAAAAAAAACCCCCAACCAGCCCACTCACTTTCCTCACTCTCCTCTCCATTCTTCTCTCCCCAAAGAGCTCCAAGAGCTAGCTCCCATGGCCGAGCTCGCCGCCGTTGATTGAGGAGTCCCCGAGCGAAACCAAGACCACCAATAGCTCCGCCTCGTCGTCCTCTACCACTCCACCGAAGGAATCGAGCCGGGACGCCTCGAACCAACCGTGCCGCCAAGTTCTTCGCCAACCACCGCCGGAAGCTTTCCCGGACGATTCCGGCCGTCTCCGTCCATCTCCGGTCCTTCCAAGCACCCCCACGAGTTCAGGGTGAGCATGCCGTGCTTCTGGATCCCTACATTCCCTCCCTATCCCTCTAGTTCGTCGAATCCCCGTAGCTCTATTTCGTTTTGGTCGCGTTGACAAATCCGGTGTCCAACCCGGAAATTTCCGGAACTGAACCCGGAATCACCCGGTACCAGACCCGGAATTGTCCGGAATCTATACCGGATTAAGAAAAACGGTACTGGACTCGACCATTTTCGCCCGGATCATACCCGGAAATGACCCGGAATTAAACCCGGTGCCAGACCCGGTATAAAACCCGGAATGACCCGGTACAAAACCCGGAATCATCCCAGAAAATTCCGGATTTCAAACCGGATGCTCTCTGAAACTTGTTTTAACACCAATTCTTTTTCCGTTGCTTTATAATTGTTGCAAGAATGTTAACCACCTAAAATTGCATCTCTCACATGATCATGTCATATCATTTACAAGTTAAATCCTAGGGTCTCAACTACGTTAATCAACAAGTAAAGATGATTCCTTACTTAACTCCACGGTGTATTCAAAGTGTGTCCCCACTAAGCACCCAAACTCCGTTTAAATTGAATAGTTGAATCATCCTCCTCTCGGGGATTTAAATTGACATGTCATCATGTGTTTGTGCATTGCATTTGCTAAAGTTGTGTGGTGATTGATTGTTCTTCCGCTGCTATGCCTCGATAGATCAAGCAGCCGGGGTTACACCGCAATACCCCGACGATCCGTACTACCAGTACCCTGAACAAGGCAAGCGTAATCCCCCCTCTGAGCATGTCTTATCCTATTTTCCGCAAATATTTTCTCCACTATAATATTGCATGCGGTTCTAAATGTCTTTTTGCTTGGATTAGAGTATCCTATAGAATGCATTAAGATTCCGATGCCAATGCCTGTTTTCCCCTCCTATTACCATAGGTTTGCATTGTTGGCCTGATATAATTATTATGCTATGCAAGTGCTTAGCCATGCTTAGTGAATTGCCTAGTGGTACTATGGTGGTACATGCTGGAAACAGGTGTTGACTTGTGACAGCGGTGTGGATGGTGGAGGAATTGTGGTGACAGGTAATAAGATGCTTAAAGGTGGGGATGAGAGGCCACTTCGGTATGGTGGTGTTTTGTCTCGTTCTCACTGCCTAGGTGCGAGTTCTGGACCTCCTGAACCAAGACTGAGCGCGCTTCCTTTCGGTGGGGTATATGGAGCCCTCGTCGACCGACTAACTTGAGCGGGACTAGCCAGGGTCCTCTAGTTTGGCTTTCCATTTGCGTGTGCGTTGAGATGGTGGCCAAGACTGAGACGAGGATGGTGGTGTTTAGGAAAATGAGTGGCCACAGGGCGGGGTGTGTGATCCTGGCAGCCCTGTCCCCACTGATGATCCTGGGTTAGTCCTTAACAAGGTAAAGGTTGTAACCGTTCCCACTCAGCCGGCTTTCCCCGGAAGAGAGCTACGTGTAGGCAATGAGCCGGGCGGTACCGAAGGTAAACACAGTGCACCCCTGCAGGGTTAATCTTTTCGAAAAGTCGTGTCCACGGTTACGGACAACTTGGGAATGGACGCTGATCATAGAATAACGTTAACGGAATGATTAAAACTTGGGTACTAGAGGTACCAATTTCACGAATGCAAGGTTGACTTCCTCGAGGGTGATTCGGGGAGGTGCCTTTGATTGAACAGGTACAATGATGATGATGGTGGTTGTTGTTGAGAAATGTGATTCAAGAGAAAAGAGTTACTCCTTACCTCCTTTTAAAATACTCTGAATAGTCGATGCCTTTGTGTTATGTTTTCTGAAATAAAATCAGCTTTATGCAAAACAGCCATAAAACCTTGAAAGCCAATCATCGAGCATATATTTAGCTCTTAATCTTGCGAGTTCGTCGAACTCAACGTCTTTGCTTTTGTTTCAGAGGAGGACTTCACCGACCTCGAAGGTGGGTTCTTTGTGGACGTCGACGAGTAGTCTGGGGTTCCCAGGTGGCAGCTTGGGACATCCTGGAACAGCTGGCGTTGTGATGTTTCTCTGTAGGCCTCTTAGGCCACATGTTGGATCTTGTTGTTTAGAACATCCTACTTCGCTTCCGCATGATGTAATGTTGGGTCTGTGACCTCTGGTTGTCATTTGCTATCTTTCTCTATATAAGAGTTGAACTATATGATTTGTGTCGTAGAGTCTGTGATGTGCCAGTTGTTCCACAGTCTTGATCTCTCTATTATGCTTTGATAATGTGTCTGGTGGTATCGGATAACCGGGGACACAGTATCACTGTATAGCAGTCAGGTCAGGGCGCCACAAGTTGGTATCAGAGCCAGGTTTCGATCCTGGGACCTGTGGGTTATGGGCCCACCACGCTTCCGCTGCGTTGTCAATCCCAAATCAATTCCGATGTTCCTACCGAGTTGAGTCAATTGATCCTTTCTTTGGGTGTTAACCACGGACTTGAACATAAGGTCCCGGATTGTGCCAACTAGAGTGTGTTAAGTTGTGATTTCTTAACTCTCACTAGTAGCACATGATGCTGATCTTTGACCCAAGTTCTATCTTGTTGTTTTCCTTCTCGCAAAGTATTATCGTCCCTAGTCTGTGTACTTTGTAGACGCTAATGCTATTGTTCGACCATTCGGAGAAGAGACTAACCGTGTCATTGTCAAATCTCCAGAATGGCTCGAGGAGGCCGTGGAGGCCGTGGTGGTCGCGGTAACCACAATGATGATGAGGATGATCTGCCGCCACCACCCTCGATGGCTCAAGTCTTGATGGCCATTGAGGAGAACCGTGGGCGCAATGAGCGTTTGCTTGAGCAGTTGGTGCAGCAGAATGCACGGAGGAACGAGTGCAACACTCTCACCGAGTTTCTGCGTTCTCAGCCACCCACCTTTGCTGATGCTAAGGAGCCACTGGAAGCTGATGATTGGCTTCGTGCTTTGGAGCGCAAGTTCTCCGCGCTGCATGTCCCAGTGGCTGAGCAAGTCAACTTTGCCACCTATCTCTTGGTTGGTGCTGCTGGCTGTTGGTGGGAAAGCCATGTGGCTTTGTTTCCAGCCAACCATGTCTTCACTTGGGAGGAATTCCGTACTGCCTTCCGTGCGGAGTACATTCCCCAGCCAATCATGGATCTGAAGAGGAGGGAGTTCCTGGATTTGCAACAGGGACGGATGGACCTCCGCACTTATGGTCGTGAGTTCAACCATCTTTCTCGTTACGCCCCAAGGGACGTGACCAATGATGCTGACAAGCAAGAGCTGTTCCGCAAGGGTCTGAATCCGCAGCTCCGCTATGAGCTATTGCCCTTCAGGTTCCAGACCTATCAGGAGCTGTTCAACCAGGCTTTCACCCTTGAGCAAGGAAGAAAGGAACTTGAAGCTTCCAAGAGGCCCGCACATGGGGATCACCAGAGTTCCTCGGGTTCTGAGAGCAAGAAGCGCAGGGTCTTTGTTCCCTACAGCGCCGTACCTCGTGCTCCCTTCATGCCGAGGGCAGCAGGATATAGGCCACCTCCTCCGCCCCCACTACTTCGACACTTGGGATAGGCGGAAGTGGGTACCGTCCTATGCTACCTGCTCCACCTGGAGTCACTTGCTACACATGTGGCCAGGCTGGTCACTACTCCAGGGAGTGCCCCCAGAAGGCACCTCTCGCGATAACTCCTGCACGAGCCCCTGCCACTCCAACTGGCAAGGCTGGACCTATGGTGCGTGGTCGCCTGAACCACGTCTCTATTGAAGAAGCTGAAGAGGACCCGGCGTTCTCATGGGTGAGTTACGAATCAACGGCAATACAGCTACGGTTTGTTTGACTCTGGAGCATCGCATTCATTCATATCCATTGCGTTTGCAAAGAGCACAAAATACCGTTCGAGAAAATGAGACGACCTTTGGAGATCTCCACTCCTGGCGCTAAATGGCAAACCGATGGCGTTACTCCTGAGGTCCAGATTATCATAGCATCCCTGTCCTTCCCTTTCCCGTTGATAGCCTTGAGGTCGAAGGGCCTTGATGCCATACTGGGCATGGACTGGTTAGCAAGATACCATGCTAATCTCGACTGTGCTGCTAAGTCCATCACCGTGACCCACCCTTCCGGTTACGATGTGCAGTTTTGGGCTACATATTCAGGACCTCCATCATCAGACAATCCCCTCTCCCCGGAGATCACCCTATGTTTCATGGAAGGCTTGTCCCCTCCTGAAATCCAGGACATACACGTGGTGTGTGACTTCCCGGATGTGTTCCCGAAGAGTTACCTGGCATGCCTCCTGATCGAAGTGTGGAGTTTGTCATAGACTACTTCCCGGTACTGCTCCAATTTCCAAGAAGCCCTACCGTATGCCGGTGGAAGAGTTGGCTCTGTTGAAGGAGCAAATTGATCAGCTGTTAGCTAAGGAGTTCATCCAGCCTAGCAGTTCACCATGGGGTTGTCCGGTACTCTTTGTCAAGAAGAGGGATTCTACCGTGCCTCGTCTTGTCTCTGACTATAGACCGTTGAATGCGGTGACAATCAAGAACAAGTATCCTATTCCTCGCATCAATGATCTGTTGGATCAGTTAGCTGGTGCAAGAGTATTCTCCAAGATGGATCTGAGGTCTGGGTACCATCAAATAAAGATCAGAAAGGAGGATATCCCAAAGACGGCATTTGTTACTCGCTATGGCTCATATGAGTATACCGTCATGTCCTTTGGTCTCACAAATGCTCCAGCTACTTTCATGAGGCTCATGAATTCCATTTTCATGGATTATCTTGATAAGTTTGTCGTCATTTACATCGATGACATCCTCATCTATTCTAAAACCGACGAAGAGCATGATGAACACCTTCGGTTGGTTCTGACACGGCTTCGTGAACACCGTCTTTATGCCAAGTTCTCCAAGTGTGAGTTTTGGTTGGATAAACTTGTCTTCCTTGGACATGTAATATCTGCCAATGGTGTGGAAGTCATCCCCGACAAAATTCAAGCTATTCTAGACTGGAAAACTCCAATGTCAGTCAAGGACATTCGTAGCTTTCTCGGATTGGCGGGTTACTACCGCCGATTCATCGAAGCTTTCTCCAAAATAGCCAAGGCATGACTGACCTTCTCAAGAAGGATAAAAAGTTTGTATGGTCGGCCGAAGCTGAAGAGAGTTTCCAAACACTGAAAGCCAAGCTCACGTCCGCTCCTGTGCTTGTCCTGCCGGACACCAGCAAGGATTTCGTCGTCTTCTGTGACGCCTCTCTACAAGGCTTGGGTTGTGTATTGATGCAAGATGGCCATGTGGTGGCGTATGCTTCTCGCCAGTTGAAGCCGCATGAGCTCAACTACCCAACTCATGATCTAGAACTTGCCGCTGTGGTCTATGCTTTGAAGCAATGGAGACCATACCTGTTTGGTAACCGTTGTGAGATCTTCTCGGATCACAAGAGTCTGAAATACCTCTTCACCCAGCCGGATTTAAATCTCAGGCAAAGGCGTTGGTTGGAGTTAATCACGGACTACAATGTGAGTCTGAACTATCAACCCGGCAAAGCAAACGTCGTGGCTGACGCGCTAAGTCGGAAGTCCTATTGCAACAATCTGATGATTGAGAAAGCCCAACCCGCTCTTCATGAAGAGTTTGCCCGTTTGAATCTGGAAATTGTTCCCTCCGGCTACCTTGCAAATCTGGAGATCAAAGCTACTCTTGTAGACCAGATTAAGGATGCTCAGAAGCTGGATGAGGGTATTCTGAACATCAAGAGGAACATTGCTAGTGGCAAGGCAAACTGTTTCTCAGAAGATGAATCCGGAGTTGTTTATTTTGGTGACCGTCTAGTGGTGCCAAAGAACCGGAATTTGAGGGAGCTCATTCTCCAAGAAGCTCATGAATCACCTCTCTCTATCCATCCCGGTAGTACCAAAATGTACCAAGACCTTCGGCCACAATTCTGGTGGACTCGGATGAAGCGAGAAATCGCCAAGTATGTGGCTGAATGTGACACATGTCGACGGGTAAAAGCTGAACATCAAAGACCTGCCGGCACTCTCCGCCCTATTGCTGTCCCGGAATGGAAATGGGATGAAATTGGTATGGACTTCATCACCGGGTTTCCCCGATCTCAAAAGGGCAACAATGCAATCTGGGTAATCATTGATCGTCTTTCCAAGGTTGCTCACTTCCTACCCGTCCGTGAGGATATACGTGCAAGTCAACTTGCTGAGTTATATTTGGCTCGTATTGTTCCATTGCACGGGGTCCCTTTGAGGATCATTTCTGACCGTGGAAGCATCTTTGTCTCCAAGTTCTGGCACAGTTTCCAAACTGCTATGGGGTCCCGTCTCAACTTCAGTACCGCTTACCACCCCCAGACTGATGGTCAGACTGAAAGAGTGAATCAAGTTTGGAAGACATGCTTCGGGCATGTGTCATCTCTTTTGGCCAAGGTTGGGAAAAGTATCTCCCTTTCGCGGAGTTCTCCTACAACAATAGCTATCAAGCTAGTCTGGGCATGGCTCCATTTGAGGTTCTCTATGGAAGAAAATGCCGCACTCCTCTGAATTGGTCCGAACCGGAGAGAGAGCACTCTTTGGTCCAGATATGATCAATGAAGCTGAGGAGAAGGTTCGAATCATAAGAGAGAATCTGAAGATTGCTCAGTCTAGGCAGAAGAGCTACTATGATAAGCACCATCAGGAAATTCACTATGAAATTGGTGATAAAGCTTATCTCCGCGTCTCTCCCCTTCGTGGCGTTCGCCGCTTCGGAATCAAAGGGAAATTGGCCCCTCGCTATGTTGGTCCTTTCACCGTTCTGGAAAAGCGAGGAGATCTTTCTTATAAGTTGGAGTTACCGGTCAAATTCCAAATGTGCATGATGTGTTTCATGTCTCCCAACTTCGCCGTTGTTTCAAGGATCCTATCCATGGAGTTAATCATGAGGAGCTAGATCTACAAGAAGACCTCACTTATCGTGAGCATCCTATCCGTGTCTTGGATGAAGCCGAAAGAAAGACCCGGAACAAGACTACCAAGTTTCTCAAGATTCAATGGTCTCACCATTCCGAGGAAGAAGCGACTTGGGAACGAGAATCTAGTCTTCGTGAGGAGTATCCCGACTTCTTTCCGCAACCTTAGAATCTCGGGACGAGATTCCTGTAAGGAGGGTAGATTTGTAACAGCCCAAACTTGAGAACCTGAAAACCTGTTTAAAATTTTCGCTTTTGTGTTCTTTGCATCATGGCATCCATTATGAAATCGCTAAACAAATTACATTCGAGTGGAAACAAAAGTGCAGGGGGTTTTGTGTAAAAAGAAATGGACACTAAGTGAAGGAAAAAAAAACCCCCCAACCAGCCCACTCACTTTCCTCACTCTCCTCTCCATTCTTCTCTCCCCAAAGAGCTCCAAGAGCTAGCTCCCATGGCCGAGCTCGCCGCCGTTGATTGAGGAGTCCCCGAGCGAAACCAAGACCACCAATAGCTCCGCCTCGTCGTCCTCTACCACTCCACCGAAGGAATCGAGCCGGGACGCCTCGAACCAACCGTGCCGCCAAGTTCTTCGCCAACCACCGCCGGAAGCTTTCCCGGACGATTCCGGCCGTCTTCGTCCATCTCCGGTCCTTCCAAGCACCCCCACGAGTTCAGGGTGAGCATGCCGTGCTTCTGGACCCCTACATTCCCTCCCTATCCCTCTAGTTCGTCGAATCCCCGTAGCTCTATTTCGTTTTGGTCGCGTTGACAAATCCGGTGTCCAACCCGGAAATTTCCGGAACTGAACCCGGAATCACCCGGTACCAGACCCGGAATTGTCCGGAATCTATACCGGATTAAGAAAAACGGTACTGGACTCGACCATTTTCGCCCGGATCATACCCGAAAATGACCCGGAATTAAACCCGGTGCCAGACCCGGTATAAAACCCGGAATGACCCGGTACAAAACCCGGAATCATCCCAGAAAATTCCGGATTTCAAACCGGATGCTCTCTGAAACTTGTTTTAACACCAATTCTTTTTCCGTTGCTTTATAATTGTTGCAAGAATGTTAACCACCTAAAATTGCATCTCTCACATGATCATGTCATATCATTTACAAGTTAAATCCTAGGGTCTCAACTACGTTAATTAACAAGTAAAGATGATTCCTTACTTAACTCCACGGTGTATTCAAAGTGTGTCCCCACTAAGCACCCAAACTCCGTTTAAATTGAATAGTTGAATCATCCTCCTCTCGGGGATTTAAATTGACATGTCATCATGTGTTTGTGCATTGCATTTGCTAAAGTTGTGTGGTGATTGATTGTTCTTCCGCTGCTATGCCTCGATAGATCAAGCAGCCGGGGTTACACCGCAATACCCCGACGATCCGTACTACCAGTACCCTGAACAAGGCAAGCGTAATCCCCCCTCTGAGCATGTCTTATCCTATTTTCCGCAAATATTTTCTCCACTATAATATTGCATGCGGTTCTAAATGTCTTTTTGCTTGGATTAGAGTATCCTATAGAATGCATTAAGATTCCGATGCCAATGCCTGTTTTCCCCTCCTATTACCATAGGTTTGCATTGTTGGCCTGATATAATTATTATGCTATGCAAGTGCTTAGCCATGCTTAGTGAATTGCCTAGTGGTACTATGGTGGTACATGCTGGAAACAGGTGTTGACTTGTGACAGCGGTGTGGATGGTGGAGGAATTGTGGTGACAGGTAATAAGATGCTTAAAGGTGGGGATGAGAGGCCACTTCGGTATGGTGGTGTTTTGTCTCGTTCTCACCGCCTAGGTGCGAGTTCTAGACCTCCTGAACCAAGACTGAGCGCGCTTCCTTTCGGTGGGGTATATGGAGCCCTCGTCGACCGACTAACTTGAGCGGGACTAGCCAGGGTCCTCTAGTTTGGCTTTCCATTTGCGTGTGCGTTGAGATGGTGGCCAAGACTAAGACGAGGATGGTGGTGTTTAGGAAAATGAGTGGCCACAGGGCGGGGTGTGTGATCCTGGCAGCCCTGTCCCCACTGATGATCCTGGGTTAGTCCTTAACAAGGTAAAGGTTGTAACCGTTCCCACTCAGCCGGCTTTCCCCGGAAGAGAGCTACGTGTAGGCAATGAGCCGGGCGGTACCGAAGGTAAACACAGTGCACCCCTGCAGGGTTAATCTTTTCGAAAAGCCGTGTCCACGGTTACGGACAACTTGGGAATGGACGCTGATCATAGAATAACGTTAACGGAATGATTAAAACTTGGGTACTAGAGGTACCAATTTCACGAATGCAAGGTTGACTTCCTCGAGGGTGATTCGGGGAGGTGCCTTTGATTGAACAGGTACAATGATGATGATGGTGGTTGTTGTTGAGAAATGTGATTCAAGAGAAAAGAGTTACTCCTTACCTCCTTTTAAAATACTCTGAATAGTCGATGCCTTTGTGTTATGTTTTCTGAAATAAAATCAGCTTTATGCAAAACAGCCATAAAACCTTGAAAGCCAATCATCGAGCATATATTTAGCTCTTAATCTTGCGAGTTCGTCGAACTCAACGTCTTTGCTTTTGTTTCAGAGGAGGACTTCACCGACCTCGAAGGTGGGTTCTTTGTGGACGTCGACGAGTAGTCTGGGGTTCCCAGGTGGCAGCTTGGGACATCCTGGAACAGCTGGCGTTGTGATGTTTCTCTGTAGGCCTCTTAGGCCACATGTTGGATCTTGTTGTTTAGAACAACCTACTTCGCTTCCGCATGATGTAATGTTGGGTCTGTGACCTCTGGTTGTCATTTGCTATCTTTCTCTATATAAGAGTTGAACTATATGATTTGTGTCGTAGAGTCTGTGATGTGCCAGTTGTTCCACAGTCTTGATCTCTCTATTATGCTTTGATAATGTGTCCGGTGGTATCGGATAACCGGGGACACAGTATCACTGTATAGCAGTCAGGTCAGGGCGCCACAGGGACCAGAGGAATATATGTGCCCGAGAGGGATCAAGAGCTGAGGGAAACAAGGTCTGTGAGAAGCTCACATTGGCGCATTGGTATGAGCTGCGCTCGCTGGAGCATCTTGAGATAACCGATCCTGATATTGAGCGGGAAACCAAGTCCCCAGTTTGTTCTGCTACATCAGACCTATATCCAAAGAATACGAATAAGTACAAATTCATTGCCATCAATGCACACATATGTGGGAGTGATTATCTTTTGCGTACAAGTAACTACTCCCTCCGTTCCAATTTAATTGACTTGCTATCCACCAAATGTGGATGTATCTATATATGTAACATGTCTAGATACATCCACATGTCGTAGATAGCAAGTCAATTAAATTGGAACGGAGGGAGTATTAAAACCTCTAGTTTGATTTAGAAAGGTTATATTTTGCCCACCTCACTCACACTCTTTGTAAGTCTACTACCAAACAAAAGAATTAGTGTGTCTTCATTGAAGGAAGAAATAAGAACAGGAAAGAGCAAGAAAATTTAGTGAATGTTAAGAGGTATGACAACAATTGAAATTAGGTTGAATTGGCTTAGCAATCTTCTCTCAAGCATTCAAGGATGACCCAGGGATACCCACAGCTTCATTTGGGGGCAATTATATATGCAAGAAAATTTAAAGTATGCCATCCTTTATTCTGGACCAATTTTGTTATTTTATTACACAAGCGGCTGCAGGAACGCTTAACATCAATTAAATGCATGAAGCACCATATGCTATTACGCTTAATATCAATTCTGGACCGAACTGGGCTATGTATGAAAACTACCTTTTCAAAATCAAATGATCACCTGCGTGAAGCTATTACGCTCATGAGCTGCTTAGGTACAATTTGAGAACATAATAAGTTTTAGTATACTACTCGTTAGTATGCTAACCTACTAAACAGGTAAATAATTAGGCTCTTGCATATATAGGTAACTGACCACAACTTTATAGAGGAATATTAGCTGAAATTGCACAGAGCAAAAGGAAGGCAAGTAACCTTATATCTGTAGATGCGAACCTTGCACATGCAAGCAATACAAGTGTTCGCTGAACTGTGCATCTCAAGCCACGGTTCACCATGACGCTTCTCCGTTTCTGAGATCAGTCAATACCAGAAATCAATCCATAGGATTAAGGATTTTAGACAGTTACATTTGCGTATGAGAAAGGAAATTGGGCTACAAAACGAAAAGAAATTATTTCCAGTAGAATTAAGGATTTCAAAAGATCAGTAGAGTACATGCTAGAACTATTCAGCTCCAGACACACCTTACCTAGACAGTTACATTAATTAAGAGGCGGAACTCCCTAGCTATCATTTAAATGGCATCTTAAAAGTACCACGATACTCTGCTAAAAACACCACTCTAAAAGCTCTGCTAGAAAGAAACCTCTAAAAGCTCTGGTACAAAGAAACCTCGCTAGCCATCATTTAAAATGGCCATGTTAAGCATGTTGTTCATAGGGACACTCACCTGCATATAAATATATAAGCAAAAATTAGCCAACGCTTTATAAACCATAGTTAGACAGTTGACATTAATTCCAAGAAACGAGCACATGTCCTAGGGCATGTTCAAGCAGCCTAAAAGTGAAATCCGTGTCTATTACATGACTGAACTAAGGAACTGTGTTCCAGGGAACCCTTCCAGGGAATAAAAAAGAGAAGCACACCATATTCCAGGGAGTAGTATATTCTTACTTTATTGATGATAACAAGATGAGAACAGAGCAGACCGTGCAATTATATATAAACTGGCTAATTTATTAAACAACAAGATGAGAACAGAAAGGAAGCTGAAGAAAAGGCCCAAGTGCATGGTTTTGGGCATCCATACCTGCTTAGCAATAAAATGTGAATAAACGATCTGCAACATCCTCCCCTCACAGTAGGGTTGCACCATGACCAGGGTCTGCAGTTGCAATCAATTTAAGTAAAATATATTGAGGTAGTTATCAGCACCTAGCCACAAATAGCAAACAGAAACAACCACCTGTACACAAATTTCAATCAGGCATATTAAAGCTAGGATATACCTAACATGTAAGAAATATCGGTTAGTGAAATGGTACCAAAAATGCATGGCAGGCCTGCCGAATCAAAATGGAAGCTATAAGCCATGGTTTCTTAATCTAAATTATTTAACCATGCAACTTTTCAGCTATAAGAAAAATTCAGTGTAATGGTAGTCCATTTTTTACCCCCTTTGTCATCAACCAAATGTCCATCAACCCCTGCAGGCTGCACAAATGTGAGGATGATTCTAGTAAAATAGCTTCAGGATCATGTCCATCAGATGGCATCTGATATCTATTGAAGTTGGAACATATATGAGCTTACAAATCAACATCCCCGCGGTTTGTCACCAAAAGCAATGGTACAAACAGGCAACCTATCATCTAAGAAACTAAAATACAGTTGGTTTGGAACAAGAAACTGAATGTGGACCATAACCAATAAAAACTGCTTTGTTGTGAGGTGTATAACCAGTAAGTTATTGATCATGAGTCATAGTGATTCTAAAACACACAACACAATATGAAAACAAAACGAATCCAACGCAGCTAGCCAAAAATAATAAGTAAACATGGCAAAATTAATTAACTACCATGCTGCAATGGAATATAAACTCAAAGCCAGAACCAACGAGGTGTAGAGAGCAAGCTCACCAGGGTACGACGCGATGAAACAAATGTGTACTAATCAAATCATATTGAAGGGAGATGCTTGTTGACCTGGGAGTTCAGAAATACAATAAGATTAGCTCACCTTGGCACTGGACTGCCACGGAGATGAAACTAAATACAAAAATTGCTGCAAACAATCACCTACCTCCAAATCACCTTCCTACTCTTCTCCTTGCTCAAATTCATGTCAAAGATGCACAAAAAAGCGATAAAAACTTCAGGCGAAGTAGCGATAAAAGTCCTGCAAGAAAAATCAAGAGAGGAGTAACTCTTCTCCTGTAGACGGGCAAAACTCCTAACCAACCTATTCCATTAAAATATATATTGCCACACAAAATAGAAATCAAAATCAGTAGTTGCCTCCTAACATATTTACTCCACTTCGTAATGCATGTTTGAAAAAACATGCTGGCAAGGACCTGTTCGACGCAGGAAAGGGCAAATACTGAAATAAAAAGAAGTATTGGAGAGTGGTTTCCGCTGCTTCATCTCCTATCTGCTCCAAGCTACAATTTTCTGAGAACTGTTGTATTCTCACTGTTCGTGTGAAAACAATCTACCAAAAAACAGAGCATATCATGGAGGAATAAGAAAATGAACAAAATAACAGATTGTTGGAATTAACTATGAATCAAGTGCCTCCAATAATTCATAACACGAAGTAAGATAATTAAGGGAGAGACACACATCCAATATCTCTTTAATTAGAGCCATCACTTATAAGTATATGCAGAGGTCACTAATAAGAACAAAAGCAAATTGCAGGAACAGATGCAAAGCACCAATATCCAGAAGAGGTACATACAAAGAGAAGTCAATACGTTTTTTGTGCTAGCCATTCAGAAACTGAAAAGAAACAATCAAATTTAAGCATCCTATAATATTTCTCCACCCTAAGCATCCAAGAGGCCATCGTTGTAGCAAGATAGAAGGTCTAGGATGAACCAAAAATGCAACCATGTATGGAACGGAGATGCCATGGATTGTCACAAACAGTATAGAAACAAATCAGGACCTGAACAACTTTATCACCTGACCACGCCATCAAAATAACTGACGCCAAGCTCCGGCAGCCACCCTCCATTGTGCTTCCCCTGCCTGCAGCCTGATGTGGATACAACGCAGAAACCCTGGATGGAAAATAAAAATCAATTCAAGATAATAGAATCAGACTTGAGCTCGATCAAGAAACACAATTATTGCAGTTTCATCTATATTAAAGCAGAAGTAAAAAATCACGACACTGTGTATTAAGTTAATCGTGAAAGTTAAGTAAACAATGTATTTCCCACAACCAAATTAGCTAGAGTATAAGCTGCATATGTAAATACCGCTACAACATATAGAATATGTAAACTCATTGGAGAGCAAAGGGTTCTAAATAAAATGATATACCATCTCATCTACTGGATGCATTTTAACAAATATGTGTATCCTGTCCGACAGAACCAGTTCCATCACAAAACCCGGACCAGTTCCATGATAAAACAATTACGAAAATTCCATCAGGTTCTACAGCTGTGAAAAAACAAATGCACCATATGGTAGAATTGTTTCTGAGGCATTACCTCCCAAATACAAAGAGAAGAAACTCACCATGCATCACAGTTTCAGCAATTGAAACTACTGGCCTTGTCAAGACCTTGCCGCACCTCTCTCATGTCCCCTTATCGACCTGCTGCCTCCCATGCTTCTGTTACTCTCTCCAGTAGGTCAGCAACTCTTTCTCATAGCAATTCATACTGTCGTGTTGGCAGCCTTCTGTCATCCCTTTCTTCCTGCATCAAGCATACAAAAATTGGACATTGATCACAAAGGGGTGAAACAAGATGTTGAACTCTTGACTCTTGCCAATCAGGTGTAGCCACTGTTCTGTCCAGCCACACTTTGTTCCAGTTACTACCTATTTTCGGAAGGGAAATGCACAAACGACAAGAATATCTCAATCAAATCCTAAATTTCCTAACCCTTGCATCATAATCTCGGCTCGATCAGCCATTCCCGTGCAACTCCTGCTGCAGACACGCATTAGGCTGACCCAAACAGCCGGATATCTTGGCCAAAACGAACTGATCGAGGGTGCCGTACCTGAAGCTGCTTGGCCTGGATGAGGAGGTTCTTGGGACGGCCAAGGCCTCTCTCTTGACGCCCTACGATGAAGGCCTTGGGCTGGCGTCCAGCTCATCAACGGCGGAGTCTTTCTCCTACTCCTCGGCAAGCAGTGCCTCACCTTGTTCATGCCTCCGACCCGGACGTAGCTGGACGACCTTCTCGAGGGGGAGCGCATGCTGTCGACGGAGATGACGAGGACGGACCTCTGAGGCGGCTGACCGCTGCCTCAATGTTCTGGATGGCGCCGTGTCTCCTCTTCGCCCGCGCCGACCGACGCCGCCGCTGTGCTCCTTCTCCTCCCGCTACCCCCACCGTCCTCCTCGCCGCCAAGTCGCTGGCCGGCCGAACCGCCGTCGAGCCGAGCGCCTGGTCCTCTGCGTCGCCGCCCTCCTATAGGACGCGGGCTAGGGTTTGAGTGGGGCTCCGCCATGGGATCTGCAGAGGAGCAGGCGGGGATGCTGGGTGTTGGTCGTCGGGGCTGGGGCTCGCCGGAACTGGCCGGGATTTGCCGGAGACGGGGGGATCGAGAGGAGTGGGGAGGGTGAGAGGGAGGGGCGCGGATTGGGGGAGATGGGGGCGCGGGGATTGGGGAAGACAGGGGCGCGGGTCTGGATTGGTTGGCTAGGGTTTCACCGCGCCTCGTCTCTGACGAGCGGACAGTAAAACGCCTCTTCGCGCGCGCACGTTTCACTGAACACCCTGGCCCAGAAAAACTTGGACCCAGCTGTCATGGCCTGTGCCCCTCAGTCGATTAGTAACAAAAAAAATCACCGCATCTAACGGCCATATGTGAAACACCAATGCTATTTACCCTGTTTCAACGCAATCGAACGAACGAAAATGACCGGGAGGGGCAAGTAGGGGGAAACGGCGGGTACTCTACGGGCCTTTATAGAAGAGATAGGCTACTCCTGGCGGGCAATTTTTTTTATTTCACTGTCTTTACTCTTTAATTAACTTAACCAATATCGTCTCTAGAACTCCAGACTCCCTTTTCGTAATATCTAAACTCCATGCATGGGTCTAGACGTCTAGTTTGTGTATCTTGAGGCACTATTTCTAAAGATCATGCTCTCTGAAAACACATAGCGCTGTTACGGAATTTCTGTTGCTGACTTGCTGTATGTGTTTCGAGATAAGATATGTGCTGATAAAGAAGGATCTTGCTAAGCCCAAAAGTGAGTTGCATCAGTAAGCTTCATTATTGTGTGCTAACTGTCTCCTTGATAGGTAGAACACCTCTGTTGTATCTTGCAATGTTTTCTAAGGATGTGGCCCATGTGCCTACTGCCAAGTATCTTCTTGATCATGGAGCTAATAGAGACAAAGCCAGTTATGATGGTTATTCCCCATTACACTATGCTGCTGGAACAAGTCCACCTCTAAAAAAATACATCTCTGTTTTGCATCGCTCCAAATTTTCTTAATTTATCTATTCGATCTGAAAATTGTGCTATTGCGTGGCACTGCAGTGTGATATATATTTTTCTCGTACCAGGATCAATGTGCCCTTGTTCCAAAAAATGTGCCCTTGTTCCATAGTATTTTTTTATGTCACTTCCATAGTAATTTCCTTTTTGTGATTTAAATTATCTTCAAACATGTTACGTTAAGTCCTTCTGATCATGGTTTTTTAGTCGCGAGTAAAGTCGAATCGCCTGCCGACCGGCTCGACGATTAGTCGGTGTTTAGGCGCCATAAGTCACCCTAATTTCTGCCCACCGAGTCGGATATATGCTTACCCATACCAAATGATCTTGCAATGCTTCTATTCAAGTAATTGGTATATTTATGCATAGCCATGTAGTAGTTGGTGTATGTATTGCTACACTATGAACAAGAAACTTGCATCAGAAGTGCTCTGTACCAAGCATACTAATATTTGAATAATTTCACGGTGGTATAGTGGCCATCCCCCAACACCTTAATTCTTGTGCAATATCTTAAAACTTCACCTAATCATGATCAAAGGCTATATCATCTATAAGCTAAAACGCGTCACTGTGTATAGGGGGTGGGTATCATCCAAAAGTTTTATCTGTAGCACATGTTCAAGCCAAACCCAGTTCCTGGATTCTTTGTGAACACAAGAGTTTTGTTCTGAAAGTACCTCTTATAAATGTAATCATTTTTCTAAAAAAAACCTTATGTAATAAGCTCATGGGTTCTTCTTTTAAGAGTTTGCCGCAAAAGTACAGATCTTATGTATGAGTTCATGGTTTCTTTTCAGGAGATTGCGACATGGTTGAACTATTGCTTCAGAAGGAGCTTATGTGGACCCGATAGCTTCTATTGGGACACCACTTCATTATGCTGCTAATAAAAGGCAGGATGGTACTATGCAGATTTTACTGGACCACAATACAGATGTAAGTTTGAATACATACCATATCTATCTCAAATTGGCCATCAGATGGTAAGTACAAGTTCTTACGAACTGAAGTTATTTGCTATTTTGAACCTTGATTCACAACGGATAATTACATTCTAAAGATAGCCAGGGATTTGTTACATATAGATATAGGTTGAGATGAGAGAATAATTGTGGAGAGCTGACTGATTGATCATCCTTGCCTCGACAATCAACATAAATTCATGGCATTCTTATATGCTGGATTCTCAGGCCATTGATCTTTCCTAACACAATATGAACTCTTAATGCCTTAACTTTTTTTAATGCCTTAACTTCTTTAATACTAAACACCTAATACAATACTGTTTTCTAAATGACTCACCTTATGTTTTCTTTGCTTCTGCTTGCCCTTGCCCAACACGTGACCTCGTTCTCTGCAACACGTCCATGCGTTGGCTTTCTTGCCGGCCAGCGTGCCACTGCCATGATACAGTTTACTGACACTAGTAGAGAACGAAGCATTAGTACCGGTTGTGGATGGCCTTTAGTACCGGTTGTGCAACCGGTACTAAAGGGTCGGCACTAAAGGAGTACCCTTTAGTACCGGTACACAACTAAAACCGGTACTAAAGGGTCTCCACGTGGGCGAACAGCCGCGCGCGCAGCGGAGAACCTTTAGTACCGGTTGATAATACCAACAGGTACTAAAGGTTCCTGCTTTTTTTGCTTTTTTGCTTATTTTTTCGTTTCTGGTTTTTTTCTTTTTGATTATTTTTCGGGGTTTAGGGTTTCTGTTTTTTTCCTTTTCGCTCATTTTTCAGGGTTTCGGATGAGATTACGTATAAAGTACTCACTACACATATAAAGTCTCATTATACACATACAAAGTACTCTCGTTACATATAATTAAAGTACTCACTACACATATAAAGTACTCATTATACACATACAAAGTACTCTCGTTACATATAATTAAAGTACTCGTAATTACAATTAATGGAGATCACCGCTAGCTATTCCATGCGTGGAGGGGGTCTGTCGACAAAGTATAATTCACCGAGTTCATCTATGACATGCGTAAGAAGAAATCCCGCCAATTCCTCCACAATAGCTTTTACGCAGTTGTGTGGTAGGAGCTGGCCCCGGTTCCTTGCCATCTTTTAAAAAAGGAGATCAAATCAGTTATGATCGAAACTAAACACAATTGATGGTAGCAAAGTAAAAGTTGTGTATGATGTTTACGTACCTCACGATTTCTTACACTATTGACTCTCTCATTGACCCTCATGTGAATATACTCGCAAACGTAGTATCCACATAGTTCTGTCCCCTGTGGTTGTCGCAGACACCACTATATATACAAGAATATAATTTAATCAAATAATAATCAAGAGAAAGATAATGGTATTAGAAAGATACACGTAGTAGTACTTACTAAGTTAGACTTGAACTCCAGCTTTTCTGGCTATTCACCGCGTTCTTCCTCTTTGAACTTTATGTAAACCCTGTCCGGAAAAGAAAATGAATTGAGTAGTTATTACTTATACTTTTGATATCGGAAATGAAGGAAAGAGGAAGATATAGTGAGATTGAAGTTACCTCTTGAGCATTAGACTCACGCTTTTGTATTCATCTTGATCTTTACTTAATGAGTTCCAGACTTCAACTTCTCCATCGTCGAGTTTAATGATAAACAGAATGAAGTGGTACCTGCGCACATTTATATACGCATGTATTCAGAACTCATCGATTACACTTAATATCGGGAAAGCAAAATAGAATGTGTACAAGACAGTAACACTCACCCGAAGTTGTAAGGAAAAAGTATTTCCTTTTTGGTACTTTGTCGCTTAAAAAGCGTTAGCAGAATCTCCTCTGTGTCCTTGGGATGGTTAGTTATGGTCTTGATATGAACTTTATCCGGGTCAATGAACCCAATGTCCCAGATTCCTCCCAGTCTGCATTCACGAATCTTCATTCTGCATCATATAGCGTACAAAAGAATGTTGTGACGATAATTACAAGCAATGAACGAGAGCTTTATATATAAATAACTAAATTACACGAATAAATTACTTACAGACAATAGCAGCCGATGATAGATTTGTCGAGAGCAAGTTGATTGTACATCTGAAAAAGTTCTTCGAACTCAACATGCACACCATATTCTCGGAAGTAGTATTGTTCCTTAACCGCCGCCATGAGATAGCTTCTCCCTTCTTTTGCGGTGGTCATGTACCTGGTATGCAAGTTATATAACTGTGTTGTTAGAGCACTCGGATTTTCGACCAGAGGAAGCCCGAGTTCAAAAGCATATCGTGGGGTAACCTCCGCCATGGGGTAACCTGAGTCGCCAACGACAACTTCTCCATGCTTGATTTCCCGAGCTTCAGAAGGCACAATGAGCGGGGCGAGCGATTGTGCTTCTTGTTCTCCGAGTTGGGTAACTCTTTTCCCGCACACTTTTTCTTGCTCCATATGCGAGGAAAGTACCTTATCAATACCTCGCTCATAGTCTGAAATGGGCGGCGGTGGAGGTCATATAGGTTGTCAATGGTGCAATCCTTTACCTCATTTGGTATAGTCTTATCAAAACAATGAAGATTAATCAACTATATGAAGCGAAAGCACTTGACGTAATTCCGTGTGTCCTCAAGAACGTTTGGTCATCATAAGTAAACCTACCGGCTTGTCCTTTGCTGTAGAAAGGATTGGGCCACTCGCTGCAATTATTATTACTGTCTTTTATTTACTTGTACTTTATTTATCTGTTAGATCAAAAATCTCTAAAAACTTGTCTGCTAGTATTTACATTGAATTCTTAACCAAAACTGCTCGTCAACACCTTCCACTCCTCGTTGGGTTCGACACTCTTATTTATCAAAAGTACTACGATACACCCCTATAATTGTGGGTCATCAAGACTATTTTCTGGCACCGTTGCCGGGGAGTGAAGCGCTATTGGTAAGTGGAATTGGTAAGAGAAACATTTACTGTACGTGTTATTTTTATTTCTATCTGCTGCTATATTTTATCATGGAGAGATCTTCTCTTGAATTCCTTTTGTAAAAACCACCACCACTGCTAAGGTAGTAGAGGAGGCGCCATCTGTGCAAGTAATCCCATTCAAAATACCTATGAAAATTGTTGAACGAGTTACGAATAACCGCTATGAAGGGGATGGAACTGTCCATCCTGGTGATCATTTGTTATTTTTACATGAATTATGCGAGTTGTTCAAGTGTGTAGGTATTTTAATGGATGAAGTTAAGAAGAAACTATTCTCTATATCGCTGTCTGGTAGAGCTGCACAATGGTATAAACTGCTGAAGAATGGGCGTTCTCTTGGTTGGGAGGAAATTGTACCTCTCTTTTATTCTAAATTCTACCCTCCAAGTGAGATTCATAAAGACCGGAACCTCATATATAATTTCTGGCCTCATGATGGAGAGAGTATTGCCCAATCGTGGGGGAGATTGAAGTCACTAATGTTCAAATGCCCCATTCATGAGCTTCCTGGTAATGTCGTTGTTGATAAATTCTATACAAGGCTGTCTTTTCAGGATAAAATTCTATTGGATACTGCTTGTTCTGGATCATTCACTCGTAATAAAGAAGAGTTTAAATGGGACCTTCTTGATCAGATTCAGGAGAACACTGAAGGATGAGAGAACGACAAAGGTAGAGAGTCAGGTATAAAGTATGATTTCGAATGCGTTAAAACTTTCATGAATACTGATGATTTTCAAAATGTTAGTACTGTTTATGGTCTTGACTCTCAAGTTGTTGCAAATTACTATAAAGCTTTTGCCTCTTATTTCGGTATGCCTAAGGAGGGTTTTAAGAAATATCATGAACCTTATAAAGATAAACTTGTTTCTCCTACGACTAGAAGTATTGAAGTTAATACTGTTGATCACATTATTCCTGAACCTTATATTGAAAAAGTTCCTTTTCCCGCTAAAATAAAGGAACATTCTATTATAGCCAGTGTTGTTAATAAAAGTACGAAGAAAGCTATAGAACCTGATGAACAAATAACTGTTGAACCTGCTGTAGCAATAATAAAGGACCTTGTCACTGAAAATGTAGAAGATGGGCACATTATCTTTTGTGAAGATGCTTCTAACATTGTTTCACATCCTAAAAGCTCTAGGAAAACTAGTGTTCCTATACTTTCTGTTAGGATAGGTGACCATTGCTATTATGGTTTATGTGATATTGGTGCGAGTTCCAGTGATATTCCTTATGAGCTTTACAGGGAAATCATGCATGAAATTGGTTCTTGTGAACTTGAAGAGATTGATGTGGTTATTCAGCTTGCCAACAGAGAAACTATTGCTCCAATTGGTATTGTTAGAGATGTGGAGGTTTTATGTGGTAAGACTAAATATCCTGCTGATTTTCTAGTACTTGGTTCAGCTGCTAGTAAAGCTTGTCCTATCATTTTGGTAGACCTTTTCTGAATACTTGTGGTGCTATTATAGATTATAAGAAAGACAAAATCTTTACTAAATTTGCTGGTGAATCTTATGAGTTCAATTTCTCTAAATTTGCCAAAGATCCTTATGAAACTGAATTGCCTAATGAAGATTTTAAAGTTGCTCAGCTTGCCTCTATTGCTCTTGCTCCTAGCAGTGCTTTGCAGCAACATATGGAGGACCACGAAAGTGAGGTCTTTATAGAAGAAAGGAATGAGCTTGACGAAATATTTCTTCGTCAACCAATACTTAAACATAATTTACCTGTGGAAGATTTGGGTACCACGCCACCACCTAAGGAGGATCCTGTTTTCGATTTAAAACCTTTACCTGATAATCTTAAATATGCTCGTATTGATGATAAGAAAACATATCCTGTTATTATTAGTTCTAAACTTTCAGGTAGAGAAGAAGAAAGATTGTTGGAAGTGTTGAAGAAACACCGTGAAGCTATTGGCTACACTCTTTATGATTTAAAAGGGATTTCCCCTACTATTTGTCAACATGCTATTAATATGGAACCTGATGCAAAGCCAGTTGTTGAACATCAACGTCGTTTAATATCCAAGATGAAGGAAGTGGTAAGAAATGAGGTATTGAAACTTCTTGAAGCTGGTATTATTTATCCTATTGCTGATAGTAGATGGGTGAGTCTGGTGCACTGTGTTCCTAAGAAAGGAGGAATTACTGTTGTGCCAAATGAAAATGATGAACTTATTCCTCAAAGAGTAGTAGTTGGTTATAGAATGTGCATTGATTTTAGAAAGGTTAACAAAGTTACTAAGAAGGATCATTATCCTTTACCTTTTATTGATCAAATGTTAGAGAGATTGTCTAAGAAAACTCATTTTTGCTTCCTTGATGGTTATTCTGGGTTTTCTCAAATTGCTGTGAGAAAGCAAGATCAAGAGAAAACCACTTTTACTTGTCCTTATGGAACTTATGCGTATAGACGCATTCCTTTTGGTTTGTGTAATGCTCCTGCTACTTTTCAAAGATGCATGTCTGCTATCTTTCATGGTTTTTGTGAGGAAATTGTGGAAGTATTCATGGACGATTTGTCCGTCTATGGAACTTCTTTTGATAACTGCTTGCACAATCTTGATAAAGTTTTGCAGAGATGTGAGGAAGCTAATCTTGTTCTTAATTGGGAGAAATGCCACTTTATGGTTAATGAAGGAACTGTTCTTGGACATAAAATTTCCGAAAGAGGCATTGAAATTGATCGAGCTAAAGTTGAGGCAATCGAGAAAATGTCTTGCCCCAAAGATGTCAAAGGTATTCGTAGTATTCTTGGTCATGCTGGTTTCTATGGGAGGTTTATTAAAGATTTCTCTAAAATTTCAAAGCCTCTTACTAATCTTCTCCAAAAAGATGTACCTTTTTTTATTATGATGATTGTAAGGAAGCTTTTGAAACTCTAAAGAAGGCTTTAATTACTGCTCCTGTCGTTTAACCACCTGATTGGACATTACCTTTTGAAATTATGTGTGATGCTAGTGATTTTGCTGTTGGTGCTGTTCTTGGACAGCGAATAGATAAGAAGTTGAATGTTATTCATTATGCTAGTAAGACTCTTTATTCTGCTCAAAAGAATTATGCAACTACTGAAAAAGAATTCCTAGCTGTAGTTTTTGCTTGTGATAAGTTTAGGCCTTATATTGTTGATTCGAAAGTCACTATTCATACTGATCATGTGTCGTGGTGGGATCACGGCAGATGCCATGGGTATGGCTAAGATGGGGCCGAATGGTCGTTGGGGGAATCCGGGAGGGTTTATGCACTCTCGAAGTGCACAAGCAAGAACACACAAAACACGGCAAGAACACGAACTGAAAACCAAGCCACCAAGAACACGAAGCACACCGCGATGTACCCTGCTTCGGGGCCCTCTTGCAGAGGTAACACCCCTACTGCAGCACTACCCTAGTCAGTGTATAGCTCAAGGTAACAAGTACAGGTCGCTCCTCGAGCTGTGTGATGGTACAATGGTGAGAGCTTGAGGGGGGGGGATGAAGTTACAAGGAGAAGGAACCGGGGTGCCGGGGTCTCTTCTCTCGTAATAGATCGCTCTCTGTGTGTGCGTCCGTCCGTCTCTCCGTCCGTTCTCCTCTTCCTCCTTTCTCCTCCTCGTCCTCTCGCGCGGGAGGGGTGGAGGCCCCCTATATAGGCTAGCCGGGTTACCATAGTGCCCCTCGCCGAGCACTGTAGCCATGCCTCTGCTTTGGTCATCATTGTACTCCTGTCAGGGACAAGACATGGCCTGCCCATCCCCTGCGTTACCACAGTGGAGCTAGGATGTCCCCTCTGACAGAGACAGGACATAGCCACGCCGTGCTACCTCGCAGCCTTTAGCCCGGATCTCACGGGGTCAGCGGTCAGAGGCATGCAGCCCCGCCGAACCCGGGGCACGCCTCTGCCACGCTCCGTGACAGACGCTCCCATGTCAGGCGGGAAGTGACAGGAGCATTGACTCCTGTCCGAGCTACGGCCTCCTGCCGTGGTTAGCCCGGGTTCTGCGCTTAAGATCTTTTACCAGGTCGGACTTCCCTTCCTTCCAGTAGCTCCTGCACTCACAACACCACCCATAGCACCGAGGTATTAGCTCGCTGATCATAGCTCGCATCATGAACCTCGGCCCATGCCAACGGGATACCTCGGACCCTTCTGGTCCAAGATAGGTCGGCCTGTACTCTCCAGGTCAAGATGAAGCTCGGACATTCCCAGGCCCAAACAGCTCGGCCCATTCCGTACCTCGGCACACCTTTGAACTCCACTCATGCCAAGCCTTGACCCTACCCGGGGGTACTCCCCCGACATTAGTCCCCGAAGCTGGTGCGGTCCTACGACCTCGGATGGAGGGCCGTAGCAGGTTCAAAACAAGCAAGGCACCACCGCCAGAACCGACCTCAAACATAGTTCCGCCGAGGTACTTCCCACATACCTCCACCTAATCCGAGGTAGATATGTAACCTGAACTCTCCGAGCTATTTGACTCAGCACAATCTTGCCTCAAGATTTTCCGAGGCACGTGGCGAAGAATCACTGCCCAGGCTTCGAAATCCAGACCTCTGAAAGACAGGTCCTGACCACACGCCGCCCTTGTCAGCCGGACCCACCGAACAGCGCACCTGCGCACTCAAGTACTTGACCAACTTGACCGCCTCCGACCCCTCGATTCTCGCGCTGACCAGTACAGAAAATCCAGCGCTGGCGGTTGCCACTCTGCGGCCCACGATGTGGCCGATCGTGCGGCCACCAACCGCGCCACCGTGCGCTTACCCGCACACGATCCCGCGCCTTCCCGATAACCGCGCGGTAGTGCGCAGTTAATGTGTGCAGTTACCGCTCGCAGCTATAAATAGGGGCCCAGGGGAGTTTCATCTTCCTCCTCCCCACTCGCCTGCTGCCGCGCCCTCTGCCTCCATCGCCGCCGTCGAGCACCTCGCCGCACCAGAGTACGCGCCGCCGTTCTGCAACACCGTTCCGCACCGCCGTCAAGCGCCTCGCCGCACCGGAGCACGCGCGCTGCGCCTGGCACCATCGACTCGCCGCCGATCCCTCGCGTTCCTCCGCGGTGAGTTCCTTGCTTTGCTTCCCCTTCATTGCCGTGGATGAGTTCATCCTCCGATGAACTCGAGGATCCTGATGAACCCTAAAAACTTGATGAACTGGATGATCCCCTCGAGCCCTCTTAGTGCATTTTAGATCTCATCTAGATATATCTCAGACGCACCCGTGCTGTCCTCTTAGGTTTGCCCCTTGACGAACTCGAATTTATCTCCCTTTTTAGCTCACCGGTAGATCTTTGCTAGTATCCCGCCATGGTAGAAACATGTTTCCCGCCTAAATCCTTTAGCTCGGCTGCCTTGAATGATCCGAGGTATCTACTCCGGCTGAACCTTGAACTGTCCGAGGTACTTACCCCGGTTGAACATTGAACTGTCCGAGGTACTTACCCCGGTTGAACCTCCCTTTTCTGCAGGAAAGTGCCAACATGTCGGCAATTGCTAAGTCAAACCGCGCCGAGGTTTCCGCCAGCGAGAGAGGTGGATGGGATGGCTCAGACATCACCGATGACGATATCAAATGGCTCAAAGAAACTCATCGAATCCCAGCCAAACTGCTGTATCGGCTTCACACTGGGGACGGCGAACCGATCGCCAACCCCGGCGAGAAAGTGGTGTTTGTCTCTCACTTCGAGCGCGGATTCGGACTTCCGGCCAGCAAGTTCTTTCGAGAATTTCTGAAGTTCTTCGGCTTGCAGCCGCACCACCTCCCAGCTAACTCCATACTACAGCTGTCGTGCTACGCAGCTTTCTCTGAAGGATATCTCGGCCTCTGGCCGAGCGTTGAGGGCTGGGCCAAGTATTTCCAGCTGAAGAAACAGAGCATCCCCAACAAGGATGTTGTGCACAAGGATATGACTTCCCGTGGGGCGGCCGCTATCTCACCCCGGCTGGGCTCCGAGTTCCCACGGATCAAAGGCCTAGAGAGCTGCAAGAAGTGGAATCGATCCTTTTTCTATGTGAGGAACCCCGGTACTGTCGACCTCATCAACCTCCCGGACTTCCAGCTCGGCCCTCCCACTGCACAACTCAACTGGGATTTCAACCCGGAGTACGCCTACGCCGAGGTTCAAGAGATCCATGAATACATGCTGGATCTCAAGAAAAGAGGGTGGGGTTCCAATGACATCCTCCGGACTTTTGTAGATCGAAGGGTCAGCCCCTTCAACAACGAGCCCATAAGATCTGCCATATGGAAGGTCTACTCGATCCTACACGGATCAGCAGCAAGGCGCTCTCCAAGGCCTCAGTTTGGCGCCGGGTCAAAGCCGTTGCCCAGACTGAGATGGACGAGGAGTGGACATGGGGCGTGGAGCCTCACAACAGAGAAAATCTTCTGGAGCAAGTGAGTACTTTACTAAATTTCCGAGCTTACGCTCCGGTCTTGCACACCTCGGTTGCTTCTTAACTCAACTCTTTTTTGCCACTCCTGCAGTGGTTCGCCCGGCAGCTGATCGAGGACGGTCCGAGCCGTCGAACTGGGCTCCTGCCCGCCTCGCCCTGGAAGGTTCAGAGACTGAAGACCCGGACAATGAGGATCACCTTCCGATCCCTAAGGCCGTTCCGAGGTCCGCCCCAAAGACTGGCTCCTCCAACCCGGGTAAGAAACAAGTTCGAACTTCCATCAGAGACTGGTCTGACGACGATGATGACGATGACGATTGCCAAATTCTGGAACCTGTCAACATTATTCCCATTTCATATGCTCCTCCAACATATAAGAACTTTCATACAGCGTCTGCAGCTTCCCGGAAGCGCTCAGGACCTAGTACCTCGGATGCCGAGGCTTCCAAGACATCGGATACTGCGGCGCCCAAAGCCAAGCGTGCCAAGAAAACCTCGGCGAGGCGCAAGAAACAAGGCCCCGTGGAGGAAGATGCGTAAGTCACATTTGCTCCTCCTTTGCTCCTCCTTACTTCTCACGCTGCTCCGAGGTTAAGTTTTTTACACTCTAACTTAATCTTTCTCTTTTTGTCTAGCCCGGCTCGGCAGATCAAGCAGAGCCATAGCTCAATACATTCACCACTGCCTCCAGTGGTTGAAGCTCAGATCCCCGAGGTTGAGGTTAACCTCGGAAGCCCCGCCAGAGCCTCTCCTCCAGAACAGTCCATTGACCTTACCAGCCCGGAGAAGACCGTCTCCTCCCCGGCACGCGCCTCCTCCGCCGAACTTCCACCGCCGAGCTCTGACTCCGGCCTGGGCACTCTCTCCCGCCGAGATCAGACTCCTCCACCTCCTCAGAAAGATGCGGAGACAGATCGCGCCAAGACTCCGGCAAAGACCGTGCAGGAGCCTCGGCTCTCCCCCAAGTCTCAGGCTGCGCGCAACCAGCAGCAGCAGCAGCAAAAGAAGAAACAACAACAACAACAGCAGCAGAAGCAAAAGCTCCAACAGCAGCAGAAAGATTCAGCTGTTGAGCCTCCCAAACAGCCACAACAAACTCCAATGCCGCCACCGCCAACGGGACCCAAGGCTGCGAGCACCCAACTGGTGCCGCACGTTCCTGCGCCGAAGTCCACCTCCACCAAGATTGCGCCCTCAAGCTCTCAGGTCGCCACCTCCCGAGCTCTTTTTGCTGCTACCACTCAGCCGGACATCAGCAGTGGGAGGTCGGGCAACTCCGGACCAAGAGCGGGAACAGCTTGGGTTCGGAGAACACTATGACAGGATTGGAACTCGGCTGACACTGCCGAGGTCTCCTCTAACCCGGGCTCTGAGCATCCCGTTGGACCCAGCGCCGTGCTCCAGTCCATTTATACCAAGCAGACTGCAGTCCTTGATTGCAGCAAGAAGGCCTCGGTAAGTTTCTTTACAACTCTCTTTCTTCCTTTGATATCAAATGATAAACATACACTATTCCCAGTCCCCGAGATTCGGGTTGAGCAATCGACACTCCACCGAGTTAAAATTGCTCGGCTTGAATCTCAAGAACTTGTCATTTCTCCACGCTGAGTCCCCGAGGCCAATGCCAAGTTCTCGGCCTCGGGTACTAAAAAGACCTCGGATCTCTTCGAACTGATCTCTCTATTTCTTCAGGAATGCAACAATGCTCGGACAAGGTCTTCAAGAACCTCCTGCTGGATCACAACAGACTGAAGAAGTCTCACCGGACTCTTCTATCCGCCAAGGAGCAGAGCGACAAAGACTATGCCTCCAAGCTGAAGACAGCCGAGGATGAAATAGCTCGGCTGCAGCAAGAGCTGAACCGGGCTAATGAAGCCAAAACCACTGTGGAGGACGCCATGAAGGTCAAAGACCAGGCCGCCGAACAGCAGCAAGAGCTTGTCAAGACCCTGGAGAGCCGCGCCACCTCGGCCGAAGCCGAACTTACCGCCCTCCGGGCTATCTCGAAAAGCTGTTTGGCCGAGCTCACTCGGATCAACCACCAAATGGACAAAAGTTTCTTTCTCCCCTTTTCCTTTTTCTCTGCTGACCTACACCCGTGCCACCGTATGCCTTATTTCAGCTACAACCTTTTGTCTTCTTCAGAGAACTTTGAGCACTCCAAGGACAAGGCTATACGCGAAGTTCAATCAGCTCGGGCAAAGAGGGCTGAGACAGAAACCCTCAGCGACAGCTGGGATATCCAGGACCACCTTGTCGCCTTTAATGCTCAGATCAGGCCGCTCAGAGCCATTGGAACTAAGCTTGTTGATGCTGCCATCGAGGTCCACCGTGCCCTCTGGCCCAAGGTTGAGACTCCCACTTGCATAGACGAGCTCGCACGAAGCTGAAAGGAGCCGAGGCTAGAATTCGGGAGTGGAGATGCTCATCAGCTCGGGCTGGAGCGGACAAGGCCCTGGTGTTCGTGCTGTCCTGGTATGAAGAGATTGAGATCCACACTGTTACCTCCTTGCAAGTTATGCAAACACCCGGATCTTCAATGAAGGGCGCTTTACTCAGAGGACGAAGAGAGCTCGGACGAGGAAGCAGAGTCGGTGAGAAGGTTCTGACGGTGAGGAAATTGACTTTGACGAGCCTGAGAGCTCCAAGGGCAAGGCCGGCAAAACAACCGATGGCTGATGGCTCGATGATGACTTCAGCTTCGACGAACCTCCGAACTCCAAGGGCAAGTCCGGCAAAGCCGTAGCCACCGAGGTGATTCCTCCGACGTGACGGACACCCCGGCATCCACTCCAACAACCGAGGTTGCTTCCGCGACCGAGGTGGTTCCTGCGCCCGAGGTTGTTCCTGCGCCCGAGGTTGCTGCGCCGAGGCTCCACTGCCACCACTTCGGCGACCGAGGTCTCTGGTTCCGAGGCCTGAACTTGTCTCAAGCAAAACATTAAATCCCCGGTATGCCGGGTGCAGATGTAACAGACCTTAAGTAGTTTGCTTTGCTACCAGTACTATTAACTTGCTATCCGAACCATGCTTTTCTAAAATTTATGCCGAACCCTTTTGGAACGAGTCCCCGAGTTCACTTTCGTGTTTACTATATCTGGCATTCTTTGCTCTTGTCTACCATTTGGCGTTCGACAGTCGAGTCACAAGATTGTTGTTTATAGCATACAGTACTTAGCAAATCTCGAAGTGTGTTTCAAAACCATCCGACATAAACGAAAGGTAAAGACAGGGGTTAGTAAACGACACATGCCGAACTATATTTTTGGACCGAGTCCCCGAGTCCATTTTCATGTCTCCCACGTTTTTTCATCTTTGCTCTTGACTACCTTTTAGGCAGATGCCAGTCGAGTCACAAGATTAGTTACACATACATTACTTGAAGTTTGAGACGAGGTTCAAAATAGTTCGGCATATGAACGAAACTGACAAACAGAAATAAAACACAAGCACAAGAGCGAGGCAGTCCCCGAGCTTCAACCTCGGAGTGCCGACATTTCATTAAGGATTAACCGAGGTACATACATTGCGCCTTTCATGAGTAGAAAGGTCGGAGTAGAGCTATATTCCATGGTCGCCTGACCTCTGATCCGGGGTTGTCCAGCCCATCTTCCCTTGGTTCCTGCGCATCTATTAGATAGTAGGAATCATTGAGCAGAGCTCGGCTCACAATGAACGGTCCCTCCCATGGAGGTGACAACTTGTGCCGACCTTTCTTGCGCTGCACCAGCCTCAGCACCAAATCTCCCTCGTGAAACACACGAGGGTTGATACTCCGGCTATGATAACGTCGGAGACCTTGTTGGTATATTGCTGACCGAGATGAGGCCAACTCTCTGCTTCCTCAAGCAGATCTACTGCATCCTCCCGAGCCTCTTTTGCCTCGGCTTCAGTGTACATTGCCACTCTGGGCGCATCATATTCGATGTCAGTGGGTAGCATAGCTTCTGCCCCATAGACCATAAAAAATGGCGTATAGCCAGTTGATCGATTTGGCGTGGTCCTTAGACCCCACAGTACTGCTGGTATCTCATCTATCCAACACCCCGGCGTTTTCAGCAGTGGTTCAATGAGCCGAGCCTTGATGCCGGCCAACACTAGAGCATTTGATCTTTCCACTTGTCCATTAGACTCCGGGTGTGCCACCGAGGCTATGTCCAGCCGGATTCCCTTGTTCATGCAAAACCGAGCAAATTCTCCAACAGCAAAGTTCGTGCCGTTGTCCGAGATAATGCTATGGGGGTACCATATCGCAGAATGATCTCCTTCAAGAAAGTCACTGCTGAATGACCATCCAACTTCCGGATTGGTTTCACCTCGATCCACTTGGTGAATTTGTCCACCATCACCAGTATGTGCGTCATGTTACCTCGGGCTGGTTTGAACTCTCCCACCATATCCAAACACCATACCGCAAACGGCCAAGTGATAGGAATTGTTTTGAGCGCCGAGGCTGGCATATGCGTTTGCTTGGCAAACCTTTGGCATCCTTCACATCTCCGGACTATGGCCTCTGCATCAGCAAGAGCAGTGGGCCAATAGAACCCATGCCTGAACACCTTGGCCACCAGAGCTCTTGTGCTGCAATGATGACCACACTCTCCTTGGTGGATCTCCAAAAGCATCTCCTTGCCTTCAGCTGGCTCGACACACCGTTGCAACACCTCGGTTACGCTTCTTTTATAGAGCTCCTTGTTGATGATGGTGTACGCCTTGGCCCTCCTTTGATTCTCCTAGCCTCGGTTGTGTCACTTGGCAAGCTTCCCTCCGTTATGAACTTCATGATTTGCTCCGCCCACTCCGGCACTGGGTGCAAAGGAAAAAGTTCTCGTCCACCTCCATTGGTTCGGCCACCATAATCTCCTCCATTATTTCCTCCACCATCCTGCGACCAGTCCCCGAGTCTGATGAGCAGTCCCCGAGGTTCGGTGCGCAGTCCCCGAGCTCTGCCACGCAGTCCCCGGGTCCGACCAAACGCACCGACGTCTACCTCCATTGGAACAGGTCCGGGCTCTTGCTCCGCCGGGATGAAAATAGATTCGGATTCAGGAGAAGGTTTGATTGAAGGAGTTCTCAAGTGATTCAGGGCTACCCTGGTGGTACTGCCTCTTTGATGAACCGAGCTTTGACAACACGTCGGCAGCATCATTTTCTGCCCGAGGTATATGCCTGTACTCACACCCTTCAAAGAACCCGGATATCTTTTGCACATGGAACCGATATAACGCCATGTTGGCATCCAGAGCATCCCAAGTTCCAGAAGATTGTTGCACCACCAGGTCGGAATCGCCGAAGCACTCTACACGCCGGATACCGATCTCCTTTGCCACCTTGAGGCCATGGATTAAGGCCTCATACTCCGCCACATTGTTTGATGCTGAGAAATGAATCTGCAGCACGTACTTCAGCTGATCTCGCTTTGGCGAGGTGAGGACTATTCCAGCCCCCAGCCCGATCTTTGTCTTGGACCCATCAAAATGCATTTTCCAATAATTATAGTCCGGCCTGGGTGGCTCATACTGCATCTCGGCCCAATCACAAAAGAAGTCCGGCAACGCCTGGGATTTAATTGCATCTCTTCTCTCATAATGTGGTGCATATGGAGACACCTCAATCGCCCATTTGGCAACTCGGCCAGTTGCATCTTTGCACCCGATGATCTCCGAGATTGGAGCTTCGCACACCACCGTCATGGGATGCTCCTGGAAATAATGCTTCAACTTCTTGACCGCCAGGTAGACACCATACGTCATCTTCTGGTAGTGAGGGTAATTCTGCTTCGAGGTAGAGATCACCTCGCTCAAGTAATACACCGGTCTCTGCACCGACCTGCCACCTTCTTCGCGCTCCACCACCACTGCCACACTTACAACTCGGTTTGTGGCCGCAATGTAAAGTAACATCGGCTCATTGTGCAATGGTGACGCCAACACCGGGCAGTGGACAACATCTTTTTCAGCTCATTGAACGCCACGTCGGCCTGCGGGGTCCATGTAAACCCGGTACTTTTCTTCATGAGCTGGTACAAAGGTAAGGCTTTTTCTCCTAGCCGAGCTACAAATCGGCTCAACGAGGCTAGGCACCCTGTGAACTTCTGCACATCTTTCAAACACTTCGGTAACTTCATGTTCTCAATAGCTCGGATCTTGGCCGGGTTAACCTCGATACCTCGGCTAGACACCAGGAATCCGAGCAACTTTCCAGCCGGGACACCAAAGGTGCACTTGTCCGGGTTAAGCTTCAACCGATACTTTCTCAAATTCACAAATGTCTCCTCGAGATCCTCGAGGAGAGTATGTTTCTCCTTAGTTTTGATGACGATATCATCGACATACACTTGCACATTTTTGCCCATTGAGAGTGCAGGCATTTCTGCATACACCTCTGATAAGTTGCCCCGGCATTTCTCAGACCAAAACACATGACACGATAGCAATACGCCCCATACGGGGTAATAAAAGCAGTCTTTATTTGATCCTTTGGGTTCAGTGGTATCTGGTGAAAACCAGAGTACGCATCGATAAAAGACAACAGTTCACAACCAGCAGTGGAATCGATCACTTGATCAATCCGAGGTAATGGAAACGGATCTTTCGGGCACGCCTTGTTGAGGTTAGTGAAGTCAATGCACATGCGCCACACCTTGACCACGGCTGGCTCGTCTTTCTTCTTTTCCACCAAGACCGGATTGGATATCCAGTCCGGATGCAGCACCTCCATAATGAACCCGGCTGCAAGCAACTTAGCCAGCTCGTCCAGCACCACTTGTCTTCGGTCGTCTGAGAGACGACGGGTCGGTTGCCTCACCGGTTTCACCTCGGCCTGACAAATAAAGAGTGCTCTGCCAACTCCCTCGGAACACCAGGCAGGTCCTTAGCCGACCATGCAAAGATATCCCGATTCTCACGGAGGAAGTGACAGAGCGCGCTTCCTATTTCTCGCCCAGCCCGGTCCCAATGATGGCCATGCTCTGGGTGCTCCGGGTCAATGGGGATCTTCTTGGTCTCCTTGGGCACCTCGAATGCTGCAGTTGAGTCCGGGCTCATCAGTCCGGACAGCCGAGCTGTGTTGACTGCGCCATTGCCACCACTTGATGCAGCTTCTTCTTCTCAGCTGCGATCACCAAAGACTCGGCCAGATTAGACCCCGCCGAGGCACACTGAATGGCTCGCTTGTAGTCACCCGAGATGGATATGATCCCATTAGGCCCTGGCATTTTCATCTTCAGGTATGCAACATGGGTGGAAATCATGAACTTGGCCAGAGCCGGCCTTCCAAGCAATGCATGGTATGCACTCTCCAAGTCCACCACCTCGAACTCGATACTCTCAACTCGGCAGTTATCCTTGGTTCCAAATGCTACATCCACCCATATCTTGCCCATGGGTGCACAGGAAACGCCAGGCACAATCCCATGAAAAGTACAACTGCTTGGCATCAACTGATTTGGCGATATGCCCAATTTCACCATTGTGTCTCGGTACATGATGTTGATGGCACTGCCATTGTCCACCAGAACTCGGGTAAACCTCACATTGTTGTAGGCCCACACAACGTCGGATCTACCACCAGGGCATACTTTCCAGGGCTCGGCATGATCCGAGGTGTGTCTTTCCTGCTCCAAGTGATCTCCTGCTCAGACCAGTTCATATAGGTCGGCACCACCGGCATTACTGCATTCACCTCCATGGCACGCCTCTGCACACTCTTCTTGTCAGTTGGCTCGGTCACAAAGACCACATAGCTCGCATGAGCCTCTCTATAGTCATTTCCGGGGTATTCATACTGCTGACTTGGTCCGGCACCATTGTTGTTGTTACCTCGGACATTCACAACATTCACGGGTCTTGCTGCTGCAGGCCTCGGAGGAGGTGCAGTGGTTATCGGGGTAACATTTGCTCCGGACAGATTGGGGACCTCGGCTGAAATCTCTGAGGTGGTCCTCCTCTGTTTCCTCCGGCCTTGCCCCTTCTTCCTGATTCTGCGGTTCCAGCTGCACTGCCGGGTTGAATGGTTGGCTGGCTTGCGGGTCGGTCGTATGGTAACAGCAAGGACCATCTATCATTGATTCATAAGTCAAGGGTGGCTCCGGGTTCGGACTAAATGCCGGACCATTGATTTTCGGCCTCTGGACACCTCCAGCTCCGGGCTGATCCGGGTTCACCGCTGCAACTTGGTTCGAGGTGTATGGGTAGTCCGGCTCCCTCCTCTTTGTCCGAACTCTGGCGGTCATTACACCTTGGTCCGAGCCGGTTGTTTATTGGCTCCCTCCTTCTGTTACGTGCTCCTGCCTCTGCTGGCTGCATCGGATCACCAGAGCATAAGAATCTGCAATCCGGATTGTCTGCTAGGGATTTCGGCATATCTCTTGGAGCCTCTGCCACAGCATGCTGCCATGTCGACAACCATCTGCAAACCAGGAAATGGCCTGTGCCTCTACAACTCCTTCACAGGAATTCCGAACATTGCTCCACCGAGTTAAGAATTCTCGGTCAGTTTCATGATCATCTTGCTTACATGCTGCCAGGAGCTGAGGTCGGTTTGGCCTCTTGTATGTACTAGCAAAGTTGCTGTTAAACGCCAGCTCCAAGTCTATCCAGGAGTTGATACTATACTCCGGCAAATTATTCAGCCAGATCCGAGCTGGACCTTCCAACATGTGCGGGAGATACCGGACCGCCCATCGGCGATTGCCCCCCGCTATGTGCACCGAGGATACATAATCTGTCAGCCAATCTTGCGGCTTGGTGCTCCCGTTGTATGGCTTGGTGTTCCGACCTAACTGGAACTGAGATACTGGCGGTGGTGGCTCCTTCATGATCCGAGGTCCAAAACAGCCGGACCAGGAGGGCCTTCCTCCTCCAGTGCTCGGACAAGTAGATTCTATCCAGCTTGTTACGAACATCGCCTGGAGCTAACATCCGACTCCTATCCGAGGTCCCAACGCCCCATCCACTCTGTGGTATCCAGCTCGCGCCATGGCCGAGTCTCCATCATCATATCGGTCATCGCCTTGACCGACGTTCTGAGGTTGCTGAACATACTCCGGCTCTCGCTGATATTGCCCTGCGGCCGGGTTGTTGCTGATACCTCGGGGGCGGAGGTGGTTTACCTCGGCCAGCCGATGCTGCTTGCCCCCATTCTGATTTCCCTGACCGGAGTTACCCTTAGCTCGGCTTGCATTGCCTTGGCCGGGGTTTCCCTTAGCTCGGCTAGCATTGCCCTGGCCCACCTTCTGCTTTGCTGCTAACACCGGATCATACATCTGCAGCTGCTTGTTCTGACCCGAGGTGACACTCCGGGCTCGATCGGCTCCTCCGACGAGTGGAGACGAGGCTTGCCCCTTGGACACCTGACTAACTGGCCTAGCTGAATAAACCATCTGCGAATCACCAGCCCCGGCTCTGCGGAGAGCCTCATTCTGCTGGTTAGCTACATACACTAATTCATTGACTCGCTTCTGCTGCACACGCCATGCATCTCCAGTCAACCCGGATAGCTCGGCCCTGCCTGCCTCGGCAGCTCTGAGGTTCTTAGCAGGGGAACTATACACCGGCCTTCCAGTCGACACGCGACTCTCACTCCTAGCCGAGGTGGTAGGTCGAGCCTCCCTGTTCATCTCATCATTGAGCCCTTTGCCTCTCTGCCGCACCCGGCTAACCTATTGGTATCAGCTGCAACCGGGGTGAAGCCATTCGCTGCATTGTACTCACGCAGATCTCTATTGAACTCATCTCGGGCTGCTATCATGGCTACAGCCTCCTTTTGCAACAAGACACGCTTCTCTTCTAGCTCGGCTGCAGTCACCACTATATCTACTCCGGGATCTACAGGATCTGCTAGTGTCTGCGCTATCTCTGTTAGGACTGCACCTCGGCCCTGCACCTCAGGGGTGCCAGGCAACTCCTTCTCTAGCCTGGGCTTTGCAGCTCTCACCTTAGCCGCAACCTCGGCCGGCTTGGATTTGCTGGCATCTCCTCTGCCAGCGGCATCCACCGTACCGGTCATCATCACCTCGACACAGCTCTCGGGCGAGTGATACGCCGACCTAGCGCCGCAAGGAGAGGAGTTTCGTCGTCCACGAGCACCTGCTCCGGGTACTCGCGAACAACCTCGACAGCAACGTAGGTGACGAAGCTACCGAGCATCATGGTGAAGCCATGCTCGGGGAAGGGCTTGCCGGCGAAGCACCCCGCGTTGTCGCTGACGAAGTTGAACTCCCCGATCTTGGCGATAAGCCCGGAAAGAACACGCTCGCCTGAGCCCGTCCGGATGTAAACTCCCTCCAACGCCTCAATCTGCCCCACGGTGGGCGCCAACTGTCGTGGTGGGATCACGGCAGATGCCATGGGTATGGCTAAGATGGGGCCGAATGGTCGTTGGGGGAATCCGGGGAGGGTTTATGCACTCTCGAAGTGCACAAGCAAGAACACACAAAACACGCAAGAACACGAACTGAAAACCAAGCCACCAAGAACACGAAGCACACCGCGATGTACCCTGCTTCGGGGCCCTCTTGCGGAGGTAACACCCCTACTGCAGCACTACCCTAGTCAGTGTATAGCTCAAGGTAACAAGTACAGGTCGCTCCTCGAGCTGTGTGATGGTACAATGGTGAGAGCTTGAGGTGGGGGATGAAGTTACAAGGAGAAGGAACCGGGGTGCCGGGGTCTCTTCTCTCGTAATGGATCGCTCTCTCTGTGTGCGTCCGTCCGTCTCTCCGTCCGTTCTCCTCTTCCTCCGTTCTCCTCCTCGTCCTCTCGCGCAGGAGGGGTGGAGGCCCCTATGTAGGCTAGCCGGGTTACCATAGTGCCCCTCGCCGAGCACTGTAGCCATGCCTCTGCTTTGGTCATTATTGTACTCCTGTCAGGGACAAGACATGGCCTGCCCATCCCCTGCGTTACCACAGTGGAGCTAGGATGTCCCCTCTGACAGAGACAGGACATAGCCACGCCGTGCTACCTCGCAGCCTTTAGCCCGGATCTCACGGGGTCAGCGGTCAGAGGCGTGCAGCCCCGCCGAACCCGGGGCACGCCTCTGCCACGCTCCATGACAGACGCTCCCGTGTCAGGCGGGAAGTGACAGGAGCATTGACTCCTGTCCGAGCTACGGCCTCCTGCCGTGGTTAGCCCGGGTTCTGCGCTTAAGATCTTTTACCAGGTCGGACTTCCCTTCCTTCCAGTAGCTCCTGCACTCACAACACCACCCATAGCACCGAGGTATTAACTCGGCTGATCATAGCTCGGATCATGAACCTCGGCCCATGCCAACGGGATACCTCGGACCCTTCTTGTCCAAGATAGGTCGGCTGTACTCTCTAGGTCAAGATGAAGCTCGGACATTCCTAGGCCCAAACAGCTCGGCCCTTTCCGTACCTCAGCACACCTTTGAACTCCACTCATGCCAAGCCTTGACCCTACCCGGGTGTACTCCCCGACATCATGCTTCTATTAGGTACCTTATGGAAAAGAAAGATGCTAAGCCTAGACTTATTAGATGGGTGCTTCTTTTGCAAGAGTTTGATTTGCATATTGTAGATAGAAAAGGTGCAGAAAATCCTGTTGCTGATAATTTGTCTAGATTGGAAAACATTGCTTATGATCCTATTCACGTTAATGATAGTTTTCCAAGTGAACAGTTGGCTGCAATAAGGGTGAGTTCGCGAGATAGTCCTTGGTTTGCTGACTATGCTAACTTTATTGTTTCCAAGTACTTGCCTACAACCTTTTCAGCTCAACAAAGAAGGAAATTCTTTTATGACTTGAGGCATTATTTTTGGGATGACCCACACTTATATAAAGAAGGAGTGGATGGTATTATGCGAAGATGTGTTCCAGAACATGAACAACGAGAGATATTGAGAATATGCCATGGTAGTGCTTATGGAGTACATCATGTTGGAGATAGAACTGCACAAAAGGTTCTACAATCAGGTTTTTATTGGCCTACTCTCTTTAAAGATGCAAGAAAGTTTATTTTATCTTGTGATGAATGTCAAAGAGTTGGTAACATCTCTAGGCGCAATGGAATGCCTATGAGTTATTCTCTTGTTATTGAGCCATTTGACTGTTGTGGTTTCGACTTCATGGGTCCCTTCCCTCCTTCAGAATGTAATATTCATATACTTGTTGCTGTTGATTATGTTACTAAATGGGTAGAAGCTATACCTACAAAAAGTGTTGATGGTGAGACCTCTTTAAAAATGCTTCAAGATGTTATTTTTCCTAGGTTTGGTGTACCTAGATATCTTATGACTGATGGAGGTTCTCATTTTATTCATGGTGGTTTTAGAAAGACCCTTGCTAAATATGGTGTTAATCATAGAATTGCATCAGCTTATCATCCCCAAACTAGTGGGCAAGTAGAATTATCAAATAGAGAGATTAAATCTATCTTGCAAAAGACTGTTAATAAATCTAGAAAAATTGGGCTAGTAAGTTAAATGATGCTTTATGGGCTTATAGAACTGCTTATAAAAACCCTATGGGTATGTCTCCTTATAAAATGGTTTATGGTAAAGCTTGTCACTTGCCTTTAGAATTAGAACACAAAGCTTATTGGGAAGTGAGGGAACTTAATAGAGACTTTAAACTTGCTGGTGAAAAGAGATTGCTTAACTTGAGTTCTTTAGATGAATGGAGAAGTGAGGCTTATGAAAATGCTAGACTTTTTAAAGAGAAAGTTAAGAAATGGCATGATAGGAGAATTCTTAAAAGAATTTAATGTTGGTGAGAAAGTTTTATTGTATAGGTCCCGTCTCAGATTTTTTGCAGGAAGGTTCCTCTCAAAATGGGAAGGACCTTTTGTTATTGTAGAGGTGTATCGTTCAGGTGCAATAAAGATTGCTTCACTCAAAGATAACTCTACACAAGTGGTGAATGGGCAAAGACTCAAATATATTTCTGGAGATTCTTATAATGAAGATGTTGATATTATTCAAGTGGTGACTCCGGAAGTTTTTATTGAAAAGCAAATTCAGGGGACTGCAGAGTCTGTTTTCAAATAGGTAACAGTTTCGGTAAGAAAAAGTTCGCGTTTCACTTTCCAAGAGTTATTTTTGTCGTTTTCTATTAAATATGGAAAATTAAGAGACTAAACCGGGTTGGAAACGGTGTCTGAGGGCACCACACCACGACGTGGCACGGGCCCACCCTTGGCCGCGCCACCATATGGTGTGGGCGCCTCGGAGCCCGTCTCCGACCAGGTTTCCTCATGTACCTTCCTTTTGTTGCGAAACTTTTTGCTATATAATTCCCGGATCCCCCGAGGTTCGTATATCGTCTTTTCGTCATGTTTTCGTTTCGACCTGTTTCTGTCCAGATGTCGTCCCAAGGTTCATCTTCGGAAGACTACGTGCTGCGTCGTAAACGTGAGCTCCTCCGAGAGCTTGATCAAGGAACTTTCGTTGGATGGGCGGAAGAGGAAAGATTCACGGCGAGGCGCAAGGACATGGATGAGAGCATCAAGGAAGAAGTGAAGAAGATGTCATCTGCAAGAAGGGGACAGCCAGCGGTAGGATCAAAGGCTAGCAAGCCCACCTTTGTGGGATCAATTAACACTCAACGTGCCTTTTCTCATAACTTGCAGGGAGCGACACCACCTGTTCTGGATTTTAGCTCTTTCCCGGCGGTAACTGAATCCCTTCGAGTTACTGATGAGTTCTGTGATCAGTATCGAGTCCTGAGGATGGAGGTGGAAATACTCCAAGATGAGAACATCAGGCTTCGCCGAATGCTGGAGCGTTTCCTGACCCCGCTCCAGGTCGTCCCACCATCACCGCCGAAGCAGTAATTCATCATTAGTATTGGCATCCCCTTGGCTTGTTCCAAGCTTGGGGGGAGTGCCGCGGTATCACACCATTATCTTTACCTTTTACCTTTAAATAGAGTCATATCATGAGTAGGGAAGTTATCTTATAGGATGGTTTGCAGTGTGGAAGTATCTCTCTTTTAGTTGGTTATCTATGTATCCCTTGGTGTGAGTTGCCGTTATGGAATATTAATGAGAAGTTTTATCATTTAATTTCTGCATACTTTATTTTAGTTTGAAAATTCTGTCATGTTAATGATCTTGTTATTAGTATTGGTATCACTTTGGGAGCATTAAGGAAATCTTTTTGGTTTTGGCAAACTTAGCATTGGTCAGTAGTTATAATACTTTGAGGCTTAAGTAGAGAGAGGGAAGTGCATGTAGATATATTATTCCATGATCTTTCTCTCTTGTTGGCTCATAAGCTTAATATTCTCAAGTTAAAATTATTTGTGCTTCCAAGGAAGATTGCATGATTGTTCTTACTACATGTATATTTGTTTGTATCCCCAACTCTTATGCTTGCTACACAACCTTGCTAGCCAAAAACCGGTATTGAGAGGGAATGCTTCTCATACATCCAAACCTTGAGCCAAAACCATTGACATTCGTGTCCACCATAACTACCTATTATGTGGTATTTCCTGCCACTCCAAGTAAATACTTCATGTGCTACCTTTAATTACTCAAAAACTATTACCTCTCATTTGTGTCACAGTTTACTAGCTCATGAGGAAGTATGTGGGTTATTCTTTATTTAACTTGTCAGACAGACTTTCACCAATGGACTAGTGGCATATACATCCGCTTATCCAATAATTTTGCAAAAAGAGCTGGCAAATGGGGTGCCTAGTCCCAATTAATTACAACTTTAACCGCTTGATTCTCTTCACATGTTTTGCCAATGATTTATCAGAAGCAAATTTTCAAAATGTTAAACAATATCAAATAGGCACTCCTCCATGGTATGTGATTGTTGGAAGACACCCTAGGATTCGGTTAGCCATGGCTTGTGTAAGCAAAGGTTGGGAGGAGTGTCATACCAATTTATCAATATGCATGTGTAAACAAAAGAGAAGGGGGGTGATCTACCCTTGGGTAGAAATAACGTCCTTCATGGGAGCCGCTCTTGAAAGTCTGGATGACATGGGAAGTATTGTTTTCACCCACTACCATCCATTGGCAACGACATACATAGCTAAAAACTTATTTTTATACTCTCTATGATTTCAAAACTTAAAAGCTCTGGCACATGATTTAATCCTTGCTTTCCTCTGCGAAGGGCCTTTCTTTTGCTTTAATGTTGAGTCAGTAAACCTATTCCCCTCTATCTCAAGCAAGCATTTGAGTTGTTGTGATTCAACCATCTATATGTTAATACTTTCAATCATGTCTTTTATGTTTCCTTGTTCAGCACAAAGCTTTTATCTGAATGAATATAATTTGAAAGTTATCAATGACTGTAAGGAGACTGTTATGATTGAGCATGTAAGTTCTGCAATATAAGCTCTAATATAAAGACTTTGCTTGAAAGATAAGTACAATTTGTTAATTGTTCTCTGACCAAGAACAAAGTTTGCCATCACCAATTATGATTTTCTCTATGCACCTTATTGTGACTCCCATTACTTGTTTCAAGTTAAGTTATATGAAGGAAGTTGCAGTCTAAGATGACTTGTGTATTAATAAATGTGATGCTTTTTGTCCGTATTTTGTTTATCGACACTTCACTCCATAAACCTACGGTCTTGTTTACTGAGTTCAGCTTTCGCTTGGGGACAAGCGAGGTCTAAGCTTGGGGGGGGGTTGATACGTCCATTTTGCATCACTATTTTATATCATAATTTACTGTTATTCATTGATATATTTCATATTTAGAGATGATGCTTATGTTATTTTTACCTATTTTGCATGTTTGATGATTATTGGAGAATTAACCACCGGAGTCAGAATTCTGCTGGAAAAAGGACCGTCAAGACACCATATTTCTGAAGATCAACAATTTACAGAAAATATCCCGAAGTTCCTATTTTGTCAGATGGCAGAGGCAGCCAAAAGGGGAGGCCAAGGTGGGCCACCATGGGCCCACACCATGCCATGGCACGACACACCATGCCCACCTCAGCCAGTGCCCTTTCGCATACTTCATCCCCAGGAAACCCTAAGCCTCAGGGTGTCATCGAGGAAATATTCCGCCGCCTCCACGAGGCGGAAAACACCAGAGAGAGAAAAGCTCCCCGGCAGGGAGAAATCTGCCGGGGAAAATCCTTCCCGGGGAGGGGGGAATCATCACCATCGTCACCGTCATCGAGCTGGACTTCATTGGGATCATCATCATCTCCACCGCCGACACCGTCATCTTCACCGCTCCACTTCGTTCCGATGTAACATCTAGGGTTGAATCTTGTCTAGTTCATAGGGGAAGCTTTCCCGGTGTTAATTACTCCTTGTGGTTGATGCTATTAGTGAAACCGTTGAATTAAGGTTTATGTCCAGATTGTTATTCATCATTATATCACCTCTGATCATGTTCCATATGATGTCTTGTGAGTAGTTCGTTTAGTTCTTGAGGACATGGGAGAAGTCTTGATGTTAGTAGTGAATTATGTTGAGTAATATTTAATGGTTTGATATTTAAGTTGTGGTGTTATTCTTCTAGTGGTGTCATGTGAGCGTCGACTATATGACACTTCACCTTTATGGGCCTAGGGGAATGCATTGTGTATTCGAATATTAATTTTGGGGTTGCCGGAGTGACAGAAACCTGAACCCCCGTTGGTATATCGATGCATGAGGGATAGCAGGATCTCAGAGTTTAAGGCCGTGGTTAGATTTATCTTAATTACTTTCTTGTATTTGCGGATGCTTGCAAGGGGTATAATCACAAGTATGTATTAGTCCTAGGAAGGGCGGTGCATTAGCATAGGTTCACCCACACAACACTTATCAAAACAATGAAGATTAATCAACTATATGAAGCGAAAGCACTTGACGTAATTCCCGTGTGTCCTCAAGAACGTTTGGTCATCAAAGTAAACCTACCGGCTTGTCCTTTGCTGTAGAAAGGATTGGCCCACTCGCTGCAATTATTATTACTGTCTTTTATTTACTTGTACTTTATTAATCTGCTATATCAAAAATCCCTAAAAACCTGTCTGCTAGTATTTACAGTGAATTCTTAACCAAAACTGCTCGTCAACACCTTCTGGTCCTCGTTGGGTTCGACACTCTTATTTATCGAAAGTACTACGATAGACCCCCTATACTTGTGGGTCATCAGGGTGTCGAGCAGCACCCAACCCAATTGAACAAAATCATCAAGTGACTACACAATCAGGTGATCTAGTGAATAAGGAAGATTACCAGAAACTAGTTGGGAGATTACTATACTTATGTCATACAAGACCTGACATTACATATGCAGTGGGTGTATGCATGAGCCAAGAAGTGGGCATCTTGATATAGTGGAGAGAATCCTGAGATACTTGAAGGGTACTCCAGGAAAAGGGTTGTGGTTTGGAAAAAATGGACATCTCGAGGTGGATGGCTATAGTGATTATGACTGGGCTGGTTGTCAAGATTCTAGAAGATCAACATCAGGTTATTGTGTACTTGTGGGAGGAAATTTGGTATCATGGAGAAGCAAGAAACAGATAGTTGTGTCTAAATCAACAGCAGAAGCTGAGTATAGAGCTTTATCTCAAGGCTGAGTGAGATACTCTGAGTAAAACATCTTCTGAGCGAGTTGAAACTTCTGAGGAAAGGACCCTTGAGAGTATGGTGTGACAATCAATCAGCTGTAAGCATTGTAAATAATCCAGTTCAACATGACAGGACAAAGCATGTGGAAATTGATCGCTTCTTCATCAAGGAGAAACTCGATGCTGGGATCATCAGCCTTAGTCATGTTAGCTCTCAGCATCAGTTTGCAGACTGCTTGACAAAAGGTTTGGGAACAAACGAATGTAACTTGGCATGTGACAAGATGGGGTTGATTGACATCTACCATCCATCTTGAGGGGGAGTGTTGAACCATTATATGGGCCAGGCCCATGTGTGTAAGTGAAGCTACAAGGAGAAGGGATATGCGTGCTCCCAGACCTAATTCGAACAGAGCCCTCACCCAGTCGCCAGCCACCATGGAGACCATCATGTGAGCTCCTTGCTGCTCAACAACCAATTTGTGTGAATTTAGTTTACAACTTAGGCGATAAATTGTTTGTTATAATACTACATATATATGCTTGAAGATCATCACAATATGCATCCATAGAATTGTGTGGAATTTTTTTTATGTAATCAGATCCACATGTCCTAAATCTTTACATCGCAATTCTAGGTGTTTTATACCACAAAATAAAATCTAATTTCTTTAGAACTTATACATATTTTTTTGCACATCTGTGAAGTCTTCAGTTAATTTAATATTTTGATGAATCAGGATGAGCCAGTATCTACAAAGAAAACTAGTGCAGCAGGTTCAAGAAACTTGAGAGTCACTGTTTCAAGTTAAAAGATTATCTTACTGCAGCAAGATTCTACGGTTTGGTATATTACAGAATCATATATGTCGTGGGGTTATCACGGCAGATGTTACCATAGGGTAACTTGATGATTGGGGCAAGGCGCCTTGGTCCTTCAGGAGATTGTCACGCTCGTTGGGGAAAAAGGGTTTACCCAGGTTCAGCCTCTCCATTGGAGATAAAGACCTACTTCCTGCTTCTATGTTATTGATCTCGAGGTCTCGATAACTCGGCTACGACAACAGAGCCGGGTTACGAGACAGGTTACAAGGGTTTCGCTTGATAGCGGTGATATCGAACTAGGGTTACTCGATCTCTTATGACTTGCTTGAGGCTTAAGACTTGAGACCTAAGACTTGTCTATCTATGTTCTGGGAGCCCGTTTATATAGACGCCGGGTCTCCCGAACTTACAATGAATACCGAGTTACATACGAGCCCGGAGTCCTACTCTAGGTTCTTCTTGACCTTTCGTAGCCTCCAAGTCACCCGGTTCCTTCCTTACTCGGACTCCAGTTCTTCTAGGTCCTTCCTTCTAGGGACAAGTCATGTTAGGCATATTGGCCCAGCTATAACCCGGCCCATATCTTGTACACATCACTCGGACCAGGCCTTGGGCCGTCCGACTGATTCTTCCTTAGTCATGAGTATACCGGGTTATTATCTCCCCAACAGTAGTCCCCAAGTTTGACTTGAATAAGCTCATTTGTTGCTTCACTTGATAATCTTGATCTTGGTCTGATTACTCAAGGGTAGCTGCTGATGGGATTATCCTAGTTAAACTCCTAAAAAAAATGAAACATCATTAACTTTGAATGGCCAGGTTATGTTTCAGACCAGCTCCATTTGGCGGTTCTCTTGTAACCCGGCTTTTCTCTTGTCCCAAAGCTTTAAATGACTCGACTTTTATCTCGCACTTAAGTCCCTCTGGTCAACGACCAGGGAACATTCTCTGACACATTTTATCTTGTCTTTGACCCATGGTCAAACAGAATCTTGACGCCTCGATTTCTGCGCTCCTAGGGTTTCACCCTGGGCTATAAATAATGGGTCGCGGTGAATAGGGTTTCACTTTCCCCATTCACCGCGCCACTTCGTCTTCAAGCTCAGCTTTCTCTCTCTTTAGGTTAGGGTTCCTGTAGATCTCGCCTCGCCGCCGCCGGCCATCGGAGCTCCGCATTGCTGCAACTCACCGCCGGGGAATCTGTACCACGCCCGATCTCCACGAGCTCCGGTAATTTTTCACTCCTGCACTTAGCTTTCATCTGGATCTTGATTTGTTCTTCCTCGGGCTGTTCTTGAGCTCGTTGTTCTCCATTTCTTTTCTTGCTATTTTCTAGATCTTCAGATCTCATGGCACCCAAGGACTCGAGGAAGCTTAAGGCCAAGGCCAAGCCCGGTGATGGCGCCGCCGCATCGGCATCGAAGAAGATCAAGAAAACAACCAAGCCCAGATCTGGGATTACGGCTAACTGGGCCAAATCCATGGCCACACAATCCAAGCTTGAAGAACTGGCTGAATCTGGTGTTCTTCCTCTTCAGTCGGAGATCGAGTGGAGAGGGACTGAAGAGGAGACTCGGCCTTCCCTCCAGGAAGGTGAAGTTATCTGCTTTCTTGAGCATGTCACCCGGGGTTTTCGTCCCCCGGGTCATCCTTTCTTTAGGGATCTTCTTCATCACTACAAACTCCGGGTCTTCGATCTCGGACCCAACTCCATCTTGAACATTAGTAACTATATAGTTCTTTGTGAATCGTACTTATGCATTCCTCCCAACTTAGCTCTTTTCCTGGAGCTATTCTTGTGCAAACCTCAACGTGAGCACAAGAATGGCCCCCTCTTGGTCTGTGGCGGCGTTTCTATTCAACGCCGCAAAGGCTCTGCTATGCCTTCACTCGAACTTCATACTCATGTAAAGCATTGGCAAAAATCATACTTTTACTGCAAAGCCAAGATACCTTCTGGTGAACACCCTTTACCGGGTTATTCGGTCGAGCCCCTCGTTATCAACAGCAACATGAACTCCTTCGCCTCTGACACTGAGAGAGAAGCTCTCCAGCCTCTTCTCAAGAAAATCTCCGTTCTTGTTAAGCACGGACTCCGCGGAACTGATCTGATCAAGACGTGGATGGGTTGGCGAATTCAGCCCAACAGTATTCGCAAGAAGCTTCTTTGCGATTACTCGGGCCATCTAACTGATTCCCTCCGTTACTCGGAGAAGTCCTACCCCACCACTGCGCTGAACAAAGCTATCAAGGCCTTCCTTGCTGAAAAGGTTGAGACGATCAAAGATAATGGCCTTCTGCCATTCAGTAGGAAAAACCCGGCTCCACCAGTGAGTCCCGACTGATAAATATCTTAATAACATATTCTTTCTCAATTGTATACTGATTATTTTACTTCTATTTTTTCACTAGGAATCTGATGTCTGGTGGCAAGTTGAGACTCCCCCTGCCACTCCTGAGGCAGATGAGATGAAGATGATGATGACGAGGCTCTGTCCTCGAGTGAAGAAGAAGAAGGTGAACTTGACTCCCTTGGCCACTTCTTCATAAGCTTAATTGAGAACGAAACTCAATCCAATTTATCCACTGATGCCAATTTTATAATACCAGAGCCGACTGAAAAGGCAGTCACTCCTTCACCCGGCCGTAGCTCTGAAGCCACTGAATCAGCTGCTACCGGAAAAAGGAAGGCTCGCACTATCTGTGCCAAGGTGCCATACTCTCGCATGTCCACAGAACCATATTCTTATCTTGCTATGCAAAAACTCAACCAAACTCTTCTTGAAAAATCTTCGCAGAGATCTGCTGAACCCTCTACCAAGAGGAGAGCAACACGGACCTCCCCTGGAGAGGATCCTCTTAACCCGGGAATCCCAAACCTTCCATCTCCACGCCGTCCTGGTACTTCCTTTTCCAACTTTGAACCACAAAAACATCCCTCTGATAGTTATCCTTTAGCTGGTCAAATCCGAGTTTCTAAATCATACTCTCTTACAGCTTCTTCAGGCTCCAGCAACGACCTCCCCCGTGACTTTCAAGTCAATACCGGGTAATACGTATAACCTTCTGTTACTTGTATTTACTTTCATCAACTTTGCTTTCTTTTGCTCTTTCTTATATTATCTTCGTACTTGCAATTTCAGGGCGAAAGCTACTCTTAGTGGCGCTCCAAGCCCTCCCATTGCTGAGGAGGATAACTTGGAGAACACCCCTGAAAAACATGCTGAGCCGACTGATAAAGAGCAGACAACTGACCAGATGAATGTTTCTCCTTCTCCTGCTGAAAAACCGACTGATCCGAAGTCGTGATCACAGGAGCTCGCTTTACTGAGAAGATCTCTCCCCTCAATACTGCAACCAAGTTTGTTGCCTCTGAAGAGAAGTCCAAGCCGACTGATAAAGGCGAAGCTTCCACTGTGCCACACTATGGCCATATAAACTTTGAAGGTCTGTTAACTGAGTACAACACACTGAAGCTTACTGAGGGCAAACTCGTGGATTCTCTTGTCGAGAACATCAGGTACACATCTTTTCCTTTCATATCTTTATACCAAACCTAGTCCCCAAGTATCGAGTAAACTGTCCTCAGTCACTCGGTACTTGAAAATATATATCTCTTTTGCCTTCATTTTGAAAACTTCAGAATATCCCAGTCCCCAAGTTCCAAGTTATCAGTCTACGATAACATGGAACTTGTTTTACTTTCTGATTTCAAATCCTCATTAATTCTGACTTTCATCATAACGATACTTTCAAATCCTCATAACCCCCAAGTTCCGGGTAATATGTTCACATTTATCTGGAACTTTGAAAATGTGTTACTGAATAACTTGTAAAAATTTAAAAGACATACCAGTCCCCAAGTGCCGGGTGATCTGCTCTTCAGTCACTCGGAACTTGTATAAATACTCTGTCTGTATATAATTTACTATCAACTTGTTCTTTCTTGCCATTGCCGACTGAAATATATTTCAGCCCCCATGTTTCTAACTTGCTATTCTTTTTTCAGAGGTATGTGTCCCATAATGACCAGGTACTTGCCAAGACCAACCAACTCCTTGAAGTTGAAACCAAGCTGCGCAAGGAAACTGAAATTCATGCTTCAGACTTGGAGAAAACGATTGAATCTCTAACTGCAGAGAACACCAAACTGAAAAAGGAGCTGGAAGAGGCTGGAGATAAGTATAATATCTGCTTTGACAAGATGGTCAGTAGCCAGAAATACTTGGACACCCTGAAAGACCATATCAAGGATATCCTCAATCCACTCATTGGTAAACACCATCTCTTACCACTTTTTCTATTTTACTCGGCTTTCATATACTAACCCACTTCATACTTTTCAGGTGAGAAGGACGCTGCCATCAGGAGATCCTATCCAGAGAAACTGAACTGCTTGAACACCATCATTCGGCAGTTCCAGTTTGGCACTTCTGAGATTATCAAGCGTGTCAAAAGCAACTGTACTCCTCCCCAAATGATATACGAGTCCCTGCATCAGCTTTCCACAATCCCCGAGTGGTTGGACCTCTGGACGCGCTCAGCATGCCGGGTTGGCGCAATGCGCAGTTTAGCTCTAGCCAAAGCCTACAACCCGCGCCTTAACCTGGCTCCTTTTGTCAAAGGATTCCCTCAATACAATGCTGATGGCACCAAGTTTGGGGGAAAAGATTCAAAGAAATTGCTGCCCAAACCCGGCCCGTTGCTTGCAAGATCGCTGAGAGCCTCAACCTATCGGTTTTCCAAGATGCAGTGGATGAGAACAACACTCCAATCCCCACTCCTGAACCCGAGCATACTGATCTGTTGGCCAAGCTGAGAGACTCCATTGCAAAGAAGAAGAAGGCTGCAGCGCCAAGTACTTTCACTCCAGTTGTCCCTGCACCCAGCCGTGCTCCTACCACGCCGATCATGGAAAAGCCGGCTGATGTTGCTAAGGATACTGCAGAAGATCAAGGTCCTGTACAAGCTAAGTCCCAGGCCAAAGCTCCTGAAGATAATCCGGCCTCTGTCGAAGCTGAAGCTGCCAAGGGGACCTCAACCGATAACCCGGCTATGTGAGCCAGTTTCCATGCTGTACTTTTTTCTGCAAAACAATTATTCGGCCAATGAGCATTGTAATATGCTTTGAAATACTTTGCCTTAAACTTTTATTTGATGGTGCGCCTGTGCACTATATGAAACACTCAATATTTTGTAATAACTTATATTTTTTATGGTTTAGATGACCCTTTTGGTTTATCTTTAGCTTCTTATCAGTCGGCTTTCACATGACTTTCTCAGTTGCTACTTTTTCCTTTGCTAAAACAGGGTCAAACTAAGTCCCAGCATGGGCATCATAGTTGATTGAATTAACAAGTAAGCAATCTGGTCATAAAATTGTGAGTAACATCAAACTGATAGGCAAGTTTAACCAAGAACAAAATTAAGGCTTAAAAGCCGGGTCTTAGGATTAAAACTTATGAATTTACAATTCATAAGTCCCCAAGCCCTGGATCAATGTTTACAAGTAAAGGCTTAAACTATGCATCATTACCCCACTGATCTCAAACATCTCTATGCGTGCTCTCTTGGGCAACAGCTATAGGACTTTTTGCTAAGCACTCCTTTGGGCCAAGCTTTTATAACTAAAAACATAAACCATGCATAAAAAGTAAAACAGTAGAAAAGATTTCTTCTCAATACTCTTCTTTATTAAAGATACACCAGCAAGCCGCCTCATTAAAAACCTTCCAGTCCCCTTAGGTACCCTGGTAAGGAAAAGAGCGCGTCTGAAACCTGCTGGGGGTTACATCGTGTGTTACATAACTCGGCCTAGGTTCATGTTCACTAGGTATAATACGGGCGAAGATGAGCAATGTTCCACGGCCGCTTCGTCTCTTCCATAGGAAGGATAGCATGGTCCGTGTTGTTCTCTTCACCTTTCTCTCTCACATCTATCAGATAATATGAACCATTGTGCAATTTCCGACTGATGAGGAACGGCCCTTCCCATGGAGGAGTTAGTTTGTGCATCCCTGCCTGCTTCTGTCTGAGCCGTAAAACTAAATCTCCTTCCTGGAAAGTTCTTGATCTTACTCGGCGACTATGATAGCGCCGCAAATCTTGCTGATAAACTGCGGACCGTTCCAATGCTAATTCACGCTCCTCTTCGAGGGCATCAATCGAATCCTCCCTTGCAATTGCATTGCTTGACTCCACATATGCCGCCACTCTTGGCGAGTCATGGACTATATCACTCGGTAACACTGCTTCTGCTCCATACACCAGAAAGAACGGTGTACGCTTGGTTGATCTATTCGGGGTTGTATTGATCCCCCAAACCACTGCGGGTAACTCTTTCACCCAAGCTCCATACGCCTTTTCAATCGGAACTCGAAGTCTTGGTTTGATTCCCTTCAATATTTCTGATTACTCCTTTCTACCTGCCCGTTGGCCTGTGGATGTGCCACCGAAGCAAGGTCTAATCTGATTCCCTTCTCTTTGCAGAATATCTCTGTTTCACCGAGTGACATGTTGGTCCCATTATCTGTGATGATACTGTGAGGATAGCCAAACCGACTGATAATTTTCTTCAGAAACGTGACAACTTTGGAAGCATCACAACTTGTAACTGGCTCTACTTCAACCCACTTAGTGAACTTATCAACAGCCACCAGAGATGAGTTTTCTTGCACGATGTCATCTGAAAGGGCCCCATCATATCAAGACCCCAAACTGCAAACGGCCAGGTGATTGGTATTGTCCTCAATTCCTGAGCCGGCACATGCTCCTGTCTTGCATATCTTTGACATCCATCACATGCCCTAACAATCTGCTCTGCATCCTTGAAAGCTGTGAGCCAAAAGAATCCATGCCTAAATGCCTTGGCCACCAGAGACCTAGATGAAGCATGATGACCACAGTCCCCAGCATGTATCTCTTGCAAAATTTGCCTTCCTTCGACTGATGAAACACATCGCTGATAAACTCCAGAAACACTGCGCTTGTACAACTCACCATCAATTACTGCATAACCGAGTGATCTTCTGACAATTTGTCGCGCCATAACTTCATTACTCGGCAAATCTTCCTTATCATATAATCCAGATATGGTTCAGTCCACTCAGGAATCTCATGCAACGCTGCTACTAACTCGGAATCTTGATCTGGACTATCATCTTCCTCTTCACCCGGAAGTTGGACTGATGGCTTCCATAACTCGTCCAGGAACACATTAGGTGGAACTGGCTCTCTACGTGATCCCAATCTTGACAAAGCATCTGCTGCCTCGTTTTTCCTTCTATCAATATGATCCACCTGGAATCCTGAAAAGAATCCAGCTGCTTCATCAACAGCCCTTCTGTAAGCCGCCATCTTCTCATCTTTCCTGTCCCAAGTCCCAGAAACTTGCTGCGCTACAAGATCCGAGTCACCAAAACACATGATCCTTTTGATGTTCATCTCCTTGGCAATGCGCAAACCATGTAACAAAGCTTCATACTCGGCAATATTATTGGTGCAATCAAAGTGAATCTGAAGAACATAACTCATCTTATCTCCTTTGGGTGAAGTGAGAACCACTCCTGCTCCTGATCCCTCATATTGCTTGGATCCATCAAAATGCATAACCCATGACTTATAACTCGGCGCCTTGGGTGGTGCCGTGCTTAACTCAGTCCAATCGTTGACAAAATCAATCAAGGCTTGTGACTTAATCGCTGTGCGAGGCTCATACTTGATGTGATAATCACCCATCTCAATCGCCCACTTGGCAATTCTTCCAGTAGCTTCAGTATTGCACACAATGTCTGCCAATGGTGCTCCACTCACCACTGTAATGGGGTGTTCTTGAAAGTAATGCTTCAATTTCCGACTGGCCATGAAAACGCCAAAAACTAACTTCTGCCACTGGGATACCTCTGTTTAGCCGGAGTCAAAACCTCACTGACATAATAAACCGGCCTTTGAACCAGATGCTCCTTTCCTTCTTCTTTTCGCTCCACCACAACAACTACACTAACTGCTCGGGAATTTGCAGCTATGTACAACAGCATGGGCTCCTTTGGAGCTGGAGCAGCTAAGATTGGTGCTTTCGATAATGTTTCCTTCAATGCCTCCAGGGCTTTATCAGCTTCCTCATCCCAAACAAATTTATCTGACTTCCTCAAGAGTCGGTATAAAGGAATTGCTTTCTCTCCCAGTCGGGATATGAACCTACTCAACGCAGCCACGCAGCCCGTGATCTTCTGGACTTCCTTCAATTCAGTCGGCTTTCCCAACCTATTGATTGCTGCTATCTTTTCCGGGTTTGCTTCAATCCCACGCTCGGACACAATAAAGCCGAGTAATTTTCCTGATGGAACTCCAAACACACACTTTTTTGGGTTAAGCTTCATCTGAACCTCCTTAAGTTAGCAAAAGTTTCTCTCAAATCATCAATAAATGTCTCAGCCTTCTTTGTCTTGATCACCACATCATCAACGTACGTTCCGATCTATCTGCTTCTCAAAACAACTCTGGATGCACCTCTGATAAGTTGCTCCAGCATTCTTCAGTCCAAATGTCATGTTCTTGTAACAAAAAGCTCCAAATGGGGTGATAAATGATGTCTTCTCCCAATCTTCCTCTGCAAGCTTGATTTGATGATATCCTGAATATGCATCCAGGAAACACAAAAGATCACTACCTGCCACAGCATCTATGATTTGATCAATCCTTGGTAACGCAAACGGATCCTTCGGACAATGCTTGTTCAAACTTGTGAAATCAATACACATCCTCCACTCATTGTTCTTTTTCAACACTAAAACCGGGTTAGCCAACCACTTTGGATGTAACACTTCCATAATGAATCCTGCGGCGAGTAAACGAGCTATCTCTTCTCCTACAACCTTTCTTCTTTCCTCATTCAATCTGCGCAATCCCTGTTTAATCGGTCTTGCTTTAGGATCAACATGTAAGCGGTGCTCAGCGAATTCAGTCGGTATGCCTGGCATGTCACTAGGTTTCCATGCAAAGACATCCCGATTCTCACGGATGAATTCGATGAGCGCGCTTTCCTATTTGTCAGTCAGATTTGACCCGATAGAGAACTGCTTGGACGAATCACCCGGCACGAAGTCAATCATCTTGGTATCTTGAGCCGCTTTGAATTTCGCCCTCTCTTCGGTCATTGGTTTCTTCAAAATTGTCCCATCATCCGGGTTTGTGGTAGCTTTGTAGTAATTCAACTCCTCTTCCGCACAGGCTTGTTCTGCCATAACAGCATCACCTTCCTCACATTGTAACGCCAACTCACGACTGCCATTGACTGTGATAATACCGTTTGGACCTGGCATCTTCATCTTTAGGTACACATAACACGGCCTCGCCATGAATCTAGCAAAAACATTGCGGCCAAAGAGAGCATGATAAGGGCTCTTCAATTTGACCACCTCAAAACAAATCATCTCAGACCTGAAATTATCCTTTGATTCTCCAAACGCGACCTCCAATGTTATTGTTCCCTCTGGTCTTGCCGACTTTCCAGGGACAATACCATGAAAGATAGTACTGGAAGGGTGAAGCTGTTTGGCTGTGAAACCCATCCGGATGAATGTATCCCAATACAGAATGTTGATGCTACTACCTCCATCCATAAGAACCTTGTGTAAAATATAACCCGAAACCTGAGGTGCAACAACTAAAGCCAACGCTCCAGGTGCATCTACTCGGGCCGGGTGATCCTCTCTAGACCAAGTGATCGGATACTCGGACCACTTCAAATATCTCGGAACTGCGGGAAGAATAGCGTTGACAGCTCTTTTCTTCAATTTCTGATCTCTCCGACTAGTGCTGGAAACTGTAACATGATACTGTCCTCGATTTAACTCCTTGGGGTTTTGCTGGAAACCTAACCCGGCTGGTCCGTTATCCGGGCCGGGTGGTCCTCCATTATTTCCTCCAGCTTGTGGTCCGTTGGCCGGGTTATTTCCATTACCCGGCCTCGGGCCGTTTCCTCCCATACTCATCCTGGCAAACTCTTCGTTCTTCCATCTCTGAAGATCAACACACTGGGACAAAGAGTGATTTGCCGGTTTACCGTTCCTACTATGACGTGGACACGGCATGTTGAATGCTTCCTGGGGGTTAGCCGGTCCTCGGAAATTTCCCCTGTAATTGCCATTGTTGTTATTGCCTCGATAATTATCATCTCGCCGCTGAAACTTGTTATACCCGATGTTTGTGTTTGCCACCAAATCTGAACCACCCTCGTGCTGCCTTTTGGAGCTATTCCCATTGTTACCATTGTGATTATTGTTTCCGTTGTTGTTGTTACCGTTGTTTGTTGTGGTTCTTTCCTCCGTTGTTGACGTTTCCTTTTCCCTTATCTTCATCATCATCCCGGGTCTTGTCTGTGGACGCGTGCTTATGAGCCGCTTCCATCAGCTGCCCCATGGTGATTGTTTCTGCTTCGCCAGTGGCCCTCAGTCGACCCATCTTCTGAATTACCGGGTCATATCTGCAGGTTTTCTCCATTGATGACACGGCCGCAGCTGGTGTAATTCCCTTTGATGAGTGAATGATGGCTGTAACTCGGCGCATCCAGTGACGCGCTGACTCGCCTTTCTTCTGGAAACATCGCTCCAAATCCTCTATAGTGAACAACTTCTCACACGTGCCCTTGAAATTCTTGACAAATAATGCCTTCAACTCATCCCAAGAATTGATAGATTTCTCGGGTAATCCATTGAACCATAACTTTGCTGCTCCTTCACTCATCATCAGGTACATGTATCTCGCGCACAAGTTGGCCGTGGCATTGCGAATACTCATCGCCATCTCGTAACTGCTGAGCCATGTTTCTGGATCCATGCTGGGGTCATAATTCGTCACCTTGCTAGGCTCTTTAAACTTCTCAGGAAAAGGTTCACTCTTGATAGCATCTGAAAGACATTTAGTTCCAACCGGGTTAAGTAATGAAGAAACTAACGGCAAACCTGACCCGGTATTTGGTGCGTTGCCCATCACTCCTGCTTCAGGTTGTCCTCCGGCTCCTCCGGCGACACCTAAAGCCGGGTTTGCGCTCGCCGCACGCCGTGCTCTTGAACTGTTGACAATCGCTTGGGCCACAGACTGGGCCGGGGCCGGTTGATGCGGCCTCGGCGCCGGCTGATTCTGAGCTGGCCTCTGCTGATGTGTCCCGAACGTTGAGGCTGCGGCGCCGGGTGACCTTGATTCTGCTGTCCGTTCCTGACGCCTGATCCGGCTGGCCTCGGTGTTTCTCCGTGATGACTCCGGTTGACTCGGCTATTGTATGGTGTTGAATGTAACGCTCCACTCTTATCCGGCATGTTGCCCTGCTGCGTGATCGCGGTTTTCAACATCTCAATTGCCCTGCGTGCTTCTCTCCCTCTGGCGATTGATCAATCGGCATGCGGCATAATGCTAATGTTGCTGCGTACACGTTATCAGCCGGATTTGAGTAGTGACCACTGGGCGTGTGGAACCGATCTGCTGGTGGTGGCATACCACCCGCAGCCGTTGTGTTCTGATTTTGCTGAGCTCCAGCCCGAGTGTTGGGTGGCACCCCGTTTCCTCCCTGATTTGCTCTAACCATGATTCCATGCCCGATTCCAACCGGCGCTGGCTCAGGCCGAGTGACATTGGGAGCTCCGTTTGGTGATGCAAAGTTCAATCTTGTTGGATCTAAGGTCATGCCTGGCATCACCCGGGTCTGGTGCCTCCTCTGATGTACTGCTGTAAGATCTTCATGGCGATTCTGCACTGTTAACCTTTCTTGCTCCACACGGGCTCGATCCCGTTCTATCTCTTGTTGCTCATCAAACATGCGCTGCTGCTCCGCCAATAAAGCCTTCTGTTGATTCTCCAGCGTGATTCGTAACGTATCCAATTGCTGCGCCCGGGTTGCTGCGTTATCTGGTGTGATTGGGGTGGTAACTATTGCAGCGTCAAAGTCCAAGGGCCTCAAAACTGGTGGAATTTCCATCAAACCGGCTGTTCCGAGCCATCACCCGGTTGAAAGGTCGATGACGCTGAATTCTTTCTCTGTTTTCTCTGGCCGCGCGTGGCATCGTCCTCACTCACTGAAGCTTCTGTCCCATCATTGTGGTTCATCAGGGTGTACACCGCAGCATGCTTCATGGTCCTTGGCTCCGACTCATAATCTTCCTCATCAGCCACGTACCCAAATCTCTCGTCAAACAACGGTAAGATCGATTCAGTATCTGTATCCAAATCTTCCTCGCGTCGGCACTCCGGCTCGCAAGCCTGGATGTCCGACTGATGTTCGAAACCTCCTGTTCCGACTGACTCTTCTCCATCAGATTGGACGATGGTGGCTGCCCCTGAAACGGAGTCGCACATAACCTCGTCATCAATTTGCTGAGTTGCATTAATCATACCTACGAAGACGTTGATCCGACCGAACGGGATCACCCGGCCGGTTTCCAGCAGATCTGCTTCTTCCTTCCAGCCGGAATCGTCGACGATGCGCTTTCCGTGCCGATCCATCCTGACCTCGCCGATCGCGAGGTTCTCCATCCCTCGCAGAGCTTCTCCCTTGATGAGGACAGCTTTGGTCGCAGGCCCCACGGTGGGCGCCAACTGTCGTGGGGTTATCACGGCAGATGTTACCATAGGGTAACTTGATGATTGGGGCAAGGCGCCTTGGTCCTTCAGGAGATTGTCACGCTCGTTGGGGAAAAAGGGTTTACCCAGGTTCAGCCTCTCCATTGGAGATAAAGACCTACTTCCTGCTTCTATGTTATTGATCTCGAGGTCTCGATAACTCGGCTACGACAACAGAGCCGGGTTACGAGACAGGTTACAAGGGTTTCGCTTGATAGCGGTGATATCGAACTAGGGTTACTCGATCTCTATGACTTTGCTTAGACTTGAGACTTGTCTATCTATGTTCTGGGAGCCCGTTTATATAGACACCGGGTCTCCCGAACTTACAATGAATACCGAGTTACATACGAGCCCGGAGTCCTACTCTAGGTTCTTCTTGACCTTCCGTAGCCTCCAAGTCACCCGGTTCCTTCCTTCACTCGGACTCCAGTTCTTCTAGGTCCTTCCTTCTAGGGACGAGTCATGTTAGGCATATTGGCCCAGCTATAACCCGGCCCATATCTTGTACACATCACTCGGACCAGGCCTTTGGCCGTCCGACTGATTCTTCCTTAGTCATGAGTATACCGGGTTATTATCCCCCCAACAATATATATCTCAAAATATTCCTTTCCATAGCATCATAAATGCCACTCATGATTCTTGGCACCAAGCTACATAACAGTGTGCAATGATTGCAGCCACACGAGAGTTTTTTTGTTGTTGCGAAACACAGTACAACACAGACGCTCACATACACATGCACACACTCACCCCTATGAACGCACGCACGCACATCCTACCCCTATGAGAGTAGCACCGGAATACAAGCATGGAAAAATAAGCGACCGTAGTGACTTGTCCACCACCCTAAGCCACGTCAGAAAAATATGTGCAGCACTACGTGCTGGAGTGATGTTGAAAGCTACTCTGTTCATTTTTTTTTTGCGAGGGAATAGCCGGATTACATCAAGGTATTACAGAAAGGACCTCCACGAACATCGAAATTACAAACCAGTCCTCCTGTAGATCGACGCCAGCGAAGAGGAGAGAAACGTGCCGATGGCGCGCCGCCGCTCCTTCTCCACTGACCTTGGATGGGAGAAGATCCCCGAGCGGACAGGAAGTCTTCGGGCCTCGAACTCCGGGGAGCCTCCGCCTCGCTCCGTCGCCAACGCCGCCTCGGTTGACCTCCAGCTGCTCCGATGGTGTCGACCAGATCCGCTGCGGCGGGATCTGGAAGGGGAAGAGCGTACACGGCGACCCCGGAGGGCCGCGAGCACGCGCAAGGTGGCGCTCGGCCGCGACGCTCCAACGAGCACCGGAGCCGGAGAGGAAGAGCCCACCTGCAAAACGAACACACGTCATCCGCCGCGCCTCCGCCTCCATGGCGCCGCCGACGACGACCCTAGCAACGCCTACACTATATACACGCCGGGGCCCGAGGTTCCCCCCACCTCCCGCCGCCGAAGCTGTTCATTTTTATTAGATGTATCAGTTTTTCAAAAGGCAAACTTTTCTATCTTTGACCAAGGTTATAAAAAATAGATCTATATTAAATTAATAAAACGTGTAGATGTTGATAGTATATTATAAAGTTTGACTTTTGAAAAAACTAATATGCCTTATAAAAAAGAATGGAGTAAGTAAATAAATAGCAAAAACCATGCAATAAAAGCTGGTCCACTAACAAACAGTAAATGCTAGATCGTTTCATTGATCCAAAACAAAAGTTACATTATGTGTCCCCTTGCCACTTTCGATTAATCAAATTATTCTTCGTCAGAGTAAACCACCGGCTAGCTGCACCTTTGCCGAGATGTGTTGCGAAAGTTGACCCCCCCCCCCCCCCCCTCCTCCAATCCAGCAAGAACATAGGCCGCGTGGCAATGTGGCATGCTCACAGCGTACAATAGTGAATAGTCTAGGGTACATAGCCACACTAATGCTCCGTTCGGATGTTCGCATTGGGAGCTCCATATTGATATTGGGTTGAATATCAATATCATGGGATATTGATATTGAGTATGAATGTCAATATTTTCTGTTTGGATGTGTTAGATATTCAGAGCTAGACAAGATATTGAGTTTGAATATCAAATGTTGTTTGGATGTTATAAAAGCAGTTTTTCGAGACATTGATCATTGTATTGTTATATTCATGACAAAATGTGCAAAACAACCATACTAATTTGATTACAGCAACAAGCTTCATACTCGTTTTTGCGAGGTTCCAAGATTATAGTACTTCCAAGTGAAAATCGTGTGAAAGCCTGAGACTGAATATTTGGATCTCAACGCAACTGTAACAAGCTGTATTCATCAGAATGAAAAGAAGTGCGCCACATTTTGACATGATTAAACGGCAATGCCACATTTTGACATGAAAAGTAGCAAGGATTGACACAACAAATCTTTAACTAAGACAATTGTTCAAATCAAACCACATAAGCAAAGCTATTCCCAGTCACATTTTATCGATACAAGCAACAGCTGAAAACACCATCAAGATTCAAGAAGAGATCCGAGAAGGAAGGCGGAACCTAGATCAGAAGTAGAGCCCCATCTGGACGTTCTTCTCCACGAACCCACACCTGGCGTAGAACCCCGTCAGCTCCGGCGCGCAGTTGAGGATGACCTTGTAGCACCCCCGGCCCCTCGCGTGCTCCACGAGCCGGCGCACGACGCGCTCCCCGAGACCCCGGCCGCGCGCGGCGGCGTCCACCACCACGTCCTCGACGTGCCCCACGGTGCCGCAGCGCCGGATGAACTTGCGCTCCACGAGCACCGCCCCCGCAGCGGCGATCCGGCCGGTGGCGGCGTCCTCCGCGGCCAGGACGAGGTGGTCGGCGCCGAGGCCCGCGAGCTCTGCGAAGCGCGACCGGAAGGTGGCCTCGGTGAGCGGCACAGACGGGGAGAGCTGCGCGAGGAGGTCGCTGAAGCCCTTGGAGAGGTCGCCGAGCTCGAGCGGCCGGATGCGGCACGCATCGGCGTCTTTGCCGGCGCCAGTTCCCGGTTGCTCCATCGACGGACGCGGGGGAGGAGGGGCGGGCGAGGGACGCGGGGAAGGAGGGGCGGGCGAGGGAGCTACCGATGCGCCGCCGCCGATCTGGTTTCGCGAAGGGAAGGAACGGGAGGAGGAGACGAGGGCTTCGCCCGACGAGGAGAAGAGCGTTTCGCGAATATCTACCCAATGTCGAGCCCAACAGGTCGACATTGGCTCGATCCTTTTTTCCACTGCCGGTGCCCTCCCTCGATATCGTACGCGAATATACGGCCAGAATATCGAGTACATCTAAACAGCTCCAATTCGGATATTCGGGACGAAAAGGTAGCGAATATCCAATATCTACCCCGAATATCAACATCCGAACGGGCATAATCGATCCCTATTGCATGAAAGCATCTTTATCTCTCATAAGGCCTTACCTGGTTTTGTGCCTAAGTATTTGTTCGAAATGCAACTGCCAAACCACATACTGCGTTGACTACTTGATAACCACTTACTGAGAAGGCATTTATGTTTAACATCTAAAAATTGTTAGATAACTGTGCATTGTAAGTATTTGTTTCGCAAAAGAGACCGCCAAAACCTGTCCTCCCTTAACACTTCAGAACCTTTTTTACCTAGAAGGCACTTGTGTTTAACATCTAAACATTGTTAATACTACTGAGCACCGAATTGACCAGGACGAGTCGACCATCATAGGATAAATTCTTAGATCGCGAACCATTGAGGCGTTTTTCAAAACAATTTTCAGTTGATTTATAATCCTGATTATTGCTTGCTTGCGATAATAAATGAATGGGAATATGAAGATACTTGAAGGGGAATGACCCCTAACCACAACTAAACAACCACGTGTATTACTCATGTTCTTAGCCTTTAAAGACAACAAATTTATCTTTTAAACCTGAGAGTTGTTCAAACACGCGTAAATCAACTTCATGTTTCCATCATATCCCAAATCACGGTCCATAGAAAGATCATGTCATCAGCAGACTGCAAAATAGATAGGCCATCATCTACTAGTATTCAGATAACTGCCGTGCTGGATATAAAAGCAACCTGAAATCCACATTTCTTAGGAAACTCCCAGAAAATATTTTAACACATTGTGATATATTTTGATTTGCACGCTGAATGTGTGCCTTTCTTTAGTTACTCCCTCCATTTTTATATGCAAGGCCACTTCGTTTTTCGTGTCAAACTTTGACTTCAAATTTTGGTCAACAAAATATGAGTTATATTTCATCAAAAATATATCACTCCAAAGTTCTTTGAAATGTGCATACCATGGCATACATTTTGTGATATATAACACAGATTTTGTTAGAGAAATTATTGATTAACATTTTTCCTATAAATATGATGTGGCCTTTATTAAAAAACGGAGGGAGTATACAGTACATCAACTGATTATACTATTCTTGAATCTTCCTTTCTCCGTGTTAACCAATGTGCAAATTGCCTATTTCACTGTCCACAAATTCCAAACTGTTTACTGATCTATGGTCACTGTTGTTTTGCCTTGTTGGTTGTAGGCAATATTCTTTAATCCTGACGATGCAACCTTGTTCTCAAATAGGAGCCTTTGCTGGCTTCTTGTGGGTGACAAAGGCAGTGCCCTGGCAGATGCTAACCAATGCAGAAAAATGCGGCCTGACTGGCCAAAGGCCTATTACCGGCAGGGCACAGCTCTGATGTCACTGAAGGTTACATAGTGGATGTGGCTTGCAGCTTTTCTCTCGGTCCTGTAAATTGGTTTTGATCATTCACTTGTGTTACTATCATCAGGACTACGAGGGTGCAAGTGAAAGATTTTTTTTTTTGCGAGATAGATCCAGTAACAACACCAGGAACTTACAGAACAAACGAAGGATCAAAGAGAAAAGTACAAAAGTCCTGCAAGCCGTCGAGGACGCCGTCGTCGAAGAAGATGTACCGCGGCGCGCCGCCGCCGCTCCTCCTCAGAAACCTTGGATCAGCAGGAGTCCCCAGGCGGACGGGAAGTCGACAGAACTCGGCTCGAAAGAGCCTCCACCTCGCGTCGTCGCCGTCGCCCTCACCCTGGTCGTCGTCACCTTCACCACCATGTCGTTCGATCCGAAGCCGCCGCTCCACGACCTTCGGCTCGGGGAAGAGGCACAGCACAGCTCTCCGGAGCTGCGAGCACCCCGGAAGAGGCAGATCCATGGCCGCGCTCCGCGGAGCACCACCATCGGAGAGGATCTCCGCCTCGACAAAACGCCGGACCGGCCGCGCCATCCTTTCCTCAACGCCGCCGGCAGGCAAACCCCTCGACCCTAGACTATGTACAAGCGAGATCCGGGGTTTCCCCACCCTCCCGCCGCCGAAGCGGCCGGCGGAGGGAGGGGAAACCAGCAGATCGACGCCGGCGAGCTGGATCAAGCGGTGGGGGAAAAAGTTCGCTCTCCTTACTGTAGCGGGGGAGAGGGTCGGGTCCAAGGTGCCCAAGTGAAAGATTCTTGGATGGACTCAAGTTGGACCCACAGAATGCCGAGATGGAGAATGCATTACGGTATGCTATCTGCCTCTTCCTTTTGACGAGGACCTTATTTTGGTGGCTAATTGGATATAATTTCCCGGTTTCATCCCATCTAGAATACTTTCCTGTGCTTTAGGTAGATTCATGCCCTTGCCTATTGACGTTCAATTCAGTTCTGTTCTGTTTTTAGTTCGTTAGTACTTTGGACAGCCACTGCGTGCCTGCTATAACCAGTAACCAGCACTACAAGAAAACTGGTTATAGGAAGAAGCTTATCACTGGCGGGTCACGCCAAACCCATGCCATTGGTATTATGGGAGCAGGTCACAGCATATGCATATGCTCCCGCCAGTGATAAATTATTACCACTGGCATTGTGGCACGCATCTCAGCAATCTGACATGTCGAAATGTACAAATGGCGTGGACTGTGTTGACACGCCAGTAATTGTCCAAGCTTTTGGCGCCGTGGGATGTAGCGGACACGCTAGTAAGTGGCTCCCAAAGACCTGACAGGACAAACTGTAATAGTGGTGTGGGATGTAGATGACACGCTAGCAATGTTTGTGGTGTATCTTAATTTTAGTTTTAGCATGCAGTAAAGGTAATATATATTGTGAGGTATTAATTAATTGTAGATCCCGCTCATAGCCTGTTTCGTTGTAGTATGGTGTCATTTGTAACTTAAAACACATCAACCTACCTTTGAACTACGCCTTGTATCTATAAAAATAAATTAGTAATTTGCTTATCTACTCTTCTATCAAAGAAAATTTCTTAGTGTTCCTCCTATGGTATCTCATTTCTTGTAATATGCTGCTGTGCAATGCCTCCTAAAGAACTATTAGAGCACCTCCAACGGCCCTCCGCATCCGGACGGGCCGTGTCCGAATCTGTCCTTCCGGACAGAGGAGCCCCTCCAACGGCCCGGCGCAAAGGGACAACTGTCCGCGCGGACAGGTTTTCGGCCCCAAACCTGGCCCAAATTTGGTCCAGGTTTGGGGAGAAAACGGACAGCCTCTCGGTCCGCCTTGTCCTCCCTTGTCCGCGCCGGGCCCATTTGCCAGCGACAGAGTCCCTTTCCTCCCCCTTCTTCCATATCTCGACCGGCCGGCTGCTGGATCGCATCGGCCGTCGCCGTCCCCAATCTATTCGGCCTCCTCGAGCCGGGACAAGGGCCGCCTTGCGCCGCCGTCGCCGTCGCCGTCGTTTGCCGCGACCGGTGCTTCCTGGGTCGCTCGGCCGTTGCACCAGAGGTGGTTCGCATCGGCCACCGCCGTCCCCAATCTATTCGGCCCTTGCACCAGAGGCGCCCGCGAAGGCCACCGCCCGGCAGGTGTTCGACGAAAGGTTCGAGCAGACTCAATCTCTATCTTTGTTCCTAAAATTGATGTGAATTCCATACTAATTTGTTTGTTTTGCGTAGATGGACAGTGATGATGAGTTCTTCTACAAGACCTTCATCGATACGTCGGACGAGGAATCCGACGATGATACCGACGTCATGATGGTCGCGGCCACGCTCATCCACAACTTCAACCAGACAGAATGGCCTCGGCATGTTGGCTCGGTTGTTGGAAGGGCTCCGGCGTTGGATCGTGACCGGGAAACAGGTCACTTCCAACTTTGGAAGGACTATTTCCATCCCGTGAAGCCAACATATCCGGATCACAAGTTTTGTCGCCGTTTTCGAATGTCACGGCCCCTGTTTATGCGTCTGCTCGAAGGAGTGAGGGCATACGACAACTACTTCGAGGCCAAACCTGATGCAACTGGTACGTATGGTTTCTCCTCTTATCAAAAGTGCACGGCGGCTATACGGATGCTTGCATATGGAGTAGCCGGTGATCTAGTAGATGAATATTTGCGCATGAGCGAGTCCACTTGCCTAGAAGCCATGTATAGGTTATGTGAAGCTATAGTTCAAGTGTTTGGTCCCGAGTACTTGAGGGAGCCAAATATGGAAGACACTGCCCGTCTTCTGAACATGAATTCGAGCAGAGGCTTTCCTGGAATGCTTGGGTGCATAGACTGTATGCATTGGGAGTGGAAGAACTGTCCTTTTGTTTGGCAAGGACAGTACCAGGGACACGTTGGAGAGTGCACAGTCATACTTGAGGCTGTTGCATCTAAAGATCTTTGGATTTGGCACTCCTTCTTTGGCATGTCGGGATCTCACAACGATATCAACGTGCTTCAGCGGTCACCAGTGTTCGACAGACTGGCCGAGGGCGATGCACCGGTGATCAACTTTGAGGTGAATGGAAATGCATATGACAAGGGGTGCTACCTTGCTGATGGTATATACCCTTCATGGCCCATATTTGTTAAGACCGTTCGCATACGAGAAAGTGAGAAAGCTCGTAAGTTTGCTCAGCAACAAGAAGCTTGCCGGAAGGATGTGGAGCGAGCATTTGGTGTGCTCCAATCCCGATTTGCTATTGTTCGACACCCCGCAAGAACGTGGAGCAAGGAGGTCATGTGGGAGGTGATGACTGCTTGCGTGATCATGCACAACATGATTGTCGAGAATGAACGGGATGATGCAAGGTTATTTGATCAAGGATGGGAATTTGAGGGCGAGTTGGTTGCGCCTACACCTGGACTGGCGACGGACCAGCAGTTTTCAGACGTGTATGCTGAGATGCGTGATAAGCCACTACATGAACGTCTCCAGAATGATTTGATAGAGCACATGTGGGTTCATCTGGGAAACCAGTAGCGTTTCCTGCTCAATTTTCTTTCTATTCAAACTTTGTTGTAATAAACGATATTTCAGCGTATTTCTTTCTATTCGAACTTTGTTGTAATAAACGATATTTCAGCGTATTTCTTTCTATTTGAACTTTGTTGTAGAACGATATTTCAGCGTGTTTTTATCAATTTGTTGAACCGAACTTTGTCTAGTAATTGCAAATTTTGTGCAACTGTGCTGTCCCAGGACAGATGCGGCCGGCCGTTGGGGGCACCTCCACCCCAAAAGGGACAGAGGCCCAAAATCTGTCTGCGGTCCGCCCAAAGCGGACAGAATCGGTCCGCTTTGGCTGTCCGGATGCGCTGGGCCGTTGGAGGTGCCCTTAGAGGCCTGAAATTCTAGATCTTTGATGGTTCTCCTTGGAATTTGCAGGGAAGCTATGGAGTTCTTGAGGACATCTGGGAGCACCAAAGCTAATAAGTGACTCTTTGAGTGTCACATGGAAGTCAGTTGAAGGCTTTTGGCATGTGTTTCGCCTTTTGTGCGCAGACTATGGTTTCCTGAACCGAATAATTCTTCTTGGAAATCAAGTGATAGTGTCTACTGAAGTATTAGCGTGGCAAGTTTGCATGACGATTGACGCAGTAACGCTTGGTGCAAACTCTGCAGTTGCTATCTTTTTTTTAGAACAAAGGCACAAAGTGCCCAGCTTTAAATTAATAAAGCCACAACGGCAGTTTACAAAATGCTGAATGACCAGCTTACAGGCAACAAAGAACAAGAAATAAGATTACACAAGAAACACATCTTGATCTTTGAGGCCAACGTCTGTCGAGAAAGACACCACCAAGGAGAACGCCATGAAGCAAGCACATCACCAGGAGGATCCTGCGTTCGTGCACCCCTTGTTCGTCAACGCCGTATGACGATCGCCTCCACCTTCGAAGAAGACCCCTGTCCTCTCACCTCGGATCGGAAGGCGCCGCACCGTCAGAAGGTAGAGCAGCTCACCCTAGAGCACGAAAGCACACTGACGATTTGCAAGAGAGTAGAACCCAGCACGGACAGTCCTGCACGCGAGCTACCCACAGATTTCGCCGCCGGATCCGTCGAACCATCAAGACGCAAGCTTTAGGGCGCAGACACACACCGGAGACACGGCAAGAGGAAGGCAAAGGATGCCAATGGAGGCCAGGGTTCACCCAGGCCGCTAGCTCGGACACATCTGACAGGGTGATGTCGCCGGAGAGGGGAACCCTTTCCCCTCTCGCCCAGGCCCGAGGGCGCCGTCCCGCCGGCGAACACCACCTGCAACAGGCGAGCAGAGCAGATGTAGGGGAGCAGCAAGGACCAGACCACGGAACTCTTCGCCTCGGAGAAAGCCGCCACAGGGACGCCAAGAACCACGCACAAAACGGCCACCTTCCACGACCCAAGGCGGCGCCTCCAAGAAGGACGCGGCGCGAAAACGCCACCGCCACCCGATCCACAGGATCTAGGGTTTTCACCCGGGTATAGTGGAAGGAGGGCAAGGAGATGTACCTCATCGTCGCCTCCAAGGAGGGAGCCGGCGTGCAGAACGTCGCCGACGACGTGACCACCCCGCGGTCAAGGATCTCTCCCGACACAGGGCTCCCGACCCAGCCACCATGGTAGCCGTCAGATCCGGCGAGAATGCCGACATCACGAGCTACCAGGGTGGGTTCTGCGCGATTCGAGGCCGCCGTCTTCAGATCTAGCGCCGGAGGTCAACGGGGCAACCCCGCGCCGTGCCCACGCAGCACCGACCCCTTCGACGCCCGAGAGGGGAAGGGAGACGGTCACCAGCATCAGCAAGCGTCCCCCGCCGCCTGGGCCAACGCTGCCCTCACCGCCCGAGGCCGCCGCCGCAGATGCTGAAACTCCCCGCCAAAGAAGCGAAGCAGCGAGATCCCTGCCGCCACCGTCCTTGGCAGCCGCTCCGGCTTCCCGGCGGGTGCCTCTGGTGGCCCCAGAGCGGAGCGACGCGGGGCCGAGTCTCTGCAGTTGCTATCTAGCCAGCTGTATTTAATCTCCCAGACTTGTTACCCCTAAAATTGCAAATACAGGGTATGCCGAGCTAGTAATATACTAGCCTAGTATGCTGTATGCTACTGGCTACGCGTCAACTCGCTGCAATGGGTTTAAATCAGACACCTTCCCACCGTCAGATCCAGTTTAAGTGGTAAATCTTGGATCTTTGGTCGAAATTCCCGTGGGCAACATCGTTCGCACTGCTAACATCCTGCTCTTGTAAAAACCAGATAAATGTGTTTCAACATCTCCAACACAACACGCCCACATAGCAAATGAAACAACAATGTACCTACACACTTAATCAAAAGTTCGAACTGATAGAAAGTGACTAGGCAATATATTTATATTTAAATATCCACCCTTGACTAGTTTGTGATATATATCATTGACTATCTCCGGATTTATTTCCAAAAAAAATTAAAACTTAAAAAATATATGATTTTTAAAAAAATTGGATAGGAGGTAGCACCGTAGCTCGGGAGCCAAAAATCTCCACCAGCTAACATGTTGTTATCTTATCCGCGGCATGTCGTTATTGGAAGGAAACTTATTTGTCTCCGCCAAATCTGCATTCCACCTCGAGCGAAGCAACCGGAGCCGGAAGCGTTCGTCTGGCTGCCCGGCCGGGTCACGTCGTTCGGTCCTGCCACTTCCATTGACGTTGGCAAACGGTTGCCTTCTTCTTCCTCGGGCTCAACGGCGAGGAGCGTCAGCGCCAGCAGTTTGCAGTACCGTGACCACTGTGCCGGCTCCCGGTATGCACATGAATCGAACTCATTTTTCTCCTCAAGGATTTGTAATTAATGTGGTTGAACCTTGAGTTCTATATATACAGGATTAGTAGGGAGACAGTAGCTCGTATTGTATCTACCGTGACAAGGAACATACATTTTTAGTAAAAAAAGTGGCATCTGGTCTATCTGTTTTTTTTTCGAGATTGACCGGGGGGAATAAATCACCACCGCTTGTTTCATTCGTTCAAAAGTAGCCTGACGGGCCATGTTCTTATAACAGATGGAGAGTTACAGGGGATACAGGGGAAGAGAAAACATAAAAATACAAGAAAAAATACAACTAGAGAGGAAACAGCAAGAGCCGCCAAGAAAGGCACAAGAGGTGAGGGGTGCAGTCGAGGGATCACAATGCCAAGACTCGGCAATCAACCTCACGCACCGCACCGACAAGTGACTCGAACCCCACGGCACAACTGAGGAGCACCACCATCATCGGTGAGTGTCAAGCCTAGCACCTAGCACTAACCTAGAAAGAGAGCTCCGCCACAAAGGTCGAGACAAGAAGCAGGTGGGGAAGGCACACATTGTGTCATCAATGAACAAAGAGAGTCGAGATGTCACCAAGAGCACGAATCTCCCACACCGCAACAGTGACCTCTGGAGAGTCTTGGGCAAGCACTTCCATGTGACTGAGACCACGAGAAGGCTCGCCGAAGTGAGAAAAACATACCACCATCGACCCCAAGATGGCCGCACCGACACCACCAAAATGCAACACCGCCGGCACACGCCGCAACAAAAGCCATACTTTGGGTCTCCAAGATGACGCCTCCAAGAAGGTAGTGTTGTCGAGGGCGCAACACCGTCATCCCAGCCGGCAAGCCGGGTTCAAGGTTTTCACCTGGAGACAACCCAAGTACCACAGGTGCTGGAGCTCCACAACGGTACCTCCTGTGAGGGAACGGCGTCTAGAAGACGCCGCTGCTGCCGGCAAAAACATAGTCAATGTGGGGTTCACATCCGGAGTTTGAGAAAAACCCTATAGAAGAGGCAGAAGATCACAACCTCCAGCCGTCGCAGCCAACCACACCTCGCGGAGACCGCACACGGTCGACCATCACCCAAGCGTCGGATCCTCCAGGGCTGCCGGACGCAGCGCCAGCCACCGCGCCGAGCACCATGCCGGCAGAGGCAGAGGAGCACTTCCCGAGGCCCGGAACCACCATGGTTTTGGGTTACATCCCTACAACAGGCGCACCACCGCATGGCCGCCGTTGGGTTGGAGCCGAAGCACACATGATGATGTAGATGGGACGCCCGGCCCTTTGGGGCCCAGATCAGGCCCGGACGGGTCGCAGCCGCCGGAGCACCACCACACCGGATCCGCCACCACTCGCTGAGTGCCGCCGCCGCACGACGCGCCGCCACCGGGAGAGCCTGCAGGATCCCGCCCATAGAAGGACGCGGGCGAGGCAACGAGCCGCCGTTCTCGCTTAGCCCCGTTGCCAGGGGTCCTGGGAGACGCGAGGAAGGTCCCCGCCGCCGCCATCGGCCGCGCGAGCTTCTCCCGGAGGAAGCGCCGCAGGCGGCGCGGGCATGCAGGTGGAGGGAGGCGGCTGAGCTAGGGTTTCGGACGGTCGCCCCCGTGTTGCCCTGGGCGAGAGCAACGCGGGGGGCCGAGTCTGTCGCCTTGGTCTCTGGTCTATTTGTGCACCTCACTTCTGAAGTTTTTCAGGAATGGAGGATTTTGCTTCTTCTCTAAGTACAGACATTTAGCTGCAAATTTCATAGAACTAGAAGATAGATCAAAGGGTATTAATTGTACTCCTTTATATCAATCCAAAAAGCTTACATTAGCTGCAAACTATCCTGAAGTGGAGTTCTCTCACTCTCTGAATAAATTTTCCACCCGGATTTGGTGCAGCTAGTTTGCGGAGGATGCCACACTCTTCTGATGTACACACGTGGTGCCACAAGTGTACAATGTTCTTGCTGCCACACTGTCAACCTGGCAATGGAAGGTACATCGACCAAAGCATTTTTTGTTTCTCTCTAGTCTCTTCCTCGGTAGCAAGTGGTATATTCTGCTGGTTTTGATGCCCTTCTCCAAGCGACGTTGGCATTGATTGATGTATGTAAAATCCTCCTCCTGAACATAATGTATACTGCGGTCCAAATAGCTCTGGCAATCAGTCGATAACTGTTAACATCGTAAATTTGGCTTATCCTGATGTCGCACTCATCAAAATTGGAAGAAAATCTCTGATACTTCTCCTTGGAACATGCAGGGAAGCTATGGAGTCCATGAAGACTCGGAGCACTAAAGCTAAGTGAATGTTTGATGGCCTCCCAAGCTATTCACCACATGACGCCTCTCATTGTTCCTCCGGGCACTTTGGAATACCTCATCAAAGTGGAGCGTGCTTTTCTATGGGCGGGCAAAGACAAGGTTCCTGGAGCACAATGCAAGGTAAATTGGGAGACGGTGTGCCGCCCTATTGACCTTGACGGCCTTTGGATCCTCGACAATACCAAGTTCACAAGAGCCCTCCGGTTGAGATGGCCATGGCTTGAATGGCGTGAGAGGGGCAAAATTTGGGTGGGCACCGGCAACCCTTGCACTCAAGTGGACATGGATCTTTTTTATGCCTCTACTACCATTACAGTTGGAGATGGGAACTTGACTTCTTTTTGGGAGGCCCCTTGGCTTGAGGGACAAAAACCTAGAGACGTTGCTCCTCAAATTTTCTTGGTTTCTAAATCCAAGAAGTGGTCTATCAAGAAGGCTCTAGACGACAACGCTAGGGTGAGCAAGATCACCTTAGATGAGGACCTCACACATGACCACCTTGCCCAATTTGTGGAGCTTTGGATCCTACTTCTTGATGTGTTCTTCTGGAGAATGTGGAGGACACAATCACTTGGAACCTCACACCTAATGGAGAATACACGGAGGCCTCGGCATACAAGGCGCAATTTTTTGGAGATCATTCATCGAACATGAAGAGCCTTGTTTGGAAAGTTTGGGCACTGCCCAAAATTAAATTATTTGCTTGGCTTGCTACCCAAAATAGGATTTGGACATCGGACCGGTTGGCGAAGAGGGGATGGCCAAATTGTGGGCTTTGCCCGCTTTGCAAGCAAGCTCCGGAGACCATCGCGCATCTCGTCCTTGGATGTCGGTACACTCGTCGTCTTTGGGGCCTAACACTACCAAAAATTCGTCCATCGTCGACGTTTTTTCGGCGACGTTCCGATAACGTCGTGTGTTTCCGTCGTGGTGGGTCGAAAAAGCTGATTTTGCTCGCGACGTTTTGGTTCTTCCATTCATGGGCCTTTGGTTTGTGACGTTCCACGTACTTTACGTCGTGGATTTTCGTCCCCGGCCCATTATCCAAACTTGAGCCCAGTTTTCTACGACGAAACAGGTCTTGGTCACGTTGAACTTCGCGAATTTTTCATCGCTCGCCAGGTGGTGTCCTTGTATGACTCGTTGACTGGCAACGAGCATGACGGTTAGATCCTAGACCCTACCTGTCATACACTGTTGTAATTTACGACCTTGTTTCCGTAAGAGGGTTGTTTCTACATGTTTTGTCCAGGCCCATCCGTCAGATAGTTTTGACCAATTTTTTTGCAACGACCGAGAGTTTTTTGGTTGCGCCTCACCTGTCATTGAGGGTTGAGGTTCACAGCCGCTTTGGCCGTTTATGACAGAAATTGAATCTGAATAACAAGGTGGACAGAACTTGGTGAGACCGAGCTCAACAACCCCGTCTTTGCAAGGAAAAAATATTCTACTCCGTCCAATTAATGTTTGTAGAGGTTGCACAGCCTGCAGTAAATAACTTTATCCATCGGCTTCCGTGCAAATCCCTTCGATGGTAAGACATCTACCTTAGACCGTTGATTCTAAATGGACGGACCAGATTGCGCGGTGAATGCCAGGAGACGGTTGCCACATATTAAACTAGCACTGCCAGAACACGTCTCCGTCATTCCACTATTCACCATCTTCCCCACTCGCCACCACTCGGCAGAGAAAACCCCATTCCTACATACCACCCCAGCCATGTCCTCGCATCGTCGAGCTTCAAGCTGGAAGCAACAGATAGCTGCGACGAAGGCGGAGGAGGCCCGCGAAACAAAACGCCGTAAGGAGATACCGCAAATGTCTCAAGAAGATGGCGAAGAAAAAGATTGTCCTCTGATGGAGGCAAATACCCCGCTATCTCTGAGCAAGAACATGAAGACGGGCGATAACTCCACCTCGAGTTTGATCCCAAATCAGCACGTCCAAGAAGATGGCTGGTACGTTTAAATATCTATGAAGTATAATTTCTTTGGTACAAACATGTCCCAATATCCATCAAACTGAAGTCACTTGTACATATCTCAGAGCGAGCCGCTCGGACATCGGCAATCCAGACCAAGAACAAAGCACGAATGGCCTAGCGGGAGACAAACAATCATTCGAGAAGGTCGTCATCGCTCTCCAGCACAGCGAGGTCTGAACTATCCAATCATTTGTTCTATCCCTCATATTCGGACTAATCTCACTACTAATTATGAACTGCCTGCAGGAAGCCAGGGCTAGGATTGAAGCCAAGGAGGCCATCGCAAATGAGTGGTGCGCCACGCTTCTGGAGAATAACAAGGTCCTGAAAAAAGAGGTTGAACGCCTCCGTGTTCATTTGGATATAAAGAGGAAGGCGTCCCAAAAGATTGCGAATGAATCAGCAAACCTTCGTGCGGACCGCACCAAACTACAGAATGAGGTAGCCGGCTGGAAGAGGCTATACAATAAGAGTAATGAAACAAATGGCAAGGTGGTAGGCCTGATCAAGGAGCTTGTGGAAGATAAGAAGAACCTCCAGATGCAGTGTGAAAACCTTCATCTTGAGAGTATCGAGATGGTAAAGGAACAGGTCCGTGGCATCAAATTGGCCATCGCCACCCAAGAGGCTAAACTGACGGCTCAGGGAGAAGTGAAGAAGTTGCAATATGACATAGCATCATCAAACATTGTAATCCATAACCTGGAGAGAGAAGTGCAGAAGCTCCGTCTGCAAGAGAAGTGCAGAAGCTCCGTCTGCAACTTGTAAATCGGGCTATCCCCATTTCCAGTTTGAAAACATGTAAGAACTAGAAGATATTACAATTATCTAAGCGCTCTCTCGCATAGCCATCTTGATATCTGCTAGTCGAGGTGCTCTTTTTTAGCGGCCAAAGCTTCATTTTCAAATCACCATCACAAAAGGTTCAACACGATCCTCACAACAGGTTCAAAGCAGCGGCACAACAGGCTCACATCAGGATCAACCGAATACCAGGTTAACTAAACTAATTCTACTTAGCTACACAGGACACCGAAACCGCCTCCAGAGGTTCACATCATCGATAGGGTTTTTGTGTGTTTCGCAACCATTCCAAAGCCACGTCCACGGTTTGGCAAACCCTACAAAAAGTGTCACACATGTCCGTTAAATGGGTGCAGAAAGATGTTAAGTCTCATATAATGACACACAAATCAAGAAGGGCCAATTCAAAAGCATGCCTCATATATAGTTTGATTGGACACATTTCAGGGATGGAGTTGGTGAGCCAAGTAGAATGCACAAAATATGTATTCATGCATATACAAGGCTCACGAGCGCCACCCCGAATCACATAGTGCCATAACATTTTAATCATCGGCATTTTAATCATGTACAAATGACACACAACACGACACACAATCAAATACATGCCTCAAATGAACAGAGCACACCATGAACTTCCAAGTGTTGGAACTAAAGGGTCAAGCATAAATGTTTAGCAATGAACATCAAGAAAAAATATAATAGCCTCATAATTACAAGCACACACAGAATGCAAAGAAATGATTCCACGGTACAGACAAATCTGCCCAAGCAAAGGTAAAATCATATTTGGGGCCTCATAGGTACAATGCAATGTGCTTGTACAATGCACAGTAAAGGGGAAATCATATTTGGGGCCTCATAGGAAAGAAGCGCACACAAATGGATGAGATCATCGAGCACTTACCAAGGAAGATGCAAAACAAATGTGGTTGTACACAACACTAGGTAAATACTGATCATCCCATCAAGATAAAGTGTAGAGCTTAATCATCAGCACAGAATAGAGAATGAACATAAAATAATCCTCATATTGCAAAGACAGTAATCATTGGACTGTGCATTACTGGGAAAATCATAATTGGGGCCTCATAGTAAAGAATCACACAAATCGATGAGATCATCGAGCATTTTCCTTGGAAAATGCAGAACAAATGTGGTTGTACACAACACTAGGTAAATGCTGATGATGTCATCAAGATAAAGTGTAGAGTTTAATCATCGGCGCATAATATGAACTGGAGAGTAATCTTTGCATAGCAGGTTGACACAATCTAATTAAAGAGCAAGGTAGTTTTACCACAGTTAAGGCAAACAACAGTTTTACCTCAGTTTGACTTGTGACCTCTACGAGTGTTCTTTTTTTTCTTAGCTCTCTTGACTCTAGGAGGGTGCACAATATCATCAGATGGGATATCAGATACCGTGGCTTCTGTAGCTTTCTTCTCCAACAGAGTGAATATCATGTCGCACTCCACTTTGGCTTCTCTCAGACCTGCCTTACAATTAAGCAGCTCATAATTAAGCGTGCGTAGGTTCCTACAGCTTTCCTCACGTTCCAACTCGAGTGCTGACTTAGCTTTCTGCACCCTCTCCAGCTCGGCCAAGGCTGTATCCCTCTCTTTCATAAACATCATCGCCTTTTCCTCGACAAGCCTCAGGGCTTCCCTCTCTGCCGCCTGTCGCGATTGGAGGTTGAAGCACTCACTCATGAGATCCTCCCGAGTTGCGGTTTGAACGTACAAACGGTCCCAGTTAGGCTTCGTGAGTTTTTCAACTTCATCAGCCTGCATCCAGTTATGAATTTCATCAGGCCACATGCTACAGAAGTTGCAGCCTCGACTGAAGTCCTATAGCCAAACCTAAGAGGTAGCTACGACCTGGCTACGAGGCCAAAGGAGATAATAATTTCTATAAGATTTACCTCGACTGTCTGAAGAATGGACAGTGCGATCTTCCTCAAATTGTCTAGGTGGATGTCCATCTGGGTGGGGGAAGCGATCTCCGAGGGACCTGTGACGGTAGCGTGAGCAAAATCCATGGCCTGTGGTGACCTAAAAACATCAACGGTAACCTACATCCGCCGGAATCTAACCTACATCCGCCGGAATCTAGCCTAGATCCGCCAGAATCTAGCCTAGATCGCATCGTGGGGTTGAGGATGGGGAACGGAGGGGATCAGCACTTACCAGTCGTTGGTTGAGGACTTCGCCGAGAACGGGGAAGGGAGGCGCCGCCGTGGGGGTGGGGTGGGGGTGGGGAGTAGCTAGCTGAGTGGGCGAAGTGGAGGCGCTGGGCAGAGTGGTCGCTTTCAGTGGAGGAGCAGCCGAGTGGGGGCGAGTAGCGCGGCGGTCTGTGATGCTGACGAGTGGGACCCCATGTGAGGGTATTTCAGTGTAGATTTGAGATTTGGCGCGCAGATGTTAGAGTTTAGATCTCTTATTTTAACAAAAAAATTAGTTATTGACGTTAAACAGTCAAATGGCTAGAGTTGCTAGTTGTGCCATGTTGGCCCAGTCCATGAAAGGATTTCTTTTAAAGCAAAAACTGGCTAATTTCACAAGGATTGTATTCTTTAATTATTACTTTATATATACTACATATTTCAAAAGCAAAAAATTAGGTTATAGACGTTAAACAGTCTCTTTTTTTTCATACTAAAGAACATGATCAGCTGAAGCACAGGTTCTTAGGCGTAGCCTAAATCAACCTATCTACAAATGCTTGAATTCAGCTCATCCTCTAGATTTTGTCCTGTTGTGTCAACTATGCAAAATGTAAATTTTCAGGACTTTGTACTCACAGCTGCCTGGTGCAGATGAGCTGAATATATTTGGCGCCCTTGCTTGTCTGAAGCAACATAATATATACATGTAGATACTATATACACTACTTAATTCTTCGACGATACTAATTAAGTTCTTACATAGCAACATAACAATTGTTCTTAAGCACATATAGGACGATACTAATTAAGTTCTTACAGTACCAAAAGCAACATATAATATAAACACTGTTGCAACAACAAGCACTAGCAGCAGCAACATCGATCACCGCCTCCAAGGCTTCCTGCCCTTCCTGGCCTTCTTGTCCTTGTTGGCCTTCTTTGGAGGAGGCGGCTGCGCGAGGCCTAAGCGGATATCCCGCGCAAGCAGCTTCTTCAGAAACACGCCGTAGGCAGCGTGCTGAGCCATAAGAAGGGCCGATCTTTTGTTCTGCGAGCCAGATTGTCCAATGCCAACAGCATGCTGGATCATGCTGTTCCGACTGCCGTCTATAACTCTAATGCAGAAAGGGCAAATCCATTTGTCGCCACGACTGTATCGATGATGCCCCGCCTCCAGCTCTTTCAGGACGTATCTGCTCTTCGCATCCCTAGAGTCCTTTTCATAATCGACATCACTATCCGGCTCCTGCAAATTATTAGCAATACAACAAAAGTTAGCACCACACTCTAGTCAGCAAAAACAGAAGAACATAATATTTCCGAAGGACAAACAATAAATCTATACATCTGATCTCATAATTCACAAAAACAGAAAAATAAAATAAACTAGTATCCCTAACCAGGACATGTTAATACCTAACCAGATCACAAATAACATACACATCATCAATTAATTGAATTACATGCACTAACAATAGTTTAAATTAAAGAACGCTACCTTTGAAAAACTAATGATGAGTCAATTTTAAATGACACCGATGAACTAGCATTTACACATTCTAAGCAGAACATATATATAGTACCACATACATCCATTTAGTAAATAGACTAACAATGTAACAAAAATAGAATTTAAGCACGCATTGCAATGGGACAATTAATTGAACTTACATATACACAAAATGCTATCAAAATTGGTACTGAAGCAAATGATCTAGAATCAAATCATCTACAATTAAATCATGAAGCACCTAGGCACCATATGTGATTTTGCAACAGATTAAAGAGGAACTCGCATGCATGTACAAACGCTGGAATCCCTAACTTGCATGTACAAAATCTAGAATCCCTAATTTGCGTGTACAAACCCTGGAATCTCTAGCTAACTAGAGATGCAACTACGTCCAACCCTGAACCCCCCTAACTTGCACACACAAAACAGTAGGGATCTGCAATTATAAACTAAGAATATATAGATTGGTTTAGGGAAGCACCTCAGATGCCTCGTCGGAGACGACCTCGTCGAACGCCGGGAAGTCGTCGAAGGGGTCCCCCAGATCCGACAGAAGAGGGAGTGGCCGCGCGTCCATCGTGGTGGGAGAACGCGATGCTCTCAAACCGCCGCCATGACCGGACGCTCCTGCGGCGGCATCAAATGTCGAGACGACGCTCTTCTCCGGCATCGGAATAGGCGATGGACTCAAACCGCCATGGCCGGCCGCACCTTCATCGGCGACATCAGATGCAGCGACGGCGTTCTTCGGCTCCATCTGATCTGCCATTCCTGGTTGCACCGTCTCGGTTGCGTGCTCGGCGGTTGGGAGAGAAAGAGAGAGATAGGCGATGCGGCCAGAGTAGTGGGGTTTTTTCTTTGCTAGATTTGGGGGCAGAATGGATTGGGGAGGAAGATGGTGCAGGCACCGGGGGCATTTATACCGAGTGCCGCTTCGGAGTCCCGCTGACGTGCGCGTATGCATGTCTCTCTCTTGCGGGCACCCCAGTCGGTGGACTGTCAAACAGAAAGTACCATGACAATCAGTCAATGACAAATGGGGCCCGCCAAGTGAAGGGACCACCCGTAAGTGACTCGAAAGTTCGACAGAGTCCTCCACAGCATCTCACGCACTCTCTTCTACGTGTACGTGCAGAACATCACACGTTCGGTTGCGAAATGTGGTACAAATCTTTTCCACGGTGATGAACGTGTGTGCATGCAGCCACTGTGCGAGTGCAGTTGCGGGGAGTTCAAGGGGATCCATGTTTAATTAAAGTCAGTTACCAATAAATCTTGGCCGAAATCAGTTCCCGCTCATTCATCTTCTCCGTACGTCTGCGTTCACACACCTTCGTTCCACACGATCGTTCGATCAGTGTGTATATATTTAGAGTCAGTTGCCATTTGTGCCGGTGTTCCACTCGCTCAGTTCCTCATCTACAATCGATCCCACGTCCCTGCCCTCCGTGAGCACTCGCCATGGCCGCCGGAAATCCAACAACGAAGATAGTACCCGTCCGTGCCCCTACCGGCACCATGCTGCAGGTGGTGTACACCAACGACGAGCGTACCTTGGAGGATATCCTCGCCATGTACGAGGAATGGCTTGCGACTGCGAAGCACAGGTTCATGGGCCCGACCTGGAGTACACCCCTCCAATTCCTCACACCAAATGCCATGCCGTCGCCCTCGTACAAATCGCCATGTACAAGCACGTCCTCCTGTTCCATTGGTGCAAGTCCTCGCAGACACAGCACGGCCGCGATCTGCTCCAAAATTTGTTTTCAAACATGGGGATCGAATTCGCAAGCGTGGACACGACGGGCGACACGAAGGTTCTTGTCCAGTCGGGCTTCACGCCACCGCAGAAACACATTGACATCCAATCGCTAGTCGGGAGCAAAATTGGCATGTCTACTCTATCGGGGGAGATGATCGACATTTCCTACCACGAGATGAAGGACAACTTCCCACCATTACTGCACCAGCGCTGGGATCAGATGCCGCTTTGTAAGAAAAGCCTCGAGTATGCAGCTGTGGATGGGTATGTAAGCTATGAGCTATACGATAGGATCCAAACAATGAAGGACAGTATAGGTCGAGCATGGCTAGACCTGCTCCTCCCCTTGTGCAAGAAGAAGGAGAACGGAGAGGGAACTTCACGCAGCCGGAGCAAGCGCGCCCGAGGATAATCAACTAGTTTGATAAGTGTTTTTAGGGTTTCAATACTAAGTGTTTTTATATGTATTATGATGTGTGTGCGAACAAAGTGGTGTGTACTCCATAAGATGTTTTTAATTAGTTCGTGTTCTGGGTTTAGTCAAAGTCAAATATTTTGAAGTTTGACCAAATATATAAGAAAAATACAAATATTTACAATAATTTTCTAACATAATTAGAATTTCATAAGATGTACTTTCATATTATATATATCAAATAATATAGATTTTGATATTTTTTTCGTATATAGTTGGTCAAACTTTCAAAAGTTTGACTTTGAAAAAACCCAGATCGCGAACTAAATAAAAATGGAGGGAAAAAACGAGTACTACCGTGCATGTTTGTTTGCATATATATTAATGGAAATTTGAGCAATATGTCGCACCTGGTGTGTACTGTCGTGCATGTTTGTTTACACATTATTGAGCAATATGAAGCATCTAGGATTTTTCCAACACTTTTTTAGCACTTCTTGGATATCGGAACTCCCTAAAAAAAAGAGCTTCAAATTCCCTCTTCGGGCGAACAGGACAGAATCTTATGACAACAACGCCTACATTTTCGTTCAAAATTTTCCTATGTGGCCTAGGCAAACATAACCAAGGAAAAAAAGTCCACTGGTCTACCCCATTCGATTTCGGTAAAAAAGTTAAGGGTAAACGGTCCGTTGTGTACAGTAGTACAGAACGACACATCGGATACCCCTCTATGGCAACGGCAGGAGTTAGGCGACGGTAAATCGCGACATCCCCTGCGTGCCCGCACTGGGCCGTAAAGCAGGCCCACAACATTGGCAACGGGTGAATAGTGGAATATATGTTGGCAACGGAGTTTGGTTTAACTCCGTTACCGATGTGTGCTCATCGCACACGGACAGTTTTGTAATCTCCGTTGCCATTAGAAGCAGCCCGACAGCCGGCCTATTAGAACCTACTATGCCCTTCACTCTCACTCTCACTCTCACTCACTTCCAACCCTAGCCGCCGCACAGTCTCCTCTCTCTCCACTCTCTCGCATGGCTTCCACCGACAGCGCTGGTAGATCCGGCCATCGCGGCAGTGACCGCGGCCGTGGCCGCCCCACCCTCCGGGCCTTCAGGCAGCAGCAACGTCAGCTGGTGTTGCGGGATAAGCTTGCGGAACAGGCCGCCGCCGATCCGTCCCCCGTGGGCCAGTCCCGCAGCCTTGGCGCTCATCCGCACGGCGATGGCTCCGGCCGCACCCGCTCATTTGGCCACCATTGCAGCTACCGCGAGATCCGCCAGGCGATGTACCCCGGCCGCCATCCGTCTTCCTCCTCCTCCTCGTCCTCGTCCTCCGACGAGGAGGAAGAGGAAGAGGAGGAAGATCGTGATCTGGAGATCGCTTGCCAACTCTCCCGCGCCGATTTCGAGCGCGAGGACGCCAAGCGTCGTCAGGGCGAGGCCGATCTGGAGGTGGTGGTCCTCCTCTCCGAGGCATCGACCCAGGTCGAACGCGCCGAGGAGGCGGTCTACCAGTCTGACCTCCGGGCCGCCATAGCCCTCTCTTTGGTCCACGGCGAGGGCAAGGCGCCGCCAGGGGAGGCCGGCGCTAGCTCCGTTGCCGGCGGCGACGCTAAGCGAGCCCGCCTCGCCTAATGTAAGACCCCAGTTCAGTAGGATAGCTGTTTTCTAGTTGTAAGTAGCTAATTGTTTATCCATAGATTTGCTCTGTTTTTAGTAGGCATTGTTTACACATAGATTTTAGCTGTTTTCTAGTTATAAGTAGCTAATTGTTTATCCATAGATTTGCTCTGTTTTTAGTAGGCATTGTTTACACATAGATTTTAGCTGTTTTCTAGTTGTAAGTACCTAATTGTTTATCCATAGATTTACTCTGTTTTTAGTAGGCATTGTTTACACATAGATTTTAGTTGTTTTCTAGTTATAAGTAGCTAATTGTTTATTCATAGATTTGCTCTGTTTTTTATAGGCATTGTTTACACATAGATTTTAGCTGTTTTCTAGTTGTAAGTAGCTAATTGTTTATCCATAGATTTGCTCTGTTTTTAGTAGGCATTGTTTACACATAGATTTTAGTTGTTTTCTAGTTGTAAGTAGCTAATTGTTTATCCATAGATTTGCTCTGTTTTTAGTAGGCATTATTTACACATAGATTTTAGCTGTTTTCTAGTTGTAAGTAGCTAATTATTTATCCATAGATTTGCTCTGTTTTTAGTAGGCATTGTTTACACATAGATTTTAACTGTTTTCTAGTTGTAAGTAGCTAATTGTTTATCCATGGATATGCTCTGTTTTTAGTAGGCATTGTTTACACATAGATTTTAGCTGTTTTCTAGTTGTAAGTAGCTAATTGTTTATCCATGGATATGCTCTGTTTTTAGTAGGCATTTACTCTGATTTTAGCTTTGTTTCTGTTATGCCGATGATTAAAATTAGGTGACACCGTGTGATCCGGGGGTGGCGCTAGTGATCCTTGTGATATGCACAAATACACATCGATCTTGTGCATCCTACTTGGCTCGCTTGCTCCATCCCTGGAATTTGTGTGTCCAATCTACCTATATATGAGGCATTGTTTAGTCTATATCCTAGTTGCAATTAGTTCTATATTTTCTGTAATGCCGATGAAGAAGCATATGTCTTGTGTATAGAGATGAAGGAGCTTACATTTTGATTTTTTTCATCTCCTTTAGGGCGAGGAGGAAACCTGGAGACTATGCGGCGGCCGTGAAGACGTAGGAGCGCGGCTCCGTCCACACGGTCCACTGAAGCCGGCGCCTCCAGGAGCAAGACTTTTGTGCAGTACTAAATAGGTAGAAGAAGACCACGCAATGAAGCTGGGCGAAGAGGAAGGTGAAGAACCGGCGGCTGTCAAGCAGGAACCACAGGGCTCCGTCGACAGTGCAGCAGGCGTCACCGGCTTTTTTTTTGTTTCCTTTAGCCCTCATTACAAACAGTCAAAAACTAATCTCCGTATCTGATGTAAAGACTAAAGGCAACGGTTATATATTATGCCCGTTGCTAAACTTATTGCAAACGATAAAAATCTCCGTTGCCATTGTGAGGCTTCACATCAGTGACAGAGGCGGGGACACGGACCCTTTCTCCGTTGCCGAAGGGGTTTTTGGCCCGTTTCCGATGTGTCGTTCTGTACTAGTGGTAGGCTCTCACTGCAGGCGTCAATGCGTGAACCTACCCCCGCTCCCGTCGTCAATGCGCGCACCAACCGGCCGCGCCCCTAATAAGAACCACCAAGGAGCTAGCATAGTTTGCATCCAGTTTGCACATCCCCATTCCAGTCCATTCTCCTCTCTCTGATGGATCACCCTCTCCCCTCTCTGATGGCTCACCCTCTCCCCTCTCTGTGGCCGCTCAACCTTGGAGTGGAAGTCGTCGAGGAGCTCCTGAGTAATGGGCTCCTAGTCCCTCCTGGCTGCCGGCTGCCGGCCGGCTGGGACATCAGCCTGGACGGGCGGGTCGTCTGCCCGCTCCCTGACATCGGCTCCGATGAGATGATCTATCTCATCCTCCAGAGGCGGAGTCAGCTACCCGATGCCCTCAAATCCGACGAGGTGTTCGGACATGGTAACCCGTGCTGGCCGGCCATCTTGGCGGCCGAGCGGGAGAAGCAGGTCAAGCACGGTGATGGCGATGCTCTTCTTCACGACGAGAGGTGGCTCTTCTGGAAGGGGCGCATGATCGAGGAAGTCCTTGCGCTCTACCGGACCGGACAGGATCCCGCCCCGAAGACCTACATGAGATACGGTGGCAAACGCTACGAACTGCCCGGTCAAGGGTGTGGTTCGGGCCTGGCCCCCGCCGCCTGCTGACTCTCCGAGAGGCGCACTTCCTCGGAATACAAGACATCCCTCTGCCGCCCGACTGCATGGTGCCGGAAGACTGGGCACCAAGCAAGGCTAAGATGGGAATCCGTGTCCGTGGGAACTTCTTCCTTTCGGAAGACGAAGCCGTGATGTCTGAAAACGAGGACGGCCGCCACTGCGATGCATGCAGCTGCTAGCCTTCGAGGCATTGTTGGTGCTAGCCGTCGCAGCTTCTATAGTTCTATATCGACAACCGCATAATTAAATCTTATTTCAGGTTAAGATTAGAGGTTACTTTGTAAGGTGTACCTGTAATGAATGAAAAAGCTCTTATTTTCTGATAACATGCATGTGGCCCACGCCGGTAGGAGTTGTACACGTCACCGCGGACCAGGATCCTCTAACTTAGCCCACTATAACTTTTCCCGAACTTTGAGTCACTGATGTATGGGTCCCGCCAGGCGTAGGTCCCACCTCTCAATGACCCAAAATCCGGCTCCCGTCACCGTCGGCTACCAAAGCAGTCAAACAGGAAGTAAGCACAGTCAAAACGAAATCTATTATATAATTAAAACACAGGATAACTAACGGTTCAGATTTAGTGCTTGCGAGCGAATGTCTTAGATTTTTAAGAGCTATGCAGATGTATGCGCAGAAACCTACAGATTCCAAATTCTCTCACGCACAAAAAAAAAATCAGAGTCCTTCTGATCCAAGGCAAGCTAACCAGGGTGGAGAGTCCGGCTGATCCAACGCAAGCTAAACAAGATGTTCTCTATTTGGGTGACAGAAAATAAAGGCTCCGATTTGATTTAGACAAAACGCTTCAGAGCTACGATTAGTAATAATAATGGGGGAGCGACCACGTGCACAAAAGCTGATGACCAAAGGCTATTTAAAAAATTCCGTGAGTGGTACAAGCCATAATCAATCACGTCTCCTTCTAGGGCACAACACGTATATGTAGATTAGGAACCCACGGAAGATATATACCATACCTATCACGAGGATAGTATGAACTTTTATTTCGTTTAAAACTGATTGGTGCTTCTTTGCAGGAGGAACTCTCGGCGGCAGTTTCAGCATGCAGGTTGATTGCTCTGACTTCAGGACGGCCGTCCGGTGGATTTGGAGATGGTAGTGTTCTCGGCCCAGCATAAACCCATCCATGAGCTCGAGGAGACAATGGCAATATCGCGCCGACAAACATGAAAGATGACCCGAGCCTACCTCAAAGTCTTCGAGGAGTCTATATGGCGACGATGGATCTGCCGTCTCAGGCCGGCAGCCGCAGCAAACATCAGATAGGAGGCCATTGGCAAGGAGCAATCGGCCATCTCCTCCCTTGACGCTAATTCTTTCCACGCGGATGAGATGAAGCAAGGCGATCTGCCGTCTAACATCGAATAGGAGGCCATCGGCAAGGAGCACTAGATTAGCGACGCCGCCTGCACCAACTTGATTCGCTCTGCAAAAGGTGTCAGCCATGCCGATGGAGAGCGGCGATCTCCTGTCATATACTTGCGGGAGGCACTAGAGAGGACACCGTAGGTCTGGAGCACTCAACCAGATGATGAAAGGCGTCGCAGAACAGCTCCATGGCTAGGATTCACACGACGATACATAGATACGTATGCAGGATAGAAAGCCGGAGACAAAGACGACCAAGATCGATTTTGTCCGGCCGGAGAACATCGACCGTGATCGTGAACAAGGCTCGTGATGGTGAACAAGGCTGAGTCAGACTAATGTTTAGCAGCTGCAACCAGGTACGTCTGAATTTTTTGAAACAAAAATTATGAGGCTATGAGCGTGTTAGCAGCTGCAACCAGGTACCTGAACTTTGTATAAGGCTTCACTCCATCCATAGCTTATTTGTGTTCAGGTACATTTGTACTAAAAAAAAACGTGGCATAGATTCAAGTCGCCAAGTTATCGAATGTAGGTTTATATTGGTATTGTCGAGGTTTCCATCCATAAACAATGTAACAAACTCGATTTGAAATACAAAAATTGACAGAGAAAAAAATTAACATGGGCATGACTGGAAGAATGATTGGAGTTGTCAAAAAATAAGACCACAATACGGCCATTGATGAATCATAGATGAATATATATATCACAAGTATTAAGCACGAAAAGCTCCTAGAAATAATTATTGATGGGAAGGTACACATCAGGGATGAGGATTTGAAGAAAAAAACTGAATATTCGTATGGTATAATCTATTGTGGCATATGCAGCATGCAGATCCACTATCGTTAATCTTATGTTGTCACTACAAAACAGTCCTCGGAAGATACTTAATAAAATAAATGGAAATATTTCTAATATTGAAATGCAATCATGTTTCTTGAGTCATGCAATTTATGCTACGCATCGTCGGATACGTATATTTCGAATTGAAAAAATTAAAACAAATTTAATAATGCATCGAGGTAAATAAAAGATTTTCGTAGAAAGACATAATACAAAATTTCATATCAAATACTCTACACAATCTAGCCGCGCAAGTGCGCGGGCCACCCAGCTAGTTTCATTCATTTAACAAACTGATTTGCATCATTGCATTGCATATTGTCATTAATCCTAGAGCCTAATGACCTAGAGCAAATTGGCGTTGGCCGTCCTATTACAGGCGGCGGCGGCAGAGGCTACCGGCCCTTCCAGCGATGCTTGGCGACCTGCCTTCTTCCGCGCGCGGCCACTTCGCGCGTGTACACTTGCAGTCGTCTGGCACAGGTATGCTTTCGAAAAAGCGTACCATCCGTGTAACTAGATGGTGGTGGTCCGGCCACTGCTTGTAGTCGTCCGCCACAGGTCCGCTTTGGAGGTAGTGCACCATCCGTGTAAGCGGGTGGTTGTCGCCCGGCGCGGAACGCGCGCTGCCTTGTGTATCCTTGCTCGGATCCCTTCCGGCCAGCGTCCGGCCAGGAAGGTGCTCCTTGGAACTCCCTAGGATCTCCTTCAGGATCGAAGGCTCTCCTTGCACGGATGGTGCGCTTTGTTCAATCCACTTCTCACACTCATGGTCTTGCTCCCGTTCCCCCTCGCCGTCGTCGTTGACGACGGTGGAGGGGAGAGGGTTGGCCATAGATGTAACAACCCATGTTTGTAATAAAAATAGTTTGCACTCATGAGCATCATGTAAACTTCACTAAGAAATTTTTTGCAACTTAAATAAGGAGGAACTTGTTAAAAATGTCACAAACTTCTCCTATTTATAAATGTTGTTCAGAATTCCCAAAAATTCAAACTAAAAATATGGGGAGCTTCTTTATAATTATAAGAGCCTCCATGATTTTTCTCACTATTTTTGGGCTACTTAAGTGTCCCTAAAAATTCCTAAAAGGTTCTGTTTTGAAAACTCCAGGGACTTCTTGGTAACTTCTGAAATCGCAGGGACCTTTTTGCAAAGTTCTGCCCTTGTCTTCAACCTCCAGCCAGGCAGGCAGCTCCGTGGCTGAGCCCGCGAGGCCACCTCCAGCTTGCCTTCCGTGCGTGGGATAAGATCACAGCGTCGTGCTCTCCTTCCCCTCTTCTTCCCCTCGCTCACTTTCCTCTTCCCCTGGTTCTCTCTCGTGTGCGTTCGAGGTCATCGTCGCTGCCGACGCACGAAGCCGGCATTGCAGGCCTTCCCCGACGAATCTGAGCAGACCACAAGCTCCGCCTCGAAGTACTCTGCCTCCTTCGCGAGCTGTGCGTGCGGGGACGCCGGAAATCGCCGCCGCCCCGTCGAGCTTGTTTACGACGATTCCGACCTCGTCCGGCCTCCCCGACCCTTCCATCGCCTTCATGGTGAGCTCCTAGTCCGGATGGACCGCCTCCGCGCCCTCCCCGTGCTCTCTCTGGCCGCGGCCGTGGTCGTCGTCGTCCGCCGCCGCGGCTTGCTCGCCGCCGGCAGGCCCGGTGACCATTTGGCCCCAGGCGCCCTCCCGGTTTCCCCGCGACGCCCTCGCGTGGGATCCGCATAGCCCCAGGCCGCGCGCGTGCTCCTCTGCCCGAGCGCGAGCTCGGCAGAGCTGGGCGTGGCCGCCGCTGGTGACATCACCTGCTGACGTCATCGCGGGCCCGGTCTGTCAGATTTCTTTTATTTTCGTAAATGTTTTTCAGAAATAATAAAATCCTGACGTGTGGGTCCCGACTGTCAGACATTTAATAATTACAGAAAAGGCTGAAATTTGAGAAATTCATATCTTTTAATCTGTAATTCAGATTAATGCAAATAATATATCAAAATTTGCAGAAAAATGAAACCTAGACAACTATTGCATCTTCATGCATGATTAACCAACTTGAAATCATGTTTAATTAGAAGAACTAAAATACCCTTTTATGTCAAATATGGAGTTTGTGGAAATGACACCTGTGAGTCATTCCAACTCCATTTAAACTGATCTCCATATCCTAGGATGCATTTCAATATCTTTAATTGGTCATATCATCCATATTGATTGCGCATTGACATCATGTGTTGATTGCTCTTTTTCTTTTCCGGTGTTTGGTTCTTATCCATAGAACACGAGTCCGGAGTTGGTTCTGAGAGCACCGAAGATCAATATCTCGCTGTCAACGAACAAGGCAAGCGTAACCTAACTTTTGAGCATTTCTGATCCTATTTTCCCCCAATTATTTTGAGTCACCAGATTATAATATTGCATGCAATTCAACTGTCTTTTATCGATAGTTAGAGTAACCTATTCTGATGCATAACCTGTTGTTGTCACCTATATACATGATCCACTGCTCCTAGCATGATTAGGTTTTGCTTGTGTTGCAGCTAGAGCCTCTTTTATATGTTATGCTTAGCCATGCTTAGTTATGCAAGTTGATTCATCTATCGATGGATTGGAGTTTATAATGATTCTAGCATGATAAGGTGAAGTGGAAAGTTCATTGAGGTGTGATAAACTTGTTTAAAGGCTCAGGTGGGAGGCCACAGAGGTGGTGTCTTGTTCCACTAGCCGCACCTTAGGACCTAAGTTCTCGTACCTTGATCCAAGACTGAGCGTACAACCATGCGTGGGTCCATACTGGACAGCCTCATCGACTGACTAACTTGCTTAGATCTACCCATTTGCCACATAGTTCGGGCGTTCCATTTGGCATTAGCATAGAAAATGTTTTGGAAACAAGGAGGAGGAGGAGGAGGAGGAGGAGGTGCATTCATACAGGGACGCAGCCGGGGTTGCTTGAGGACGAACTCTCAGGTAAACCAACCTCGCCATGCAACAAACGGTTCCGTGTCGGAGAATAGCCGTCTAACGATAGCAGATTTAGACCTTTTGGGTGGCTCATGGAATAGGTCGACGCAAGCTAAAGGTTGTAACCGTTCCCACTCTGCCGGCTTTCCCAGGAAGAGAGCTAATTCGATGGCAAGGAGCCGGGCGGTACGTGTGGTAAACATTGTGCACCCCTGCAGGGTTTAATCTATTCGAATAGCCGTGTCCATGGTTACGGACGACTTGGAGTTAACGGGCGAGATCATAGATAACATGATCTTCACTTAAAATTGCCAACTCAGAGTGTTGCTCATGATGCTTCGGAAGGTGCTACTTGATCTTTAGAGCTGGTGATACGCTCTCTTACCTGTTTTATAACTTCTCAGTAGACGATGCCATGGTTCGAGTCTTTTGAAAATGAAAACTGGCCTTATGCAAAACAACCCACAGAAAGCCTTGCTATCCCAAGCATCGAGCTAGTAGCTCTACTAGGTCTTGCTGAGTACTTTTGTACTCACCCTTGCCTCGTTGATATTTTTGTTACAGGTGAGACTTTCTCGTGCGATGAAGGTTTCTATGCTGACGTAGACTTCGACGAATAGCTCTGGGGTTCCCAGTCAGCAGCCTGAGGCTGCGGGAAATGGGTGGATATCGTTATGTTCTGGCCTCTTAGGCCTTTTGCTTAACTTGTTGTTTAGAACAACATAATTTGCTTTCCGCTGTGTGGTGTAATGTTGGGTCATGTGACCTCTGCTTGTAATAAGATGTTATCTTATGTTATGAGTTGTAATATAAGTACTTTGAGGCATAAAGTCTGTGATGTGCCAGTTGTTCCGCAGTCCTGATCTCCCTATTATGCATTGATAGTTGTGCCCGTGTTATGGCGTGAACCGAGGGGTTGTGTGCCGATGATCAATTCCGAGCACGCCTGCCGATGTGCATCGGCCTGGAAGTGGTAACCCCAGGGACCCTTGGTTGCGTAGCATGACCAGTGACACACAACATCTCTGTATAGTTCCGAGGTCGGGGTGCTACAAGTTTTGGTATCAAAGCAGGACTGCCTGTTGGAAACCCTTGCCGTTGGTCGAAGTTGAGTCTAGTGGTTGTGAAAACTATTTGAAACCTAAAAATGAGTTATGAAAAGCTTCTTAGGATTCTTTTTACTCCTTATCTGGTATCGTTCTAACTCTGGATGACCATACATGTTTTGGTTACAAAAGGTTTACTGCCTTACCTGTCATTTCAACCCTAGGATCTAAACGGGGTGGGTTGTTTCTCTAGTACTCCGTGTCAGGTTGCTATCGTTATCAAATGTTTCCAAGTTGTATCAATGATCTTGAAGCATTGCATCCATCTCATGCTTCGGATGTTCAAAAATCCAGTTTCTTGTCTAAGAAATCTTTCAATTAAGATCTAGTGGTTACGTATCATTCTTACAACCCATTGTTATGGTTTGTTATCGGCTGGTTAGTGTATATGTCTTATATGCTTCTCAACTGCCATGCTTGATAAGATGATATGTTACATTCCACATGTCTTGTTCATTCTTACATCCTATCAGTTCCATCTTTTTCCTTCGAAGCATGTCACTAATCCTTTTGTTACCTCCAGGATGTCTCGTGGTAGACGTGGTGCTGCTGGTCGTGGTCAAGGTCATGGCCGCGGCAATGGTCCGGAGGAAAATGTTAATCTTCCTCCTCCACCATCTATGGTGCAACTCATGGCGATGTATGAAACCAATCGCGCTAACAACATGAGGCTCCTTGAAAGGATTGAGCGCAATACTGCTCAACGTCAGGATGTTGGAATCAATGATTTCATCCGTCTCAATCCTCCAGTGTTCAGCTATTCCCCTGAGCCTCTTGATGCTGACTACTGGCTCCGTACCATTGAGCGCAAGCTCAAAGCCGGCCATGTTGCTCGAGCTGATTGGGTGACTTATGCTGCCTATCATCTTGAAGGTGCTGCTGGTTCATGGTGGGAGAATTTCCTGGTGATGCAGCCTGTCGATCACATTGTGACATGCCAGGAGTTCAAAGATGCTTTCCGAGGGTTCCATATTCCGGAGGGTCTGATGGAGATGAAGAAGGAGGAGTTCCTTAAGTTGAGGCAGGGTAGTGGTTCAGTATGTGACTACCGTGGCAAATTCAACCGCCTGCCTGCTATGCTCCAGAAGAGGTGTCCGTGGATGCCAAGAAACAGGTCTTGTTCCGCAAGGGACTTGATCCTAAAATTCGTCGTGATCTTCATCTTCTAGATTTCCAAAACTTCCAGGATCTTGTCAATAAGGCTATGAAGGCAGAGAGGGGAAAAGTGGAGTATGATGAATCTGTAAGCGTCCTCGAGAGGATGCTCAACAATCTGGTTCAGGCAATAAGCGTCAGCGAGTCTGGATTCCATACAGTGTTGTTCCACGTACTCTTATCAGCCAAGGCCGACAGGGTATGCTCCTCGTCCATCCTTACCACATAAAGCAATGGGCTATCCTCGTGGTCCAGCAAACATGACAGGTCCCCGTCCACCGGTGACTTGTTTCCATTGTGGTGAACCTGGTCACATTTCAAGGGGATGCCCTCAGAAGACTGGTTATCCATCCCAGCCTACTCCAGGCCATGCTGTTGGTCGTGGAGTTCCGCCAGCCAAGAAGTTTGCTAAGCCAACCGCTGTTGGACGTGGTCATCTGAACCACGTTACTGTTAAAGAAGCACAAGAGGATCCTAGCGTCCTTCTCGGTACGCTTCGCATAAATTCAGTTCCAGCTACTGTTCTGTTTGATTCTGGTGCATCGCATTCATTCATATCACAAGCCTTTGCGGAGGCTCATGACATAGAGTTTGTGGGTCTAAATCCGCCTTTAATGGTCCGTTCCCCTGGACACTCTTATCGGACTTCAATGGTTAGTCATGGGGTCTTGATAGCCATCGAAAAATTTCAGTTTCCTTCCTTTATAATTGCCCTAAAGTCAGATAACATCGATGTTATTCTGGGCATGGACTGGTTAACCAAATATCAAGCTATCATTGACTGTGCAGCCAGATCTGTTACAGTGACCCATCCTTGTGGTGAGACAGTTAAGTATTTGTCTGAGTCATCAGTGCCACCGTCCTCAACGTCTCTATCTGAAGCAAAGTTGCATGCACAAGAAGTTCTTCCTCCACTTGAAATTAATGATGTACCGGTGGTCTCCCAGATGTCTTCCTAGAAGAACTGCCTGGTATGCCTCCTGACCGGGCTGTTGAATTTGTTATTGATCTAGTTCCAGGAATTGCTCCAATATCAAAAAGACCTTATCGTATGGCTCCAGAAGAGTTGGTGGAATTGAAGAAACAAATAGAGGAGTTAGAACTTTAAGAATACATTCAACCCAGTACTTCCTCCTGGGGATGTCCAGTTCTCTTTGTCCAGAAGCGGGATACCACTGTTCCGTGTTTGGTTGTCGATTATAGGCCGCTGAATGCAGTGACCATCAACAACAAGTATCCTCTTCCTCGCATCAATGATCTTTTTGATCAATTAGCAGGTGCAACTGTCTTCTCCAAAATGGATCTTAGATCAGGATACCATCAAATCAAAATCAGAAAGGAGGATATTCCAAAGACGGCATTCATCACTCGTTATGGTTTTACGAGTATACCGTTATGTCCTTCGGTCTTACCAATGCTCCAGCCACTTTCATGAGGCTTATGAACTCGTTTTCATGGAGTATCTTGACAAGTTTGTCGTGGTCTATATAGACGACATCTTAATCTATTCTAAGTCCGAAGAAGAACATGCTGAACATATTCGTCTAGTACTGACAAAACTTCGTGAACATCGTCTCTACGCCAAGTTTTCCAAGTGCGAGTTCTGGTTGAATGAGCTCATCTTTCTTGGTCATGTGGTTTCTACAAAAGGCATTGCAGTCATTCCTGATAAAGTTCAAGCCATCTTGGACTGGAAATTTCCTGAAAAAGTTAAAGAGGTTCGAAGCTTCCTTGGTATGGCGGGCTATTATCGCCGTTTCATTGAAAGTTTCTCTAAAATCGCCAAGCCTATGACTGAACTCCTGAAGAAAAACAAGAAGTTTGAGTGGTCAACCAAATGTGAAGAAGCTTTCCAGCTGCTGAAAACAAAGTTGACTACTGCTCCTGTGCTTGTCTTTCCGGACACGCGCAAAGACTTTGTTATCTTTTGTGATGCTTCTCTTCAGGGCCCCGGTTGTGTGTTGATGCAAGAAGGTCATGTAGTGGCCTATGCCTCTCGACAGTTGAAACCGCATGAGCTCAACTATCCAACTCATGATCTTGAACTTGCAGATGTGGTCCATGCTCTAAAGCAATGGAGACCTTACCTTTTCGGTAATCGTTGTGAGATATACTCGGATCATCAAAGTTTGAAGTATCTCTTTACCCAACCGGATCTGAATCTCAAACAGAGAATATGGTTGGAGTTGATCAAAGACTATGATTTGGGTCTGAATTATCAACCTGGCAAAGCTAACGTCGTGGCTGACGCACTAAGTCGGAAGTCCTACTGCAATAACTTGATGCTGAAACAAGATCAACCTTCTCTCTATGAGGAGTTTGCACGACTCAATCCAGAAGTTGTTCCTCGTGGTTTCCTTGCTACCTTAGAGGTGAAACCTTCCCTTGAGGACCAGATCAAAGCTGCTCAGAAGCAAGATCGTGGTGTTACCGAGATCAAGAAAAACATTGCTAGCGGAGTTACTAAATGTTTCTCCATTGATGATCAAGGTACCGTCTATTTTGGTAAACGTCTAGTTGTGCCAAAGAAACAAGATCTAAAAGAGCCAATCCTCCGTGAAGCTCATTATTCCCTCTATCTATTCATCCAGGAAGCACAAAGATGTATTAAGATCTTCGTCAAAGGTTCTGGTGGACCCGAATGAAACGAGAAATTGCTTGCTATGTTGCTGAATGTGACATTTGTCGTCGCGTGAAAGCAGAACATCAAAGACCTGCTGGCACTCTTCAACCTTTATCTATTCCTGAGTGGAAGTGGGATGAGATCGGTATGGATTTCATCACTGGTCTTCCAAAAACACAGAAGGGCAACAATGCTATATGGGTAGTCGTTGATCGTCTATCCAAAGTTGCTCATTTCCTTCTAGTTCGCGAGGATATTACTGCTAGTCAGCTGGCAGAACTGTATGTCTCTCGCATCGTTGTTCTTCATGGTGTTCCTAAGAAGATTGTTTCCGACCGTGGAAGTATCTTTACCTCCAAGTTCTGGGAAAGTTTCCAAAAGGCCATGGGAAGTCATCTCACCTTTAGCACAGCCTATCATCCTCAGACTGGTGGTCAGACTGAATGAGTAAATCAAATTCTTGAGGACATGCTCCGATCCTGTGTTATATCCTTCGATAAAGGTTGGGAAAAGTGCCTCCCATTTGCCGAATTCGCCTATAACCACAGTTTCCAATCTAGCTTGGGTATGGCTCCTTTTGAAGCTCTCTACGTAAGAAAATGTCAAACTCCGCTAAATTGGTCAGAAACCGGTGAGAGACAACTCTTTGGACCTGATATGATCAACGAAGTAGAAGATCAAGTTCGTATCATCCAAGAACGTCTGAAAACTGCCCAATCTCGTCAAAAGAGTTACTATGATCGCCATCATCAAGATATCACCTATGAAGTTGGTGATAAGGCATATCTTCGAGTCACACCTTTGAAGGGTGTTCACCGTTTCGGTATCAAAGGCAAACTAGCTCCTCGCTATGTTGGTCCCTTTACCATTCTCGCCAAGTGTGGGAAGCTAGCTTATCAATTGGAGTTGCCGTCAACTTTTCCAGATGTCCATGATGTGTTCCATGTCTCCAACTTAAGCGTTGCTTCAAAGATCCTATCCGTGGTGTTGATCACGAGGCTCTCGATCTTCAGCAAGATCTAACATATTGGGAGTATCCTATCCGCATCCTTGATGAGGCTGAACGCAAAACCCGTCGTCAAACTATCAAGTTCCTTAAAGTTCAGTGGTCTCATCATTCCGAGTCTGAAGCAACCTAGGAACGAGAAGATCGCTTGCGATCTGAGTACCCTCCTTTTTCTCTCAAGGTTAGAATCTTGGGACGAGATTCTTGTAAGGGAGATAGAGTTGTAACAACCCATGTTTGTAATAAAAATAGTTTGCACTCATGAGCATCATGTAAACTTCACTAAGAAATTTTTTGCAACTTAAATAAGGAGGAACTTGTTAAAAATGTCACAAACTTCTCCTATTTATAAATGTTGTTCAAAATTCCCAAAAATTCAAACTAAAAATATGGGGAGCTTCTTTATAATTATAAGAGCCTCCATGATTCTTCTCACTATTTTTGGGCTACTCTAAGTGTCCCTAAAAATTTCTAAAAGGTTTTGTTTTGAAAACTCCAGGGACTTCTTGGTAACTTCTGAAATCACAGGGACCTTTTTGCAAACTTCTGCCCTCGTCTTCAACCTCCAGCCAGGCAGGCAGCTCCGTGGCTAAGCCCGCGAGGCCACCTCCAGCTTGCCTTCCGTGCGTGGGATAAGATGACAGCGTCGTGCTCTCCTTCCCCTCTTCTTCCCCTCGCTCACTTTCCTCTTCCCCTAGTTCTCTCCCGCGTGCGTCCGAGGTCGTCGTCGTCGCCGACGCGCGACGCTGGCGTTGCAGGCCTTCCCCGACGAATCTGAGTAGACCACAAGCTCTGCCTCGAAGTACTCTACCTCCTCCGCGAGCTGTGCGTGCGGGGACGCCCGAAATCGCCGCCTCCCCGCTTGTCTTCCCCAAGTCCGGCCGCCGCCCCGTCGAGCTCGTTTCCGACGATTCCGACCTCGTCCGGCCTCCCCGACCCTTCCATCGCCTTCGTGGTGAGCTCCTGGTCTGGATGGACCGCCTCCGTGCCCTCCCCGTGCTCTCTCTGGCCGTGGCCATGGTCGTCGCAGTCCGCCGCAGCGGGTTGCTCGCCGCCGGCGAGCCCGGTGACCATTTGGTCCTAGGCGCCGCCCTCCCGGTTTCCCCACGACGCCCTCGCGTGGGATCCGCATAGCCCCAGGCCGTGCGCGTGCTCCTCTGCCCCAGCGCGATCTCGGCAGAGCTGGGCATGGCCGCCGCTGGTGATGTCACCTGCTGACATCATCGCGGGCCCGGCCTGTCAGATTTCTTTTATTTTCGTAAAGGTTTTTCAGAAATAATAAAACCCTGATGTGTGGGTCCCGACTGTCAGATATTTAATAATTACAAAAAAGGCTGAAATTTGAGAAATTCATATCTTTTAATCTGTAATTCAGATTAATGCAAATAATATATCAAAATTTGCAGAAAAATGAAACCTAGACAACTATTGCATCTTCATGCATGATTAACCAACTTGAAATCAAGTTTAATTAGAAGAACTAAAATACCCTTTTATGTCAAATATGGAGTTTGTGGAAATTAAATCTGTGAGTCATTCCAACTCCATTTAAACTGATCTCCATATCCTAGGATGCATTTCAATATCTTTAATTGGTCATATCATCCATATTGATTGCGCATCGACGTCATGTGTTGATTGCTCTTTTTCTTTTCCGGTGTTTGGTTCTTATCGATAGAACACGAGTCCGGAGTTGGTTCTGAGAGCATCGAAGATCAATATCTCGCTGTCAACGAACAAGGCAAGCATAACCCAACTTTTGAGCATTTCTGATCCTATTTGCCCCCAATTATTTTGAGTCACCAGATTATAATATTGCATGCGATTCAACTGTCTTTTATCGATAGTTAGAGTAACCTGTTCTGATGCATAACCTGTTGTTGTCACCTATATACATGATCCACTTCTCCTAGAATGACTAGGTTTTGCTTGTGTTGCAGCTAGAGCCTTTTTTATATGTTATGCTTAGCCATGCTTAGTTATGCAAGTTGATTCATCTATCGATGGATTGGAGTTGATAATGATTCTAGCATGATAAGGTGAAGTGGAAAGTTCATTGAGGTTTGATAAACTTGTTTAAAGGCTCAGGTGGGAGGCCACAGAGGTGGTGTCTTGTTCCACTAGCCGCACCTTAGGACCTAAGTTCTCGTACCTTGATCCAAGACTGAGCGTACATCCATGCGTGGGCCCATACTGGACAGCCTCATCGACTGACTAACTTGCTTAGATCTACCCATGAGCCACATAGTTCGGGCGTTCCATTTGGCATTAGCATAGAAAATGTTTTGGAAACAAGGAGGAGGAGGAGGTGCATTCATACAGGGACGCAGCCGGGTTGCTTGAGGACGAACTCTCTGGTAAACCAACCTCGCCATGCAACAAACGGTTTCGTGTCGGAGAATGGCAGTCTCACGATAGCAGATTTAGACCTTTTGGGTGGCTCATGGAATAGGTCGACGCAAGCTAAAGGTTGTAACCGTTCCCACTCTGCCGGCTTTCCCAGGAAGAGAGCTAATTCGATGGCAAGGAGTCGGGCGGTACATGTGGTAAACATTGTGCACCCCTGCAGGGTTTAATCTATTCGAATAGCCGTGTCCACGGTTACGGACGACTTGGAGTTAACGGGCGAGATCATAGATAACATGATCTTCACTTAAAATTGCCAACTCAGAGTGTTGCTCATGATGCTTCGGAAGGTGCTACTTGATCTTTAGAGCTGGTGATACGCTCTCTTACCTGTTTTATAACTTCTCAGTAGACGATGCCATGGTTCGAGTCTTTTGAAAATGAAAACTGGCCTTATGCAAAACAACCCCACAGAAAGCCTTGCTATCCCAAGCATCGAGCTAGTAGCTCTACTAGGTCTTGCTGAGTACTTTTGTACTCACCCTTGCCTAGTTGATATTTTTGTTACAGGTGAGACTTTCTCGTGTGATGAAGGTTTCTATGCTGACGTAGACTTCGACGAATAGCTCTGGGGTTCCCAGTCAGCAGCCTGAGGCTGCGGGAAATGGGTGGATATCGTTATGTTCTGGCCTCTTAGGCCTTTTGCTTAACTTGTTGTTTAGAACAACATAATTTGCTTTCCGCTGTGTGTTGTAATGTTGGGTCATGTGACCTCTGCTTGTAATAAGATGTTATCTTATGTTATGAGTTGTAATATAAGTACTTTGAGGCATAAAGTCTGTGATGTGCCAGTTGTTCCGCAGTCCTGATCTCCCTATTATGCATTGATAGTTGTGCCCGTGTTATGGCGTGAACCGAGGGGTTGTGTGCCGATGATCAATTCCGAGCACGCCTGCCGATGTGCATCGGCCTGGAAGTGGTAACCCCAGGGACCCTTGGTTGCGTAGCATGACCAGTGACACACAACATCTCTGTATAGTTCTGAGGTCGGGGTGCTACAATAGATCTGAGAGTGGATAAGGATTGTCAACTGCGGCATTGCTGCCGGTGTTTTAATAGGCGCGACGGGTGAGTGCGCGCAGTAACGACGCATTGGCTTTGTACCACTGACACATGGGGCCCAATAGGTATGGGATCCGCTCGTCAGGGACTCAAATTCAGCCAAAGGCAGCGGTGGAAAGTCAGCTAATCTCAATCCGGAGTAGAGTAGATATGAGCGCATTAACGCATGTCGCCTGGATTTTATTACCCTAAAATCAACAGTAATTAAACGACGATATGACGGAGTACGTACTGACTGAATACTTGCAACACAACATAAATTAACTGATAGAGTAGCAAAACACAAAACGACAGCACACAGACTAGCTAGTGTGGTAGCAGGGTTACATAGATCGATCACCACTAAAATTTAAAACACGACAAGGTGAACACTCTGACTAGTTACAAAGATGCTCGACTAGTTGTCGGCACCGATGACATGAACAATGGGGGACACCAGTGGGATGGTCGAGTTCCAGAGGAGCAAAGGGTTGACCTGGATGTAGGAAATCTGAGTGTCGCTGAGCCAGTAGATGTTTCCGTGCATTTCTGCCGCGACGCCTACCTCCCAAAGCCTGACGTAGACCGCTTAACCATCCTTGCCGGTGTCGAGGATGAACATTGCCCTGTCGGTGTACCTTGCGCCTAGCACTACTTCGGCGGCGCGCCAAGTGGAGATATTTCCATCGGCGGTGAAGAACTGCAGCACGTTCCTGGACCCATGGACGTTGGGGCCGATGAACTCCACCGGTTGTGCGGCCTGGAGAGGTTCATCCCCGATCAACATGATGGTCGTCCAGGCCATGTCGCGCACAAAGCAGAAGTTGACCGCTTGTGTTTTGCACAGGCTAGCCATTCGAGATGTAGTTATGATGGAGATATGTTTTGCAGAGGCCCTGCGTTTGCACCGTTCGGCTGATATAGCGGCGGGGAGAGACCAGCTGGCACCATTGCGGCATTTACAATTGAATTATCGCTGTCCAGGCACAGCGATGACAACGAGCGCACACAATGGCCGGGTCACGGACGGGTGCGGCGCAGACATGCATCCCGGACATGCACGGCCGGGCACGCAGACATGAATGCATACGACGCCGACTTCGACCCAGTAGTCCCTAGCCGGCAACGGAGGCATCGCATGCAGGCAGGAGTGAGGCATGGGCATGGATGCGCGGCCGGCCGGGCAGGCACGCAGTGCACGCATTAAGACGACGCGACGGATCACGCAGTGCGTACAGACACGCATAACTAAAGGGGCGTGCTTCGTACGTCTAGCGCGAGGCGTTCCGGCCGTCGGATGCATGGCGTGCAACAGCTGGCTAGCCACCAAGCTGGCTCTCTCATGCAAGATTTCAGAACTGCGGCGACGTCACGTCTTTCCCACAGCGTCGTTGAGAGCTATCTTGGCCGTAGTTTAATATCCAACCCTTCAGCCTCTCGCAGCGCCGGTTAAGTGGCAAGCCTTTAAGGCGTGGCGCCTGTCCTGCCAAGTCAGATCATAGCACTCCTTCTCCCTCACACGCTAGCTAGGTGATAAATCAATTGCACCCGAGAGAGATAAGATCATCTCCACTCACTCTTCAGCCTCTCTCCTCCCATCAATGGCCACAAGGGCGAGAACGGCGGTAGTGGGTCGCCGGAGCACTGGTTGTGGCCGCACAGGCTCCGAAAGGAGATCGCCGATGAGCTCGTCAAGTACCGAATCATGGTCCCTCCTGGCTGTTTGTTGCCAAACAACAGCTGGGGTCTGAGCGAGGGCGGGTTGCCAGTGCCGCCACTCCCCGATGTCGGCACCGACGAGATGGACGATCTCATCCTCGACAAGTGGAATCATCTACCTGAGAAGCTCAAGTTCGATCCAGATTACGCGCCTCATTGTGATGCGTGATCGTGCATCCTCGAGGCGGAGAGGCAAGAGCAGATCAATAGCCACGAGGGCCCGTTTGTCCCTCGCGGCGTGAAGAACATTGTAGGAAGGTGGCGTTTCTGGGAGGGGCACACAATCGAGTCAGTCCTCGCCGAGTATGAGGCTTGCCGGCATCCTCGTCTGCGTCAACCAAGCCCGCCGCCGGCCGCTCTCCCAGGCGCATTGTGCCTTCGCTCTCCCGGTGGTGCACCACCGGCGCGCCCCCGTTGTGATTCAGCGGAAGTGAAGGCAGAGCCACCGTCAACACCACCACCGACCCGTCTGTACATCGACCTCACCGGTGATGAATAGTAGGGCTTCGTACAACACGCTGTCGGCCGTGGAGCCAGCTAGCTAGTTATTTAGTCCGCTTTGGCTTGTTGGGGAGCTGGCCGACCCCGGTATCTAAATTGCTTTCATTTCGGCTATGCTGTATGCCTCAGCTTGTGTAATACCGTGTCTGAACCTCGCTTGCTTTATTAATTTAAAGCAGGGCTTTTAGCCTTTTCTCTCCTATTTAACAGAAGAATTTGGTTCCACGTTCTGCCCACCTCTTCGTCCAACTTTTCATTTTATTGTCGCACCGCTTTTTTCCATCATTAGCCATCACTCAGCATTCAATCAGAAGTAACTGCAGAGATCTCATGCAACCTCATTAGCGGACATGAGCGGACCCACTATTTAGGCCAGCCACGCGCCCACGCACATTCCAAATCCCTTGAACCATTTATTCGTGCAACTCCTTGTCTCACGTGTAATTACTCATTTATTTGAACGGCCGTTTTTCCCCAAATTTCTCTCAAGTATGAGTTTCTTTTAGCGGCGGTCAATCAGCATTCTCTCGCCCTAGGCCAGCGTGCGCTCTCTCCCTCCACCCAAAGCTTTCGCAGCCGCCACCGCCCCCCTCGAGTTGTAGGCTGCCGGAGAGGCCCACTTGGGCGGCGCCGACCAAGATAGACTCATGTGCCGGCGGCGCATGCGTCGGAGAAGGCCACGGCTGTGGTCGCTGCTGCTGAAGACCGCTATAGGAGGGATGGCGCCTCCAGCCCAGACACCCCGCTTCGGCGTCCCCGCTGCTCGCTGACACCCAGTCACCACAAGGTCTCCGCGCGCCCGACGGCGCCGCTGTTCTCCTCCTCCACCCGGTCACTGCAACATCTTCACGCGGCCATCTTGCCCCTTGCGGCCTTGCCGGTCGCCGGAGGAGGAAGATGCGAACTGGAGGCGCGCGGAGGATAATGATGGTGGTGGCGCAGGCGTTCATCGATCGGCCCTGCTTGAGGCCACCACTAGCGGCTTCTCTGACCTCAACATACTCGGTCCCGGGGGCTTCAGATTTACTTTGGGACAAGATCTTAACAAAGGTCACCCTACCTCCAGATGTGGCAAAAAACGAGCGGTGGATGGAGAAAGTCAAGCAGTGGACTCTTGGCAAGGCTGCCGAACAGTTCCGAACCCACAAGAAAACTTTATGGAAAACTTATTGTGATGAGAAGGAAAAAGATCCTGAATTCACTCCAGTATTCACTGGAGCACAAGTGAAGTTAAACGACCAGTGGCCCTTATTTGTGAAGCAAAGAGAATCGGAGGCCGCTGTGGCCCGGTCGGAAACAAACAAGTTAAATGCTGCGAAGAAGATATATCATCACACTTTGGGGGCAGGTGGCTACAAGGCCGCCGTGCCTAAGTGGGAAGCATTTGAAGCAAAACTGCTTGATGACGGGGTCATTCCACAGACAGCGGACTGGCCCGAGAGGTCCAAATTTTGGTTGTTCGCGCATGGGGCTGGGTTGGACCCTGTGTCAGGGAAGATTGTTCCTCGGGGAAAATGGGAGGACAAGATTAGGTTTATAACCAAAGAACTTGTGAAAGCAATAGATCAAGTTCGAAAAGGAACGTACAAGGTCGACAGAGAGAAAGACGAGCTGTCACTCGCACTCGGGAATCCTGAAAAAGTTGGACGAGTACAAGGTTATGGATACGGAGTTAATTGGGCACAAGGTTTTCCGGCAGACGCTCATAATTATAGAAGCCGTGAGAGAAAGAAGAAGGAAGACAGAGACAGGTTATCGGCATTGGAACACAAGGTGCAGCAGCTGCAGCAGGAAAGTCAGCAAAGGGCATCTCATGTGCAGCTAGAAAGTCCTGAAGTCAAAGCCGCCCCATCTGATCAGCGGAAAAATAGCGTGGGTTCCACGCAGGTAGAACATTCTGAACTTGAAGCGTCGGCGGCTCACTACCCGTGGATGATATCACGGAGAAGACAGAATGTGATCTACATATGGCAATGAAGAACATGTACTTCAAGGTGGCGGTCGGCTTTGCTTTACCAAATGAACCTGGAGCGAGATACCATCTCGCCGGGATTCCAGTTGGCTATGCTTGTGTCGGGGTGGATGACATTGTGTCATTATATGCTGGTCTGAATCTTGACATTCCAGGAGGTGACGACGAGAGGACACTGGGAGAAGCCGTGAAGTCCATTGTTCTCTGGAAGAAGGAACACATCAAGTTTCCAAACTTGCCGCCGCCAAGGCCACCGACTCCTCCGATTAGCAATCCCCCACCTCAAGATCCACCCTCCCCGCCTCATGATCCACACTCCCCACCTCATCATCCACACTCCCCACCTCAAAATCCACACTCCCCACCTCATCATCCATCCCCCTCACCTCAAGATCCATCCCCCCACCTCAAGATCCATCCCTGCCACCTCGTGACGAGTGTCAGGAGCCCAGCGCGAGTCCATCGCCCATGGCATCGCAGCAAGAGAGAGTGCGCTCTGTTTCGCGAAAACTAAAGTTCCCGTCGAAATATACAGAGAGGTGTGCTTTAAACTTCCCGCGAGAAACTCGAGAGGAACGCGAGTTGCGAATGCCTCTTCCAAAGAGATCTTACGACTTGACTCCAGAGGAACTCGAGGAGTTGGTGCGAGCTGATATGAAAAAACAATTGGGACCGAAACGGATCCCGCGAAAGGAGGTAATACCACCGGGAAAAGTTCATCAATTTCTGAAAAATTTATCGACTGGGCCAGCACCGCCGCATGTTCTGCCAGGCGACTATGATCGTACCATTTGCAAGTTAATTAGAGAAGAGAAGTTGCAGGAGAAGGAGGCATATCGCCGAAAGAGGAGCAGCAGCAGATGGCAGATTATAAGGCCCAGCAGGAGAAGGAGGCTGCATTTCGCCAAAAGAGGGAAGCTAATAAGAAATCCGGGAAACAAGTGGCCCAGCTCGGAGAACAGGCAAACCAGTCGGTCCCGCGCTCAAAGTGATGTCCGATAAGGAAGTACGACAAGACACTTTTCGCATAGAAAACCCGAAAGAGTATAAGTATGCATGTACATATGCCTATGGGGAGCCCTTGGTCAGACCTGAGCTGGTCAAATCTCTGCCAACACAATTGCGACGTTTGCATGAGTGGTACGAGGGAGCCGTAAAGGCCAACCATGATGTTTTCCACGATTCATATACGAAAGACCATTACTTAGAGGATAACGCGATGTAAGTGATTTATTCAATCAAGACTCCATCGACAAAGCCATCATCAGCTGCTATTGTTTGTAAGTGATTTATTTACGCAATTTAATTAAGTTTCTAACTCAGCTCGTTCGTTGCCAATTATCTAACTTTATTCTTTTGTACGCTATTATGCAGAATGAAGATCGTCGAATGCAGAGATAACGGAATCTATAGTATTGCGTTCATAGACCCATATTTCATTCATGAAGTTACCGTAAGGAACCATCCCAAGGACACCAAGAAATACTTGCTCCGATATCTAGTGAAACACAATACCTGTACAGAAATACTTCTTCCTTACAAATTCAAGTGAGTGTTACCGTACCTTCTACACATTCTACTTTGCTTACTCGATGTTTAGTGTAACTCATGGACATATAAATGTGTCAAGGGACCATTGGATTCTGGTAAACATTAGGGTTGAACAAGCAGTCGTTCAAGTCCTGGACTCGTTAAGGAAAGATATGGACGAGTACAGCAACTTGCAAGCAATGTTGCAGAGGTAACTTCAGTCATTATCGCTCTATATCGATCTCTTTCGTTCGTTCAAGTCCTTTGATTTTTTTTCTTTTGTCGGGCAGGGTTTGCGAAAAATTCAAAAAAGTGGTTACTGGGCCCTGGAAACCGGACCTGTATTGGTATGAAACCAAGGTAAGTAGTACTATATATATGTCCGCGCAACTTTTTAATTCTAGTTTCAGCACCATTATCATGCTTGATTGTTATTTTGATTAAATTTTATTCTTTGTAAAGTGGTGTCTGAGGCAGGCACAAGGGAATAATTTATGTGGATATTATGTTTGCGAGTACATACCATCTTTTGTCCATCGGCGCGATAGAAAGCTCAGAACAGCAGAGGTCCGTATACACTCTCGGCAATTACTTTATTACCATATTGTGTTCATTTCCATTAATAATAATTTTTTTGATGATTTCACATATTCTTATTGATCTAGATGGAACTAGAGAAGGACAAGCTCATACCAACGAAGCGCCTTATAGCAATTCAAGAGGAATTGGCAGGATTTTTGAACAAGGAGGTCCTGAAGAAATCCGGAGAATTTTATCACCCTAGAAATTATTTTCTGTAATTGACGTGATCTCGACGTGAGAAACGCGATGTCGGTGTGTAACATAAACTTAATTAATTGTGATCTCGACTTTGTATGTATATATGTATGCATCAAAACGTGACCTCGGTAGTGTAGTGTAAACTCTATGTGTGTGACTTGTGTTATGCGCAACGTGATCTTCACAGAAAATAATTAAATGGAAAACAAAAAATCGAAACCCCTAAAAAATAATAAATAAATAAAAGACAAAAGAGCAAAAATCGTTGGTCCCGGTTGGTATTACCAACCGAGACCAAAGCCCCCCCCCCCCCCCCCCCCTGCGCGCTGAGCCGCACCCACGTGAAGGCCCATCAATCCCAGGTCGTGGACACCCGGGATAAAAGCCCCCCTAGTCCCGACCCTTTAATCCCGGTTGTAAACCCGGGATAGATGGGCTTGTTTCTACTAGTACAGAGTGTCACAATTAGTTAGCATACACCCAATTTGTAGAGAAAAGTTCAGGGTCAATCTATAGAACTGTACCTTTTCTCGCCTTGATGAGAATGAAGCTTTACATTGTCCTCGGGCATTACACTCAGATATGTATATTAACAAATTATATATGGAGGCCGTAATCAGTGTTGTTTCTCCAAAAGTTTACAATGTATAATGTCAGTACATGTGTGAAAATGATCCTGAAAGCTAGATATCACAACAAAAATTGGTAACCTCATGAATCCCTGATTCATGGTACATAGGAGTGCAAACTTCTAAGGTGAAAAATTAACCAGGCAAACTTACATGCTGCGAGTTTGTACTTGTTTGGGTCACCTGGTTAGAGGAGGTAATACCAGTAAAGCATATGTTGCACCACATTGATGTGGGATCCCGCCCGGAAACCGTCTAGATTCCCTCCATGGTGGTGGGCGGAAAGGCCCTGCTGTGTAGTGGGCGGAAAGGCCCTGCTGTCAGCTTGGACGGGGCTCATCGCCATGATGAGGAAGAGAAGCTCCGACACAAGCGAGTAGGCAACATAGCTAAAGCCAATTACTACTAACTCAAAGAAGACCTGTGAGACTCTGAGTGACACTATATATAGTTGTATGACTTTCCCATGGAAAAGTCAGAGAAAACTTAGTCTGAATGGTACCAAGAAACAAAAGAAAACGATAAATCAGAAGTGAATTCCATAATATAGAAACATAATCATATTAAAAGCCAGAAGACAATAAAGGTAGAACTATCAGAAGGTATTTAAAGCTTACAACATCTGACGATTGATGGTGAAATGCATAATGATTTGTTTTACAAGTAAGCAAATAGACTTGTTTTACAAGTAAGCAAATAGACAGGCAAACGATGTTTGGCAAGAGAAAGGAAATGTTACGTGGGGTGCTGATATTTGCAGAATGAGTTGTTATTTGTTTCTGGAAACTATGAAGCCTTCAAAACTGGTGCCAACAGTCTCTGAACAACATAAATCAACAGCTACATGATTAGTCGACAAAAGAACATATGAATAGGACAAACATGATAAGATATCGGTGCACATTTAGTTTTATGCCACAGGTATCCACAATCCTGTATTGCTTCCTGAAATTCAGCTTTTACCTATTGTAACTTCATATGATGTCAGATAGTGAATTATGTATAAATTTTCACCTGCAACTCTATTTTTGATATGTAGAATAACTCTCGACCAAAGTCAAATCCACACCAACCCTGCAAGATGCTGCATAAATATTGGAAGAGTCAATAGAAAATGTGTAAAACTCATGAACTGGCCTGAAATACATGCTATTAGCAACGCTAATCAGACTAATCGAGCAGCTATTATCACACGCTAATTGATAAAGTAAATATCAGATCATCTAACTAACCTGGTTGACCTGGTCGGCATCAATCGCAAAACGTCAGCTCCTCAAATCCCCAGTCTAGAAAACGAACCAGCCTCCAACTCTCTCATTGCAATAAACCAGATGCATAATTCCATGCACGTGCAACAAAAATACAACTAAAGTGTTGTAGGAACAGACGGCTGCTGTACCACTGACCTGAACTTTGTCGAAACTCCAATCGCCCCCAGATAGCACTGAACCTCAGCTTCCTCAGATCAGCGGGAGTGGCCTTCGTCTCTGCCACTCGTGTGTTGTCCTGCGATTGGAACAGATCAATTTGTTTTTTCCGTACTGGTAGGCATCGAAATAAACAGGACAAAAAGGGAGATTTAAAGGGTAGATGGGCCGTGGGAAGCAACCTAGCCAAAAAATCATGTCTCCTGGAGGTTATGTTGCCACAGTGAGAAGGAGAACGAAGGGAAAGTGAGGCGAGGGAAGAATATATATGGGCATGAATTGAAGGAGATGAGGCAGCACTCGCCGCAAGCGAGTTGTGCACGATGGCTGCCACCACTGCCCTGGAAGAACTGAAAATTTACTGCATCTTTCAATGCCGGCGTAATCATCCGTAATCATCCATCGATTCTTCGAATCCCCCAGTCGCTACAGCTTCCGAGTTCACATCGGCGTTCGAGAAGCCCAAAACGAAGCTCGCTGCGTTCCCACCTCGTGGGGCTGGTCGCCCGGGCGGGTCGTGTGCGGGCTGGCCGCTGGTCGCACTCCCCGCTGATCGACCGCATCGCGTGCGTCCGGGCCGCGACGCGCCGGTCTAGCGGTGGATCGATGTCAATTCGTCCGCTCGCTTCTTCTTCCTCCTTCGCGTTTGACATTTTTTTGATTCGTACTGGGTTAAGTCACTGGGCCATTGCGGTCGACCGGCCCAAATGAACCACGTGAGCCCGTTTTGACGAGCAGATACTTGTAAACATAACAGTCGTTTGCCAATTTCATGATCAACCTGTCTTCTAAACTCCACATCCTTCGGTTCAGTGTTGATTTGAGTTCTATACGTGCAGTTGATAACTGATATGCTGACTTGTTTTTCTTACTGGCATATGTTATGAACTGCACTTTGTACATATGTCACGTTGAATTAAATACAATCTAGGGGTGACTGAGACCTATTAGGGACATTAAAACTGACACAAGAGAGAGCCCTCTCACGCCATTAGCGTCCAGAGCCAGCAATGGCATATGGTTAGTTCTTCTCAGGCCACTGTTGCACATCGTAGTAGAGGTGCAGTTTTACTTGTAAACATAACAATCGTTTGCCAATTTCATGATCAACCTGTCTTCTAAACTCCACATCCTTCGGTTCAGTGTTGATTTGAGTTCTATACGTGCAGTTGATAACTGATATGCTGACTTGTTTTTCTTACTGGCATATGTTATGAACTGCACTTTGTAGATATGTCACGTTGAATTAAATACAATCTAGGGGTGACTGAGACCTATTAGGGACATTAAAACTGACACAAGAGGGAGCCCTCTTACGCCATTAGCGTCCAGAGCCATCCATTTGCTTGATGCGCGCTAAGCTGGCCGTTGATTTGGGGAGCGCACGTGACATATCTACAAAGTGCAGTTCATAACATATGCCAGTAAGAAAAACAAGTCAGCATATCAACTGCACGTATAGAACTCAAATCAACACTGAACCGAAGGATGTGGAGTTTAGAAGACAGGTTGATCATGAAATTGGCAAACGACTGTTATGTTTACAAGTAAAACTGCACCTCTACTACGATGTGCAACAGTGGCCTTAGAAGAACTAACCATATGCCATTGCCATGTATCGGACATCACATCAATCTCGACTGTTGAACACGGTGAGGCCGCCCCTTGTGGAGCAAGGTGGTGACATAACATGCTCCCCCGCTCTCCTCCATCGAGGAACTCTTTGTCGATCTTCAGGTATACACACAAGGAAAAGTCTTGTAGTCCCCCGGGGGATCGCGCGCTCGCGTCCCCCGCCTCCTCGTGACGCCGCGTGTCCTTTGACCAGCCACCTCATCTCTTCCCCGACCAACCCATCCCGCACCTTATCTCTTCAATTTCTCATCTCTCTCCTCGTGAAGTCCAGGCACGCGCCGCTGCCCTGGCTCTCCTCTCTCTCAACGCCGGCGCCTGACCTCACTCCGCCGCCTCCCTCCATCGTAGCCCTCCCCTGCGCGCCGCCGCCATCCGGCAGAGGACCCGCCTCCAGCCGCCGCCCTCGACTGCCGCCCTCCCGTGCGTGCCGCCGCCCTCAGGACGGCTCCCCATCGCGCCACCGCTGCTGGGGGACAGATACCCTGCGCGTCGCCGCTGCCGGGACGGCTCTCCTACCTCACGTCGGCCGTCGCCCCTCCGCGACCTCCCATGCTGGCGCCGCCCCTCCAGGCCTCCACGACCTCCCGCACCGACGCCGCTCCTCCCCGACCTCCTGCGTCGTCCTCGGCCCACGCCTGAGCAGCCCCAGCCACCGGGATGTTCTGCAGCCGGAGCAGCAGCGCCCTGCAGAGGCCCGGCCATGGGGGTCGGCGGGGCAGCAGCTGTGCGAAGGCCGCGCTGCCGGTGCTACCGTCAGTGGGCAGGGATGCTGCCATCCTTTGGTGGTAGTGCTACCGAGATGTTCAGTGGTGCTACTGTAGAGGTGCGGCGATGCTACAGTCGGTGGGTGGCGGTGCTTCTCACCGGAGCAGTGTTGTTGTCAACGATGCTACCATCCTTTGGCGGTAGTGCTACCGTAGCTGGTCAATGGTGCTACTAGGTGGACAACGGTGCTACCGTAGAGGTGCGGTGGTGATGCCCACAAGTGTAGGGGATCGCTGAAATCTTCGTTGGGAAGTATTACCCAAATTTATAGTTCGACACGATGGGAACACAAGAATATCAATAAGACTTTGGCAATTGAGGCGTCACTCTCAACCACACCTGTATATCAATGAACTTGCAGCAGCAGTAGTTATGGCAGTAGTATGATTCAAGTAACAAGTAGAACAGCAGCAGTAAACAAGTGTTTCCCAGTTTTCACCGGAAAAGTGAATGCAACTCAGAGGATTAAAACGTAGGCATGAGGTGACAGCGGGGTGTTGCATGAATAAGATTGATCATATAATAATATATAGCTAGCCATGGGACGTATCTCTAACTCCGATATATGTAGGTATGTGTTCCATAATTAGTTGTGCGTACTAACCAAGAGAATTTGCACAACATCTATTGTCCTACCTGCCCATTTCACCGGGGCCAACTTGGAACTACAGGTAATTAAGGTCTACCCTTTCGAATAGACCGGAACAATGCATTAACACTTCATGAACACATAGAATCCTCAAACTAAAACATCTCCCCCTTGTTTTCCCTATATGTCACTTTTAGGGTTCGCAGGTTCAACATAATAGCAGGTGATACACTTTGCAGATAAATACCAAACTCAAATATATGATGAGGCAATATAAGTTCAGTACTGAAATCATGCCACTCGGGCCCTAGTAGCAAGCATTAAACATAGCATAAGTGCATCAACACAATACAAAAGTATCCTCAAGATAAACCCCTAAAATCTCGAACAACGGGTAGCATTACATGATCAATCTCATCCAATCCCCATCCACCTCATGTGCCTACAGCGGACTACTCACACATGGTGATGGTGAAGGAGCTCATGGTCGATGGAGATGAAGGCGTGAAGATGGCGGTGAAGACGGCCTCCGGATCCCTCCACCGGAGGAGAAATCCTGGATCAATCTGTCCCCGAAACGAAGATCGTGGTGGCGGCGGCGGTGTGTTTCGCGAAAGCCCTCCTCCTTTAGGTCAAGCGTTTTTCTGTATATATGAGGGGGTACGTCGAAGACCGAAGGCGAGGCGGTGCCCGAGGCCCATTTGGGTGGGCCCACGCGGCCAGGTACAGGGGCCGCGTGGGGCACCCTCTTTTGGCCCTCCGGCACTCCCTCGTGTCCATCCTTTGCACGTTGTCCTCCTTTTCCATAGAAAATGACGTGGTATTTTTCCCCGATTTTATTTCCTGCAAAAATAGCCAGAAAAGAGACTTTGCTAAAAACAGCGTCAGATTCAGCAGTTTTATTCAAATATGGGAAGATTCCGGAGCAAATTATGAAGCAAAGTGCTTGGAAAAGTAGATGCATTTTGGATGCATCAACTCCCCCAAGCTTAGCTCGTTGTTTGTCCTCGAACAACTCAAACGTAGTGCAGAAGCGATGAAAAGACTTTGACAAGAACTTTGCTTGCATATGTAACACCGCTTAATACCAACAAGCATCAAAACATAACTTCATAACAAATAACAAGATGCTAGCAAAGGTATATCTAATCAATGTTAAAGCATTTATATAAATAACATGTAATGTCAATACTTGGATGAGTTTGCTCAACTGTAGAAATAAACAAAGGTTTTTGCATCGCTATTGATTGAATCATGTCAAGATTTTTGAGATCTTTTGATTCTTTCTTTTGTTGACTAGTGAAATCATTGTGCTTACAACCTTGCTCTCATTTTTAACAAACCATTTGTGTTCCCTATTATGACTCATATGCTTGACCAACTCATGGTTGAAAACCTCATGCCCCGTGAATACGAGTACCTACACCATGGCTACTCAACTCGGGCCACTAAGCAAGTTCGAATTTTTCAGTCATTGCAAGTAATAAAAGCGTCATCAAGAGCGTCAACTGGGGTACCTCTTGTCCCAGGACCTGGACAAGCCCATGTCCCAACAACAAGACAAACAGACAATGAACAATCTCAGCACTCTTTTATTTACTATTTGTGTAGCTTTTTATTATGATGTGCGTCATAGAATGTTCACTATGGTGCGCTGCAAATTTCCACCATGAATGATGCATGGCTTAGGTTGGCGGCCCAGGCGTCTCTCTAGCCAATTATTACTCATCAAACTTACTAAGTTTCCTCCTTTATTTCGCAATGATAGCATCCATAGACCAAAGCACATGATATCAACTAAATATAATTTAGTGCAATGTTGAAAGCTTTCCATGTGTCAGCACATTTCAGCTAGTTCCAACCACTAAGCCTGTCAAGCATATGACTTCATGTTTAACATTTGAAAAACTCTTTTACTCTTTGGTTGGCAAGTTTAGCAAGCACAATGGGATGCGTAGACCTTTGTTTAGAGCCACAATTATTCAACACACAGCCAAGTATTGTCACTAAATAATATCTCACTTGCATCATCATATAACATACTAGAACATGGAGAAGATAAACATTTGCTACCACTTCCCTAGATGTTAAAGAAACCATGATGTGCTCACTTGCTGTTATTAAAAAGTCTACATAAGCACGGCAAAGGTGTCATACCTTTCATCCACTTCATGCACATCAACTATCATCGTTGTTCTCCTCTCCCAACTTGAACTGCGCAATAAAAACTCAAATCTGCCATAAAATGTCACTGCATACAGTACTGTTTTTACCCTACCTAAACACCTCAGAAAAATCTCATAAATTACAGGTGTGTGGGTCATGATATGTTGCAGCAGTGGTTAAAATTTTAGCTCAATCGGAGTTACAGGGAATAAATGAAAAATGAAACAGTGAGCAGATTTCAGCAATTTCAGCACTTCTGTTTTTGCGTTTGTTTCAAGAAAACGAAAATATTTTTGTTCTTTTTGGTTTTTAGATGCATAAGATAAATGTCCAGAAGTAAATAACCAAAAGAAACAAATGAAATCTTTTTGTGTTTTGTGATTTTCAGAATAAGAAACTAAACATAACAATGCAACAGTGATATAAAACAACGAATGGAGAGGAAGAGAAGCACTCCCCCAAGCTTGCGATCAAGCTAGTATCCTGGTAGTGGCCGTATCCACCACTTCCACTTCCAGGGTAGTACCATATGGGTATCCTTGCATGCCTGGGTATGTGGCATCTCTTGAGGTTGGTAGCCTTGTACCTCTGGAGCTTGTGGCTCCTCTTGTGGCGGCACCTCCTCTACCTTCCACTTTCCGGTACTCCTGTCAAAAAGGTCAGTACAGGGGAGCCTAATGGGCACTCGCTGCCCATTAGTGCTCAAATATGTATACAAATAATCCTCCCCATACTTCACACTTATCTCCATGCGAGTAGTCAAAGTAAAATCAAGTAAATTTGACCTTCCCACACGAGTACCCATGTTATCATCATAACCTCTCTCATTTTTAATGTACTTATACACTAAAGTAGCAATAGCACCAGCATAAATAGGGGTTTCATCGGTGATATTCCTACTCACAGCGGTGTGCAATGATCTAGCAAGAATACTCCCAAGTTGTACCCACACGGTGTGTTTTCTTTTGCACATTTTAGTAGATAAACAATCGGTCCAGTGCAAGCAGAATTGTTGTCCCTAGCAAGAAATCCTCTTGCGAGAAACAACGCAAAGTACCTCAAACTTGGGTGCTGTATATGAGTAAATTTTCCCCTATTCAACCTATCATGAGAGCTAACAGTGATAGAGTGCCAAAATGCAACAAGCTCAGGTTTAGAATCAGCACCGGTTTCATCCCAACTCCCCGTGGTTGCCACACCAATGGCATTGCAAAATTCCTCTAGAGACATAATGAGACGCTCCCCTCTCATAGTAAATTTGCAAACAAAGGTAGGAGGGGGTGCCTTACTTTTCTTACTATGTCTGTGGAGCTCAGGACCCTCAAATCTGAATGTAGAGAGGAATTCTCGCGAGAGTTCCTCGTATGTATCTTGTGGGTTTTGAGTAAACCGAAGTAGCCAGTTGCAGCAGCGAAGATGTTGAAGTCCTCTTGAATCCCCCACTGTTCAAGAACATGGGGATCTTGCCATCTTGTTGCGTGTATCTTCAACTTTCTCCCACAAAGTATGCGGAATCCTCCCAAAGATGTTGGTCATCAAGGTTGAGGGAGACTTTGCATGCCTTCTTCTTGGTCTTGAGCTCATCCCTATCAATGCCTTGCCCTTGTTGAACATGGTACCTTGCTGCCCATAAACAATATTCATCAAAAATCAAGATGCAACACTCTAAAACAACATTGAGCCATCCATAACTAGTCTCCACATCAATATCATGCATCAATATCAACTAGAAAACTTAAATCTATGGATTTCCCAAGCATAATAGGTGACACCAAGTGCAGCAAAATACTTCATACATGATGCATAAGAACAAAAAATAATTGGATGGGTGGAGGAGTCACATACCAATGAGCAATCCCACCAAACAGATTTGAAAAATCTGCTCTAAACTTGGAGATCCAAGGATAGCAGGAAAGGAGCACGGGAAAATTTGGGAAAATACCTGGAGCTGTTTTTCTGTCGAGGGGAAGGAGATGAGCACAGACCCCTCACCTAACTCCCCTGTGGGCCAAAGTAGTGGGTCCCACGCGGCCAGGTACAGTGGCCGCGTGGGACACCCTATTCTGGGCCCTGGTGGCCCTCTGGTGTCCCCCTTTTGGCTGTTAGTTCCTCTGGTATAATAACTTACCTCCTAATTTTTCTGGAATTTTTCGAGAAAATTTTCTGAACAGAATTTTTCAAACTACAGTTTCTGGAATTTCTGAACTTTGAAATAATTATGTCTAGGTAATATACTCTAAAAATTCTAAATAAATAGAATTAAAATGCAATGTAAATTTGTGGGAATCAAGTTTGTATCATTTTCACATTAGTAATGAGGTTGATCAAGTCTCATTAATAATATGTAAAAGATATAACAAATGATTCTTTTATTCATAAAGATAAAGAAAGATTTCAAGACACCTCATATTTGATTGGAATAGTTCCAACCATCATGATAGCATATTTTGGTTCAGGAGGTGGTAATGGAATTTCAAAGCTTCCAACGATAAGAGTATTTCTTTTAATGGAATTCACACTTTGGCTTACCATTGTAACAGCTTTCTTCTTGGGGAAATAAATAGTATGCTCATTTCCTTTGACATTGAATGTCACTTTGCTCTCAGTGCAATTTATCACAGCTCCTGCAGTGTTTAAAAGGGTCTTCCAAGATAATAGATAGATTATCATCCTCAGGCATTTCTAATATAACAAAGTCTGTAGGAATTAACACATTAGCAATAGAGATAGGAACATCCTCACATATTCCAATAGGCACAGCAGTTGATTTATCAGCCATTTGTAATGAAACTTCAGTTGGAACCAATTTGTTTAGGTTAAGTTTCTTATATAAAGAGAAAGGCATAACACTCACACCAGCTCCTAAATCACATAGTGCATATTTCACATAAGTTTCTTTAATATGACAAGGAATAGTTGGTATACCAGGATCTCCACGCTTTTCAGGCATTTTCCCTTTAAAGGAATAATCAGCAAGCATAGCAGTAATTGCATCAGTAGGAATCTTTCTTTTATTAGTGACAATATCTTTCATGTATTTTGAATATGGAGGAATTTTAATAGCATCAACAAGAGGAATTTGTAAACACAAAGATTTAATCAACTCAAAGAATTTCTCAAATCTAGCATCATCTAAAGTTTTTATTACCTCTTGAGGATATGGTATGGGTCTTTGTACCCATGGATCCCTTTCTTTACCTTTCTGTGGATTTGGATGGTTCTTCTTCTTGTTCTTCTCAGTAGATGGTTGAGGGTCTTCCTTTTCAGTAGCTTCAGGTTCTTCAACATTCTCTTCCTCTTGTGGTTCTTCTTCTTCATTATTATTATCTTCAGTCTCAGCATCAGAAATAGAAGTATCATTATTTTGTTCTTCAGAATCATCATTATCTGGTTTTCATTGGGAGATTTGCCTGCAGAAAGTTTCTTCTTTCGAGCCTCTTGCTCTTTCCTCTTGGGATGGTCTTCAGGATAGTCAGGATCCTGCGTACTTGCACCTCCCCTAGTATTAACTCCACAAACCTGTTCCTTCACAATAAGACTTTCATACAATTGATTTTGAAGAGAAATCATTTGTTCAACTTGATTATTCATCATCTCACAATGTTTAACAATTCTTTTTACCTCTCCCACATTAGCATGTAAACTTTCACGAAGAGATTTAATTTTGTGAGAATTCTCCATAATCATCATTCTAATATTATGCTCCTCAGGATTGTGACGATAAGCAAAATCATTCATATAAGATACCTCAATAGGAGATGTTACCTTTTCATTACCTTTCGTGGAGCTAATAGCATTGACTTGAATTGGAAAACATGGTTGATCATCAGGAAGTTTGACACCCATTTCAGATAATTCCTTGAGATGAGAGGTTTTAATTCCCTTCTCTTTAATGGCCTTTGAAGCTTCTTTCATTGTCTCTTTGTCTAATTTGAGCATACCTCCTTTCCCTGAAAACATTACCTACAATACCATCAAGATAACCTCTAGTGTTTTCGGTTAATCCATTGTAAAATATATCAAGTATTTCATTACTCTTGAAGCCATGGGTAGGACATTTCCTAACCATCTTACTGTACCTCCCCCAAGCTTGGGGTAAATCCTCCTTCTCTTTCTGTGAAAAGTTGCTAATCTCAATAGTTAGACCATGAATCTTATCAGCAGGGAAATATTTATTATAGAATACTTGCAAACATTCTTCCTTGCTGGTAATACATCCAGGTTCTAAACGATTATACCAAGTTTTAGCACTTCCTCCCAAAGTGAAAGGAAACAACTTTAAGAAATAGTAGCGTTGGTTAATTTCATCTTTCCCAAATAACACAGATAAGTCATGCAAAACAGCAATGTGTTCAAAAGGAAACTCATCCTCTCTCCCATAAAACTTATACTTCTCAGCATTTTCAATTATTTCAGGATCAACACTAAACTCATAATCTTTATCTTTAATTTTAATAGCTGGAGCATTCATTTTCTCAGTAGCAGGGAAAAAGTCATCAAGAGGAGAATTTTTATAGCTATCAAGTTTATCCAATTTATCAAAATCTGAACACATGAAAGCCATAGCAAAAGCATCCTCTTCCTCAGAAGAAGTTTCCATATCATCACAATATTAATTATCTTCTAACTCAGATTCCACATTTTCAATAATAGAAGATTCAAGATTTTTAGGTGTTTCAGTTATCTCAGATGTTTCAGGTATTTCAGGTGCCACTTCTTTGTCTATGCTAATGCATATTAAATCACTTTCACTATTAGTAGACATTTTAGA